>VDFB02252616.1:15751702-15956183 GCA_007258455.2 Sequoia sempervirens | reverse complement strand
TGGATGTCGTATTACCGCATGGTAAAAAAAATGACTTTTAAACAGTGGTTTTTAGAAATGCCTATTAAAACTCAATTTGTACAATCTGGGTATTGAAATAAATTACATATTTGGAAACTAGACTCCGAGCACTACATTTTATGATGGGTGACTTTTTTAAGGATTTCATCTCTAAGTGCTTCAAATTTTAAGGTCAAATGTGTCAAATTCTGAAAATCAGGAAAAACACTTCCACTTTTTGGCCAAAAAGCGGACTCAACTTCTTGCACACACCCACATGAGGAGGAAATTAAATTTCAATTGTCAACTTCTATATATCAAATTATCCAATAATCAAGTGTATGTCTATATACAAAAATGGCATCAACGCCAACTCAAACAAAGTTTTACAATATGTGGCATATGCCATCTCGATATCTATTCAAAATTTACATGCCAAAATGTCTATCTCATCCTAAACTACTGATGGATCATCAAAATGGAGCCTCTTTGAAGCACTCGTTGGATCTGAAGGTAGCTGCACAAGAAAAATTCAAACCACAATTGAGATTAGTTATACTATATAATTTAAAATCGAATAATTAACATAAAAATCAATACACATTGAATTATAATTGAACTCTCTACAACTTAAAAAAAATAAAATTATAATTGAACTCTAAAATTGAAATCTTGATTACCTGAAATATACGTCTCTTCGAAGGGTCAGGAGTCCTAGAATATACCCCTCTCAAATAACTAACCAAACCAACTTTTGTAACGTCAATCTATTTATGTGAACAAAAACATGAAATTGATCCAAGTTAGCATAAAACTGTCGGTAATAAGAACATATTTACCAAGCACAAAATAAAATAAATGCATACCTCTTTAGGCTGATCTTTTTCTGTATCTCCTTTAGGTATTTCGACACCTCCTCCTTGAGGTGTTTCAACACCTCCTCCTTCAAGTTTTTGAATACCTACTCCTTCAGGTGTTGTGGCACTTATCAACAATGATGTATAGCTCACAACCCCCTGTACATAAAAATGACAAGTACATATGAAACTACGAATCTATGTCAATGTATGCATAATCAATAAAAGATCTTACAAATCTTAATTCAATCAAATTTGAGTTCAATTACCTTTCCCTTATATCTAACATTGTGCCTCCATAGTCTGGAGAGCGTTGCACCTCGCTCGCACTAGATGTTTCCTAGAAGTAGAGAATAAGATAAACATATACGTTAATATATAATTTCATTAATGACAATTCAAATGACAAGCAAGTATACAATAAAAAAATGTAAATTAGTGAGTGCGAAAATACATACTGTGTGCGTCTCGAGGCCAAATGAAATGGCCCTAAGGGTGCTATCAACACCCGCGTGAGCTCCTCCTCGACATTAATCAATTATCAGACCATGTAAATAAATATTAGTACTCTGATACTATCTCTATTAATATTCATTTAAAAATGCAAGTTATGAATTTTACACCTTTAAATGTTACCTCGCGGTAACTATTCCAATGTCCACCTCTACTAAGAGAGGACTCAGGGTAAGCCTTAATCAAAGGCGGTGATATGCTATAACTTCCACATCCTCCGGAGTCATAATCGGCGTCTAATGGATGTCGGGTCAGACAAGAGGACCCGCATACTCCATCGCACGTATTGGTAAATATGTGGCAATAATAAATGTGGACCTCGAGGAGGATGATGCAAGAGAGACCGGATCCATCGCCAAGATCACCGCCGCATCGTACGGAAGCACGGGCTACGGTTCTCAGCACTTACTCCAAGAGTAACGACTCGGGATAGTTTCTGTGTGGTCGTGATCCTTTGTAATATCCTGATGTTGTACTGTGAGGGAAGAGGAAGCGTGGAGACGGGAACATGTGGCACCTCGACTACTGAAGCCGCCTCGCCTACCCCGGGCATACCTCCACCAACTCCCTGGAAGGGTTTAATGTTAAAGTAATTGACATGATGCCCTAACAAAAACTCAGCATATAATTTTTTAATAAAGTAAAAGGTACATCAAGATTATTGTTGGGTGGTCTATCAAAAACCATACACCAACGATCCCAAAAGTTATCTACTATGCCCCTATGCGCGGCACCATTTTATAGAAAGTTTTGGTTTGTTAACATTAATCGCAGTTCCAGTACCGGGTTAATAAATAAAGAGGCTATTCTCACTTTGTTATTTGATATTTTTCTACACTTCATCATAAGCATTAACCATTATGCATAATATTCCCTACGGTTTTCGCCACAAGAAAGGCATTATAAGTTGGGTGGAGAGGGTTTCTACATTTGTAATTATTCCCCGCTTCAATGTATTTACATAATGCAGATAATCGAGGGATTTTCATAAACAGATTCCTAAATTCTCCAATTTTTCAAGCGAATTAAGTCTTCAATTGATGGTCAGCAGAGGTGGAGCATTTGGCATTTCTCAGATTTTGATTCTCACCAAGATTTATTCTCAACCGTGGTGGAATTTGTTCATTTTCATTCTCAACAGTCATAATGCTTGATTAAAGTTAAAAACTAATTAGTCTAATTGAAATTACAAAATATAAATGAAATTATTGTAAAAATACCCTAGTTTTTAATAAAAATCCAAAAAAATCCCTACTTTTAAACAAAATCTATAAAATTCGAATCAAAACCCTATTTTGAAAAATCCACAAAAATATCTATTTTTTAATCAAAACTATTCTGAATTCAATTTTTCATAAAAATTCAATCAAAACCCTATTTTGGAAAAAAAGAATCCACAAAAAACATTCATTTTTATCAAAATCCATTTCTAACCTGCCAATTTTTCATAAAAATTGAATCAAAAACCCTATTTTTAAAAAAAATCCACAAAAAACTATTTGAAATTATCCAAATCTAATTCAAAATTGAATCAAAGCAAATAAAAATAAAAAATAAAAAATCTTACCTTTTCAAATCGGATATTGGCGAAATCGGATACCCGTTACGCGAAGAACCTCCTCACTGTGCACCTGCGGGTTGTTGATTGTCAAATGACTTTAAAACAACGACAAATTTTGTATATATATGCTTTTTACAAATCGGATATCCAATTTGGATCGGATATCCGATTTGAATTGGATATCCGATATGGAAAACTAGGATTGGTGTTTGCTTTGGTGGTGTGTACTGACACTCGAGCCTAAAAAAAGTCAACACGGTATTTTCGCATTTTTGGGTTGATGAAAGACGTTTTTTTTTCTTCATTGCTACTTTTTGGCCCACCATGATCCTGCACATACCCATATGTTTACTTCATCAAGGAATTCGAAAGGAAGAAGGCCCCCTCATAAGGGGAAGGTCAGAACTTCACCCACAAGAGAAGGTGCTCCCTCCTCAGAGGAAATGTTTTCAAATTCTTTCTTTATGAATCCATGATGAAGGAAAAGTATTCTGCTAGGGGTCCTTGTTGAGGAATGCAATTTTTAAAAGATATTTTGAATAGATTTTCAAGAAAAGATTCATTGGCCAAAGAATGCATTTTTTGAAAATCAAAGTGACATGATGGCCCCCCTTAGGATGGTGCATGCTGAACACAAAGGCATGTGACATCCTAAGGAGAGACAAGAAAGAATGAAAAAATGATGTTGTGGCCCGCGAAACATAATGAGATGTAAATGTGGTAATGTTGTCACACACGCGAGGGACAACACATGAGAACCACAACATCATAAAGCAAGCAAGAAATATAAGTGCAAAGAAAGAAGCAATAATAACACCACAAATAAGGGATAGGGGCGATTTGATATTTTAGAGTCAGAGATACTCATAAATATAGATAAGTAGATGATAGTATATAAATGAATTGTCATTAACCCCCTACTATATCAAACCATATGAAGAAAGGCACGTGAAGAAAAAATAAAAGTAAAAAACTAGGTCAACATGGAAGGGAAGCTTAAATTCCCCCAACACTTTGCGTCTTCCCCAATTGTCAAAAATCAATACACAACAGAGGAAGAATTATGTGACAAATAGAGGAAGTTTTATGACATAAAAACACTCTTATATCCAAGCACCTACAAGGGTGACAAGGGTCATCTAGGAACATATAACACAATAATGGGGGAACACAATACATACACACACAATCTAATCTATAGGTAAAGATGAGGTGCCCCCTAGTCCTCATCAACCAAGAGGTCATCATTCTCCCAATCTAGATCATTGTACAAGGAGGGTGGACAAGCCTATAAGGGCAGAATATCAAGAGGGGAACCCTCTGACCCTCCCGCAACAAGAGCCAAGGAAGAAGGCCCCTTGAAGTCTTCTCCACTAAGTTCCTATGGGGTGAACGCCAATTATTTCATGATGCATAATAGGGTTGAGACCTTATGCATAGATTTAAGCATGCACTTCATAGGAGTGTCATGTGTTAACTCAACAGGCGAGGGAGGCGGCACCCAAGATCCATTGCTAGGCTTGCCAAATGACTCGGGAGTAGTGAGAAACTCCAGGGATGTTGGGGCTTCCTCTGTCACTAAGATGACACAATCCAACACAAAACCAATCTTTGAAGAAGGTGAGCCCTTATTTCGATCCTCATTGCTAGTAGGGTCATCCTCCATCTTTTCCTTCATCGGAGGATGTGAGATCCCCATGGACGAAGTAGAAAGCACAGAGGAAGAGGGAAAAACCGTAGCGGACATCACTAAGGTATTCAGCATGTCCATGGGTTTTGAGAATGGTGGGATGTCCGGGAGGGACATCATAAGGAGCGGCTCAACTGAAGGAGCAATAAACACCCGCACCTTCTTCAGATGACAATTGCTTACGCTCGCGGAGGGAGCCAAAAGTAGAACCAAAGCTAAAGGAACTAAAGCAGAGAGGATGGGAGAGGACATAGAAAAAGGTGTTGAAGCAGAAACTATCAACTCCTCTTCCATCTTCTGCAGGGTGGCTTGCTTAGCGGCTAGAGCCTTTCTTCGATGCTTGCACTCATGCACAAGGCAATTTCTGCAACTCCGAGAGCTAGAGGCCAGAGGCTGAGACAGGATAGAAGAATCTTGTTTGACCATCGGAGTATCCATCACAACTATTTTTGACAGAGGGAGGGACTCCTAGATGAGAATAGGAGGGAGAGGTTGAGAGGATGATGGAACAATAGTGGAGGGAGCTAGCTCTAACGCCTCAACAGTGGGCCTCTTCCCATTCACTGCTTGAAAGGAAAAAGTAGGAGGCCGTAGAGGTTGAGACATAGAGGATGTCCCATGGCGACCCTTCCCCTTACCATACACAGCAAGGCGAGGTCCCGTGGGTAAGATAGGAAGGTTGGATACCTAACACTTGGCATTTCGCCAAGTAGGCACCATCAGAATCCTTATGCAAAAGCCAGGGGTAGTAACCCAAAGCTCCTTTATAGGGAGGGAGGTAGAGGGGGGACCCTAAGCACGAACAAGCTTCCCCTTCCCCTTTTGATAGGAGGAGGTAGCTTGTTGTTACGCTACAATGTAAGTCACTTTCGGCTGTCCCTTGCCCCCGATTTTGTACTTTACGTAATTTTAGTAAAGTAGGTCCATTCTAGGAGGAAGTGGACCCATCGAGATGGGCCAAAAGTGATCTAAGGAATAACCCCCATGGGATACCAATGGCTAATATCCTGTCATGAAAAACATGCACAAAACCTTCATGAGAGAACTTTAGACATTTATGAATAACAAAAGAAATTATGTTCATGGAAGCTAGCCATGGGATGCCTAACTTCACCTTGAATAGATTAGATTATGGAATGACATCAAAAGTTGTATCCACAGCCCTAGGTCCTACTAGGGTGGAAAGAGTTATAGAGCCATATGACGCAAGAGAGAGACTGTTGTGCTTACGTATAATAAATTTTGTTTTCTCATATTCCCCCCTCTATAATGAATTTAGCCACAACGTCTCCTATGTAATAACTAAACCGTTGGGGAATGGATGCTTTATGATTTAGGTCATAGAACACCACTTTTATCTAACTATCATTCAAGGATTCCCTAAGATCCCAAAATTGGATTGACTATCAACACAAAGGTGAGTCAATTCTCAACAAGGGAGACCTAGGGGGTTCCTTAGGCTTCGAAAGGTTCACCACCAAGCAAAAGCTTGGAAAAGACAACTTAACATTCAACTCACAAAACCTAGTAATGCAAGCTAAATAATGAGTGTAATTGAAAAAATTAAGTAATAGCAAGTTAGGGGGTGTGTACGTGGGAAGTTTGGAAATGTGATAAGGATTTTGGAAATGCAAAAATGATTTCAAAATATGCTAGGGAGTACAAAGACGCCCTTATTGTTGTCTTAGTCCCGCTGTTATTTTTTGGGGCAGATGTAGAATCTTCAGATGTTGGAACAAAATTTAAAATAATCTCTACAAAATACTACTTGGAGGACTAAGACGCCCTTGTATTGTTGACTTAGTCCTAATTTGAATTTCTACAACTTCAAAGTGTGATCCTAAGGTTCTATGTCTGCACTGCCTTCTTCTCAGATCTCAGGTCCTGAAACCTCCAAATCTGGCCTGCATGTGACTTTCCGTGAAGATGAAAAATTTGCAATGCAACTTTGCAACTTTACAAATTTTCACTTCAAATGATCTTCAACCTAAATCTGCAAACATAAACACACAAGAGGGGAAAAACTTGTTGATTGTTAGTAAATGGGGGGTTTGCCTTGGTCAAACCCCTGGTTGGTAATTAAACCTTCGAATGAGATGAAATAATGAAGGGAAATGATGAATGAACAAAGTGCTATGTTGAAACTCACCAAACCCTTGTTATGAAGTTTGCAAACTTGTATGAAGTGGCTAGCTTGAATGTAGATCTTGAATTGAATGAATTCTTAGTAGATCTTGACTTGAATTGCTTGCTTGAATCAAAACCCTACATCACAAATGTTAGCTAAAAAATGCACATGAAGCAAGAATATATTTGACATGATGCTTGAATCTTGATGATGGCTCCAAATGCTTGATGAATTTCTCTTGAATGCTCTTGTGAACTCCAATTATGCTATTAGGAATGTTGTCACAAAAGTCTTATTTATGAAAATGAGTGAAAGAACCTTGTATTTATACTTATCCATGCTTAATATCCTGAAATTACACCACAAAAAAGCTGACATATGAATTCATTAATTAAAGGAGGCTAAATCCCACCAAGATTTGAAATTAAATTCTGAAAATAACTTGAGGGGGACTAAGATGCCCTAGGTGGTGTCTTAGTCTCGAGGCTTGAAACTCAGGGCACAGACTCCAAAAGGGGCTTTTTAAGGCACATTTGAAAAGAGGTTCCCAAGAATTTGGAGGACAAAGATTCCCTAGCTGGCATCTTAGTCCTAGTCCAAAAATAAAGGACACAACCAAAATCATTAAATTATCATTTATCCTTTGATGTTTGTCAGGATTAGCCATAAAAAGATATAATTTATTCTAAGGCTTGTGGATGCAAAATAGGACCAATTAAGACATAAATAAGGATAAATAAAGCAAGGCGGGCCCAAACAAGTGTGAAAATACAAGGGTATGCATTTTCCTACACTACAATAACATTCACCTGAATCTTGGGCTCAACTAGGACTCCTGTCATAATGTTTCCATTGAGGTGAGCAAGAATGTATAAGGGAGATGGATTTCTATTCAAAGGCAGGTCTTGTGATGTGAAAATCACATTTAGGGAGCTGATCCCAGGCTATGGGGAAGGAGTAGGAGTAAATGAAACCACATTTACGTATGCTGAGGCTTTAGGAGAGGAAACAAAAGGATCAATAATCAAGTTCATAGAGTGAGAAAAAAACAAGTTTGTATAGATCTGCAACTTGCTATTTGACTTTTACACTAACTTATTTGTGTTTTGCTTCTTCCCATTGAGACAGATGGTACCATTGTTGATGTGGTCCTGTATCTCATGATGCAAGAACATGCAACGCTCAGTATCATGCCTGTGAATGTGATGGTACTGGAAAAAGGAATTTCCATCGTACCAATTAGGATAAGGCTCCTTCAAAGGTCGATGATTTTCTAATGTTATAATCTTATCCTTTAATAAATTTTGTAGAATAGAAGAATAAGATTCAAATAATTTTATAAACTTTCTGTTATGCCTGAGGTCGTGATCATTAGTCACAACGACTATGTTTGCAACAACCTTTCCTTTTCCTGAAACAAACACAATAGATTTTCCTTCAGAAAGGGAGTGCAAGGAGGATCCCCTGAACTGAACCATTGTTTGTTGGTACTCCCACAACACAACACACAAATGTGTGAAAGAAGGGTATTTCATTAAGGAAAATTTCTCTTTCCAGGCTCGCTGTAGGTTGCTTATGAATACCTTCAACATGTTCAAGTCAGGCAATGTGTATGAGATTTGTGAAAAGAGCGCTTGGTATCGCACTATGAAGTTAGTTATCTTCTCATGGTATCCCTGCTTACATCGGACGAGATCTGAGAAGATCATCTTCAGACTAATGTTAGCCTAGAATTGACGGAGAAATTGATTGATGAGCTGATCAAATGAGAATATAGAATTTTTAGGCAAGGAACAATACCACTTGAGTGTTGTATCCTTGAGAGATCGAGGGAAAAGCTTTTCCATTAGAGCATCATGGTGAAAGAAATTTGGACACATGGCTTTAAAAGCTAATACATGTGTCTGCGGATCCCCTTTACCACCATACTTTTCAAACTTAGGGATCTCCATTCCTTGAGGGAAAGGAGTGCTTAGAATTATCACCAATAATAGAATATGTTCTAGGAGAAGGATTGAAAGATAGGTTGGGAGGATGCCTAAGATAGGTTCGCTAATTGGTTTTACATTTGACCCATATTCTGTAGGAGAGCATTCAAAATATGTTTTGAAAATGAAAATGGTTTAGTGGAACCTCCCCTAGAACCACCACCATCAGAACCTCCTCTAGAGCCACCCCTAGAGCCACCGCCATGACCACTGATAGAGCCACCACTAGCATGGCCTCTACCGGGGCCGCCACCATGGCCTCTACTTGAGCCACCACCACTCATTCCACCAGAGCCCCCCCACCACTAGGGGTAATAGGAGGGGTGAAACTGAAACCAAGGGGTATTCTACTCACCTTGATAGTGTGGGGTTTCTAAGAAGCAAAGGAAACACTGATCGAAGGGTCTTTTTCAGCCATGCATATAGAGGTGGTAGGCATCGAGACATCTATTTGTCTCTCATGGGAATTGAGCACCTCTCCTTGGGTAGTACTCAGTGTAGTGTTATATGAAGGGATGTATGATTCAGTTAGATTGGTGAGGCCACATAAGAACTCTACACCCATCTAATCCTTACCTAACATGTATCTCACCTCGCTAACAAGCCTCTTTTCATGTTTGGTGCTTTCTCTAAATGATTCACAAGGTCTAACAACCTCCTATCTAATGCCAAAAGGTTTTATGCAAGAATATGTACAACATCATTGTCATCCACGAACGAAGCCATAGGGGACATTGGAGGAGTGGATGCACGAGTGGTCTCATCAATGAAACCCATCTCATCTATAAAGCCTATATAAAAACCAGTAGTAAAACCAAGAGTGACCTTCATCTTTCCCATTTGTAAGTGTTGCACACTTCTTCTAACCACGTACCTAGAGGTCATAGATTTGGTTGTGATGCTCATAAAACCTCACAACACTCGAGTTTACAACAGTCACCAAGTGCGAGGGAAAAAGTCCCAACACAAAGAAATGGATAGATGTTGTTCATGTCGGGTTCACTAAAATGTAGAGGAGGGGGACCAACCACACCAAGGCTCTAAGTCACGAAGAGTCGAAAGTGGAAGGCTGCCCTAATCTACCTCAGATTGGACAAGCGTTTAAGGTCAAGGATAGAGAATGAAGAGTATTCTCAGTGCTTCTATCACTCTACTAATCTGAGATTTTTAATGGGGCTAAATGAGCAGGCTTCTGGAACCCAAATTGTACCTTAGACAACTCTCTTCCAGAGGATAGCAGTGTAGGTCAGGGATGACAGCGTGGCATGTTGGTGTCTCACAAGGGCACTGGCGTCTATACAGAAAAAAAGTGCACAAGGACACATAAAGAGTGACAAAAAATCCCACTAAACAACTTAGCTAAAGTTTATTAATGACAACCAAAGCAACAAATAACATAACAACTAAAATGATTAGAAAGGTGATATAGAAAATGACAAGGACAAAGGTGGTGAAAATGAACTCACGAAGTGTCTAGTTCGCCAGCAAGCTCCACATGAACGTGTACCTATACACAACCAAGAGGGGAAAAATTGTTGGGGTTGTATAGGGGTTTGCCACAGTCAAATCCATGCTTTTGTGTTTCCACCTCCATGGACAACTAAATAGATAGAGAGATAGAAATATGATAAAGAAAACAATGCTAGAACGGAAATGAAACCAGATAATATGAGAGACACGATGCTACTCTTGAATCCAACAACAAAGTAATAGTATGAAAGTGTTACCACCCTCGACCAAAGGCACTCAAGGCCAATGAGAGAGAAATGCAAGTCCACAACTATGGCAGAGTTGACATAGCCACAACAACGTCGAAAGTAGTCTCGCAAGACACCAAGCTGCAACTTCTATGGTAGATGTGTAGGATGTTGTGATTGTTGGAATTGTGAAGCCAATAGTGCAACAAGTAGCAAGAGTATGGAGAAAACATGAAGCTAGAGTGAAAGAATTCTTAGAATGTGTGTAGAAGCGTGAAGGTGCTCAAGAATTACCAAGAAAACAAATTAAAAGTGAAAGATAGCCATTTGAAGAAGGTTTGGGAGGGAAAGAGTTGTTCAAAGGTCCGCAAGAAGGCAAAGGGGCATTATGTTTCATTGCCAATGGAGAACGTAACGCCTTTGTAGATTCCAAAGGTAGGAATCTTGTCAGGATGGTAGCACACCACACAGACATCCACACACTACACGCATGTCCCCTATAGATATTCCCCCACCAACACTAAAAATAAGCACCAAGTGGATGGGGTACAAAATGAGGATCATGTGGAATTACTTGGTCGGATTTGATTTTTCTAAGGTAGAGGGTGTAAAAGGGAAATTTGCAAGAGGGATGCAAATTTTCTCTTATACAATAGATAATACTGAGTCAAAAATATGGTAAGATATATTAGACTTATTACAAGGTAAGATTGGCCTTTTTATATGATATATTTATGGTTTGATTAAATACCTAGCCTTAATAGGTATAACATCTAGATGACCACTTAACTATCCATACTCTTGATTATTCGTTAGATGACTCTTCCTAGGATGATGATGTGTCTCTTGCTTCTAGTACGGCTCCAACACCCTTAGACTTTATGGTTGAACCTTTTGCCCCCTTGCAAGTTGATCTACCCGTGGCTTCAAACCCTCCTCATTGTTATTCTTGTGCTGATGGATTCCTTTTGGGGTAATCCCTCCTAACTCACATTGTCCTATAATGCAAGTGGATGCTCCATCTCTGTGTGTTGACGGGCCCTCTATGGGGGTTTCTTCTCATGCTTCCCTTTATAATGAGAATTTGGATGATAATATTTCTTGAATTGTTGTTTGTAGGGGGGAATTTTTGTATTCTTTCTCTTCCCAAACTCATACTCGTGTTGTGGGTGAAAGGTCAACTCCCTCCTAACCTAGTTTTTTCTAAGTGGGATGTTGGTGGTCTCTACTCTCTCTTTTTTGTCTAGTATCTTGTTTGATAGCTTGGCTATAACTGTTCCTTTTGAACTCTTATTTGTGTTGTGTCTTTGTTGTTTATGGCCTATTTGGGCTTGTTTCATCTAGCCTTTTGGTAGCCTTTGTATAGGGTCAGGACCCTTATTTCTTTCTTCTTTTTGTCTATTTATTTTCTTTTGTACAAGGGTTCAGGCCCTTAAAAATCCTTTCTCACCTTAATAAAAACATCTAGTTATATTATATTATATTTCTTAGGCGCACACTTTATTTTGAGATAATTACAATTAATTTTATAATATAGTCAATACAATAGAGCTATAACAATTTGATAATAATTAGAAGCGATGATAATTTATTGATCTTTATCAAGGAGATTATTAAAGCAGGAAATTTGTAATTAAATATAGTTGTAAATTTCTATTTTTATTCAAGGAGAGAAAAAGTCATTCAACTAAACACAATAATGAGTGAGTTATCCTTTCTAGTTTTGCTCCTTAGATAATTTCTTAGGATGAAAAATACCCATTATAAGTAGGTGCTTTATTTCCAAAATATGAGAAAAAACTTATAATAGCCAAAAAAATGCTTTTAGCAAAAGATTAAACCAATTCCTAAAATAAATTCATATTAATCTTGATGGTTGGTGTAAATTGAATATAATCTTGAATACTAGTTGTAATATTGATTACAAAAAGAACTCATCTAGTGAATGGAAGACTACTTTTAGATGTTCTACTTTTTTCTTAAATGATTTATTAGTTGTTTATGCCTTTTCCAAGTAATTATTATAGGATATATTTGTTTAGAATGTCAAACAATATTATTAATAATTGTACAATTGAGGGCCTCCAACCAAACTCAACACAATTCTCTTACCTTCCTAAAGAAGCTATATAAATGAGATATATTCGAACCTATAAGGAGTTTAGTCATGACACATAGTAGACTCAAATAAGTCCCATAAATTACATAGTATCTTTGATCTCATGGAAATTAGATTTTAAAAAAATAGATATCCAATTTTTAGAATTAACATGGCATATCTACAACCGTAACCAAGTTTTAAAGAATTTCAATTGATTAGAACCTATGTAAATATAAATGTTAACAAAATCAATAGTTATAATTTTATAACATGGCACCAACAATAGCAAATCATCAATATTAATATAATACGATATGTGTACAAATAAAAAAGAACTCATAAAGATTGAAAAATAAAATTGCTATTCAAACCTTTATCTGATTTATCTGATTTAGTGGTCCCTTAAAAGTATCAGAATTTTTTTTGACCTTTTGTCTATAAAAGATTTGTATAGGAAAGTTCCATATGAGTAAAAAGTTGATGTTTAGGTTGAGACATTGTTTTGTATTATGCTTTTAAAAGAAATAAAAGTGCGGCATCTTCTAAAAATAGTTTGTAGTTGGTATTATACCAAAATTGCAATGCATAGTCTTGAAAAGCTGAATAATTTTAGTCATTTAGGTCAGTATTGAAGATCAAACTAAGTGGTGTCAAAGATATTGCGGACAAAGGTAAGCAGGACAGACCCTTTGAATACATAAAATCACTTAAAGCTTGTTATTAGTAGACCGATTCTAATGGAACTAATGCCAAATCTTATCCACCATGGTTAATAGAATAGACATGTGAAAGTAATAAAACAGTGGAAATAAAACAGATTAGACCAAGAATGGGACATATGGCTTTTCCTTCACTTATGTTTCATAGAGGAATATAATAATGCTTTTTCAAAGAAAAGAATGATAATAATCCTTAAATCTGCCTTGACTTTAAGGATATCTGATAAATTTTATTTGAGGTGAATAAATCAATCAATGAAGCAATCAGGTCAGTTAGTTATCTGAAAAGGTGATCAATTATTATTTGAATAGTTATGAGGTGGGTCACTTATATTATTTATCCAATTCGTTAAGAAGTATAAATAATACTCAGATCTCAATCAGTAAATAGAAAAAACAAAAAACTTGGATCAACAAGTGAATACAAACTATCAAGAGCAGATCTTGAATGTGAGGTGAAAAAGAAAGCTCAATATGAGAAGGATTGACAAAAGATTTGAAACCAATCACACCTACCAAGTATGATGAGCAGAAGCTTTCCCAATTGAAATGACTTCAAAAATAAATTTTATGGAATGCCCCACTCAAATGTCCTTAGATAGGTTTATCCAGTACAGTTATAATCTTTTCTACTTCAATAATACTCTTTGAAAACTTTAAGCATTCCTTTACTTACAACCTCAGGAGCTACAACCACCACACTGTACGTTAAACCTTGCCTCTCTCACCAATAAATATGCCATCTTATTACTCACTTCTTTGATGGCATGGGCATGACCTCAAAGGAAAAATCACCATAGTTTCTAGCCAATAGATCAAATTCCTGTGTAGTATTGGTAACTGTGGTCACTGCCAACCATCTCTTTCTCTAGTATTTCTATTTTTTTCTTCTTTTTACCAACACTACCATCCAGGCTCAAATTTTAAAAAGTGTACAAAGATGATATTCCATTTTTATATGTAAATTGTAAATCTGTTTGCTTCTTAGACCATTGTTAAGACATTTTTTAACTTCCAAAATTTTAGTCGTTTGTCCAAAAGTCAAATTTTAAATATTTTGGCCATCCAAATGTTAATGAATTGCACATTCCCAACTCGTCAGTTATGATCATACAATTGGAATCTGCATTTCCAATGTTTTATAATTAACACTTGCATTTAAAGGAGGTTCAAAGATTATATTGATAGAAAACTATATGTATGTTAATATGTTAGAGAGTATGTGTTTGTGCATGGATATCTACAAATTCTAGTTGCATGTAGCTGGATTAAACAATTAGTAATAAGTGTTAAATAATGAAATGAAATAAACTTAGACAAATCTAGATTTATTCATTAAAGAAATTAAGGATTATCTAATTATGAAATATTTGCATACAGATTTAAAACATAAAACAATGCAAATTAAAAAAGAAAGTTGCCATCAATTTGACAAAAAGCACTACAAATAGAAATAAAATATTGTCATCTATTTGTCAAATCAATATTTGTTTGGCTTTTATGTGATAAGTGAGATTTTAGAGGCTTTTACCTGATATTTTGGAGGTTTTTACCATTAAACGACAGTTGGTTTACCATTAAAAGGCAGTTGAAACTTGTTTTCCGATTACTCAATAATGGTTTGCATCAGGCAAATTCACACCAGCAATTCACCACCATGACAAATTCACCTCATGGAAAATTCGCCACCATGAATTGCTGGTGGTGAATTTTCCATGAGGTGAATTTTCCTGCTGTGAATTTTTGCTGGTGGTGAATTTTCCTATAGCCCATATAACACTTGTTTCAGACTCAAATCTTACATTATATGTAATCTATAGACTAATTAGTTTTTTAATTATTTTTCCAAAAATCATCTATATTTAGAATATTATACAGTAACTAAACACGATTTAAATTGACGTCCTCACTGACTGTTTAAATCTGAAGGCATCAGACATGTAACTGACTGTAAGGTGTGAGAATAGTAGTGAAAGAGTCATGTTGGCAGGGCAGTGGTGTGAGGACTGTAGTGGAAGAGTCGTGTTGGCAGGGTAGTGGAAGAGTGCCATTGGGTTTTTAAAGGGAAACAATCAAACATTCAACAACGACAAGCATTGTTCATTCGTATTCTGCAATCATGGTAGCTAAACTCTTGCCATGGCATTTGCTTCCCATTCTCGCCTACAATACAAACAAGAGGAATGCAGATGTTAAGCTAAAAGTAACATCTATTTACTGGAGTCGCAAAGGCTATTCGTATTCGTTGTGAGTTGGGATCGATCCATGCTCGTTACCAACTCTGTTTTTAGAGTGGGTTGCGCTGCTGTGATATTGTCAAGCAGGACAACGGAGTCAAAGCGATCTAAGATGGAGCTTCTTGATGTTATATTTACAGAGAGCAGAAACAATTATCAAATGATAATTTATGCAAGAAAATAGAGACACAACAATGATAATTTATGCAAGAAAATAGAGACACAACAATAAAGACAATGTAGAATGTTTAATGTGGTTTGGCAATATGCCTACATCCACCGAAAGCAGGAGAAAAACTTTTATTAACCACAGTATGCCTTTTTCATTACAAACAGTCCAAAATATATATATATATATATAACATGGACTCTTCAACCAACTAACCAAGTATACAGTGTTGCATTAGCTGGAGCATGGGAAAGAGAATCATCCAATTTTAAATAAATTTCATTGGGATTGCTCAATACAGATGGACTACATTAGAAGTTTGTTTGTTTGAGACATCACCCGTATTTTGTTTACATTGGAACAAATTTTGTTTGCATTTGAACTGTTATTGAGACAGTAACAGAAAATTCACGGGACTTCACATCCCAACAACCTTCCACTTGAAGTCCCCAAAAATACTGTGAACAATCATGTTTCAAGAAATCTCCTACTTTTCAAGAAATCTCCTGTTTTCCAAAGCCTATTGTCATAGGCTTACCTGCAATCCAAGAGAAGCTCTACAGAACTCCAGCCTCTCTTTTGAAACAACTTTTATAAATGCATCTATAGGATTCAAATTCGTGTGTATCATTTCCAACCTGAGCTTACCCTCTTCAAGAACACTTTGAATATAGTGATATCAAAGCTCTATATGCTTCGTTTGTGAATGAAATGCTGCATTTTTGGCCAAGTGAATGGCACTTTTACTATCACTATACAATACAAATTCCTTCTGTCTATTACCCAATTCAAATAGTAACTTCTGCAACCACAACATCTCCTTTGCCCCTTTTGTCATTGCAATATATTTTGCTTCAATAGTTGAAAGAGCCACTACTTTCTGCAACCTGGAAATCCAGCTAACTACTACTCTTGCCAATGTGAACACATACCCTATTGTAGATTGTCTTCGGTCTAAATCTCCAGCCATATCTGAATCAACATATCTATGCAATTGTGCATCTTCACCTCTGAACCTCAGAACATGGTTTGAAGTGCCTTTAAGATATCTCAGAATCCATTTTACTGCTTGCCAATGAATATTTTCTGGATTACTCATGTATCTACTGACCACTCCCACTGCTTGGGAAATATCTGGTCTTGTATAGACCATAGCATACATTAAACTCCCAACTACAAATGAATATGACACTGTTTCCATGTATTCTTTTTCTTCAAGTGTTTTGGGACACATCTCAGAAGATAATTTGAAATGCTCTGCTAAGGGTGTGTTGACTACCTTGGCATCCTTCATGTTAAACCTTTCCAATACCTTTTCAATGTATTTCTCCTGTGACAATATAAGTTCCTTTTTCTTCTTATCTCTGATAATTCTCATTCCAAGGATTTGCTTTGCAACACCCAAATCCTTCATTGAAAATTTCTTAAATAATTTTTGTTTCAACCTGTTAACAACAACCAACTAGCATATCATCAACATACACCAATAGCAATATAAACTCTCCATTATCAAAGAACTTAAAATAGACACAATGGTTAGATTCACATCTAGAAAATTTCTGCTCAAACATGAAAGAATTAAATTTTAGATACCATTGTCTAGGAGCTTGTTTCAACCCATATAAACTACGATTTAGTTTGCAAACTAGTGATTCTTTACCTTTTTCCTCAAAACCTTCTGGTTGCTTCATGTAGAACTCTTCTTCCAAGTCACCATGAAGAAAAGATGGCTTGACATCAAGTTGTTCCAACTCTAGATCGTGAACAACTACTAAACCCAACACTACTCTAATAGAGGTCATTTTTACAACTGGTGAAAATATCTCTATAAAATTAATGCCCTTTTGTTGAGCATATCCCTTGACCACCAATCTAGATTTAAATCTCTTCTCTCCATCTGCTTCTTCCTTCAGCCTATACACCCACTTGTTTTGCAATGCTTTCCGATTGGGTGGAAGGGATACTAGATCCAATGTGTGATTTCTCTTAAGAGATTCCATCCCATCTCTCATGGCTTCCATCCATTTATTGCTATCTTTATTTGCACATGCTTCTTTAAATGTAGTAGGTTCAGATTCATCAAAAAGCAATAAATATTGAATAAAATCTTTATATTTGGTTGAAGGCCTATGCTCTCTAGTGGACCTCCTAACTAGAGGAATCAACTCTTGTGCATTACTAGCTGGGGGAACATGTTGTTCATTATCTTGAAAATCCTATGGCTAATCATGTGTTTGAATTTGCACTGGTGGTTGTGGCTAGTTTACAATCACCTTTTGTTTAAACATATCATTACCATTCGTGATATCTTCTAATGGAATATACTCCTTAGGTGATTTGACTTCTTGTAAACCTATTATTACTTTTTCATTAAATATCACATCTCTACTTCGTGTAACACACTTAGTAATTGGATCCCACAACCTCTAACCATATGTTCCTTCTCTGTATCCAATGAAGATACACCTTTTAGATTTCATGTCGAGCTTAGTTCGTTTCTCTTTTGGAATATGAACAAAAGCTTCACATCCAAACACACGCAAATGATCATAGGAAATTTTCTTACCTAACCATTTTTCTTCTGGAATTCCAAAGTCAAGCCGAGTGGATGGTGCTCTGTTAATCAAGTACACTGATGTATTTACTAGTTCTGCCCAAAACTCTTTTCCTAGGACCCTGCATTTGATAGCATGCTTCGTGCTCATTCCATAAAGGTTCTATTTAACCTTTATGTGCAGCACCATTCTCTTGCGGTGTAAGAGGAACAATCTCAATTCTGTAAATACCATTCTTTGCATAGTATTGATCAAATTCTTTTGAACAATACTCACCTCCATTGTCAGTTTTAAAACTTTTAATCTAATAATCAGTTTGGTTTTCAACAAGTGCTTTGAAGGTTTTAAATATACCAAAAACTTCATACTTCTTTTTCATCATATAAACCCAAACCTTCCTAGTGCAATCATCCAAAAAAGTCAAAATAAATGGAGCCTCCAATAGATGTTACCTTTGTGGGGCCGAAGACATCCGAATGCACTAGCTCCAATGGTCATGTCTTCATCTTGTGTTCCTTTTTAAAGAATATTGTCCTCTTTTTCTTGTCATAAATGCAATGCTCACATAATTCCATATCTACTTTTTTCAAACCTGGAAGTTGGTTCTTCAAAATCTCAAGTCCCTTATGGCTCATGTGTCCGAGCCTTTTATGCCAAAGCTCTGTTGCACTATCTACTACTGCCAGAGTAGGTCCCACTTCAATTTGACCCTCTAGTACATACAATGTACCAGATTTGCTTCCTCTTGCTATGACCAATGCTCCTTTTGTTACCTTCTATGCTCCTTCTCCAAATCTAACATTATATTCAAGAGCATCTAATTGCTCGATTGAAATCAGGTTTCTTTTGAGTTGAGGAACATGTCTCACATCTTTCAGCAACCAAATATTACCATTCTTCATCTTCAATAGAACATCTCCTTTTCTAGTGATACTGCAAGGTTCATCATCGCCGAGATAAACCTTACCAAAATTACCAGCTTGGTAATTTCTACAACAATTTGTTGAAGACGTTGCATGAAATGATGCTCCTGAGTCAAGTATCCAAACATCTACAACAACATCACTTGAAGATAAAATAACAGCATCAACATCTTCAAAAGTTGTATTTACCTCATTATCTTTAGATTGATTTTCAGCCTTCTTTTTTTTTGGAGGGTCCAACAATTTTTCTTCATGTGGCCCTCCTTGCCGCAATGCCAACAAACACCTTTTCTGCCTTTGGATTGGGATCTCTTAGTATACTTTGATATTTTTCTTTGGTTATCCTTGCCTTGTTGTTGTGTTCTTCCTCTATTGCCAGCTACTAAAGCAGCACCTGATGAATTACTTTGATTTTTTCTTCTCATATCCTCACTGAGAAGAACCCCTACAACATCATCAAATTTTAGCACGCTTTTTGGGCTGGATGCAGAGTTACTAACAGCCATAACAACTTCTTCCCAGCTATCAGGCAATGAACATAATAACAAGATAGCCTTTATCTCATCCTCTACTGCAATGTATACTGAAGACAATTGACTAACCAAAGTATTAAACTCATTTAGATGATTTGTGACAGAACCACCTTCTTGCATTTTTAAATTAAACAATTTTTTCATTAAAAATACCTTGTTCGATGCAAAGGTCTCTTATACAACCTTGATAGATGATCCCAGAGTCCTTATGTTGTCGTTTGTGTTGATACATTGAACAAAATATTATTGGATAATGAAAAAATGATTGTAGCCACAGCCTTCTGATCCAGTTTATCCCAATCTTCATCTTTCATGCTGATTGGCTTTTTAGTTTTTCCTTCCAATGTAATCAAAAGGTCCTTCTGAATGAAAAGAGCTTTAAGTTGCAATTTCCACATTCCAAAGTTTTGGCCTGAAAATTTTTCAATTCTCCATTTGTATATCTCCTTCATTTCTTACAACCTTTTTTTGGTAATTTTCTTTACTCAAATTTTAATAATCTGCAATACACAACAAATCTGAGATCCTTGCTTTCTTAGATGGCAGCAGCTTAGATCAGCAATATTATGATCAGCATCCTCCAATTGGCAGCCGCTTTTCCTTGGCAAAGCTTTCAATTAAATTCTGCACTTTCCTTGACTATGTCAACAGCCGATTGGCAACTTCAGCAATACTTTCCTCAGCGAATATTCCTCCTCCTGTGATCAGCAGCATTCATTTGACAGGGTCAACTTACGATCTCCTTGGATCTGTGGCGCCTACCCATAAATCATTTGCTTTCCTTCAATGCTTTCAGACATCATCACAAGTTCAGATTCTTCTTGCTTTCCAGACTCTTGATACCAGTTGTTATATTTACGGAGAGCAGAAACAGATTATCAAATGATAATTTATGCAAGAAAATAGAGACACAGCAGCAAAGACAATACAGAATGTTTAACGTGGTTCGGCAATATGCCTACATCCACCGAAAAAGCAGGAGAAAAACTTTTATTAACCACACAGTACGCCTTTTTTTTTTAACAAACAGTCCAATATATATATATAATGGACTCTTCAACCGACTAACCAAGTATGCAGTGTTACATTAGCTGGAGCACGGGAAAGAGAATCATCCAATTTTAAATAAATTTCAATGGGACTGCTCAATACAGATGGACGGAGGGACTGCATTAGAAGTTTGTTTGTTTGTTTGAGACATCACCCGTATTTTGTTTACATTGGAACAGATTTTGTTTGCATTTGAACTATTACAAGTGAGACAGTAACAGAAAATTCAGGGGACTTCACATCCCAACACTTGAGACTCTGAATACACAGAGGCGCAGATGATAAGTCATACTGTGCGGCATTCCAGGAGGAGGACGAGGACGAGGAAGGTCGAGTGGGTATGTTGCTCTCCAAAGATCTCATCAGAGTGGCCGGTGAAGGCCTCCATGACCATATCAGATCTTTGGAGATTGCAGTAGCCTCTGTAGCGTTTCTTTCGCGAGATCACTGGGCTACGATTATTTAGGGAGATAACTTTTTTGTAAAAGGAGAAAAAAATTGATCAATTTTAGTTTTTACAGTCCATCATTGAATGTTTTGGTACTCCGTGAACTTAAGAAGAGTTTGTCAATCCATTTTGTTAATATCCTGCAATCAGTGCGTTTCATGAGAACATATTTCTTTGAGGCATTCTGTCACAAACAGTTCAGATGCCTTGTGTGAGCTTCCACATTTTGCATATCCTTCTGAAACAATTCTTGGAGGCATTCTGTCAAACAGTTCACGTGCCTTGTCTATACTTACACATTTTGCATACATATCTACCAGGGCAGTTGCAGCTACAACATTGACAGTGGATGTTCGTTCCCTGTTCCTGCAAAGCTCCCATTTTCGCACAGGCTGTGAGGATGCTGGCAAAGGTTGTGGGGTTTGGCTTTACACCTGCCAATCACACATTTTGTTGAAATTTTCTAAATATTTTTCAACGAACGTATTTTGTGCATATCCTGCAATCATAGTGCATTCCATGAGCCATATTTCTTTGAGGTATCCTATCAAACAATTCACTTGCCTTGTCTATGCTTCCACGCTTTGCATACATGTTTACCAGAGCATTTTGCATGCACTCTGATCTCTATGGAATAATACACTCCAAATTTCGCATGCTGGCATTTTACAAATACCGACTAATTAATCTAGGCTAAATTATGCGGAGTAGTAAAATATAAAACGTGACTCCATACTCTCTCAAAAAGGATATTATAAGAATGGTCTATGAACCAAAAAGTTTCTTTTGTAACGTAAATTGAGGATTGAAAAAAGATAAACTAGCAATCGCACCTTGGTGTGCAATGGGTACGCCGAAGAGATATGGAAGGTCAATTAGGAAATAATCTGGTTTGTTTTTTTGGGCATACATTTGTGTAGTAGATGAGGTCATTTGATATAGAGGTTAAACTAAAAATATCAAAAATAGAATTTATAGATCATTTTCTTAATTTGGATGTTATGACAAACTATTGATTGCCCTTGTGGATTGCCTAGATTTGCTAAATTGGTCAATTTGACAATTGCAATATAATCTATAATGTTTAGGAGAGGTGTAAGATATGTAAGAGGAATTGGTTGTTATTTTAAGTTGTTTGACCATCACTATAGGGCAGTAACTTTTTGTTATGGCTCATGGTTTTGCCTCTTAAAGAAGAATAATGTCAAAGATCTAATTTATTCCCTAATATTACTATCCATTATAGTTGTTTGAGAAAATTCAAGATTTATAGTTTAATGGTTTTTCTTCGACTATAATAGATAGTAAATCTCATGAGTAAATAATAATTTTACTGCAATGTCTTTCATATGGTCTCTCTTTCTTATACAAATTCAATGATCTTGAGCATGTGCATAACATATAATAGATAATAGTACACATTGAAAGGATTGGCATCATAACCATGGACTGCTATTGAAATAAAAAATCCATATCTATCTATTTGGTAATACATGAAAGTATATATATATATATATATATATTGCAAACTAGTCTAATGCCATAAGTTTATGCAAGTGTCATCAAACTTGCTCATTTTTGTATTTAGAACAAGAAGTGTTGCAATTACAAACCATGCCTTCAATCATAGTTCCAACAAGTTTATTAAAAAATACTGTGTTGGTGGATAAAAATTTAGTAAATAAACAAAAATAGTCACATAAACCAAATTATGAAGAAATCCTTGTGAATGGAAATGTTTGTGATCACTATATGTGTTTGTGATTTTGATTTGTCATAAAGTTGAAATAAAAAGGTTTTAACGTTTGATCTTTTGCAGGTTATTTGAAGTCTTGGGCTTCGGTAGATATATATAGAATACATTTTGAAATACAAACTGCAAATGTATCCTAAACCCCAAAATTTGAAATTAGGGAAAATTAGAAATTTCATTATAGAATATATACACAATACACACAATAGATTCAGTGAAAAGGTTGTAGAAACTCCTGAGCAAATGCAAATGGTAGATGTAAAGCTAAGTTCATAACCTTTACTAGCATCCTTTACACCTATGTCAAATAGGATTCGTGTGTCAAAGTATGGACATCCATCAAAGCATAAATGATATAGGAAATTCAATGAACATTGTAGTTGTAATTGTCTGGTAGACATTTATGCTAAATGTGGATTCATACACAAGGCACATGAACTGTTTGACAAAATTCCTTAGAGAAATGGTGTCTCATGACACCATGGTTGGTGGATATACACAAAAATTCAAAATGGATATGTGAAAAGGGTTTGAGAAACTTTCAAGCAATGTTCAGATACAAATATAAAGCCAAATTCTATAACCTCTACTTGTATTGGAATTTCCTATGTGAGCAGGGCTGCAATAGTCCAATAAATTTTAAGCTCTGATGTACACTTGGTAGCTAGTAAATATGTCTCTTCGGCTTGAGATCAAGAGGAAACTTGCCCAAGGATCTAATCATATATCCTATAGAGATATGGATGCTTGCAAGTATTTTTTGGAAATGTATGCATTTGGAATTACCAGTCATAGATTTTAGTGAACTCTTAAAGTCATAGAGCTTCCAGTGTGGTTCGCCTAGAAACAGTGGGTGCTAGCCAAAACAATTACATTGACAACAATCATTTGAAAACTTGGCTTTGCTAGGGCCAAGGTAAAATTGATGCTGGCAATAGTAATTTTTCTTCCTATTACAACATTTTGCCAATGGTGCATTATAGATGTACCAGAAACGTGGAATATAGAAGGCTCCACAGTAGCATATGTAGGAGTAGATACAAAATTTGTAGGAGTATTTAGTGTGGTAGACCGCATCCAACTACAGTAAAAATAGTTAACAAACTTAAGGTTAGTTGTTAATAATTTTTTTGCTTTTAAGATGCATTGAGTTTTTGAAGTTTGTTTTTCAAAATTTTGAGTGTCTAAAGTAAATAAATTGACTTGAAATTATTGTCTTTTTCTTACTGATCTATGTATAACTCCTATCCTATATAAGTTTCCAAACTTCTTTTGTGAAATATTTTGGTGCAAACATTTATATATACTATACTAAGATTTGCATTGAAAAAAAAGAGAGTTAATAAAATGAAACAGACTTCTACAATGAATACAACCATAATTATAACATAAAATATCTCTTCCTATATTTAAAAGCCCCAGTGTGCTTGAAATTGTGATGCTATTGAAGAAAATTTCCCTCTATCAAGCTGATTGTTGAACTTTTCCCTATCGTATAAAGTTGGTTTGGTCATGTATCTATTGGGTCATAAGTTCCACCTCCCAAATGTGTTCTAACTCTCACATCCACAATATCTCTACTTCCATGGCATGGGCTAAAGATGTTCTCCTAATTGTATGAGTCCTGGTTATGGGATAAGGGAATGGATCTGGTGCTTATTCTTACCGAATACCAAGTGCTTTGGATTTTAGGGTTTGCTTCTAGTACACACTACTATTTTTTTTTTCCATCAACACACTCTTTTACATCCAATGGGTATATCAGGGAGAAATAATCTTTGGAGATTGAAAAAATATGCACAACAAATTCAGAAGCAATTTTAATTGATCTTTGGAGATTGAAATTGTACAATTTCTTTGTGAGATAGCCACCTTTTTGTGTTCGAATTAGACTATTATTTTTTGCCTTTTTGTTAACAAGCTTTTCTTTTAATATGTAACAATTTCTTAAACAGGCACATGCAATAACGAGGAGGCATTAGTTCTAAAGGTAATGCCTCAACTTTTATTTTTCACCCTTTTCTGTCAGTCATCCAAAGATCATGGAACAAAGCTTTATCTTGAACTTTAATAATTGGTTGAAAACATTTTAGCATTAATTTCATACAATGGTTTGATTGACAACTTATTAGCAGGTAGTGTGGATTTCTTAATCATTTAATTTTGGTGCAGAAAAAGGAAAAAGAGATTTCTTTTGGCATGGATGGGAAGAGTATATTTCTTGTCGGTATGTTTTAGAACATGTCAAAGCAAATCCAATTATATTTTGCAATATAGGCACTTTTAGAAGAGGATTGATCATAACTAAGACCAAAATAAGATTTTGTGCAAAAATGATTTGTTTCATAGGGATGATGGTTAGTGGAAAAAATACTGTGGGGAAATTTTTGTTTGAAGCTTTGGGTTATTTTTTTGACAAGTTTGATTCAAGAAAACTACACTGAAATTTCAAAATTGATTGCAACAAATGGTTATTATTGCATAGCCTCATTCAAGGTACAAAAGAACCCTTACAATTATAATGCTATTTTTTAAACATATGATATATCCAAAAAAACTTCCATTTGCATTGCTTTAGATATGATAAAAACTACATTGCTTCAAATTTTGATGTCATATAAACATTGTTAACTTATTAAAAATGATTTGTTTCACAGGGATGATGGGTAGTGGAAAAACTATTGTGGGAAAATTTTTGTCTGAAGCTTTGGGTTATTATTTTTTTGACAGGTTTAATTAAGAAAAATTCATTGAAATTTCAAAATTGATTGGAACAAATGGTTATTAGTGCATAGCCTCATTCAAGGTACAAAATAACCCTTACAATTATAATGCTATTTTCTATGTTGCAAGGTTCGTACCCGCAGGCCCCGATCCCAGTTCGGGTTCATCTACGGGTACGTGTTAGGTGCACACAGGGTGCACACCCAACACTGTGGGTTCACCAAGGTGCACACACCCGCGCACCCGTGTGAACCCACAGTGATGGGTGTGCACCCAACATGAATCCGAGTGAAATCAGCACGAACCCAGGTTAACCCATGGCCCAAGTCATAAAAAGTGGGCCCAAACTTGATTAAGAAACATTTTATTTTTATTTTTTTCCTTCTAACCCTAAAACGACCCAATATAAGGCCTTCAAACACACATTCATTTCATTTTTACCTCTCATTTTGTTGTCACCATATTTTCTCTCCATCTTGGAATTTTGAAGGGAGGTGATTGTATTCGAAGGAGATCAATTTTGGAGTGCCAAATAGCTTCCACAAAGGAGATTTAAGTGTTTAAGGTATGCATTTAAACCCTATTCTTTATTCTTTTAATGAAAATTTTCAAGTTTTTGATGGATTTTTTCAAGTTTGTAAGAAGTTTTTCAAGTATGTTTTTTTTTTCATTTTTTTTATAGATTGCAACAATGGCCAGTATTCAAAGTTGAGTGGGTGGGGAGGGAAGTCAAAAATTCAAAATTGATAAAGGATCTCCTTTATGGAGACATACCACAAGAATTTCACAACTTCTTAGAGGTGGGGGGTTTGTTTGGAAGTGTAATTTTTGCAATGCACAATATAATAGCTCCTATTACTGAGTGAAACTTCATTTTATGGGCCTTGGTGGTAAAGGGATTAATATGTGTGAGGGCCTAGATAAGAATGGGTTGTCTGCTATACAAATAGCATGATTTATAAAAGAACAAGAAGATGCTAACAAATTGATTGCAAAAGGAAAACAAAGTGGTTATAGTTTTGGAAAGAAAAAAACAATGACATTACCCTCTCAGATAGTTAGGGCCTCCAAACATCCCTTCTTGTCTATGCCCTCTACGAAAGACGAAGATAAAGAACCACAAATCACCACCCGCAAGAGAGGTCCATTGGAGAGGGCACTTAAAATGGAGGCAAGAGATATTGTTGAAGAAAAAATTGCACGTTGCCTCTATGCCAATGGTCTTCCATTCAACTTGGTGAGATCACCATATTGTCGGGACATGGTGTCAGTAATAAATGGTGCACCTCCTCATTTCACAAGTCCTGGGTATGAAAAGGTGTGCACTACCTTATTGCAAAAAGAGAAGAAATCTATAGAGGCCCAAGTGAAACCAATTAGAGATTCTTGGATTGAAACAAGTGTATCTATTGTTTCTCATGGATGGAAAGATTGCAAAAACCATCCATTGATCAATGTTATTGCAGTCGCCCCGAAGGGGGCAATGTTTTTAGGGCAGTTGATTGTGAAGGGGAAGTGAAAGATGCAGAGTTCATTTCTAGGATTCTCATTGACTCCATAGAGATGGTGGGTAATGAAAATGTCATCCAAGTAATTACGGACAATGCAAAAGTTTGTAGGGTTGCAGGTGCTTTGTTAGAGGCTAGATATGAGCACATCTTTTGGACATCGTGCACTATACACTCCCTCAATTTGGTGATGCAAACAATTGGCAACCAAATAGAGTGGGTGAAAGAAATATACCAGGAGGCCAAGGAGATCCAAATGTTTGTGACAAACCACCATATTTCACAAGCAATTTTTAGAAAATTTTCAAGATTGGAATTGTTGAAGGTAAATTTAATTTATTTAGTTTTATTTATGTCATATTTTACATAATGAATAAAATATTTTTTTGCGTTATTTACATATTTTAAATGTGTTATTAACTTACTATTAACATGTTATTAGGTTGTTGAGACCCGGTTTGCATCTCACACAATTGTTCTAAGACGACTTGTGAAGGTGAAAGAGGCGTTGAGTCAAATGGTTATTAGCAACCAATGGGGTATATGGAAGCAATCAAATTCAGAGAGGGCCTAAAAGGTCAAGGCATTGATCTTGGATGACAATTGGTGGGATCGTGTGAATTATGTTTTGGAGTTCACTGAACCTATCATGTCTATGCTTCGGTTTTCTGATACAAATGAACCATGCTTGGGGGGTGTTTATGATAGCATGGACACGATGTTGGAGAAAATAAAAATGGAAATACAAAAGAGACAAAATGATCCTAAAGACACCTTTTACAAAAGGGTGGAAGAAATTGTTAATCATTGGAACAAGATGACAACACCATTGCACCTCCTTGCATATGCCCTATCTCTGAGGTACTTTCCCACATAAGTACTTTCTATCCCAGGGAAAATACTGCCATATAGAGATTCTAATGTTGCTAATGGGTATAAGAGGGCACTTAGTAGACTCTTCACTAATCTTTAAGTGCAAACAAGTGTTATGAAAAAATTTGGATTGTTTATCTCAGGAAAAAATCACACCCCTTCTATTGTCAAAGACCAATACAAAATGGATGTTATTACATGGTGGTACCTTCATGGTCAAGATTATATGTACCTCCCCTCTTGCAATCAAGATCCTCTCACAAGTAATTTTTTTTTCCACTTGTATTGTAGAATTTAACACTTAACATTCTTGAATTTATCTTGCATTTTTTATTTTTTATTTTGTTGGTTTTCTCTCCAGGTTGCAAGCTCTTCTGCCGCTGAATGGAATTGGAGTACATACTCCTTTATCCTGTTAGAAGATTAATCTTTACTTGGTAAAGGTTATTCTTTAATTGTAATTATTTATTAACTTGTAGGAATATTCCAAAGGAATCCCTACAAGTCTTTTGTCTTTTTTTGTCATCTCACACATGTGTGAGGATGGCTTATTTTTACTTCCTTTATTAAGGAATATTTGTAACCATCTCCTTAAGAGGTGACACTTTTCACACACATAGATGAATGGTGGCATTCATTGAGTTGGGAGTTACATTCTAACTCCTCCTTCTCACCTCTACTTATTGAGGTGCCTCTCCTCTCATTCTTTAAGACTCAAGGAAGCAAGCCTAAGGATGAAACTCTCTCTCTCTCTTTGTATTATTCTTTAGGCATTTTGCCTCCATTCATAATATTGGGGTTTTTTCTTGTTTTTCCCCCTTAACAAATTCTTGTCTCTCTTGCTTTGGTGGTGCTTGGTTTGGCTACTTCAATCTATTTGGTAATCTCTTTCCTTCAAACAATTGCTCATTCATTAGTACTTTCCATTACTCTTTTCTATTTCTTTTCATGGTATCAGAGCTTGGTATTACTAATATTTTGTGAGCTACATTGTTGAAGGTTTACCAGTTTTTTAAGCACACCATTGGAGGCACTCAAAGAGAAAAAGAGAAGAGCCAAAAGTCTAATCTTGTTTTTCGTTTGATATATTTTTTTAACCCTTGTGCAAGATTTCTTATCTAAATATTTATAAGTTTTTCAAATTTCAAATCTGTGCAATATATATATATATATATATATATATATATATATGGGGTAAAAACTTTATTGAATATCAGATACTAGCATTACAACCAAGGCAAGGGCAGAAGCTCAAAAAGAACATAGACAAAAAAAACCAAAAAATAACTCATTCAACACCCCCACTGTCCTCTGCGAGAGCCCTCTCCAAATCCGGCCTAAGCTCCTGAGGGATCTGGGCCCACTCATCAATCTTCCAATTCTCCAAACGCTCAGAAGCCCACTTGGCCAGACAATCAGCAGTCCCATTCCATTCACGCGGAATGTGGAAAAAGGACACTCTTTCCATAAGATTACCAATTTGCAAAATCTGTTGCACAAGAACGGCCAACTGCCAATTCACATTTGACATCCTCCCTTGATTGAGTAAATTAATTAGAACCTGTGAATCAGATTCACAAATAACCCTACGCCACACCAGCTCATAGGCCTTCTCCAAGGCATAAAGAATCACCCAGCCTTCCATAAGGTTGATAGTCTGCGTCCCCTTATGAATGGAAAAGAGGAAAACCACTGACCCAAAAGAATCCCTGCCTACCCCACCAACTCCAACGGGGCCAGGATTTCCCCTAGAAGAACCATCAGTATTAACCTTCAAGATTCCCACAGGGGGAGGAAGCCAGTTCCCCTACCATTGGACACGCTGCCCCACCCGCCTACCTTTCAGGCCACAAGGCGCAAAAGGGGTTAGTCCCTGGATGCCCAACTGGGCCACCAACTCCGCATCTTTCTTCTCCAGTAGCATCTCCACATCCCCCTTGGCTTGAATAGTCTCCTGAATCATCCCAAGAACTCTAAACCACACCTGTTGAACTTGTAACAATTCCCCTCTGAAAATCCTCCTATTCCTTTCCAGCCAAATCTGCCACAACAAGAAAGTAGGTCCCGCCTGCTAAGCATCCTGCAAAAAAGAGGCCCTCGAGGGAGGTCTGCCCAAGCTAGACCAAAAATCCACTAAGGAGGAAGCATGAACATAGGGACTGTTCCAAACACTCCACCAAGAATGCCAGAGCTGCACAACAAAAGGACACTGAAAGAAAAGATCTGCAGAGTCCTCTTCACCTTTCCCACACAACACACACTTAGACGGGCCCTGGAACCCGTGCTTTTGGATATTATCCTAGGTCAAACATTTGTTCCAAGCCAAAATCCAGGCAAAGCAGTTACACTTCGGCCAAGAAAACTTATTCCAAACCTTCTTCCACCAAGGAACTTCCTCCCCCACAAACCTTTGAGAAAAAAACCTTCGATAACCCGACACAACCGTGTAGTGACCCTTCGGATTAGGAGACCAAGCAAGGATATCCCTGTCCCGGAGGGGATTGCGCTGTCTACCCAAGAGAATATTATGCAGAATCCTACATTCCCCCACCAAACCATTCACCGGCCACTCCTCAGGAGTCTTCCACCTAGCACCCACAAGCTGACCCTGAAAAGAAAGCACCTTAAAATCACTTACCCTCATCCAACCAACATCACTGAAACTCCTACTCAGGGCCACCAAGTCAGCGAACTGAGTGAGGATGGGAGGATGACAATCCCACGAGTCATACCAAAACTGAACCTCCGTCCCACTCCTACAAATCCAAAATAAGCCATCCTTGACAAGCGCAGCTCCCTTTTTGAGAGTAGCCCAAATAGCCGAACCCTTACCCAACAAGGGGTAGCGAGGGATATCTTCCCCAGGAATACCCTGAAAGTACTTATAGGAAAGGGTCCTAGCCCAACTTCTATCCTTCTCCGTGCACCATCTCCAATAAAGTTTCGCCACCAATGCCATCCCTGCCAGTGAGGAATGCCTCAACCCCAAACCACCAAGCTGCTTAGGACAACAAACAGTATCCCATCTAACTAGACTCCACTTGGAAGACAAAAAACTGCCAGCCCATAAAAATTGTCTTGCCAAAGAGTCCAATTCCATAACAAAGCCTTTCAGGGCCACCTGAAGCATACATCGATAAATAGGAAGAGCTTGGACCACAGACTTCAACAACTGAACCCGCCTAGCAAAGGACAACCATCAGTTGGTCCAGTGAGTAACCTTCAAACGAAATTTATCCAAGATAGGAAGCCATGACTCCTTCGTTAATCTGCCCACCGCGACAGGAACCCCAAGGTAAGACAGAGGGAGAGTTCCAATCTGAAAATGAAGAAGCTGCGCAATTCTCCTCTGGATAGGATCCGGAGTATTAAAGAAAGAGATGGAAGACTTGTCCTCATTAATTGATTGATCTGAAGCCTCCAGATACATATCCAACACCCTGCGAATATTTGTTGCCTCCCAAATAGTGGCCACTCCCATCAAGGCAGTATCATCCACAAACTGCAAGTGAGACTGGGGGGTAAATCACCTCCCCACCGCCACCCCTAAATAAGGCCCAGCTCCACCTGACGTCTCAAAAGGCATCCCAATCCTTCCACCAGTAGAATAAATAGGTAAGGGGAAAGAGGGTCACCTTGCCTTATCCCGCGAGAGGCTTCAAACAACTCAAAATGCTCCCCATTAGTTAGAATAGAAAAAGAAACCGACGTGATGCAACTCATGACCCATTGAATCCAATCATCACCAAATCCAAAAGTAGTCAGGACCTTCTGAAGAAAAGACCATTGGATTTTGTCATACGCCTTTTCCATATCCAACTTGATAAACATAGCCTTTTCTCTAGAAATAGCCATAGAATGGATGGTCTTCGTAGCTATAACAATACCATCCAGAATCTGTCTACCCTCCACAAAACCACTTTGCTCCTCAGAAATGAGTAATTGCAACCACTTCTTCAACCTATTAGCAATTAGCTTCGAAATAATCTTATACACCACATTGCAAAGGGAAATAGGCCTGAATCGGCTCAGCCTATCCGCCCCATCACACTTGGGAATAAGTGCTAGAAAGGTGGAATTCATGGCCTTTAACATTTGCTTATTTCATTGCGACTCTTTGACCACCTCAAATAAATCAAGTTTGATGATTTCCCAAAACTCTTGGAAGAATTCAACCGGGAAACCATCAGGGCCAGGGGCTTTTCCTTTCTTCATCTGAAACATCGTCCCCTCCAACTCTTCTAGAGTGATCTCACCCATAAGATCCTCCCTCATCTCCCTAGACACCAGCAAAGGGATGCATGAGAGGACCTGAGCTTCCTCCACCGAGTTCCCCTGCAAATCCTCCCTAAAAAGGGAAGAAAAATAATGAACAGCCTCATCGAAAATACTCTGAAAGGAGTTCAGAGTCTCTCCCCTATCCGTGATCAAAACAGGAATAGAATTACCATGCCTTTGCGCCTTTACCGAATTAAAGAAGAAAGCAGAATTTTTATCCCCTTCTCGAAGCCAATCAATCCGGGCTTTTTTCTTCCAAAAGATATCCTCCCACAATTCCCATTCCTCCAAAAACTTCAAAGCCCTAGATTCCTCCTACATCAAAGGCTCGAACACCCCATTCTCCCTCATCACCCTTGTAATACCATCCAGCTTAGCTTGTGCATCAACCTTAGCTTTAAAGAAATTCCCAAAACATTGCTTATTCCAATGCTTAAGCTTATACTTGACAAACTGAAGCAGCTTAGTAAAAACATACATTGCCCTGCCAAAGGCTGGTCTACCCTCCTGCCACCATTGAGCCACATAATCATGGAGATCTGGATCACATAACCACATAAGCTGGAATTTGAAGGAGGGCTTGTAGGGCCTGCCAGCCGAAATGACAGAAAGCTTTATAGCCCAATGGTCTGAGCCCCTCCAGTCCAGAATCTCCAAGCTAGAGGACCACCTATCACCCACCCAAAAGCAAGAAACCATAAACTGATCCAGCCGCTCTGCGATGCAGTTTTCACTAGTCCTCCGATTGTTCCAAGTAAACAGACCATTGCCAGGCTTGATATCAACAAGATTTAAAACAAAAATATTTTCCTGGAATAGGAAAGCCGAAGCTTCCAACCTTGTGGTACCACCCCGCTTCTCAGCAATCTTTGTGATAACATTGAAGTCACCCCCAATAATCCACAGAAGGTAAGGATCCATACTTCGTACATAACGAATATTCGACCACAACAGATGTTTTCCCTGCATATCCACAGGCGCATAAATGTTGGAAAAAAGAACCGACTCCCCCGAATCATAACAAGAGGCCACCAAAGAGATAGAGGACTTGAAGGACATCCACCACTTAGGAAAAATTTTCCGAGGGTTCCATAAGCAAGCCACCCCTCCAGAGGAGCCCTGAGCACCAATGCATTGGCATTCACTGTCCCTCCACAACTTGGGAATTATACCCATCATACCATCCACAGAAAGCTTGGTCTCCTGCAAAAAAAGAATATCAGGAGACTGACATCTAACCAAATTCTGAACAGCTTTTTGTCTAGGGCCACTGTTCAAGCCCCTAACATTCCATGATAGAACAATCATTTCAAAGGGCTTGAGAAGTGAGAATCCAAAGTCTTGACTGACCCTGATTCCACCAAATTTTCCCCTATCAATTTAATCTTCTCCATATCCTTTTTCCTACCCAACTTAGCGACTTTCTCTGCCCCTCCTTTCTTAAGATCTTTTTGCAAGATACCCAAATGAGGAGACTACTTATTGTTTTTTCCCCCCTCTGAACCTGATCTTCGCACAGGATGAGACAAAGCCTCACTGTCCATCACCACTACACCTCCTAATACTTTCTGAGCCTCCATCTATAGATTTGATTCCAAATGCAAGGTTCCATCCTCCTGTGGAGTAGGAGAGACCCTGGGGCTGAACCTATCTTGTCCATAGCCTCCCCCATCTAGCTCAGCACCCTGTAAGCCCAAACCCACCACTTGATGGGAAGCTTGATCCAACTCAACCTCTTGTTGCAACTGATCAGAGCCCAAAATTCCTTTATCCAAATCAACCAAATCTGGATTTACTTCTTGCTAGCTAAGGCCCTCCAAAACCTCAAATCTATTAAAAGTATCCTCATCCTGCCTCTCTTTCATAGTCCTTTCTTGCCCCTTATTTTTGTTCCGAGATCTAACGGGAATATAGCCATCCTCCCCGGTACCACCACCCTGAATAGGACCCTTGCCCTTATCCACCCTAGGCGGATTACCGGAGGGCAGAGAAGAGTTAGTCTCCAAAGGCTTAGCCCTTGGGCATCTATGCTGTAACTGGCCATACTCATGAGACAAATGACATCTAAAAGGTAAGGTCTCATAGTCAAGCTATTGAACCCATGAGTAAGAACTTGCACACACCTCTAAAGAGTCTAGAAAAGGTTTACTTAAATCAATTTCCACACAGAACTGAGCAAATGTCATTACCTTTTTGAACTGTGTCTGCTGCGAAGAACCCACAGGTTTACCCAGCAATGAAGCTAGTAAATGCAAAACATCATCACGCCAGCACTCGACCGGGAGCCTCGGTAGTCGAACCCAGACTGGAACTCGACTAGGAATCTCCTCGGCTCGATTGAAGCCCGCATGTCATAGCTTGATAAACAAGCCCACCTTATTGTAAAAATAAGGGCCTCCTTCAAAAACCTTGATCCTATTTGCCATGCAGTCAAACGAAATCATAAAATAGTTATTTGCCAGGAGCTTAATTTCCATCTCTCCCTTCAGCAGCCAAGTCCTCTGGGCCCAGGCCTCCAAAAATTGCAGCGAAATCTTCAATCCCAAAAATTTACAATACAAAGAGTGATGTGAGTAGTACTCAATATCTTCCACGAGCATCTCCATCAGGATCACAACATTCGGCCTCTCTTTGCACCTTTCTAGGCATCCGTTAATCTTCGAAAACTGAAACCCTCTTGTCGGTCCCATCTCATTCTTGTCCAAGTTCTGAGAAAATAAATCATTATCATAAAGGTGTGACCCATGTGGCAAGGGTTTCAAGCCAAAAGCATTTCAAAAATTCAACTTGGTTCCAAATCCCGACGCCTCCCCAGTCTCCATTGAAGAAAAGAACAGATACTTCACTACACAACCAAACCCTCAAAAAGACTTAGGGTCATTAAACCCCACACTAGGGTTAACACCCCACACACCCCCACCAACAAGGAGAGACACGCAAGAAAATAACCCCCATAGCTCCACCCAACACCAACCACGAAAACCAACACCCTCGACTCTAACACCACTCCACCCCACCCCACGGCACCCAAAACCCTAACCCGCAGCCCAGGCCAAGCAAAGGCGGGCGCCAAGAGACACCCCGTCCACCCCACTGCAGCCCCCAAGACCAAACGCCACCTCCTTCAGCCGAAAACGCCCCCGCCTTCAGCAAACAATGCCACCAAAGGACCCACGGACCACCCCGGAGCCCGCAGCAAGGCCGACCAGTGACCAACTAGACAACCCCAAATGACGAAGAATAGCCCCCCCACAGCGCACAACACGAAGGACAGAAAAACGAGCTAGGGCATGGGCGCCCTAGCTCAGCTCACACAACATGGGAACGCCATCGCTGATCCATTTTGCATGCATGATTTATTTATTTATTTTTGCATAAAAAATTTAAAACCCTCTAATAAAGGGTTATTTTTTAATGTTTTAGAACAGATCATTAGTTTTTTTGTAAAAAATTCACTATATTTCACTATATTTTCCCTTTTGTAAAAAAATCAATTTTTTTTTGAGAGGCTGTTTTTTTCTAAATATTTAATTTTTTTTCAATATATCCCTATTTATAGGACAATTTTAAAAAAAAATCCTTATTTTAAAGTTTAAAAAAATCAATAATAAATCAATTTACATTTTAAACCCTATTATTTTTTTATCTCTTCTTTTTATCTTGTCTAAGTGCGCAATTATCCTTTCATTTCTCTTGCTCTCTTTCATCTGATGATGGATCATGTAGTGTGATCTGAAACATTGATGCTAAAAACTTTGCACACAATCGAATCAGCTATATAGACTTATTTTAAACCCTATTATTTTTTAATAAATATAACAAATAAATAAAAATAATTATTTTTTTTGGGGTTTCGTTCCTCTACTCGTTCGAGTCATACTCCCTCCCTAAGCCTCTGCCATATTTCTTTACTCTACCTCCCTTTGTACCCTCGCTCTACTCATTCCCCAACTCAGCCTTCCTTCCTAGCTTACATTTATTTTGGTTCTCTTTAAACCTATAAAATCTTTATCTAACAACCAGCTTTTTTGGGTTTTTAAAATTTTTTATTCTGCCCGCCCATTTGTTTTTACCCCGCCCATCTGCCCATTCTCTTTTAAAAGAACATATTTTTCAATCTTTAAAATGAAAGAGGATTTTTAGAATTTTTTAAAAGCCCTGATTACCTAGTTCTTAAAGTAACAACTTTTACTTTTAAGTATTTTTAAAAAAAAATTAAGAATACTCTTTATAAGGAAAAAGTAACATATAAAAGATTTTACCTTCTTTATTATTTAGCATTTGAGTTTTTTAAATATTCTTTTAATATAAAATATTTTTAAAAAACAAAAAATTTAAACTTATAAGTTTTTTTTAAAACATCCTTTTATATGAAAATTTAGTATTCGGTTTTTTGAATTTTTTTTATAATTTTTTAATTCATCATAATAATTCAATATTAATTTTTTTCCAATTTAATATTATTTATTTTAATTTCATATAAATTTAATTAATATTATTAATTTATTTTCTTCAATTAATTTCTTTATCTCATTTTTTTCAATTAATTATTAGAAAAATATACAGTTGGATATTTGTATCAAACATTTAGTTTTCAGTTCTTAAAGAGGTTATTTTTTTCAATTTTATCTAAAGGGGTTTTATTTTGTTCTGAATTTAAGCAATTTATTTAAAGAGTTTTTTGAAGATTTAATTCAATCAAGAGTTTTTTTTTAAGCAAATATTTAAAGTAGTCATTATTTTTATCATAAAGTTGTCATTTTTTTATTACAATCATGTCTACTTTAATTCCTGAAATTAAGTTGAATTCTTCTAACTATCATTCTTGGAAAACTCATATATGATTTATTTTTCGGTTTAAATATCTTTTAGATGTAGCTACAGATCCTAAATCTAAACTAGGTTCGTCTGCATCCAAAGGTGAAATCGAAAAATGGAATCTCAAAAATGAAGAGGCCCTTGGCCTCATAGGTATCTCCATGTCACCTGAACTTTATGTTCACATCAGGACATGTGCAACTGCCTATGAAGCATAGGACAAACTCAAAACAATTTATGATAGTACAAATCAATCAAGAAAAATTCAAATTCAAGATCAACTTGAAGATTTGAGGTATTCTGATTTTAAATCTATGCATGAATTTTTATTGAAATTTGATGCTTTAAATAGTCAATTAGATGGTTTAGGAGCTAAATTAGATAATCTTAGATTAATTCATCTTATTCTTAAAAAGTGTCTTCCTAGACAATTTCAGCAATTCATTACTAATATTCATGCTCAATTAGCTATTCCTTCTTTAGCTACTCAATTAACTTATGATATTTTTCATGATTTATTAAGACAAGAAGAGGCTAAGTTAATTCAGATTGGTACTCTTCAGTCTAATGAACATGCTTTCGTGTCTAATCATAAGCAAAATTTTAAACCTCATTCTAAACAACAACATTATAATTTCAAACCTCATTATAATAATGGCAACAATCCTAGAAAGTTTAACTCTTCTAAGATACCACATTGCACTTATTGTAATAAGGATGGTCATTGGAAAAACACTTGTTTTAAAAAGCAAAATGAGAAAAATCCTATGAAGCAAAATAATCAACAACAAAATAAACCTAATAATAATAAGTTTCAAAATAATGCAAATCAATCTAGACGTGCTTTTACTTGTAGTTCTAATGTTTCTCAACCTCTTGAATGGGTTATTGATTCAGGTGCATCTCAACATGTTACTTCACATAAAGAAGCTTTTGAGTCTATGCAACCTGATATATCTAATGTTCCTCTTCAACTTGCTAATAATCATACTTGTAAAGTAGAAGCAATTGGAGATGTGAATGTTCCTAATGGTAAATTGCATGATGTTTTATATGTTCCTGAATTAAAGACTAACTTTCTTTCAATTGCTAAGCTTTGTCAAGATTATAAAATAGAATTTTACAAAGATATGTGCTATGTTATTGATCCAAAACAAAACAAGATCATTGCTAATGCTAAATTAGGCAATGATAATTTGTTAAAATTTTATGAGTTTGCTCAATCTAGATGCTCTTTAAAATCTACCATTGATTTCAATGTTTGGTATGAAAGACTTGGTCATATAAATGCTAACAATATTGCTTTAATGAAAAAGCTTAATATGGTAGATGAATTTCCTAGTATTGTTCCATCTAAAATTGTATGCATAGGATGCATGAGTGGTAAGATGCATAGGGAGCCCTTTCCACATGGTCAATCATGGAGGGCAACTCATAAGTTGCACCTAGTTCATAGTGACCTTTTAGGACCCATGGAGAATAACTCCATCCAAGGATCAAGGTATGCCCTTACTTTTGTTGATGATTTTTCTCGAAGTTCACTTGGATCTATTTTCTTCATAGTAAGGATCAAGTTCTTGATATATTTTCTGAATTTCATAAATTTGTTGAAAGGAAATCTGGTTTTAAACTTAAAATTCTTAGAACTGATAATGGTAAAGAATATGTGAACAATGCTTTTAATAGTTATTTGAAATCATTTGGTATTAAGCATGAACTAACTATTCCCTATACACCTCAACAAAATGGTGTAGCGGAAAGGAAGCATAGAACTATTGTTGAAATGGCTAGATGTATGTTACATGCTAAAAATATGTCTTATAAATTTTGGGTAGAAGCTATGTTTTGTGCTACTTACATTATTAATAGTACTCCTACTAAAGCTTTAAAGAATATAACTCTTGAAGAAGCTTGGTCTGGTAGGAAGCCCAATCTTAAACATTTAAGGATTTTTGGTTCAATTGCTTATGTTCACAAACCTAAACCAAAGAGGCAAAAATTAGATGCTAAATCTTCTTATCATATTTTTGTTGGTTATGATGAACATTCTAAAGCTTATAGAGTTTATAATCCTCTTACTAACAAAGTTAAAGTTGCTAGAGATGTATGCATTGCTGAAAATGGTGATCATGATTGTTCTAAAGTGCATAATATTGATTCTTCTCAAAATAAAGTTATTGTTGTGGAGGATACTCCTCAAGTTGAAACTCCTCTTAACCCTCCTAATGCATCTCTTACTCATAGTGATAGTGATGATGAAGATGTTGAAATTTCTCCTCATGATTCTTCTTCTAGTGATGATACTCCTACATCTAAAAGAATGCCAAAATGGTTTAAAAGTTTGTTGCAAGAAAGTGAGGATTATTTAGCTAAAAATCCACCTAAAAGAAGAAAGGCAAATTATTGTAATCATGCTTTGATGTCTAACATTATGAATTCAAATGATCCTCAAACTTATGAACAAGCTAAAGATCAACCTCATTGGCAAAAGGCTATGCAAGAAGAATATGATACTTTAATTGCTAATAATACTTGGGATTTAGTTCCATTACCTCAAGGTAAGAATCTTGTTTCATGCAAATGGTTGTATAAAACTAAGGTTAATGCAAATAATGAAGTTAGCAAGTTTAAAGCTAGATTAGTTGCTAGGGGCTTCTCTCAAGTTGAAGGATTAGATTATAATGAAACATTTGCTCCAGTAGCTAAGATGCCAACCATTAAATTAGTTCTTGCTTTAGCTTCTCATATGCATTGGCCTATTCATCAAATGGATGTTAAAAGTGCATTTTTAAATGGTGATTTACATGAAGAAATTTATATGTCTCAACCTTTGGGTTTCATTAAGGAAGGTAATGAAAATCTTGTTTGCAAATTGAAGAAATCAATATATGGTTTAAAGCAATCTCCTAGAGAATGGTATTCAAAGATCAATGCTTTCTTTCTATCTCAAGGTTTCATTAGAAGTAAAAATGATCCAAATTTATATATTAAGCATAGTGAAGATGATATTGTGATTATTATTTTATATGTTGATGATTTAATTATCACTTCTAGTTCTAACAATTTGATTAGTGATGTTAAGTCTCAACTCAATCAACAATTTCAAATGACTGATTTAGGCCTATTACATTATTTTTTGGGTATGCAAATTTGGCAAACACCTAAAGGTATTTTTCTTTCTCAACATAAATATGCTCAAGATCTCTTAGATAGATTTAAAATGAATGATGCAAAGTGTGTTTCTACTCCTTGTGAATTAGGAACTAAATTAATGGTTGATATGGAAACTCCTTTTGTTGATCCTACTTTATATAGGCAATTAGTAGGAAGTTTAAATTATCTAACTCTTACTAGACCTGATATTTCTTATAGTGTTGGATTGGTTTCTAGATTTATGTCTAAACCACAACAAACTCATTTTAAAGTTGTAAAAAGAATTTTAAGATATGTTAAAGGCACTCTTAATCTTGGTCTCTTTTATGATGCAAATTGTGATTTTTCTTTAAAAGGTTATACTAATTCAGATTTAGGAGGTGATCCCAATGATGGGAGATCCACTTGTGGTTATTGATTCTTTGTTGGATCAAGTGCAATCTCATGGAATAGTAAGAAACAACAATCTACTCTTTTTTCTATAGAAGCTGAATATAAAGGTTGTACAAATGCATCTAAAGAAGCATTATGGTTAAGACGATTACTTGAAGACTTGGGTCTACCTCAAAAGGATCCTACTCCTTTGTATTGTGATCATCAAAGTGCTATTGCTTTGGCAAAGAATCCAACTTTTCATGCAAGGACCAAGCACATTTCTCTTCAACATCACTTCATTAGAGAGCAAATTGAAGACAAGCAAATTTCTCTTTTGTATTGTGAAGGTGAAGATCAAGTTGTAGATATTCTCACCAAATCTCTTTGTAAAGATAAATTTCTCTTTCATTGTAAAAATCTTGGATTACAACCCATTGAAGGGTTTGATGTAACCTCCCCAAGTAATGCTTAAGGGGGGATGTTAGAAGATTAATCTTTACTTGGTAAAGGTTATTCTTTAATTGTAATTATTTATTAACTTGTAGGAATATTCCAAAGGAATCCCTACAAGTCTTTTGTCTTTTTTTGTCATCTCACACATGTGTGAGGATGGCTTATTTTTAATTCCTTTATTAAGGAATATTTGTAACCACCTCCTTAAGAGGTGACACTTTGCACACACATAGATGAATGGTGGCATTCATTGAGTTGGGAGTTAGTCCTTCTTCTCACCTCTACTTATTGAGGTGCCTCTCCTCTCATTCTTCAAGACTCAAGCAAGCAAGCCTAAGGCTGAAACTCTCTCTCTCTTTGTTTATTCTTTAGGCATTTTGCCTCCATTCATAATATTGGGGTTTTTCTTGTTTTTTCCCCTTAACAAATTCTTGTGTCTCTCTTGCTTTGGTGGTGCTTGGTTTGGCTACTTCAATCTATTTGGTAATCTCTTTCCTTCAAACAATTGCTCATTCATTAGTACTTTCCATTGCTCTTTTCTATTTCCTTTCAATCCACTCAGTGAAGCGTAACCAGTTGGCTGCAAAAAGAGTTGAAGACTTGGTGTATCTTCATTCCAATTTGTGTCTTTTGTCACATACCCACATATCGAGTTATCATACCCGCACCCATCCTCGAACCTGAACCAGTATCTTAGGCTATTTGTTAAACATATGATATATCCAGAAAAACTTTCATCTACATTCCTTCTGATATGATAAGTATTCCTACCAATAAGATGTGATTGAAAAAAATAATTGTTGAATCAAGAAAATAAATTATATAGCATATAATGACACAGTATGCTATGTTTCTAAGTGTATTTCTTTGCATTCATTCCATACTTAAAACACCAAAAAAAATAGTAAATATATAATGGTAATAAAACAGATACTAATCTAAGCAGAGTTGTGACTGCTATGGACCCTGGTGACATATTTGATAGTGTATGTGTGTTGGATATATCTTATCGTGGATTCGCGCCTCTACTTCCATTGGTCTCCTATGCACCACTGTATATGGAATACAAATAGAATAAGAGGCTATAAAGGAGGAGAACAACTAGGGTTCGAGGGTACCGTGCTTTTAGGGCATAATTCTCCTTGTAATAAAATCTATATGGAGCTTAAAATGTGACACCCTCGACCCAAAGCATGGAATTGAGGGCGCATAATTAAATTCTGTTCAAAAATAAATAATGTTTATTAAAACCCTTTAATTATTTCCTAGTTATGAATTGAATAGAAAATCAATATAAAACTACTCTGTGCAAGACTGAACTAGTTTTGGGCTTCCTCCACAAGCTTCACCATTTTCACCACTATAGAGTCCTCTGCCTTGGATCTTTCCTGAAGTGTAAATATATAATGACATTATGACTGACTGTATTGTTATCTAATCTGCATTGAAGCTCGTCAATTACTAATATGCATTCAAGCGTGTTCGACATGACATGTAATCTCCACATGACTTTGTTTGTACAAATATAAACTTTCGTGTAGGGAAAAGAATCTAACGGTTGTCAATGCTTCAACCACATTGCAAGGGCTATTGTCATTTATCCATAGTCTATGCACAAAATGAGCTTGTGAACCTCAAATAAGGATACACCTTCAGCGTAAATAAAAAGGTACCCAAGTAAAAAATAAAAAGTTTGATAATATTATTTATGTTGAATGTTACTATTATTTTCTTACCAAGAAAGAGAGGGGTTGGGATTCAAGTTTTTGCATACACATTTGTTTCTTGTGTAAAGTTATTTTAATGTGTTTTATAATTAATTTTAAATGTTGTTATAAAGAAAGATGAGTTAAAAGTAACATTATAATTTGATTGAATTTACAATAATAAAAAAAACATTCCTTAAGTATAAAATAAGTTAAAATCATTTTAATTTGAAGGACGACAAGCTTCAAATTTATCGTAGTTTATATTTAATCATGAAATTTTAAAAATATATACTTGTATTCTTAAATATATGTTTTTATAATATACATTTTTTATTAAAATTTCTCTTATGATTATATCTCTATCGTATATATTTTAAATTTTATGCTTAAATTTTAAAAATATTATTTAAATATATTATAAATTATAAATATATAATATAATATAATATTACTATATTATACTATATTATATTATTTATTATATAATATAAAATTATTTTTAATAATATACATATTTAATATTATAAGTATTTAATTACATAAATTATTATTAAATTACAAAAAATAAAACATAACAAAATTATTTAAAATTAAATTAAATTAAATAATAATAAAAAATATATAAAAATAATTATTAAAATTCTAAAATTATAGAATTATGTTAAATTATGTACATATTTAATATTATCATTATATTTTATATAAGTTTATAAATTAATTGTAGATTATGTCATATAGCAAATTATACAAAACATTACTAACCCTAACCTTAATTCTAAAACTAGTGTTAATTCTAATGATAACCTTAACCTTAATCATAATTCTAACCCTAAACTTTAAACCTAACTCTAACACTAATTGTAACTATAACTCTTGTTAGGATTAAAATGTCATCCACCTTGTAAATCATATGTCATGGTTCCAATATCCAAGTTGGAATGTGTCTCTAGGCACTTAGGGTGTATTGGGAAAATATTTTGTAATATTCATTCTCACCATTGTTTGTAATATATTCATAAGGGGTGATGGGTCCACTAGCAGCAATAAAGGTGAGTTATGGATATAAATATTTAATATTTTTTCTCTACATGTAGATGCCTAAAATGGGATAATAAAAGATAAGGAAAGGAAAAATGAGTGATTGTTGGGATTCTCCAAGTGGGAGCTTGGAATGAGGCAATAGGTGTCTCTTGGTATTCTATCATTTATTGTATTTAATGTAATTTTTGTACATCCCAAGTTTAGGCACCCAAGTTGGAGAGAAGTATTAGAGCCAAAACTAGTGTCCTTCCACATTTCGAGGAGGTATTACAAGGGTTGGGAATGTTTAGAATGAAGGGTAATATTTGAGAGCCTTGTTTGGGGCTTAAGATGTTTTCACACATCTATAAATTCAGCCTCTTGGATGTAGAGTTTCATTGCAGGTACAAGGATAGGTTGAGGCATAAGGACGTTGTTCACAGGTGCATAGGTGTTGCCATGTTGGAGGCAAAGAGGAGAATAGAAGTGATTATAGTATTGTAACCTCATTTTTTTGAAGATAATGCATACTTGGCCTCTCTTCTTGGTGGATTTTTTTCTTGCAATGGTTTATCCATGTAAATCATGTGTTATATGATGCTCTTGTATTGCTAATTTTTGCCTCATTATTGCTATCTTATGGTGGTGTTATTCTTTATATGGAGATTGAATTTTTCAACAATTGTTAATAGAATCTATTTATTTCTCATCATTTGGTATTAGAGCTTAAGGTGAACTAGGTTCTAGGTATTCCTTTTATTTTGATTTATTAGCTTGGAAAGCTTGTGGGAAATTTTTAGAAGGAATTGGAGGTTGTTGGAAGGCTTGTGGGGTAGTAATGAATCTTCTATGAGTTAACTTTGTTTTGCAGATTTGTGAGATTGGAAACCATGGATATTTGTTAATATGATCTATGTTGGACATGTAAAGCTCATGATTATGGATCTTTATGGAGTTGGTTATGTTTTGGTAACTTGGAGCTCTTGCTTGATAGTACGTGTGTATCCTCTTTTTTGGTGGTTTTGTTCATTTACCTTGTGGTCATGTGCAGTGAAAATGTGTTCATGTTGGATGGATAGAGACATCATGGTCACATGGAGAAACATGCTTGATTTGGACTACAAAATGGAGTGCTTATGTTGGCTTCATGCTTTTAGCCATTGGTTACATGAAATAATTGGAAGATAAGCCACTAAGCTCTTTGTGAGATGCGGAGCTGATATGTTTCATATGTTATAAGCTCCTAAATTACTTAGTTTTTCTTTCTAGGTTGTAGTTTAATTTATTTTTTAGTTGTGGATTTGTAGATATGTGCTCATTCCATTTTTTAGATTACATGTTTGATGTGAATTTTTGGGTGTTCAAATGGATTTCAGACTTACAAAGATGGTTTGTAGTTTTTACATGTTAACGAAAATCTATGGTATGTAGATCTATGATAAGCTATATTCAGGGTGTTCTGGATGAAGACAATTATAGGTTTGTATGGCTACTTGGAGGGTTCTTATTGATCTATGGTTACTCCTATGTGGGTTTGCTTGGAAAATCAGATCTAGCATTGATTTTGGTGTTTGATTCTTGGAAATCCACATGTTATACTTGAATATCTTTTTTTGCATGATATTAATGTGGGATTGAATCTATTTCTCAGTTATTTAAGATTGGAGCACTAATTATGCTTTTCTCCTTTAAGATGTTGCATATGAGTAGATCTTGTAAAATTGTATGATGTGAACTTTTTTGGTAGGTCATATTCTTGGTCACCATTATTACATTGGTATGCTTATTGCAATGAGATATGGTTATTGGGAGTACTTGATTTAGTTGTTCATTTGAATCTATAACAGTAGCTTATGGTGCATGAGAATATTTGTTTACTTTCAATAGAGTATTGGTAATGATATTGGTCATGATGCCATGTATAACTTGGCATTACTTTTAGTGGGAGTTGTATGCAATTACATAATGTGTAGTATCTTCTTTGTTTCGAGATTTTGGTTCTAAGTTGTTGTTACAGTGTGTAGTGAGCCATGGATAATCTTTCATTAGAATATTGGATGGTCTTTTGTAATGGTTGTTGGTTTTATTAGGAGATCTTGGACTCTGCAATTATATTGTAGTGAGAGCTTAATGACATATTTGGTTCTATTGACAAAGGATTGTATCTTCTTGGTTAAATGGAGATTTTGGTTGTGCTTTACCTTTTCAAAGCTCATGGTGTTGAGTTCTTTGATTATGTTGGTGCCATGGAGGATCTTCAGTTAGGAGATGGTTGTCATGATGCCTGGAGAGCTTGGTTACACAGTTCAGTGGGAACTTTATCAGTGATGTTGATTCATCATTTTATGATGGATGTTTATTTTCATGTGATATCCTAAGAGGGGATATTAGATCATGATGTCATGATATGTTCCTGATTCTATAGTTGAAATTTTGACAATGGTCTTGTTTGTTCTCTTTGGTTTTCAGTATTAATCATTTGCTTGGAGCTTCATGATTTTTGCAAGGTTTCATTTGAAGTTGGCATGGATTGACTGGTGGATGCTCATGGAGACTAAAGAAACTTGGGTGAGGTTAAGATATCTCTTATTTATGGGATCATATGTTGATATGGTTACTCTATGATGAGGAATTTAGTAGAAATTCCAAGGATCCTACACCTAGTTATGGATGTAAATTCATTATGAACTTGAAGAGAAGATTGGCATTTCTTGGTGTTGTGTGTATAGGACAATCTTGTCTCCCACTCTTGGCCTACTCAGCAAGCAAATGATCTAAGAGGTATTTCCCACCTGAATATCAAATAAATTATTTATTTGGTATCTTATCTTCTCATTTAAGTTAGTATTGAATATAAACATTTTGAAGACTTGTTAAGAAGAAGATGCATGGTTTATATATTTCCATTGTTCTCCTTGCTTTGGTCTCGAGCTATGGATCTAGTTCTAAGGAATTATTTGGAGACATATAGGAAATGGTTTGTGTCTTTGGGCATATTCCATTTGTTGTGGGAATGATTGGTTGGCTTAATCTACCTTTGGTATGATGGGTTTACATCTATTACTTCCATATTTACATTTGATTTGAATGTTAGATGTTGATATCCTTTCAATATGGGAATGGTAAAGGAGATCTTACTTTACACAACTTGATGCATATTAGTGTGGTACTGTTAGGAAATAATGCATAATAACCCAGAATCTTAATCCATTTCCTACATAACCCCATAAATGATAAACATGCATACAAGTAACCATAATGCATAGATCAAATAAACAAGCCACAAGATAACACTCGATATACCCTAGGGAAACTCTCAAGAGGGAAAAATCCAACCTCCAAAAGCATCCATACTCCATCTATTATTCAACAGTAAAGCAATACAAGAGTTACAATGAATACCTCTAAAGCATCAAGCCTCTCCAATGCATCCTCATGTTTCCAAGCATGAATCCACACATCTCATGCCATGCCTCACATATGCACTCCTCATAAAGACTCAATAATGACAACCCACTCACCCAACCAACCTTAACCACTAAACATGTGCTTGCTTTTATAGATTCAATCTCACACAAATACAACGAAGTGGTAATATAAAACCATGTGCCACAAAACCATGTAAACCACTAATCCCTTATTTAATATTGGGTACTAAATTTTTACTTTTTAAATATTTCCCCCAATATTAAATTATTATCACATGTCTACCACACATTAAATAATAATACAATGTTACAATACAACATAAAGTGGTCCCCAAATAATTACCTAGTGTGATTAACCATACTAGCTAGGTGCATCACAACTAAATAACTATTTAATTACATTATAATAATCAAATTATGCAATAGTGTACAACACCATATCCCAACAAGAAAAAGGGTAAGGTTTGATTTGTAGGTTCTCTCTTTGGTCATGGTATTTTTCCTAGATATTTGGTTTCACATGGTTGAGTGTGAAGAACTTGGGAGAGCTATGGAGACTAGTGGTGAGAGAGGTATTGCAACATATTTTTTTGTATGATTTGCATATTGTTGGCAAGAAGAATGGAGAATTATAGTCTAGATATTTGTACCCCAAGACCTCTTATGTAGTCAATTTATACCCCATAGGATACAATAAGAGAAACAAGCATTTGTAGTAAGATATTTAATGTGAACAAAACATATCAACTATACTAATAACCAAGAGACATTCATCCATTCATAACACATGTATAGATAACTCCTTATATCTTCTTATATTATATTATATCCAATATTCAAAAGGTAGGTCTTAGTCTTTGCTCATATGTGTACTTTCCTTGTACATAACATATCATATCATCACATATCCTAACATACCCTTCCACATATAACTTACATTGTATATATGTATACATTCCCATGAAGGGACAGGAACCCTAGATACAACTAATGTGTTTTGCATCCCTCGTGGCCCTTTTGTGGTAGCTTGTGGCAAGATCTATTATGGCCTTTGAGTTGCTAACATCATCCCCCCTTTTAAAATTATGTATTTTCCTCAAGACATGTTGCTTAGTTGGGAAGGAGGTGCTTGTATGTCCCTTTGATATGGTTTAGTGTCTTAGCCCACTATTTTTTGGCTTGTTGTAAAGTGGATATGTGGCTTTAAATTTAAACCATTATTGCCTTTGTGTCTACCAGATTATTAGGGATTTGAATATTTTTGGCTATTTCTTGTACTTCTCCCATTATATCTAATAGATGGGTCATATAATTACTGACTGTTTCTATCATCTATTTGATCTGCTCCTTGATCTACTCCCTCTAGGTGTGTAGTTGTTGTAGCTAGGAGTGAAGGGTTTCCACTTGGGTTCTAATGGTGGTATCCTTGTCCTAGAGAGGGTTGTAGGTCTGTGCCACTTGTGTTATTTGATTCTCCAATTGCACCATTTGATCCTTGAGCCCTTTTATAGTGGTGGGCCATTATAAGAATAATTGGTAGAGCACCCCTACTTCTATGATTGTAACCCCCAGTCTTTTGATATTCTCCTCTAATTTGGAGTGTGTGGTGGCACACTTTTTAGTATACTCATCTATTTTCTTCCCTATGACCTCCTCATGTGCTTATTTCCTTATTGTATCCTTTGTGGTAGCCAAGTCTCCTTTTAATATATCCACCAATTTTTTTAGTTGTTGTAGCATGGATAGTGAAGTGTCTCATGGCAAGTGACAAATAGCCTTATGTAGTGTATCCACTACATCCTGTAGCTATTCCACTGTACTTACATGGTTGTTGAGAAATTATTCCCTTGCAGTGCAATGTACAATTTCTCCCAACTAAACTTTTTGTAGTGGAAATATGCTAGATAGATCCACTTGTGAACCCACCATTGGCACTTGTAGAAGTTGTGGTGATGGAATTGCTTGGTTTTGTTGTTATTGTTTGATGAAATTCTTAATGGCAGAGATTGTGGAAGTGGTGTTAGTTGTCTTTGTGGTGTTAGTATCTTCACTTTTATCTTTTCCCTCTCTAGATGGATTAATATACAGTGGTTGGGACCCTTCTACTTCTTCTGCATTACTCTTAACCATCTCCTCATAGAGTTTTTGAGTGACATCTTGGGTTTCTTTCCAAATTGTTTCTATGTTCTCTGAATCCTCCTCTATGAGTTTTTCCACCATTTGTTTTGTGTGGTCTTGAGATTGCACCTAGGATAATTCATGCTTTTTATCTTTAGTGATGTTCAAACTAACTATGGAGATGGATTTCTCCCTTATTTATTCTTCTTTACTGAGTGCTTTAGCTCTTTTCTCTCGGATTGCAGCAACTACCTCCTTTGATAAATCTTTTATTGCTTCATCCATTCCCTTGTTTGAATTGTTGACATACTAGAGGAGGAATTGTATGATTCCACCTTTATTTTCCTTATTTGCTTCTTCATATGTTTCCAATATATGCGGTAGCATCCCGAAGTGGAGGATGGCATTGGCAGTTGCTAAGATGTCAATTGGCGTTTGAGGTTGCTCTGGAGTGACTTGAGGAGGGGGTGTCAAAGTTTGTTGTCCTCTTTTATTCCTTTTGAGAGTTTTATCAGCCTCTTATTCACCTTTCATAATTTCTTCTATGTCTACTTATTTTGTTGTGTCCTTTTTGCATTTGTCTCTTGGTCATTTGTTTAGGCCTTGCTTGTTGGGGCCTCTTTTGTGGGGTGACTTGCGGTGGTTTCCTTAGTGTTGATATAATCTATGTGGAGGTTGTGGGGCCTTCTGCATTTCCTAGTGAAGTGCTTTTTAGCCTTATTCTTACAAAGGAGGGTTCCAATTTGGTAGCAAAGAATTGAGAAAATCCCCCCTCCAGTATTCCCCACTATTTGTGGAGTTTCCCTTTATTCTTTTCTAATTTCTCTTGTGCCTCTTTATTTATTTTATTATCCATTACATCATTTTAAGTGCCAAACCTCTCTACATTAGGGTCCTTGGGGTGGGTGATTAGGGTAGCTACATAAGTGTGTACCTCTTGTGTGGTGAGTTTGTAGGGTATCTGTGGTATCCATACTATATGCAATTCTACCGCCTCCATGTATGTGTAATATTTGTCTACAAAAGGGTCATTGTGTTGGTATATTGGGTCATTGACTCATGGGGAATCCTTTCCCTTTCTTGTATTTACTCCTGGAAGGTTTTTAAGAACCCCCAGTATGCAGCTTTGTAGGATTGAACGTGTCAGAATTGGTGAATGTGATACTTAATTTGGGTTTCCACCATTTGATTATTTTGCAAAACTTTTCCCTTGAAGTTTGGTAATTCTCTAAGGAAATAAAACATTAAGCATATGAGAAATGTACCATACTAAAAGTGGTACTTGGAGTTCTTGATTTTTTGCATATTCTCCATTATCTACTCTCGCATGAACTCACAAAGGTCGAAGTCTTTGCCTTCCACTACCATTTGATAGGTCATGTGGATTGCAATGGTGATGGCTGAGTCTTCCTAGTTGGCATAGTATACTTTATATACAACCCCCATCGTAGCATAGAAGACTCCCTTCTTCATGATTGTATTTACATTCATTCTTCAATCGTCGAGGTTTCTCTAGTCATCTATTGTACCTCACTATTTTTGATGGCTTTCTTGGTGGGGATGTTTCCTACCATGATGAGCCTTGTCACCATGTGAATTACCTCCTTTGTAATTTTGTAGGGTTTATCTAGGTACATGAACTCATTGTGCACCCATCTCAGTACAATTTTCACCTAAGCATGCTCATCAGAGAAATCTAGGTAGTCCTTATAGATATCTAGTTTCTTCTATCCAATCTCTATGTATTCTTGTTTATACATCTTGTCATCTTGGAGAAGTGTCCTACGAAGCTCCTCGAACTTCATATGATCATTTTCTAGAATTTTCTCACGAAAATAATTGCAAAAATCATCCAAGTATACCACATTGTGGGTTATTTGAGAGAATTCCCCATCCTTATCTATTTCCAGGGCCTTGTATGGGTATTTCTAGTACTTGGGTCGAGGTTTCTTAGAAATTTTAATGACAGTTGGGGTTGCCATAGCAAAGAATTTTGCAGAGTGTGGATAGCTTCGGGTTTGGACTTAGTTGAATGAGTACACACTGTGAGTTGCATAGGCGACAAGTGAGTTTTTGGAGTGAGGTGTGGAGTGTTAAATAGGTGAGTGGGTAGTAGTGTAGCTATAATTAGTATTGCTTCTCATTACACAGGTTTTTCTAGCTATTAATTTTTTCTGATGTGACGGGATGTTTTTGGGTGTTTTAATTAGTGATTGATTTTATGGTTTGAACTATAGTACATAATATACATTATGATATTCCTTATTTTGATTTTTTTTAGTTTGTTGACAAGTGGTAGTGTTTGATGCATGCTCCATTTACGTAGCCAGTTAGAAGGTTTCCATTCATTTGGTAGAGTTTCATTGCTCTGAAATCGTTTATGTTATGTATATAGTATGTACCTAGCCATCTAATTTTCAATTTCCCTTGCTTTTTGAACTTGTTGACATATAGTAGTACCAAAATCCTATTTGGAATGTTTTCAGTCTTAAGTTCCTATTATGCCATGCTTTTTGTCTTTCACACGCAAGTCACTGGTTATACATTGCAATTTTTCTATACCCATCTAATTTGTTTAAATCCTCTAATTGTTGTATGAGGGATTGGTCATCTTCTAGCAGTAGGGTGAGTGTGGTATGGGGTAAAAGCACAAAGTTGTGCCACACTTTATACAAGAAATAGCCAACACTGATTCAAATTTTAAACTTGAAGATCACTAAAAAGTGGCATATATGTTTTGAATTTTGAAATGATGTAAACTAATAAAATGTATATTTTTTAGTATATTTTATGTTTGTATTTTTTGAAAAAATTAAAAAATTATTTGAATATAGTTTTTTTATAAATTTACACTATAATTTTGTTGCTAAATAAAATGCTGAAAAATGAAGGTACATGAGACGTCAATCTTTATATAGTAATTTTTATTATTTTTCCTTCAAAAATTTTGTGTGTATTTATAACTTTAAACTTTAGTGCATGGATATTTTTTTTAATTTTGATAAATATATGTTTTTAAATAAATATTAAAATGTGTGTATACTAAAAAATAGTTGTGTCTATTTGACATCAACTTTATATTGACTATTTATCTAAAATAGAAAAAAATTTATACCATCTTGACATAGATTCTTTTATCTAGTGCATCATATTTTTTTCAGTTTTTTAAAATAAATTTTAGTATTTTTCTTGATGTGGTAATTAACCTAATATTTTTGTGTTGATAACCTACTTTTAGTAAAAATAAAAAAATATATATATATATTTGAAATCTATACTTATGGATCTACAAAAGGGTATTTTTTATATATTTTTTAAATGTTATTTACATGAGTAGGAGTTGTTGAAACATCATGTTTCTCAAATAATTTAATTTTTTCAATAAATTAGTTTCAAAGTGGTGCTACACATGCATTTATCTAACAATTTTAGCTAGAAAAGTTGTGGACGTATATAACTTAGCTAGAATGAATCTTACTAGATCATATGTTTGACCAAAATTGATTTTTAGTTAGAAATACTTAAATTCAATTATGCTGATAATTTGGCCGAAAGTGTGACACAAATTTGTACTTTTACCCTACGTAGGTTGGGGACTATAAATTTCATAGGGACTATAGTAACAATGCCATAGACTAATTGAAATGGAGTGAATTTGTTGGTTCTTTTATATGATGTGCGATATGCCCAGAGTATCACAGGTAGTTTTATATCTCAATCTATCTTATTCCCAACATACATTTTGGTAATGACTTTCCCAATTATCTTTTTTAATGCTTCACTTGCCCCATTAGCTTGTGGGTGATAGGGGAGCTTATATCGTGTGTGATCATGAAATTTTGTAGTAATTATTTTATCATTTTGTGTATAAAATATTTTCCTTGGCCACTCACTATACTTAGTGGACATCCATATCTTGTAATTATGTTCTCATATAAAAATTTGGTGAAAAAATTTGCGGTAATCCTTTGTAGGTTTATCCTTTACTGATTTTGTGAGATATTCTACTCATGTTATGATGAACCTTGCTCTAGAATGATTTGTCAATGGATCAATAGGTCCAACGAAATCTATGACTTATATTTCAAAAGGATTTGATGCTAGTACTGGACTTAATGGAGTTTCATCTCTTTGATATATATCATAACCTTTTGTATATTCCTTAGCATCTTTGTGAAAAGTTGGCCACCATAGTCCGACAAGTTGTACCCTTCTGGCTGTAGTCTCCAGTTATGGCCCCTATAACTCTTTCATGTGCTTCCTTTAGAATTGAATTCCTTTCATGGTTATATACCACTCTTCTCTTGAGATATCATCCCTACCTAAATTGTGTAGTTCTCCTTTGACTAAGGTGTATAGTGCAAACCTCTGCACAAGTGATTACTTTTCTTACGGTGAGATATCTTTTGGAAATTCACCTGTAGAAAGTAAAATAGAAATCTCCTGTAACTCCTCTAGTACCACTTTAATGTGAAACAAATGTACACCAAGAAGATCTTTCCCTTGAGCATCTAGTTCCTCTTCGGTCTCAATCTAGGATAAGTAGTCTAGTCCTTGGTTGTTTTTACCAAGTTTTATCATACACATTGAAATTGAATTCTTGAAATAGTAGTAGCCATCTACATATTTTTCCATGTGTTACCAGTTTATTGATTAAATACTTAAGGAGTTCATGATTAGTAAAGAAATTGAATGGGGTGGATAGTAGGTAGTGTCTATATTTTTGTAGCATGTAGACCATAGCTAGTGCCTCTCTTTCAATGGTGGTATAATTTTTTCTCTACAACAGAAAGTTTTTTGTTGGCAAAGGAAATGGGATGGTCTTTGTTTCCTTTGGGTTGGGTGAGCACTACTCATATAGCGATACCAGAAGCATCTACATGAACATGTAAATGGTTGTTCCAATCCAAGAATATGAGGATTGGTGCCTCCGTAATTTTATGTTTTAAAGAATCAAAAAAAAATTGAGACTCTTCATTTCATTCAATATTCTTATCAGTTTTCTTTTTCAAGAGATCTTCCAATGGTGTAGCAATACCAACATATCCTTTTATGAACTTTCTATGATACCATGTATATCCCAAAAATGTCTTAACTTCTGGTGCATTCTTAGGTGGAAATAGGTTTAGTATTAGGGAAACTTTCATAGGGTCCACCATTAATCCTTCTTTACATATAATATGGCCTCATAGAGTCCCAAAGAGTACCACAAAGGTACATTTATTCAAATTTAGTGAAATTTGCATGCTCCTATACATCTATTTAGCATCATGCAAAGTACCTTTACATGATCTTTGACTAGCCCATAAATAGTCCAATCATCCAAGTAAACTTCTAGAAAATCATGTATGAAATCATTAAATGTGTTAATCATTATTCTATTGAATACCTTAAGGGTGTTTTACAACCCTTAAAAGGCATTAAAATGTACATATATGACCCTCATTCTATGGAAAAATTATTTTTAGCCTAGTCTTCCTCCTTTAACTTAACTTGATTATATCCAAAAAAATCCATCAGCAAATGATTGTATCTCTCTTTCTACAACTAATTCTAGAATTCTTTTCATGAATGGGGGTCAGAAATGGATTGTGTATGAAAGCTTTGTTCAATTCCCTAAAATCTACACAAATCCTTATCTCTCTATTTTTTTTTTTTTGGACAACCATGGGGCTTATCCAATATGTATCCTCTATTGGTTTGATGATTCTGATAGATAACACTAATTTTGATTATAACCCTAACCCTAGCCCTAGCCCTAACACTAATTCTAATTGTAATTGTAACCATAACCCTGATTATAATCCTAACCCTAAATCTAAACTTAACTCTAACACTAATTGCAAATCTAAACCTAACCCAACCATAAATCTAACACTAATTCTAATTGTTACTCTATCCCTAGTCCTAGCCCTAACCCCGACTCTAATTATAACCCTAATCTTAACCCTCGTCTTAATTTTAACACTCACCCTAAACCTAAAACTAACATTATTTCTAACCCCAATACTAACACTAATAGTAACTTGAACCCTAACCCTAACCCAACCCCTAAACTAACACTAATTCTAAGTCTTAACTCTAACTCTAACCCTAACCCAAATTGAAGCATAACCCTAATCAAAGTGCTCAGTATAACCATAATTGAACCTTAATCCTAATCTTAACTATAATTAAAGACTAACCCTAATTTAGCATTAATTAAACTATGGTCCTAATCAAACCTGAACCCTGAGCTTTATTATAGAACCCTAATTATAATAAGACATCAATGACCCTATTAATAACCTTTATTAAACCCTATACCTAACCCTAATTGAAACCTAACTTAACCCTAATGCTAACCTAACTATAATTGAACCCTAGCCCTAGCCCTAACCCTTTCAATTAATATTCAATTAGAGCTAATATTAGGATTATGGTTCAATTATGGTTACAATTACTCTTACGACTAGGATTCTATTAGGGTACAATTAGGGTTAGAGTTAGAGTTAAGGCTCAATTAGGGTTAAGGTAAGGGTTTAATTAGGGTTAGGTATAGGTTTCAATTAAGGTTATTGTTAGGGTTAGAGTTAAGGTTCAATTACAGTTAGGGTTTGTTACCTCAATTTTCTTCAACTCTTTTTAAGCCTTGTTAAATTTTGAAAAAAGGTTTGTCATTGGTTGTCAAGTTTTGACAAGGTTCTCTAAACTTATTCAGATTTCAATAAGATTATTCTAACTAGATGTGTTAGCTTGACATTTTCTTCTTAAAGTCTATTTTATATTTGATGTGTCAATATTAACTTAAGTTTCGCCAACCTTATTATCTTCCCAAGAAGTTCTCTGAACCTTGTTAGGTTCCAAAAAGGTTTTCACAACCAAGTCCAAAGCCAACACAATTTGGATACTTTATCTTCATCTTGAGCTCGCATCAAATGCATATAATTAAAAGCCTCAGAAATGTTGAAAGCAAAAAAGAGGCATTTCAAAACTTCTTAGAGGTTTCAAAACCTTTGTCAGAATCTAACAAGGTTTCTACAACCTCAAGAAAAGTTGACAAAATTTCTTTTGTAAGAAATTTGAAGTTCTCATTTAAGGCCCAGTTTCAATAAATCCTTTCAAAATATTGTGGAGGTTTCAAAACCTTTATCGGAACCCAACAAGGCTCTCAAAACCAATGACTTCTTAGAAAAAACTTTAGAGTCATTACTTTTCAAATTTTCAAAATTTTCAAGAATGAATGTTGAATGATAAATATTACATGCACTAAATTTAAGGCATGCCATTAAGGCTTCCTCCCCAAATTAAAGGCTATTGGTTATAAATGTGTTCAAGGAATTATTAAGAATCATTTCGATAAGAAATCGATAGAAAATTGTTGAAGAATAAATAAGAAGAGACTACAAAGCTCACAACACCAAATTTTATCACAAGAATATATCCACAAACAAATTGAAGGTATTCATTAGCTTATTTTTAAAATTCATGGTATATGTAGGTTGAATTGAGGTGATACAAAGTACAAAAGTGGGATAGAAATTTGGTGGGTGATTTGAAGCTCCAACATAACCCTAATTACTTCTCAAAATTTCACTTCTCTTGTGAAAAAATGAGATTCAAGTATTTAGCTTACAAACATTTTTCATGTTTATCCAACACTAGATCTCAAAAATTATTGATACAAAGTTAGGGCATGTGAATTTACAAGATTTTTGAGAGAGGATTGTTAGATAAAATAGATCTCCCATTACACATAGGCTAATCGAGAGTGAGTTACTACAAGAAATTGCATTCCCTGTGGCAGTACAATGTGTATACTTGTTTCTAGAATGCATGAACCATTATGATTCACAAAATCATGAAGTAAGAATCATTGATAATAGGCTACTAATTAGATTGATTGGTAACACTTTCAACACTTTCCTGTGATTTCCTTAGAGGGGTGAATTCGCTGCCATCGATTACATGGTAGCCTACCATTATTTCATTGAGAATAAGAGTTAATGTAAAAATACCATTGCCCACCAATGGTTCGCAACACCTAAGAAAGGTAAGTCCTAGTTACCCAAAAAAGCTACATTTGTCTCATTTTACAGATGAAATTTCATACATCATAAATCTCTTCCACAAACTAAAAGGAAATGAAAACACACATGATTTTGAAGAGTGGATGTACTTGTTTATTTTCATATAATTCATTGGAAAAAATCATTGATTGGGGCACTTTAACCAATAACCAATTTCACTTGGAAATCACCCACTTCCAACTACACAAGGCCTTCTATATGTCCTCCTACCTTTTAAATGCCATCGGTTGCACAAGGGCTTGACCAGGACTCCACCTGGTAGGTGTTCTTGATGAATCCATTCAAATTTATGATTACTACACTTAGTTGTAGCTAGCAAGAATCTATAGGAGTTATAGAAGGGTGAATAATGCCTTCACCATGAGAGTGGTGAGAGAGATTCAAAAGGATATGGGCTTGAGAATAACCACTAAAGCTACCCAATTAATTAATAACTATGGAAGTTATTTCATTCAATTTAAAAGGTTTACTTATATAATAGTTGGAGCTCTTGATGGATGTCCCTATAAGTTGTCGAAATATGCTAATGGAAAATTCGTCCTCATTGAGATATGTAGGCGGTTAACTTACATGAATAAAAGGTTCCATGAGAGGAAGAAGGTGGGAGTTCCTTTTCCCATTGGCCTACCACATTATCAATGCAAATCTATGTTTAATGCTTTGAATATTGAAAAGGATTCATTCAAATTCACCATGCAGTTTTATGAAAGAAGGTTCCCATTTGATAGCCAAAACTTTGTTGAGAATAATCTACAACTAGGTCTAGGTTTTAATCACATCTTAGATTTGGAAGATTATTGGGCAGATTGTAGATGGATCTGAAGTAAGGAGAATAGGATGGATGAGATTTTCATTAAGACAAATTGTGGCTTTTAGATTAAATTGGTATATCCAAGACCTTGAAGATGATGAATCTGATTTAGTAGATCCTATTTTTATAGACTTCATACAAAGTCATCCTATCCAACCCATAGAATAGAGTGTTAAATAAATTAAAACTATTGAGGCTAAGATTGAAATAGACTTAGGCTAATAGGAATGGGTGATGAAAAAGAGGGTTGAAAAGCAAAATCCTACTCCTTGACAAGTTAAGGAAACTATAGAACAAGCGGAGATTAGTCGGAGGAGGTCTTCATCACCTCAACAAATGACATCCACAGCACAATATACTACCTCTTGGGACAATGGAGATGATGGTGAGGATCCTACAGGAAGGGGAAGTTTGGAAAGGGCTTGTGAGGCATCTTCAAAAGAGACTACTCTGAGGGAAAAATACAAGGAGAGATTGAGTCATGTGTAAGAAGAAGTAGAAGATGAAGCTATTCATATATCTTATTCACCATCTCAAGTAAGTAATTATTCTTCTTCTCCTTCTCATAATTCTCCTCTTCCTGATTCCCTTTAGAATCCATCCAAACAAGTTGAGGATAATCCATCTTCTTCTCCTAAGGTTGAGGCTTCTAAAATTCCTCCCCTCAGAAGGTCACTTCAATTTTCTTCCCCAGGAACTAGTAATGTTCCCACACTCCTATGTATTTCATGGCTAGAACAATATCTAACCAATAAAAGAAAGATTGTTGAATTGATTGATCCAGATAAGGACATTGTGTCCTAGTTGCTTCAATGAATGACACAAATTAAAAAGCCTAAAACCACCTCTCATTCGTTGAATGAAACCTCTTTGGGAAATATGTATGTTGAAGATACTCACCATTTTTCCCAAAAGAATTCTAATCAAATGACTGCAAGTGACTTCAACATCACTAGATTTAATCTGCGACCCTTTACAAGAGATGGAGATGCCCACAATTTCTAAGTGTTAGCTTCTAGGCTTGTAGAAAGGATAACAAAAAATAAGCAAAAAAAATTAGTTAAAGCAATAGGTCAATGCTCTAACAAATTGTTTAAGATCCCTCATTGATCTTTCTACTCAATCTACTAGCCAAATTGAAGTGGCTTTTGATCCTAGTTATTCTAGTGGAAAGGAAATGATTAATAAGGTTCATTTTTATAAATCTTATGGGAAGGTCACAAAAGATTGATCTAAAGATATCCTAGTAATAAGAACTAAGTTCATCACAAAAATGAAGAATATTTTTAAAGATATCGAGGCATTGAAGAAAGAGATTGACAATGAAATCACTACCACCAAATATGAACAATCTATCTAGTTGAAGTCTGACAGTGATCTCAAGGAAAAGGTCGATTTGAGTTTGGATAAAGTAGTGGCTAAGAAAATATTTCCAAACATTGAAGATGGTAGATGATTTATGTGGATGAAAAACATTGAGTGGAAACTCTCATTTCTGAAGCAAAATATATTAGAACAAAACAAACTGTAGAGTATTAAAAGCGATCCTAGATCTAATTAAATTAACTAGGATTATCTCCTTTTCACGTTAACTCCATATTCAAACATAAACCAACTATGGTTTTATGATTAGCTTGTTGCCACAAGGGAGATCCAACCTCCTAGGGGTTTTTTTTTAAGTTGTAAAAGAGATAAATTTTATGTGTGTTTTAGCAAGCTTATTTGACATATAACCCTAGATATGGACATGTAATTTATCACACAGATGAAAATGAAAAGTAACAAAAAATCTCCAAAATTGAGATTGAGATACAAAGGGGAACTTGTTATAGAAATTCAGAGCTAATTTGACTGGTCAAGGCTGTGGTATGCCCTAAATTAGATTAATCCTTCTTTTCAAGATCTACAAATTTTGAGATACATCTTACAATCTGCACTATGCTTTCTAGAACTGTCATCTGCTGAAACTCTCGGATTTGACTTGCACACATAAAAATAGGGAGAAAGGTTGCGTTGTACATGGGATTGCCTAATTCAAACCCTATTTTGGTATTTATTCCTCAACATACAACAATTTATTATGACCAAGAGGGCATACCCTAGGTCGGGTAGAGGCCAAAACAATGATAATTGATTGAAATGATAAATGATAAATGGAAATGTTACCTTGATGTGAAATCCTTGATGAAGCAATGCCACACGACAAGTTGCCACAAATTTTGATTTATGGATGTCTTGATTGCTTGATAGACCTACAAAAGGTTAGCTCCCAAAACATAATTAGATTGTTGTATATAGCATGTAGAGGATAGCGCAATACATATTCATAATTTGGCACGATTGATCATAAAAGCTCCTTGCACATAATTTTTTTCATTCATCTTGATGTCTTGCAAGCTTGATATTGATTGATGAAAGTGATGTAATAATGTTGTTAAATCTTCCCTTGAATTACCTTGATTGATTTTAGGATCTTCAATTTTCTCAACAAATTTTCTAGCATTTCAAATGATGAAAAAGACTAGTATTTATATACAATTCTTCTAATTTCCTAAAAATAAAATAGAAATTGCCAACACATAAAATTAGATTTTGAAATAGTAGAATGTCAACACCAACATATTCAAATTAGAGCCAAAAAAGGCTGTACAAGGGCGTGGGGCATCCTAGTCGAAACCCATCCTTTTTGAGGCCTTAAACATTGGGGGAAAATATTGAAATGCTTATTTTCATTCCTATTATTTGACTTTTTGAAGATATTTATAAAACAAGTAATTAAATGTATAATTAGGTCCAAGCACATAGGGGGGAGCTAAACCTAGTGTGAAATTGTCAAGGGTGGCAATTTTTGACACTACATAAACTACTCAGAACATGTAATCAGATGAGGGTTGACATTCATAATGACCTCTCAAGCATAAGGTATTCACCTCTGAAGAGAAGATAATTGTCAAGATGATAATGTAGAAACACTAAAGAGAAAATTAAAGGAATTGTTCAATAATATTTTTGACAAACAATCTTTTAATTTGGAGAACATCAAAAGATTAAGCAATATCGACTTCACTTTATCTCAATTCATTGGACATGCAACAACCTTCTCTAGTAAGGTAGATTTGGTATGAGGAAACAAAACATTGTGGAAATTGAGAACTAAAATTGTAATCATTCGTGAACACAATGATATTCCTTCTATGATCAAATATTTCTAGACATATAAAGCCAAAAATGCTAGGTAATCTGCCAAGTCATCACAAGATAAGGATGCTAACAATGCACCACCTCAATAATATCTCTTGTCATTTTATATTATTGGTTTTATTTTGTAAACAAGAGTTAATTCTTGAGAAGTTTAAGGAATTCTTAACCTCTTATTTTCAGTTACATTCAAGAAGTAATTACCCTTGCGAATGTATATATTAACTATGATGTTACCAAAGGAACTCTCTTAGAAAATTTTGGAAAAAGGAAAACATATAGAAAGTAATTCAAACTTGAGAAAAAGGTTGTATGTCTATGAGTCTACAGTTCTGGATAATTGAAACAAAATCCACTATAATATGTGCGTTGTGATTGGTTTTGTTGGTTATTGTGTTTTTGCATGAATATGAGAACAACATCTAGTGTTCAATCTCCTAGAGTCTAGAATTATCTTTAATTGATAAGTTTGTTATTTTATTCTTTGTGAAATGTAACTTGTCTATGTTTTGATTGTTTCCTCATAAATTGTGTTTTTAAGCGATAAAGATTCATTAGTGATATTTATAGATCTTTGTTAGTTATATTATTTTAGCCTTTACTACTTTCTAGTTAAAAGCAGACCCATGGAAAAGTTTTGAAAATTCAGAAAAGAACATATTTTCTTTATTTGATGAGGGAGTTGTACCTCATAAAATTCAAAGGGAGATTATTTCATTAAGAAGTAATTTACCCAACTGTTGGTCAGGGATTATTTCTATATTTGGGAAATAGAGGGGAAAATTTAAGAATTTCAATAGTGAATAATTCATTAACTAACAACCTGGTTTAATTAAGGTTAGGGTTGTATTAGGGTTCAAATAGGATTATAATTTAAGTAGCTCATTCAAATTTATGGTTAGAGTTCATTTAGGGTTGGTGTTTAATAAGGATTTGATTAGGGTTAGGGTTAGGGTTCAATTAGGATTTAATTAGGATTAGGGTTCAATTAGGATTAGGGTTTAATTAGGTATGGGTTCAATCATGGTTATTATTAGGGTTAGGGTTAAGGTTCAATTAGGGTTAGGGTTCATGTTTAATTAAGTTTAGTGTTAGGGTTCAATTAGGGTTAGGGTTAGGGCTAAAAATGAATTAGGGTTAGGGTTCAAATGGGGTTAGGGTTAGGGTTGAATTAGGGTTAGGATTCAAAAAGTGTTTAATTAGGGGTAGGATTAAGGTTAAGGTTTAAACAATGTTAGGGTTGGGATTAGGTTTTAATTAGAGTAAGGCTTAGTGTTACAATTAGGGTTAGAGTCAAGGTATAATTAAGGTTAGGATAGAATTAGGGTTAGTATTTAATTAAGGTTAGGAGCCTATTGAAAATAGGTGCCTTGAGAAGGATATCTCTTGGTATATTTTATATATATTATTAAATATATATATATATATATGTTAGTTGTAAACACAAACAAACTCCTTCATTTAGTATATGCATGCAAATGTGTATGACAAAACAACTTTCTATTAAAAAAACATCACTTCTCAAACCTTAACAATGTAGATTATCAAATTAATAAAATAAGAATAAGGGTAATATATATATTTGTAAAATATTTTAGTATATCATTGTTTGGTGGTAGTTAATTCATTACATGACAAAAAGTTATGATAAATTTAATATATAATATGACACTTCCTTTGTTTAGATATCTTTGTATCCACTCTATGTAGAGGATTTATTCATTTTCTAAGTAGGTTGGAGTTTTTTTTGTGGGTGTCCATTTGTAGAATTGTAAAGATGTATTATCTTATTTTGTTGATTACTCTTGGTGCCTAGTATAAACAAGAATTTTGTTATATTACAGTTTGACAATGACATTTATACTATAATTTTCAATCCATAATGAACAAAATTTCCATGGGTTGATCTATTGCTAATAGAAAAAAATAATAAAAATGACAATTCATGAAATGTGTAAAATTAAGAAAGTTGATGTCAACCCATAAAATTGATTAATATTACCTATTTTCCTCGAATACCATGTTGAAAATGAGGACTGTAAGTTACTAATCATTAAAAAAGATAAGTACAAGATACATAGATTAAACACATTACACAATATATAAGGAAAAAACCCTTTCAACTAAAAAAATCCATAAAGTTTCATTCTATTATAAAAACTTATAAAATGGCCTATTAAAATATAGATCAAACTTGGGGAAATATTGTGAGCCTTACTTCCACATGGCCAATAATACCTCTTGTCGATCATGATGTAATTTTCTATTAATCTTTAAATTCCTACACCTCTTAATGAGATATAAGCCCCTTTAATATGGGAGAATGGTTGGAAAAATATGTAAAGAGGTATTAGTCACGCCTACTTAAAACTACCATTTATAAATACTAAATAATTTAATAATTTATTAGATTATTAATTATTTAAATGATACAATATGCATAATATCTTATAACCTTATATTAGGAAAATATATAAATGTTATAAGGGTAATGACCCCTAATAACATTATGTTCTAATAGTTCAAGTATAGATTGGTGTAGATTTACATGGTTGCTTTTTAGGCTCCAAAAACTATGGTTACTTTAGTGTGATTTTTTTTGGAAAATAATGTCTAACAATGATATGGTGTTTGAGTCTTGAAAATATGAAGTTATATTTAATTTTCTATATTTCATTTTTTATTGATGTGGTGTTGAATATATTTATTCAATTATTTGAGATTGGAGCACTAGTCATGGTTTTCTCCTTTAAGATGTTGCATGTATGTAAATATTATGAATGATTTGATGTGGATTCTATTTGGTTGGATTTTCTTGGTCATCTTGTTGCATTTTTATGTTATAAACAAAGTGAAAAATAAAGATGTTATTTGGAGTACCTAATATAGTTGTAAATTGGTCTTGTAGTAGTTGGTATCTTGTTAAAACATAAGAGCATGTTGAAGAATCAGATGGTACATGGTTGGGTAAGGGATATTTTTTTCCCTTATTGGTTATTTATACGAATGTATTTATAATATATAATTTCAAGTGGGGTAAGTGCATGGAAATGGGGGACCAAAAGGGGGTCTTAAGTGGCCCATTTTTTTTTAAATCAGAAAAAACTAATCTTGGATGAGGAAATGAAGATAGTTATGCTCAAAATTTGAAGATACGACAAGAACAAGAGTCATAGTGCTCTAAATTTACTTTCTAAACTACTAGTTTTTTTTCAAAATGGTGGAGAATAAGGGGTTCAAATAGGGAGAACATGCAAAGTGGTCCTATTTTTGTCATAAAAATATAACATACTATCTAGTGTGATCCCCCTAATATGTTATTTTTTTGGTATATAAAAAATAACTTTGATACAAAATTAGCTAACATCATGTAGTTTATGCCTGATCTTTTTGCTAATTTTTTAATGAATGTATGATTTTTTGCTAATCACTCTCTAGCTCTCTCTCTCTCTCTCTCTCTCCCTCTTTAGATCTATCTCTCCCTTCATCTCTATCTATACCTCTCTCTTTTTGTTCCCACATTTCCATATCTTCTCCTCTTTCTCTCTCCATATTTATTTTCCTTTCTCTACTTCTCTCTATCTCATCCTTTCTCTCTTCCTATCTCTCTATATTTCTCCCTCTCTATATCTTATGCTCTCTCTTTCTCTCTTTAATATATTTTTCTACCTATATTTACCTCTCTCTAGATCTCTATGATATATCCCTCCTTTCTCCCTCTATCTATAAACCTATCTATCCCTCCTCTCTCACTCCCTCCCTACCTCCTTTCCCTCCCTCTCTATCTCCCTCTCCCTATCTCTCCCTCTCTCCATATCTATGTATTTTTCTCTAGACCTATCTATCCCCCTCTCTCTCTTTCTATTACCATATTTATCTATCTCTCCCTCTTTCTCTTCATATATTTCCCTATCTCTCCCCCCTCTCTCTATTTCCCTATGATCTCTCACTCTCCCTATCTCTCACTACCTCCATATTTATTTGTCTATATTTAGGCCTATCTATCCCCCCTCTCTCTACCTCTCCCTCACTCCCTCCTTTCTCTCTCCCTCCCTCCATATGTATCTTGCTATCTCTATATCTCCCTCTCTCTCTACCTCGCACTCCCTTCTATCTCCCCCCTCTCTTACAATGTCATATATTCTCTTACACATCTTACATGACATTAGATGATCCCATGTGACATCATATTTTAATTTACACATCACATAAAGTGTCATCTCAATTGGAAGACTCATTTCCTTGTGGGCACATTAATAATGCAAAAAAATAAATATTAATATTAGGATCTACAAGGTGTTTGACACATGGCCCCAACAATGTCAATGTAACATCACTATATATCATGGTGTATCAAATTTGGGACATCATGATGCACCAATATGAAGTCAATAAGCTATAGTAACCATGATATAATAATACAATATCAATGATTAAGCTTTAAGAAACATGATATCAAAACATAGTAGTTATGGATCATGAGCAATAAACGAAAAAAATAATTATGCATTGAACATAGACAAAGGATAAATAGGTAAAATAAATTAAGCAACCCAAATGGGGAATTACAACAAAGGTATAAATATGGCAAGGTAAAATAAAAATTAATAATGTCACCCAAGTGCTAAGGCATAAAATAGAAAAAATATGGGAAGGTAAGACATGAAATTAAAATTTAAAGATAATGAAATCTAACCTTCTATATGAATATACACTATAGTAGTGCTCATAAACCATTGAACAAAATTCTTACATGTACCACCTTGGGTAGCTCTTTCATAGGATCACCAACCATTCAATTATCATTATCCCAAAACTCATCATCCATTTTATCTTCTTTTTGTTTTGATTTTTAAGCTTTTTTTCTTTCTTTCTCAAAAAATATTTTCCTTCTTTATATTCATTTTTTCTTGGTGAAAACATGTGCTCAATAGGTTTAATATTAGGTACTTATTTTATTAACCATTATTTCTATATAACTTATGGTTGTGGTGTAACGGTATTGTTTTTATGCACCACAACTTCTTTTGTTCATGCAACTCAATATTTAGTGTCAAATTTAATTCCTTTGTATTTTTCTTTAGGTTTATCTTTCTCTTTGGTACAAATATTTTCCTCATAGGGATTATCAAAAGGAAAGTATATAACAATACCTTTGTGAAAATTAACCTTGGTTGTGCAAGTTGAGGCTCTTTTGGTTTTAGAAAATATTTACCTAATCTTTTTCAATCCTTTGTAATTAATCAAGATTTATCTTGTATAATTTTTTTTCATTGTTATTTCTCTCATAAGGTATACATATTTTGATGTTTACACAAATGTATCCAATATATAAGTGTTATCATCATACAACATGATCCCTTTCAATAGTGGTAATGTTTCATTCATGAAAAAATTTAACAGATTGATGTAAACAAAAGGAGTTACTCTTCATTTATCGTTCTATGGTATCCCAATTAATACACCAATTCTACCAAAGGCTGGTATCACATGACATAAAATAGGAAAATGCTTAGATTCAACTCTTAAGTGTACAATAATACATCATAATTGTTAATTAATATTCCATCAGTCATTTTAGTTGAAACTCTAAAATGTGCATACTCTTGAACTCTACTAGGATTATTTTTATTATATGGGAAAAAACAAGCTTTGAAGGGACCTGAAACCATTTACAACTATAGATACAAAATAGTACTCTAAGGATGTAACACTAAACTATCAACAACAACCATCAACAAAAAAGTAGCAAAATAACATGAAAGAAACTGAAACCCAACAGCAGGGAAACACACACAGAAAAACACAGAACTGGACACTACTTCATGTTTCTTAAGGTGTTGGCCACCTCAAGTTCTTGGTTCCTATGAAGTTCAATCATGTCCAAAAGTTCTTTTTTCTCATCCTCAAAATACTTCCTCCAGTCACCTGACCCTCTAGTAGCAGGGCCTTTAACATCGTCCTTTCCACCCTTTTCCCCTTTTCCTTTAGTCACCAGATCCTTCTCCATCAACTCAGAAAAATACAACTGGTCTTCTCTAAGCTCACTGATCTTGCGACACATGGCCTCACAAGAATCCGCACTATTCTTAACAGAAATATGACAGGCATGGAGCAGTTTCTTGATATATGTGTTGGTATCCAATACCTTGGCCTCTAAATCAACTAGGTGTTGTTCACATAAGGATTTAAAATCAGTGAATGAACACTCGAGATCAAAAATTCTATTAATCAAAATATCCAAGGCAGATCCTTTTGGAATATTCTACACATTCTCCTTCAATCCCCTAATTTTGATGTTAACCCTATTGAATTCCTGTAGAGTCCATTTTTCCAATTTGAGAGTACCAATAGCCCCCGCCCTCACCATATCAAGGAGCTTGAACATAGAGGTGGTCTCATCATTAAGATAGGAGAAGTCCTTTGACAAGGGGTTAACCTTGAGAGGTTCTGGATTTCCATTCTTCTGATCAACACCCTCCTCCTCTTGCATAGGTTTCTCACCAACAAGTTCCACATTTGGTGTGTTACGAACCAAGGAGTCATCAATTTCCACTACTTTCTCCTCAAGAGCCTTCTCCTTGCAATGCTTCATCGTATCCTTTACCACATCTTTTGTGGCCTAGTTCCTCATCTTGGCAATGCACTTAGAAACCCTTATAGGCTTCTCCTTGGCCTCCATGGTCAGAACATTCTCCTATAAACCCTCCTCCTTACCTCCTGCCTCAACATGAACTTGACCAATAATTACAACATTTTCCTTGGACCTGGAATCCCCATAACCCACCTTCGTGTCGTTACCATCAGACTGGGACTCCGACTCTTGAAGAATAAGCCACTTGGCTACCTTTTTTCCTTCAGGGTTACCCTTCTTTCTCTTCTTAGAAGGGGCAGTTGCAGGGGAGGGAGACCTGTCCTCACCTTCTCCATTCCACTCCTCTTCCTCAACCATGCTGGTATCCGAACCAGATGAGCTAGAATAATCACTTAAAGTATTTTCCTTTCCCTTAATTGAGGTGGTAGGAATTAGGGATTTTACATGCTCCATAATTAACAATATGAGGCCCTCATGTAGGACCGATGCCCTCCTATTTTTCAAATACACATACACAGAGACCTCCATGGAGGACAAGAGAAAGAAATGAAAAGAAATAAACAACCCATTCCTAAAATGATTTAAAAGAGTAAAATGGTGGCCAAGGATTGTAGTGAACTTGCCTTCTAGAGTCACATATCGCATGATAATTTCCACAATATCCGCCCATATCTTCTTGAGAGACTTCTGCTCATAGCCCCAAGCCTCCATCTTGATGATTTTTTTTCCTTTCATCATCTTTAAATAATTGATCCATTTCCTCCTCATTGCTCTTCTTATATTTGAAGAATTTGTGGCCAACCATAGGTAACCCAGTCACAGTAGCTATACGCTCCTCATTGTTGTAAACTACCATTCCCTTGATCTAGATTTTAAGATTGTGCCAATATCAAACAAACTTTTCCAAAGCCTTGGGATCATGTCCATGAAGCCTTTCCAGGAAAGGCATAAAATTCCCATGTTGGAGAATCCTCCATATTTTCTTCTTCTTCCTTAGACTCGCACAAGAATGGGGCTCAATTCTACTTCGGTCACCGCCCATAATCACAAAAACCAGTAGCAAAAAACCTTGGCAAGAAGTGTTCGACTGAGAGCCAACAGGCCAAGCGATATGCACAAAGTGTGCGAGTATAACGCTGGTACTGATGGTAAAATAAAGCCACCACATAAACTCAACCAAATTCATCATTTTGCATTAAAATCCTAGCATCCTTGGGAAGGAGAGAGTACTCCTCCCATGCCCTATACTCATCAACTCCGACAGCTTCATTAGTGAAAAAATCTACCAATGAATTGCCCTCTCGATATATGTGAGAAACATGAGTTTCCTCACAAGATCTCAACATCATAATAGCATCCTTAATCAATTGATTGACAATCCAACTAGGCTTTTGGGTTCCACATAGATAGTTAATGATGTTCAAAGAGTCTCCTTCCACCCATATTTTAGAGTAGCCCTTATCCATGAAAAATTTAATACTTATAAACACAACCTCCACCTTAGCACAATGATTTGTCCAATTTCCAAATGAGAGTGCCACTGTACCCAAGAGCCTTCCATCCTCATTCCTCAACACCCTCCCATGACCAACAGGACCAGGGTTACCCTTGGCTTCCCCATAATCTCTAATATGATTGTTAAACAATGCTTCTTCCATACAAATATTATATTGGCATGCATGACAAATAATATGGTGATAAACCTATAAAATTTATCTATACATAATGGACTATAATAACTGTTGTATGGGATCTATTCATTTGAAAATGTAAACAATGGTGTCGTAGGAGGAGAAGATATATCATTAGACTCAACATTTCTCACAAAAACTTTATCCTCATGTTTTATTTTATCATTGTTAGTTTTTGTAGCATGTATCTCAGTATTATATGAATGACTTGGACATGGATCTATATAATCAATAATATACCATTAGAGGGTAAAAATAATGTATTTTTTTGTCATCAAATCCATCAAATTTAATTATATTAGTAATGAGATGTTGTACCTTATGCTTAAAATTAAAGAAACATTGTACTAGGTGCAATGCCCCTTATATCTATGGTAGTTACAAAATATTTGATTGTCACATGACCTAGGAAGTGGTTTAGAGGTATCTAATGGATGGATGGGAGAGAGAAAATTTATATTAGCACTCAACAAAATTTGAAGCACAATATCCATGTAATATTAAATTTTAGTGAACTTCCTAAGAGCGTTTTATTTAAATTAAGAAAAAGAAAAAATATTAGCAACTTTATTCACAGTTTCCTTCATGTCACTACCCTTTGAAAACTTGTTTGAATTTTGATGCTTATAGGGGTAGGAGGAATTTTTATTTTAAGGTACATATTCAAAGGTATTACATGAATAAAAATTATATTCTACATTTCAAACATGTACACATAAATCCATGAAAGAATTGAAATCATTCAATTAACCCTTTAACAAAGATATAATTTTTCAATTCAAAATAGTGTAAGGAGATAATCAACTCACAACACATAAATAAAAATAAAATTACATAATCACTAATGTGTTCATTAGATCCTTAGACACACTCAAATAAATCAACAATTGTTACTCTAAGACCCATATTAATGTTGAAATGCTTTAGGAACAATTTAGTAAGATCATCAAGTGAATAAAGAGAGAAGAGACCCTTGAGGAAGTGAAAAGAACCACTCAATAGAAAAATCATTCAATGTGCATGGAATTAACTTTGTTAACAAATTGTCCTCATAAAATAAGTCTACACATGTAGTTGTATAACAACTAATATGTGTATTAGGGCCACCTCTTCTTTCATACATTAAAAACCAAGGTGCTAAAAAATATCATAGGAAAGGGACATGAAAAAATATCATGTACAATAATGGTATATGTCTAACATCCTTATCATCACTATCATTAGGTATTGCATCCAGTATCTTTTCTACTTGATCTATTTTATGAAATAGTTCATCTAAGGTAGAGGATGTGATGATGACTAAATAAGAACCACTAGAAGAGGTATGGTTGTACTTATGGGAAGTAAGAGGGGCGAATTGAGTAATGATTTGAGATAAAGGAGTGGGAGAAGAAATGTTTTTAAGATTGTTTAGGGTATGTAATATGGTATGGGGTTGGGAGTAGGTTGGATAAGTGAGGTAACAAGGGGTCCAATATTAGTGGATGAAAGAGGGGTGGTAGTGTGGTACTTGATATGGGGTGGCATTTATGATAGGAGTAGTATATATGGTATATATTCCTATGGACACCGAAAAAGTAACCCAAGTTCTACTTGTTTTGTCTCAATTGGGTCCTCCTTGTAATTTTGGCTTAATTGTGCCTTGATTTAATGTTGTAATGTGGATCATAACACATTTTCATTAGGTATTGGGCCCTTGTGAACTAAAAGAACTCAATTGGTACCTTACTTAAGTGTTGTGAAGTGTTGTAACACACTTTTACACTTTTCTAGGGTCTTTTTATTGTATTTCACTTAAATAACCTCTTTTTATCATTTACCAAGCCTTATTTCAAAGTGTTGTAACAAAATTTCATGTTTTTCTAGGCTTTTCATTAATAATTGGACCTTATTATGCTTTAATTGGCCCTATTTTACATATACAGGCCTTACTTATGAGTATTTTTGAAGATAAATCCGATAAACATCATTCGAAACACTTAAATCTCGAAACCCACCTCAAATACGTAAGGTGGGACCCATTCACCATTATGGGCGAATGAGTCCCCTTAGGTGGGACCCATTCACCCAAAGTGGCAAATGAGTCCCATTGGCACAAAATTCAAAATTAATTCAAATTTATGGCGGATTTTTTCTTTTCTAAGATCTAAGGTCGGCCTTTGATGTTGTATTTTTAGGAATTATTGCATAATTGTGTATAAATATAAATTTCTTTCATTCATTTCAACCCCCAATATCCTAATTAATCCAACAAGAAATCAAGTGATCTAGCATTCAAACATTTTGTTTACAAGAGCATTCAAGCACTTTGGAGCCATTACTTGCATGTTTGCAACATTCTACTTCAAGGGTTTGGTGAGTTGTAGCATTTTTTTGGTTCATTCATCATTCTCTTTTCATATTTCCTTTCATTTCAAGGGTTTAATTACCAACAAGGGGTTTGACCAAGGCAAACCCCTATTCACTAACCCTACAACAATTTGTCCCTCTCTTTACATGTGATTTGCAAGTCTAGGTTGTAGATTTGTTAAAGAGAAAGATTGGAAAGGTTGTCAAAAAATTATCAAAGCTATTCAAAGTTTTAAAAACCCTAGGAGAAGCTTGGAGAATATCTTCAGGTTCAATTTGACAGTTTCACACCTGGATCTGAATCAGGAGCAGAAGTGCAGACCAAGAGCTACAAATTCCACTTTTGAATATTTAGAAATTTGGAAGTGGACTAATTCACCATTATGGAAGAATGAGTCCCACTATAGGATTCTGACAAATATTTTTGCAGATCTGAGTACCCATTTGTTTAAAACTTGTTCCAGCATTGTTCACCTGAAGTAGGACTAAGTCGCCCAACTTGGCGTATGAGTCCCAGTTGGCCTCAAAAGAAATAATTTTAGGATTCCAAAGCTCCATTCCATCCTTCTCCAATTTCTAGGTGAACACTTTAAATCTCCTAGTTTTTTGTTACATTCTACTTGCATTTCTAGGTCCTTTTACATATCACAGCGTGTTTTCAAACATCTTGCATTTCCCAAGTTTTGCATTAGTGGTGAACCCATTTTTTGTTTTCATTCATTTCCAAGGATATATTATGGTCATATCTCTCATATCCTTCATTAGGTTGAGTCCTCTAAGATATTCTTGAATGTGAGCATTGCGAAATCAGATTCATCTTCCTTTATTCTCCTTTGGGTGTGAGCAAGGAAGTTGTGCATTCCATTTTCATTGTCCATAATTCCATAAGATGGAGGATAAATGGAAAAGGGATGTATTAAATGGTGAGACACTAGTGATCATAATACAATGAAGATCAGTAGTGGTGGTGAAAGGGGTAATAGTAGAAGATGGATCTCTAGTAGAGGTAGGATTAGGGTTAGATGCACTAGTTTCTATAGAAGAAGTAATCTTAGAAAAATCTACTTGCAAACTCTCAAGTCCACATGTTTATTCACAAACATATTAATGAAGCATATGATCCACTAGCTAGGTAGGCTTTTCTACATTAGCCAAACTAGCCAAGTCATTTGCAAACTCTTGATAATCCATATGAGCATCATGATAATACTCATCCTCATTATGAACATTATAATAGACTTATTTCTTATTGATGGAGGTCATATTAGGGTTTAGAGAAGGACTATTAGGTGGCATAAATAAAAGATGTGAAAATAAGGCCCAAATTCCTATTTTTAGATTGAAAAATTAAAAATATTCATGGTATATCAAGTCTAAAAATAAAACCCTATATGATAACCAAATGTGGGTTAGGTGGGAAAAAATATATCACAATTAAAACACACAAAACTGTTGGATAGGACAACTGAGAGGGGGGGTGAATCAATTGTCACAGATTATAACCTTAAATTCAATTACTGAAACTAACACATAAACTAAATGCAAATGCACAAACACAATAACACCAGATTTACATGGAAAACCCAATGAGGGAAAAACCACAGTCAGGATTAACTCACACTATAGAGAATATAAAAACCAATTACAAAAAGGCTCATTGTCTGAAATAAGGACTCACTGTCCATAGGGCTACAACCCAGAGGGCTCACTGCCACAGAGATACAAAGAAGATGGCTCATTGCCAGAATACAAAAGTTATGGCTTATTGCCAAAAGTGAATTGATGAATTACACCTTTCTTGTGCTAAATTCATTTCCAGATAAAGCTCTGTAAAGATAGTATTGTATATTAGTAATCGCTCAATACTTCTGCTCTGATCACACACTTTTGTCTTCACCTAATTCGCTTATTCTGATATGTTGCAACCACACACTTTTTTGACTTTATGTTCTTCTTTCATAACCTCACATCTCACATCCTTCTCTCTACTTTTTGAAGAAACATATGAATATAGATATATATATTACACATCAATTAGGTTGGCCAAAAATATCCATAAAGTATTGCACATGCCAAGTCGGCCAAGATCTTAAAATATCTTAATCATAGTTTGTCACATGGTAGGAACCGAACCTAAAACCAACATGTCAGACCACACATAACAGTCAACTTCAATGCGAAATAACTTATGATAAACTAGTCATACATGCAGTACTATGTTGACATCAATGACAACCTACTGAAATTAATGACAACCATTTGATGCAACCTTCAACCTCCAACAATCTCCCCCTTTGTCATTGATGGCAACACAAAATGTGAAAAGCCAACATAAAAAAAAAATGATTTTCATTTTTCACATGCTTCCTTTCTCCCTTTTTCACATGCTCTCTCTCTCCCACCTTTGACATCAATAACAAAAAAAGTTCTATCTGCCCTTTACTTCAATTTCTTTTACAAAAAGGTTATCAAAAATGATTCTTTACCTCAATCCTTCTTTCTTCAAAATATTTCCTTGTAATTTACTTTCAATTCCAAAAGACATTTCTTCCAAGAATCCATTGCCAACTTGATGTATAGACAAATAATATTGTTCTTTGCTATTGAATCAATTGTTTCCAAAAGAGTATCTGGAATAGCAATATTCTGTGTGTTTTTCTCAGCATCCTCCAAGAGACCAAAAATTTGTTCCAATCTTAACTTAGTTATCTCTTTGACTTTCCAAAAGGTCTTCACAATACCATCCCTTTGTACCATGATGATTGCAAGATCAAAATGTAAGGAATTGATCCTTTTCTTTTGCGTTCCATCCTTGTCATTAAGAGCGTCAAATGTTTTTCCAATAGAGTTCAATTCATGCTCAATAGTATCAATTTTTATTTTGTAGTTCCCAATAGCAGTAGGCCACTAGAGACAATGCCTATATACACTGTTTACACTTTTCATACAGCTCCTTAGTTCATTTATACTCTTAGTCAACCTCTTTTGTTCACTTATGCATCTTTCTTCTAAAGCCAGTTGAATTTTGTCTTTTTGTACTATTTCACCATGTGATAGTTCCCTTAATCTATCTTCAATATGTTCAATCAATACTTCTGGTAAGGTACTTTTCAATTTGCTTAGATCAATATCATTATGAATTACGTAAATATACAGAGTGTTTGTAATCTCATCCTATTCATATGATGGTTGAGACAACCATATATCTCCAATATTCTTTATCCCATTAGGTTGCTTAAGAATCTTTAACACCTTTCTTTAGTAACATCTTCTTCATCATCATCTATTGATACTAGATCAAGTGCTCCTACAATTTTTTCTTCCTTTCCTTCTTTCTCCTATGTCTTCAGCTTCTTCATTTCTGAAGGAAGACATGAACTTATTTTTCTTGTTTTCCTCTTTTTGAGGGAGAATCCTTCCTTAGACACCATGACCGGACTGGAAATCATACCATAATTCCATGTATTTATCTTGATTTCAAAATACTCTTGGCAAACATTTTCCCTTTCTGCTAGATAGTTCAAATATTTATAAACTATAGCAGACTTCCACACAACATTTTATTCCAATGGTAATGAATTCAAAAAATACATCATCAAGCATATAACTAAAGTTCCAAAGCGAAAAAGATAATTGTCACTCTTTGTCATAGTTATATTTTCCATTAATTGATTTCTCAGCAACTCCCAAGTCAAAATCCTCCTTTTTCTCAACCATTTGATGCGCAACATAAACAACAATCGTTGAGGTAGAACCTTCCCTATTCCTAAAATAAATCTTATATGAGATGTCATATGCCACATACCTTATCATTGGGTCGATTATGGCGTGAATTATAAGTCCCCTTTGATCTCATGTTACCCTAGTTAGGGCTTCGACCTCTTTGTTCTTTACAAATTTCTTGAATGGAACAGGTCTGATATCACATAGTCCTGTTATTGCTGCAATTGCTTCCTTTGTGATCTCATAGGGTTTGTCAAAGATCATCTGATCACCTTGAATTCTACTTAAAATAACCCAAACAATGTCCACATTTGAAAAGTATGGAAATTCACTCCAAATTTCTAAACCCTTATGCCCTAAATTTTTGACCTTTTGCATTTGCTCAACTGAAAGAGAGGTCTCGAGATTTCAAATCTTTTCATGATCAAATTCATCAGTCTGTAACTTACTTAATTTCTGCAATTTGTTGCTACACAGATTAAATGCCACCATTTCCTTTGACTCCATTTCTTTTTCCTTGTTCTTCGTACTTTCGCTTGCTAGTAACCCTAACTCTTTGTTTCTCAACTTGTTCACTTCAAAGTGAAAATGGCCACTCAATCTTCCTTATTTAACTTATCGCTTTTAGGGTTTCATCATAAAGGATAATTTATTGCTTGCCACATCATCATTTGTACTTTAGTCTGTTAGTTTCTCCTTCTGCCTAAGCTAACAACCAATTTGTGAAATGCACAGTAAGCAAAAAAAAGGTTCTGCAAATCTTCAGTAATGCTTGTTTTCTACCCGAATTTTCTTCATTTCCTTCAGAACAAAAATTTGCATCACATATGCTTGTGTCATCATGTGACATCTCTTATACTGGGGATTTGATAAATTTTTATGTGACTGCTCCCCCTGAAGCCATTACTAGATTTAGTTCATAAAAGAGGTATCTGCATTAGATGCAAATACAGGATTATCTAATTTTTCCTTGTTCTTTGGTTCTTCTTTCTTTCTCCAGATTTTTTCCATTTCTCTCCTCACTTCTTCTAGATTTACCTTGTTTATAAGCTAGTTCCTTTGTTCTAGATTCAGTTTCTTCCCAACTTTTCTCTTACAAAATTTTGAAATATGTATCGATTTGTTGCAAGAGTGGCATACAACAAATCTTTGATCAACAGAGTTTGTATTCATATTTGTCTTGCACTGATTAGCCTTGTGTCCAAAAGTATTGCATGTGTAATAGTAGCCTTGAAAAGAATGAAATCTTCTACCCGTATTAAATATGTTCATCATTATTTGACTTCTACATTCTGTAGATCTATGTCCAAACTTGTTGCAAACATAGCATTGTCCACCAAAGAATCCAACATTCTAACTTAATCTATTCTTGTTCATCAAAAGTTCTTCTACATTTTTTTGCTCTATGTCCAAATTTATTGCATGAGTAACAAAAGCCATTAAAAGATGTGTACCTTTGATCATTAGGTTGTCGGCTGGGTAACCTATCAGTATTGACCCTTCTATTCTTGCCTTGATAAGTATTGCCTTGAAATTTCCTTTGACTAAATTCATTTTGTTGACACTTGGATTAATCTTTGAACTTTGTCCTTCTTCAAGTCCTAGACCACCTTTATCCTTTGCAGTCTTCTGAGATGAAATTAATTCATCAATCATTCCCGAACTTATCTTAAATTTTTCTTCAAAACTTTTTTCCCTTTCCAGATCAGATTTAAGAATTGCTACTTCATGTTCAAGCTTGTCACATTTTTCTATCTTTTGATTGATAATTTCTTTGCTTTGTCCAATTTCCAATTTCAGATTCTCTTCCATTCTTTTTCTTTCTTCAAGTTTCAACCTTAGATTTCCAACAGTATCCTTTGCTTCTTTTAGTTCCTGGTAAACTTCTTTATGTTTCAACTTAAATTTTCAAATCTGGTTTCTTAGTTTCTGAATACATTCACCTGCTTGCTTGACATTTTCTTTCAGATCTTCATTCTCATATTCTGAGGTCTCTACTCTCAATTCTTCATCTAAGTCAGATCCCTTCATCATTTAGTTAAACCTGCCAAGATCTCCTTCAAGTTGTTAAACGTATTCCAAAGGACCTTGCTCTAATACCAATTGTTGGATAGGACAACTGAGAGGGGGGGGTGAATCAGTTTTCACATATTATAACCTTAAATTCAATTACCAAAACTAACACATAAACTGAATGCAAATGCACAAACACAATAACACCATATTTACATGGAAAACCCAATGAGGGAAAACCACAGTGGGGATTAACTCACAATATAGAGAATATCAAAACTGATTACAAAAAGGCTCACTGCCTAAAATAAGAACTCACTGTTTGGACTCACTGTCCACAAGGCTACAACTCGGAGGGATCACTACCAAAGAGATACAAAGAAGATGGCTCACTACCAAAATACAAAAGTTATGGCTTACCGCCAAAAGTGAATTGATGAACTACACCTTTCTTGTGTTGAATTCAGTTCCAGATAAAGCTCTATAAAGATAGTATTGTATATCAGTAATCGCTCAATACTTCTACTTTGATCACACATTTTTGTCTTCGCCTAATTCGCTTATTCTGATTTGCTACAACCACACACTTTTCTAACTTTATGTTCTTCTTTCATAACCTTGTATCTTGCATCCTTCTCTCTATATGTATGTATCTTACACATCGATTAGGTCGGCTAAAAACATCCATAAAGTATTGTGCATGCCAAGTTGGCCAACATCTTGAAATATCCAAATCATAGTTTGTCACACGGTAGGAACCAGACCTAAAACCAACATGTCGGACCACACATAACAGTCAACTTCAATGTGAAATAACTTTTGGTAAACTAGTCATACACGCAATATTGTTGACATCAATGACAACCTATTGACATTAATAACAACCATTTGATGCAACCTTCAACCTCCAACAAAAACTCTACTTAGAGAAAAAATGATATATCAATGAAGCACAAGAATGTAAAAGGAGGATCATATATGAAAAGAGTATGTAATCTTAGAGAAATATAGATTTAAAAACCCTAAAAGAGAAGGTTGGGATGTGTAGGATTCCATGGGTCCACCAAAATGAAAAGGAAAATAAAGCTTCCTTATATGTTAATCTAGGCTAATTAAGCGAATGAAACATATAAGCACAATCAACCTTGATTAACTAAATATGGTGCTAGTTGAGAATGCTATATTGATATTTCTACTTTAGAAATTATATAAGATGGATGATGATACTTATCTAATAATCAAAGAATGAAGACCAAATGAATGAAATTATGGAATTTGTTTGATGTCAATCCTAGAAGCAATGTCTCTTTATCATTGAGCTTCTTAGAATTATTCATTGGATCTATGCTCCACCAAAGGACAAATTTATCAATCTAAGCCAAATTTGTGATCATAAATATGTACTTGAGCTCCTAACTCATCCTCGTAGTAAATGGTTTTATGCCTTATAATGTTACTTAAAGTATGACCTTCTACTCTACTCTTCTTAAATATTTGGGGACTTGGTAGTATTTAAAAATACCTTAAGGATTGTTGATTAGTCACAAAGAGACAAGTTCTCCCAAATCAATCCCCTTAAAATGAACAAGATCAAAGACAATAGGCAAGTGCCTAAATATGGAGATTTTTCACTCCTTTTATTGCACCAAATTGAAATGTGTTGTTATTGATTAATATAATGCTTGAGATTGCTTGATTAAGGGATGAACACTTGATTGTACTTAATGGTTGTCTTTAGATTAAAATGGATGCATTGAATGTCTTTAAATATTAACACATTGTATCAAATCCTACCAAACATGTGTTTAATTGACTCAAGGTAGACAAGTGAAGGGGGTTTATTGGCAACAAAATTAAATTTTGAATTTTAATTTATAAAGGCACAAGTTTGTGACTATGAGGTCACCCCAATGAGACTTATCTTGAAATGGGATAACAATGAAATCTAGATGGCAATTGACTAAATAGATGTAGGTGCATAAATAAATGTGATAAACAAATGAATAAGGTGAATGTATTAATATATAGATGAATTGGATAGGACTATATATGTGTGTGTATGTGTGTGTTCAACTTCATATAAAATTCTGTCATATACCAAAACATTACCTCAAAATAAACACAAAATTGAATAAAAATAACGTAAATATACAAACAAACCTTCACTCTTTATTTCTATCACCACTAACACTAATAGAAAAACATGTAGCAACTACCTTGAGAAAAGCTTTGACAAATAAGCTATTAACATCTAGAGTGACTCCAACTAGCCAACTAAATTTGGTGTGACCAAATAGTTAGCGTACTCTTAGGGAAATGAGTGCCATGGTTGACTTCGTCTGCCAAATCATGATAAATCTCAATTCCGGATATAGAGGGGGAAAAGTCCAATGGTAGACCACGACATCTTGGTCTTAGGGATGGTGGCAACCACAAAAAACACAAGGGCAGTTTCAATAAATTCAAATAGAATGTTTATTTTACTGTTCCTCCTGTAAATGAAAGGTATTCAGTTTTGTTGAAGTCGCTGATGAATAGAAAATGAGACAACAGACTGCACCTGACATCAGCAGAATCTTCATCAATTAAAACTTTGCCCTTCGATTTGACAATTTCGTCAGATGCCGAGTCTTAAAATTTCGGAAATTGGACGGCAAATTTCTAAAAACTAACTGTGTACGAGACAATTTGTACACAGTGCCAGACGGCTAAATTTTTTTCCAAGATCATAGAAATCAATCCACGCAGTCACATGCTGCGGACTGGAAATGTCTGATTACTCTGTTTCCCTCATTTGGAGATATGCTAGAGCGAATTCATTTATTACTTACAATTTCTCCTTTCATCTCTGGTACTTGATAGATTTGTACCGATAGGAGCTGCCTTCAAACCGATTAAAACACAGAACTTTAGGTACCCAAACTACAGCAACCAGTCGTTACATCACACTCAGATATACTGATACAGAAAACTTATTATGTACATGTTATTAAGAAGTCAGGGGATGTAATGTGCTTTGTAGTTGATATTTGGGTTATGCTTAAACTTGATTTCTCTGTACAAATTCCATAGTCGTTTGTAGAAGCAGAGGAGAAGCATGAAAGCAAGGGGAGCCATGGCAGACTTGTATGGCAGGCCATGCTGCACAGGGGGAGACTTGTGAACCATCCCAACAACATCCCAAGCAGTAAATCCCCAAGCCAAAAACTCAACTGCCCAACGCGCCAAAAATTAATGAAACGTCTGATGTTCTCATCATTCGAAAGAACATTGTTGTTCTTACAAAGAAGTTTCAAGTCTTTACAGCCTATCAAGATCAACAAACAATTGTCTTAAATAAGTCTTTCAAGGTGAGTGCAGTTTGACAAAGGATTGTACAGAACTTGGGGAATTTAAGCTTACTGGTATTCTTATAGCTCCAAGGGAGTTCCTCAAACTGAAATCACCTTTGAAGTGGATGCCAATGGTTATGCTGCCGAATTTTCATGAGAACGATATCGTGGGCACATTTATACAATAAGGAGATACTTCGGTTTAGTCCAAGTTGGTTAGGGGAGAGGGGCCTATAGTGGAGCACCCTAATTTCGTATTTCTCAAAATTCTACGTGGAAATTTCAAATCACTCCCACTTTTGTACAACATTTTATTTGGCAACTCATGTGCTTCTATATTTCATTTTAGGGCCACATCATCAAATATGATGCCACATCAGCATGCTTTTTGTTGAGGTATCTAAAAAGGACCAAAAAAAAGTGAGACCGATAGTGGTGCACTAAGTCATGTTTTATTGGTGTGCTGATGTGGCATCACATGATTTGTCACTTTGTGTACTTAATGAATAAAAAGTGTTTTGCAATTGGATATTAAAGCGCTCCACTATGGGGCCCACTAAGGACTACTTCTATCCCCACTATTGAACCCTGCTTCATTATGGGCCCCTCTTCCCTATGGTTTGACATTTTATTTGCCTTATCTTGCATGTTTTGTTTGAATTTGTATTTGTTTGGGTTTTATTGCAATTTCCATTCATTTTAAGCATGATTTTCTTGCACACAAGTGGTAGTTCAAAATTTTATATTGATATTTTTCCTTTAAAAAATAAATAAGATGGATGAGGATACTTAGCTTAAAAATCAAAGAATGACGATCAAATGAATAAAATTATGAAATGTGTTTTGATGTTAAACATAGAAGCAATGTCTCTCTATCATTGAGATTCTTGAAAACATGCATTGGACCTATGCTCTACCAAAGAACAAGTTCATAAGTCGAAGACAAATTTGTCGTAATAGATATGTACTTGAGCTCCTAACTCATCCTAGTAATGAATGGTATTATGCCCTATAATGTTGCTTAATGCATGACTTTTACTCCACTCTTCCTAATTATTTGGGGAGTAGGTAGTATTTAAAAAGATCTTAGAGGTAGTTCATTAATCACAAAGAGATAAGTTCTCACAAATCAACTTCCATAAATTGAAGTAGATTAAAGACAATAGCAAGTGTTCGGATATGAAAATTATTTATTCTTTTAATTACACCAAATTTAAATGTGTTGTTATTGATTGCTCCAATGCTTGAGATTGTTTGATTAGGGAATGGACACTTGATTATACTTAATGCTATCCTTATGATTAAAATAGATGCATTGAATGTCTTTAAATATTAGCACATTGCATCAAATTGTGTTAAGAATTCGTTTAATCATTTCAAGATAGATAGGTGAAGGGAGCTTATTGGCTTAATTTTAAATTTTGAAGTTAAAATTAGAAAGGAACAAGTTTGTGACTATGAGGTTGCCCCAATGACTAGATACTTATCTTGAAATGGGATAATGGTGAAATATAGATGGCAACTAACTAAATGAACGTAGGTGCATTTATAAGTGCGATAAATAGGTGAATAAGATGAATGTATGTGTGGAAACGAATTAGATAAGACTTATATATATAAATAATTGTGTCATTTATTATTGCATACATATATCAAAATATTATATCAAAATAAACACAAAATTAAATAAAAATAACATAAATATACAAATTTCACCATCACAATTCTTCGCCTTCTAAATCCACTACCACTAATAGAAAAGCATATAGCAGCTACCTTGATAAGCTATTACCATCTAAAAATTAAAATGACTTTAACAAGCCAAATAAATTTGTTGTGATTTTGCCATGGTCGACTTCGTATGCCAGATCATTGTAAATCTCAAATCCGGATATAAAGGGGAAATTTTCTAATGGTTGACCACGACATCTTTGTCTTACGGATAGTGGCAATCACAAAAAGCACGTGTCACAATGGTAGTTTCGATAAATTCAAATAGAATGTTCATCTTACCGTAAATGAAAGGTACTTCACTTCTGTTGAAGTACCTCAAGAATAGAAAATAAGACATCTTCATCGATTAAAGCTTTACCCTTCGATTTGACAATTTCGTCAGATGCCGGGTTTTAAAATTCCGAAAATCGGACGGCAAATTTCTAAAAACTAACAATTGTGTACAGACAATTTGTACACAGTGCCGAACGGCTAAAACTTATTCCAAGATCATAGAAATCAATCCACACAGCACATGCTGCGGATTGCAAATGTCTGATTACTCTGTTTCTCTCATTTAGAGATATGCCAGAGCGAATTCCTTCATTACTTACAATTTCTCTTTTCATCTCTGATACTTGAGATTTTTGTACCGATAGGAGCTGTCTTCAAACCGATTTAAACACAAAACTTCAGGTACCCAAACTACAGCAACCAGTCATTACATCACACTCAGATATACTGATACAGAAAACTTATTATGTACACCTGATCAATCATAACATGCCAGTATTGAATGACCCAATTGGTACTAAGAAAACAGGGGATGTAATGTGCTTTGTAGTTAATATTTGGGTTATGCTTAGACTTGATTTCTATGTACAAGTTCCATAGTCGTTTGTAGAAGCAGATGAGAGGCATGAAAGCAAGAGGAGCCATGACAGACTTGTATGGCAGGCCATGTTGCACAGGAGGAGGATTGTGAGCCAGCTCAACAACATCCCAGGCAGTAAATCCCCAAGCCAAAAACTCAACTGCCCAACGCGCCAAATTAATGAAACGTCCGGTGTTCCCATCATTCCACCATAGCCCATAGGCGAGACGAGAAAGCAGTCCAGAGAAAACCACAAAACTCCCGTATGACCACGCCCTGTAGAAGAAGGTGCCGCCGGCCACAAGCGGCTCCTGCCTACATATACAAGACCTGCAGACCCCAGATGGCATGGACATTGAAGCCTCCACCCCTGTGTAATAAGGCAGAGTGACTGCATCCACATACAGACTCCCATGCAACATACCCACAGCCATGGAGACCTCAAAAACCGCAGCATTCAGATTCTTGGAAACTCCATTGATTTCATAGCCTATGAATCCCAGAGCCGAAATATGAAGCAGCTGAAGCCATGCAGGGGCCATGTAGGCCAGAGGGAAAACCCAATTGATTCTATGCCCTTTTGCCAATACAAGCAGAGCCAGGGGAAGCAGCAGGGGACCAGAGGGAACCCAATATCTGGCCTTCACCCTACTGAAATCTTGCCCAAATAATCTCCCTCTCACTTCCCATATGATCACCCCGCTCAAAGACAAGCATGAAGCTACTGCCAAAAGCACTGCAAGCCAGTCTACAACAACCAAATAATTGCCTGGATATGTAGTATCGCAGTAGTAGTGATAAGGGCAGTTTATTGTATCTAGAGTTTCTTCTACTTGTCATACCTTACATTTCAGAAAAGTCTTGGACAAGTACCGCCATTGTTTAGCATCGTGAACAATTCCTAAACTCCTACCAATTCTACCAAAGGATGGTATCACATGACATAAATTAGGAAAGTCTTTAGATTCAAATCTTAATTGTACAATAATGCATCTCAATTTGTTAATTAAATTTCCATTAGTATTTTTTATTGAAACTCGAAAAATTTCATACTCTTGATCTTTAATATGAGTGTTAAATAATGCTTCTTCCATATAGATATTATATTGGTATGCATGATCAATAATACATTGATGAACCTACAAAATTCATCTATCTATAATGGACCATAATAATTTTTATATGGGACCTTTTCATTAGAAAATGTTAGTAGTATCACAGGAAAAGAATAAGACATATCCTTAGACTCAACATTTCTGATAAATTTTTTATCATTGTTAGCTTCAATAGCATGTATCTCAATCTTATGTGATGAATTGGAAATGGATCTACATAAATTAATAATCTATCATTGGAGGGTGCAACTAATGGATTGTTTCCATTGTCAACTCCAATCAAATTTAATTATATTTTTAATGAGATTCTTGTACCTTTTGTTTAAAATTAAAAGCAATATCATGTGCATTGTTATTTATCTCTATAATAGTCACGAAATATTCGTTCATTTTATGTCCTTGGAAGTGGTTTAGTAGTATTCAATCGATGGATTGAGAGAGTGAAATTAGGCTTGCACTCAAAATTTTTTGAAGCACATCGTCAATGAATTATTGAATCTTATTGAACTTCCTAAGAGTCTTTTATTTAATGAAGGAAAAAAAATTATTAGCAACTTTATAAATATTTTCCTTTATATCACTACCCTTTGAAAAGTTGTTTGAATTTTGAGACTTATAGGGGTAGGAAGCATTTTGACTTGAAGGTACACATTTAAAAGAATTACATGCAAACAATGTAGATTTTGTATATCAAGCATGTGCACAGAAAACCATAATAGACTTGAATTGATTTAATTAACCCTTTAATAAAGATATTTTCCACTTTAAAATAATGTAAAGGGATAATAAAATTAGAGCACAAAGATAGAATTCAAATCACATAATCACTAATGTGTTCATTAGATCCTTGGACACACTCAAATATAAATCAACAAATATTACTCTAAGATCCATATTAACTTTGAATTGTTTTAGGAATGCTTTATTGAGATTATCAAGTGAATGAATAGAACCTCAAAGAAGTGAAAATAACCACTCAAAAGAAAATTCTTTAATAGTGCATGGAACTAACTTTGTTAACAAATTATCCTCCTATAGAAAGTCTACACATGTAGTCATATAGCAAATAAGATGTGTATTAGGGTCACCTTTTCTATCATACATTAAAAGCCAAGGTGTCACAAATCTCATAGGCAAGGAACATGACACAATATTATATAATAATGGTTTATGTATAACATCCTCAAATTTATCACTTTCATTAGGATTCACATCCACTCTCTTTTCTACTTGATTTACTATATGAAATAGTGCATCTAAGGTAGAGGAAGGGATGGTGACTTAATGATAACCACTAGAAGAGGTATGAACATATGTATGGGAAGCAAGAGAGGTGGATGAAGTATGAGCTAGGAGTGGGAGAAGAAAGGGTTTAAATCATATTGAGGGTATACAATGAGGTATGGGGTTGGAAGTAGATTGGATAAGTAGGGTAACAGTAGGTCCAATATTAGTGGATGAAAGAGACGTGGAAGTGTGGTAGTTCATATGGGTGCCATATATGATAGGATGAGTATATATAGTACCTAGGAAATAAGATGGAGTATAAGTGGAAAAGGGATATGTATTAAATGGTGGGATGCTAGTGGTCATAATACAATGAAGATGAGTAGTAGTGGTGGAAGAGGCAATAGTAGAAGATGGATCTATGGTAGAGATGTGAGGAGGGTTAAATGTACTAGTTACTATAGAAGAAGTAAGCTTAGCAAAAACCACTTGTAAAGTCTCAATAAAATCCATATGGTTTAGTTGCAAACATACCATGAAACATATCCACTATTTATGTAGGATTCTCTACATTAGCCAAACTAGCCAAGTCATTTACAAACTCTTGATAATCCACATGTGCATCATGATCATACTCCTCATTGTTCACATGATGAGAATTATAAGACTTCATTCTTATTGATTTAGGCTATATTAGGGATTAGACAATTACTACTAGGCGGCATAAATAAAAGATGTGAAAATAAGGCTCACATACCCATTTCTAGATTAAAAATTAAAAATTATTAATGGTATTTATCAAATCTAAAAAATAAACCTCTAATATGGTAGCCAACAATGGGTAGGGTAGGAGAAAAATGCATCACAATGAAAGCACACAAACCCTACAAGAAAAAAGATATATCAATGAAGCACAGGGATGTAAAAGGAGGATCATATATGAAAAGAGGATGTAATATCGTAGAAATATAGATTTAAAAACCCTAAGGTAATGTGTAGGATCATATGGGTTCACCAAAATGAAAGGAAAATAAAGCTTCCTTATAGGTTAATCTAAGCTAATTAAGTAAATGCACTCAAATAAGCACAGTCAACCTAGATTAACTAAATATGGTGGTGTAGACACCTAAAATTGACCGATTTCATTTGGTCAATTTTCCCTTGTTTCGACTAATTTCTATTATCTATATTAATTAAATAATGCATCGTTATTTAATTAGTATCTTTCATTTTTGTTGAATTCCCCATTGTTTATGTTAATTAAATAATGTTCCCTATTTTTTTCTATTTCCCTAAGTTCTAGCCCAAGGTAAATAATTTATTTTAATTAATTAAATCTACATCTATCCTACCTTACCCCCTTTATCTCATAAATTAAATAAATAAATTTATTTATTTATTATTTCCCATTTACATGTCTTATCTCTATCATTTTTCATTATCCCTTTAATCTCATCCTAATCCTCTCACTAATCATGTGCATGTGCACTTAGTCATTGATTAAGAGGTGTCACATCCTCCAATTCCCCCACTTTCCTTAACTCATCCCCTAAGCTAATCTTAATGCTCTAATCATTCACATTGTGATTAGGAAAGGCTATTTCCCTTTCTATTTACTACCGATCCACCTTTTCCTCGAAGCCTTAAAGGCTTTCCCCTTTTGGGAAAGGAACCCCACATGGGTCCTTATAAGGAAGACCTTTATGACAAATATCTTCCACATTCCCCAAGGTACTTTCCAAGTACCAATCTCCCTCTCAAGCCCTCACATTGTGCCACTTGAAGCAATCTCATGGCTTGAGAGATCACATGTACTCCTAGCCTTTGATCTCCATCCAGCAATCCTAGCTCTTTGTTCCTTTCTCCTCTCTTTCATTTATCAAACACTTAGGAATTTTCTTGAGCACACATCCAATCGAATATCACAGGCACATTGCTCAAGGATTTTGATGTGTTGATGCTCCGTGCTCTGGTGGAACCTCGACCTCATACAGGTCTCTATAATACTACTCTCATCTGCTCGCTCTCAGGAGTGCTACAACCATATTTGCACTCGACCCACTGAGGGTGGTAGTGAACTCTATAATATGTTGATCCACCTCCTACCTCCTGATCACGGCTCTGTCTCTCTTTGTCTGCAGAGTATCTCGCTCTTCTGTCAATCCATCTCTCTCTAACCTCAATGCTCCCACCTCAACCTCCAATTCGTGGATCCTAGCAGATTTATGCTTTAGCTATGTTTGTAAATCAGTTATATGCTGATCAACTGGACCATCTCCTCCTCCAACTACTACGTCCTCCAATCCCTCCTCCACATCAACCCCTATAACAATCCTCTCCTGGAGGACCTGCTCTACCTTTGCCATATCTTCCTCCTCCCATCTCTCTTCCTCCTGGTGCTCCTCCTCCATATCTACATCTTGATGTCCCACCTCCAAGGCTAGCATTTAAAAATGCCTTAAGGGTTGTTGATCAGTCACAAAGAGAAAAGTTCTCCTAAATCAATCCCCATAAATCGAACAAGATCAAAGACAATAGGCAAGTGCCTAGATATGGAGATTTTTTACTCCTTTTATTACACCAAATTGAAATGTGTTGTTATTGATTACTTCAATGTTTGAGATTGCTTGACTAGGGGAAGAACACTTAATTGTACTTAATTCTAGCCTTATGATTAAAATGGATGGATTGAATGTCTTTAAGTATTAGCACATTGCATCAAATTGTGTTGAACATGTGTTCAATCATCTCAAGGTAGATAGGTGAAGGGGGCTTATTGGCTTAATTTAGATTTTGAATTTAAAATTAGAAATGTACAAGTTCGTGACTATAAAATTGTCTCAATGACTAGATACTTATCTTGAAATGTGATAATGGTGAAATATATGTGACAACTAACTAGATGAATGTAGGTGCATTTATAAGTGCGATAAATAGGTGAACAAGATAAATGTATGTGTGTAAATGGATTGAATAAGATTAGATATATATATTCAATTATATATAAAATTGTGTCATTTATTACTACATACATATACCAAAACATTATTTCAAAATAAACACAAAGTTGAATAAAAATAACATAAATATACAAATTTCACCATTGCAATTTTCACCTCTATAACCGCTACCACTAGTAGAAAAGCATATAGCAACTACCTTGATAAGCTATTATCATCTAAAATGACTTTAACAAGCCAACTAAATTTGTTGTGATTAAATGGACTATTTCTTGCCATGGTTGACTTCGTATGCCAGATCATTGTAAATCTCATATCCGGATATAAAGGGGAAAATTTCTAATGGTTGACCACGACATCTTTGTCTTACGGATAGTGGCAATCACAAAAACACCAGTCACAATGGTAGTTTCAATAAATTCAAAATAGAATGTTTATCTTACTGTAAATGAAAGCTACTTCAGTTTTGTTGAAGTGGCTCAAGAATAGGAAATAAGACATCATCATCGATTAAAACTTTGCCCGTTGATTTGACAATTTCGTCAGATGCCGGGTCTTAAAATTCCGAAAATCGGACGGCAAATTTTTTAAAAAAACTAACAAATGTGTACAGACAATTTGTACACTGCCGGACGGCTAAAATTTATTCCAAGATCATAGAAATCAATCCACACAGCACATGCTGCGGATTGCAAATGTCTGATTACTCTGTTTCCCTCATTTGGAGATATGCCAGAGCGAATTCCTTCATTACTTACAATTTCTCTTTTCATCTCTGATACTTGAGATTTTTGTACTGATAGGAGCTATCTTCAAACCAATTTAAACACAAAACTTCAGGTACCCAAACTACAGCAACCAGTCATTACATCACACTCAGATATACTGGTACAGAAAACTTATTATGTACATTTGATCAATCATAACAGGCCAATATTGAATGACCCAATTGGTACTAAGAAATCAGGGGATGTAATGTGCTTTGTAGTTAATATTTGGGTTATGCTTAGACTTGATTTCTATGTACAAATTCCATAGTCGTTTGTAGAAGCAGATGAGAAGCATGAAAGCAAGAGGAACCATGATAGACTTGTATGGCAGGCCATGTTGCACAGGAGGAGGATTGTGAGCCAGCTCAACAACATCCCAGGCAGTAAATCCCCAAGCCAAAAACTCAACTGCCCAACGTGCTAAATTAATGAAACGTCCGGCGTTCCCATCATTCCACCACAGCCCATAGGCGAGGCGAGAAAGCAATCCAGAGAAAACCACAAAACTCCCGTATGACCACGCCCTGTAGAAGAAGGTGCCGCCGGCCACAAGCGGCTCCTGCCTACATATACAAGACCTGCAGATCCCAGATGACATGGACATTGAAGCCTCCACCCCTGTGTAATAAGGCAGAGTGACTGCATCCACATACAGACTCCCATGCAACATACCCACAGCCATGGAGACCTCAAAAACCGCAGCATTCAGATTCTTGGAAACTCCATTGATTTCATAGCCTATGAATCCCAGAGCCGAAATATGAAGCAGCTGAAGCCATGCAGGGGCCATGTAGGCCAGAGGGAAAACCCAATTGATTCTATGCCCTTTTGCCAATACAAGCAGAGCCAGGGGAAGCAGCAGGGGACCAGAGGGAACCCAATATCTGGCCTTCATCCTACTGAAATCATGCCCAAATAATCTCCCCCTCACTTCCCATAAGATCACCCCACTCAAACACAAGCATGAAGCTACTGCCAAAAGCACTGCAAGCCAGTCCACAACAATAAAGTAATTGCCTGGATATGTAGTATTGCAGTAGTAGTGATAAGGGCAGTTTACTGTATCTAGAGTTTCTTCTACCTGCCATACTTTGCATTTCAGAAAAGTCTTGGACAAGTACCGCCATTGTTCAGCATCATCAACAATTCCTAAAATTTCATTTTCCTCATTATATCTCCACAATGACTGAGGCCGTCCTGATACAGCTGTTGCACAAAATACCAGAACCCACAGAGCTTTAGCCATTGAATTCGCCATTCTTCTTACTGGGTTTGATGAGCACCTTGTAATGGCGACTGGGAAGGTGATTACAGTTACAGTGTCATGTCCCCTTGAATTGTACAGCACAACTGCAATTCGAGGTTAGGAGGGACATGTCGTGTATTCAACAAGGAACATGTTAGGTTGAATGTAAGGCCTGCTGTAATGTAAAAGGAAAGGAATTGTTAAACCAGACTTGTCTTCACCAAATTCGATCTCTATCATGACAGAGACGAATATGTTTATTCTAATCATTTGGGAAATCGTTGACTGCATAGTTAATGAGATACATTTGGATTCCAGAGCTCAACCTACGCGGACGGGGGATAAAAAGAAAAGTACTGAATAAAAGACAGGGTATAGAAGAACAAATATTATTGAATATAAAATAAATATTCCTGTAAATTCTTTAGTAGATTTTTACATTGGCAGCAGTTGATTGTGGAGATTGCAGGAACTAGTCACACTTTAACAGAACTTATGATGCGGAGAATATATATAGATATATAGATAAAGGAAAGAGATATATATATATTACTTTAAAAAAATATAGTTGGAATGGAATTAGTCTTCAGAACTTAATTAGATATAAAAATGGTAAAATAGAAATTTGTATTATGAATTTTCTGGGAAACTTCTAAGTTTCAGTGGTACAAGTTTCTTCTCATAATATAAAAGTATCTATATTATTCTATGTCAATTAAAATAATATATAACAACATTTAACAAATTTATAATATAAATTAGAGTTTTAATATTTTATTAAAACATTTTATAATGTTTCAATTATATTCTAGTTTTTAATTAAAAAATTGTTCATTGTTAGCTGTCTATTTTTCATAAAGATTTGTTAGTATTCAACATAAATATGAAGAAGATTAAAATAACAATATTATAGTATTTGATAGTTGAATACAACAACAAAAATATAGGACATGACACATAATGTGTGGTATATGAACTCAATTATTGATAAATGATGCAAACTCACCACCATGCCAGCATAGTTTGTACGAATTATTATTTTTAAATGCATGAATTTTAATTTTTTTAAGGACACAAACTAATCCTACATGCTAAATGGATGATAGGATAATAATTTGTTTATTATTATATTCTACTATTTTTTAGAGGTTTTGATCTCTATAAATATTTTTTAATTGTGTATTGTTTAAACAAGTCAAGTAATATAATTTTTGAGTGTGTGTACAACAAACAATAATATAATGATTTGATTTCGTGCTTATGTTGGCTATAAGTTATTTGTTCTTTTGAAGAATAAATTATGTTAGTTCCATTAAATTGATTTCTTTTACAATTGGTTTTCATTTGGCTCAAAGGAATAACAATAAGATAGTTTTAGAATTTCCAGTTGGTATCATAGTGGGTTACTGATTTTGTGCTTGTGATCTCTCTAACAATTGATCATGTCAAACATTAACTTTTTGCGTGTTCCTTAATATAATGGAAATGACTATGGTTATTGGAGTTTGATAGGAAAAGGTTTATAAGAAATTGTAGAAACAGGTTATGAAGAGTCAACTGATTGAACCACTCTTGTAGCTATTGATAGAACAACTAAGAAGAAGAACTCTTTATTCTTATATCATATTCAAACAACTCTGCATAAGATCATATTTTAAAGTATTATAACCTGTGCAAAGAAAACCAAGGATGTCTAGAAGACTCTACAACAAACTTAGCAAGGCCGTGATCAAGTCAAACTTGTCAAATGGTAAACCTTCAAGAGAAAATTTGAGAATTCGAAGATGCAAAAAGTTGAAAGTGTGAGTGACTATTGTGTGAGATTAAGAGATGTGGTCAATAAGATGACTACTCTTGGGGAAATTTTGAATAAAGAGGTTGTGGTGAAAAAAGTATTGAGATCTCTAACACCAAGGTGGAACCATGGTACGGAAATCATTAAAGAAAGCAAAGAATTGACTACTCTTTAGTTTAATCACCTAGTCAAGGATCTCTTATCTCTCATGAGAAAGATTGAGAGATTCATTTGGAAAAGGTGTTGAGAAATATTTTTCATCAAAATTACAAGTTACAAAGAATGAAGATGCCAACACTAGCACTAAAAGCAACTGAGGAAAAAGTAGAGATCATTTAATCAAAATTATTCAAGAGGAAATAGAGGAAGAGGTAGAGAAAATTTTGATAATTAAAAGAAAATCAATGTTATCATTGTAACAAGCATGGTCACTTTGAAAGAGATTGTAGATTAAAAGTAGATGATGAGTCCAAATAATGACTCATTTTTTTTGTTAGAATTTATCATATGTTTGTTATTGTTACTATGGGGTTTTAGCACCTAGTTACCAATACTTTCTATGTTATTTCCCTAAACTTATGAACTTTGGGCATGAACTTATCCATGTAACTTTTGATGGTATTAACCTGCTATGTGATATATCTATATTAATTTTACATGTGATTGAATGAATGTTATTCTAAGGTGATTATGGATATACAATTGTCTTGTGCACATTAATGTCATAATGCAGGTTTAGATTAAGATGCAGATATAAATGGAGCTTGCAAGGTGGAAGAAGTTCATGCCAAATGGTCGGTTACTGAAGGAGTCAAAAAGAGATGGACATTAAAGAGGTCAATGGTCAAAAACTTCCAGCTCGTGTGGAAGTTATAACTTAGCTTTAAATGACCATGTCTATTAGTTGAGTAGATTTAGGAGGTGTTGTTATGTTGGATCCTCATTGAGGCAAGACTAGTTTGACTAAATCTTGTGCATGCTTAACCTCCTTCCTTTTTTTCATGCTTTCAATAAATGGCGTTCTCCTAGTCTGTTGGAGTCAGCTGCCTAGTTAGTTATAGTTAGTTAGAAGCTTTCCTTCTATAAATAATGATCAGATGTTCCTCTTCAGGGAGTTGGACGTACTGATATTATACTTTCATTTTAAGTTTTAAGGAATATAGTCATGTTGTTGTTATGATGTAACAATGTTTTCAATGAATAAAATGATACTTTAATTTGCTGCATCTGAGTTAGTTTTGGGAAGACTCATTCAAGGGGACCCACTTGTTGAGAATTCCATCCATTCAGTTTAGTACTTACTTTTATGTTAAATAATTAGTTACGGTCTTAGCAGCTGTCTGTTCCTTCAGCCATTGGAACTTCGTTTTGTGTCTATTCTTGTAGCCAAAGCAGACAAAGTAGCTTCTTGTTTGTTTGTTGAGACTTCTATTTATGTCATTCATTTCAATGCAGTTTAGTTGTTGATTTATGCTCAGTACTTATGCTAATTCCTTTCAAGCATTTTACTTTCAATACTATTTCCTCTCTAGTTATAGGATAAGGATGACTACAATTGTCCTAGTGCACAGATAGTGCTAAACCATTTCAAGTTCAAGTCCCTAGGTTGATAATCAAATGAGCCTTCATGATGAGAAATATAACTACTTAGTTTAGATATCTAATCTCTAAGTTATAGCTTTAAGGGCTTAATTATTGAACAATTAGAGGAGGCCAACATTTTTGGCATCATTGTCGAGGATGGTGTCAAACTAGGAAGTTCTTTAGAGTCATTTCCAATTTCTTTCTTGTTTTTAGTATCTCTGAAGTTTGTTTTTAGCATACCCTTCATTTGAATAAATAATGATTCGCTATTCTTTTACCAATTCTTTGTGTGAGTTGGTTGATACTGAGTTAATACCACATGCATAGGGGCAGGAGAAGAGATGCTCTAGGTAGATTCCTTCCTAATGACCCTAATCCTAATAACCAGCTAGTTGAGTTTCAAAATTTTCCAAGAGATGAAGAAGAAGAGGAGGAAAATCCTTTCGTTGATGCATTTCCCAATTTGACCAGTTCTAAAACTTCCTTTGAAGAGCAAGCTACCCAAAACTTGATTGAGAATCCATTTGCTTTGATAATCCATCAAGCAAGTATGGCTAGACAAAATAGACCTAACCATCTAACTTTTCCATTCCCTATCACTCACCAAAATTAAGTTGATAACCTCAAGAACATCCCTACTTTAGTTCTTCCTAAATTCTATGGGCTTGTAACAAAGGACCTGACACATTCTTGTTTGAATTTGATATCCTCTGCAAAAGCTATGATTACACTAGGCTTAAATTGTTTCCTACTACCTTGAAGGAAGCTGAATTAAGATGGTTTATGGGCTTAGGTAGGAATACCGTAGATACTTGGGATGATATGAAAGCAAAGTTTCTTGACAAGTATAAAGAATATTGTAGAGGAAGTAATATGAGAGGAGATGATATCTTCCGGATGCAGGAAAAGGAGGATGAAAGTTTGGAGGACTATATTTCAAGGTTCCTATTTGTCTGCAGAAATCCCCACATCATGCACTCATTGAAGAGTCTCAAAAGTTTCTCTTCCTTAGAGGGATCAATGAAAATTGTACTGATGCTTTGGCCTTGATAGGAGGAGGAGATATCACCCAAGTTCCTTGGGATGATATTAAGAAGATATGTCAGAATTACTCTAGGGAAACTATAAAGGAAGGAAGAGGTTACCAATCTTCTATGGGTAAATCGTCCTCTAATGGAGTTTCAAGAATGGAAATCACTCATTTGCTGGCAGATTTCAAGTAGGATATCATAAACAATATGGCCACTCAGCTAGATACACTTCAAGCAAAGAAGAAACATGAGGAGGCAGAGGCAATGTTGGCAAAATATTGTCCTCATTGCAAGCAAAAGAAGAAGGACTGCAGATGTAAAATGGTAGCCAACATTGAGAGCAAGAAAATTCCACCATAATTTAAGCCAATTCAGGGTGATGATCATCAAGTTTTCTACATTGCACCAAGAAGGCCATGGGCTCCAAGACAAGATATGCCACTAGACCCATTATCTTTTAGTGGACCTTATTTGAATTATTATGCATCTAGTAATTAATGGCAACCCCCATACCCATTAAAATTTGGAGGTTATCCACCACAACCTTGGAACAACCCTCCAAATACTTGGCCTAATTACCAAAACTCTCCACCTCAGTGGCATCAATTCTAGGGGAATTGACAACAACCTCAAGGAAACTGGCAACAAACATCCCAATGGAGAGGAGGATAGAAATGGCCAAACTAGGCAACTGGTTACATGCAACCACCTCCACAGCCTCAAGAGCCTGCTATAATGCCTCCTCCTAACTCAAACTCTAGCACACCTAGACCTACTCAGTTACCAGCTCAACTCGCACCTAACCCAAATAACAAACCACAACATCAACAGTCTACTCTACAAATCCCAATCAATTTTTTGCATATGCTGTGAGTGTGAGTGATATTCATTTGCATTCATGAACCACTTTGTCATCTCCTTCCACTCTTATTATAATAGAACCTCCAGTGGAAGAAGAGGAGCATCAAAATTTATCTGATATCCCTACTCAGTCAAGTGTGCCTAAGAATCCTGAACTAGTTCGGTAGTCTGATCTAGACCCACCATTTTCTCAAAGGTTAGAAGTTGTTAAACAAAAGGAAGAAAAGGAAGAAACAACCTTTGATAATCTAGATCAGTTAAAACACATATGTGTCAAGATACCTTTTTTCTAGGCCATAAAAGATGTCCCCATATATAGTAAGGAAATTAAGGAAGCATGTCTCAAAAAGCCAGGGAGGAAAAAAAAGGACCCCCCCACCATTCATGTGGTGGGGCAGTTGGCAGATATCATGCTTGGAAAAGTAACTGTTCCTAAATATACTGACCCAGGTAGTCTTGTAGTTGGAGTCATTACAAATGGAATCCAAGTAAAGAATGCCCTAATAGATTTGGGAGCAGCTATCAATGTGATTACTAAGGATATCCTGCAACAACTGAATGTTATGAATCTGAGACCTACTCCTACTGTCCTGTAGCTTGCTGATAGTTCCACTAGCAAACTAGATGGTATAGTAGAAGACCTTGTTGTTACTCTAAAATCTTGGGAATATCCAACAGACTTCATGATCCTTCCCCCTAAAGCTACATTAAGAAGGTATCCCATTATTCTGGGAAGGTCGTGGTTAGCTACAATAGATGCTTACATTGGATGTCGGTAAGGGGAAATGACTATTTCTAATGGGAGAAGCACTAAAAATCTTATCCTTAATCCTCCTGCTCAACCATCCCATTGTATGGACAACCCCATCTGGCCACATGTTGGAGAAGAGGTCGAGGAGGTCAATTCAGTGGTACAACTCATGATGATAGGCGGGAGTCCTTTTATGCAGCTTTAGGAAGAAGATGAAATATTATCCCATATAATTCAAAACCATTATGAAGCGTGTGAAGAACCACCCACTCATGAATCGAGTTTTGCATGTCCATTGTAGATACTTCTACCAGCTTCTCCTACACCTGAATTTCCTACAACAATAGATATGCTTCATACATTATTACCGCATGAATTAAAAATGCCAAGCATCAATGAAACAACCATGATTGAGTTGACCACACAAGTACAAGTTTCAGAGGGGAAACATTTGAATATTAATAACAAGCTTAGTCAAGAGTAGCAGTTGCCCCTGACAAACCTGTTAAAGTTGCATCAGCATGCATTTGCATGGGATTAGCATGACATGAAAGGATTAGATCCCAAACTCTGTACTCATTGGATCTACATTAGAGATGACTGCACACCAGTAAGGCAACCACAAAGGAGAATCAACCCTGCATTGAGGGAGATTGTGAAAGGAGAACTATAGAAGTTATTGGATGCAGGATTTATCTACCCTATCTCAGACAGCCAATGGGTGCCCCCTTTGGTAATTGTGCCTAAAAAGGGAGGTAAATGGAGAGTTTTTGTTGACTGTAGAGAACTAAACTTTTCCACCAAAAAGGATCACTTTCCTCTTCCTTTTATAGACCAAGTATTGGATTCACTTGTAGGTAAGTAGTATTTTTCCTTCTTAGATGGATTCAGTGGTTATAATCAGATATAGATTGCACCTGGAGATTAGGACACGACAACTTTCACCTATCCTTTGGGGACTTATGCCTATTTTGTACTCTCATTTGGTCTATGCAATGCACCTACAACTTTACAAAGAGCGGTTATTAGTATCTTCTCAGTTATTTCACATGATTGTATGGAGATCTACATGGATGATTCCACTACTTATGGTACGATTTTTTAGAAGTATTAGAAAACCTAAGAAAGGTTTTGTAGAGATGTGAGGACCATAATTTGTCCTTAAACAATGAGAAATGCTTTATGATGATGCAAGGAGTGGTCCTTGGCCATTATATCTCTCAGAAAGGAATTCAAGTGGACCCAACCAAAATTGAGGTAATTACCAATCTTTCTATTCCTATCAAGCAACAAGATGTTAGAAGTTTCTTGGGACATGCAGGATACTATAAGCGCTTCATAAAAAATTTCAATAAGATGACAACATGACTTTATAATCTTTTAACTAAAGATGTTGAGTTACAATGGACAGTGGATTATGATAAAGCATTCTCTGATTTACAAACAACATTAACCCATGCTCCTGTACTCAAAGGCCCTAATTGGGGAATCCCTTTCCATATTCACACAGATGTATCTGATTATGCTATAGGGGTTGTCTTAGGAAAAAAAGAGTGAGCAATAGAGAATGCAATCTACTTTGTTAACAAGAACCTACAAGGGGATGAGTTTAACTACACAGTGACAGAGAAGGAGATGTTGGCAGTCATTTATGATCTCAACAAGTTCAAGCATTATATCACATGATACCAAATCTTTGTCCATACAAACCATGTAGCCATAAAATACCTTATGAACAAGCCATTGATCACAGGAAGGTTAGCAAGGTGGTTGCCATTAATTCAAGAATTTGATATCACCATTATAGACAAGCTAGGTAAGGAAAATGTTGTGGCAGATTTTCTCTCCAGATTGACTACATTAGAGGATACTCAAGTCATTGATGACTTCTTTCCTAGTGAACATTTGTTCTGCATCAGTGTGCACACACCTTGGTATGCAAATATAGCCAATTATTTGGTCATAGGAAGAGTTCCCCCTCATTTTTCTCCAAAAGAGCGAAGGGTTCTTATTGAAAAAACTTTTCCATTCTCATGGATAGTAGGTTCTTTATTCTATACTGGACCAAATCATGTGATTAGAAGATGTATAAGAGAGGATGAAACTTATGATATACTACATGCATGCCATAATGAACCCTGTGGGGGACACTTTGCAGCTAAGAGAATAACCATGAAGATTCTCAAAACAAGGTATTACTGGCCTACACTTCATAAGGGTACAGGAAAGTATACTAGAAAGTGTGATAGGTGTCAAATGATGGGCCGACCGACTAAATCATATGAGATGCCTCTATACCCTCAAGTAGTTATCACACCATTTGATAAATGGGGACTTGATTTTGTAGGCCCAATTGATCCACCATCAAATGAAAAATCTTACATCTTGGTTTGTACTGATTATGTGACTAAATGGGTTGAGGCCAAAGCCATGAAACATGCTAGGGACAATAAAGTTGCAGAATTCCTCTATGAAGAAATCTTCACACGGTATGGAGTTCCTAGAGAAATAGTCACAAATCAATGGGCTCAGTTCACATCCACTCTTGTCACAACATTGGTGAATGAGTATAATGTCAGGCATAGAAAATCGACACCCTATCACCCTCAAGCCAATGGTCAGTCTGAGGTAACAAATAGGGAAATAGAATCTATTCTGACCAAAATAGTAGCAATCCACATAAAAGATTGGGAAAATAGGTTTCCAGAAGCTGTCTGGGCCTATAGAACCACTTGGAAAACCACCACTAGTTTTACTCCCTTCAAACTATTATATGGAAAAATAGCAATGATGCCTATAGAGTTTGAACACAAAACTCTTCAAACAACACTAAACCTTGGAATAGATATATCTAAGGCACAAAAGGAAATGGTTATGCAACTAAATGCCTTAGATGAGATTAGGAAATCAACTCTCCACCATGTTGAGATGGTACAGAACCAAAGAGTTAGATGGCATGATAAATACATCAAAGAAAAGAAGTTTTAGCCAGGTGAATGGGAACTTCTTTATGATTCCAGGTATAAAGACAACTTGGGAAAACTTCAAACCCGGTGGTTGGGACCATATGAGATTGCAGAGGTCTTTCCCAATGGTGTTGTTTAGCTTACAACAATTGATCCTGTCAGGTTCAAGCTCCTAGTCAATGGTCATTGTCTCAAGCTATACCATAAGCCTGCCTCAAAATAGGAGTTCATGCAACAATTTATTGAATACCAGAACTTTGAAGTTCCTATAGCCAAAGGAAGCAAACCTAGTGTCCAACCTTCTGGCTAGTCAAAGGTATGCATGCAACCATAATAAAAATTTCCACTTTTTGTGGGAATTAATTTCTCCATCAATAAAACTAACCATCCATTCATCTCTCACCTCTCTCTCTTCCACATCACTCCACCATAACTTCATTTAACAACTCAACCATACTTTTCTAGTGACTGATACTTCCTTCCACACTTTTTGGAAAAGACATTCCAACTTTTTAGGTACATGCATAACGACTTAATGTATATTAATTAGCTTACATGCATTTGTTTGATTACTGTACTTTAATATTGATATTTCACATTGCAAATCCTGTTAGTATGCCTTGTTATATCATACTTCCATTCTAGCCTATGCGGACACATGCTTTTATTTAGGTTGGGGGGGGAGTGTGAGCCTATGTGTCATACATGTCATTTGTCATATTTCATGGTCCAGCATGGCAGTAAATTTGAAATGATGAAGTTGAAGTGATGTTTTGCATGCATGAAATGACATTAAGCCACTGCCATTTTCTTTGGTAATACCCCTCCTTCATGTCTTCTTTATTTCCCTAGTTGGAATCATAATGCCACTAAAAAGGTAAAATTGAGAGGTCATACAATATTGGTGTTAGTATTGGTGAGAATTGTAGGAAGTGGAAGAGAAAATGGGTTTGCAAATAAAGGATTGCAGGAAAGAAGTCTTTGCAGAGGCATTTTCCAGAGTGTGAGTGGAGGCAATGGGAGGCCAGTTAATCCGAAGTGGACCAATAGTTCACCAGGTAATCCTACAGGATGCACTCTGTGAGCTTGAATTTAGGAATTGCGGTTGGCTAGATTACTTTCTGAAGCTAAATAGTTTTAATAACGACATTGCCTTAGAATTTGCACAAAAATTTTCTAATTGTGAGGCAATGGTGAAAGGATTAAAAGTTATAGCCACTAAAGAAAGGATTGTTAAAGTGACAAGTTTTATCACTAAAGGAGAACCTTACCCTACTTCTAAGGATGCTAGATCAGCTAGAGAAGAATTCACTGAGCCTAGTGAGCCTAGTGATGCTAGATCAGCTAGAGCAGAAGTCACTTATCACAATTCTAGTTACATGGTAATTATTAATGTGCCTAAGTTTAGCTTAAGTAACTAAAGTGATAAGTGACTTAATTAATTAACCAATATGATTAAATTAATTAAGTAAAACAACTTATTACTCTAACACCCCCCCTTAAGATGAACTTAAAAAACAAGGAACAAGAAGAATTTCTTTGCCAGAAACATGGAAACAAGTTGTTTATATTGTTAAATACATTACCTGCGAGGGTCACCAATCCTGTCTTCATTCTATGCATTTCAAGCTTTTCAATCACATGAGACATGGCAGGAGGATGAATGTGCCAAACGTCATGTACAATATTCTTGCAATCATGGTTGTTGAGACACAAAAGGTAGGGAAAACTTTGTTTCCCATCATTGTTTGATTAAATTGCTGGTAGAAAATTCTTTGCAAGATGTGTCCAATATGTCATGGGATGAATTTTTGAACATTAAGAAGTTCAAATTAGAAAAAGTGGGTCCAAAAGATCGATCCTTGACTCATAGGGTTAGTGGGGATGAGGGGGTTATTAAATCCACTCTTGGAGCTTCAACTTATGGGGAAATTCCTTGCACAAACTCTCTTGCAACAGAACCTGTAGTAGAAATTAGTTCCTCTAAATTTAAGCATGTGGATGAAGATAGTTCATCTTCAGACCCCAATGTCGATGTTACCCCTAAAACCACAGTTCGCACTAGGGTTGTTATTCAAAAGGAGGAAGAAAAAATGAGAAAAGAAGAAATTAGCAAAGGGAAGGCTAAGAAGCAAAAACCAGAAAAGGTAAATCCTAGCCCTAGGAAGCAAAAAACTAAAGAAACTGGGCATCCTGTAGCCGCTGGGAAAAATAAAAGTCCTCCAAGGAAATCAAAATTGACCAAGTCTACTACCGGCGTGCCTCCAAAAGGGAGCCATAGACTCAGAGGGAAACTTGGAAAGAAGGTAGAAGCTCCTAAGGGGCAGAAAAATATAGGATTGGCAGAACTCACTACTGTTGCAAAGCGAGTTGAACATCAGGAACCAGTGCAGGGGAAGATCCTAGTATGAAAGCACAAACCTCCTACCATTTCATGGGCATCAGTAGCCCTAGATTTATGGAAAGAAATGCAGGAGAAAGAAGAAGAAGGGAATAGAGAAAAAATCAGGCTACAGGAAGAGATTAATAAGAAAAATGAAGAAATTGAGGAGAAGAATGCAAAGATTACTGCATTAAAAGATAAGGTAAACAATGTGGTGACTCTAGTACCACAAATTATGAAATGTAGGACTCCCCCAAGGGTATATGCATTGCATTTAAGGGACTGTAATCTTTCTTTTAAGTTATCAAGGGTCATTTTCGGTCTAAACTCTTCCATTGAAACCCCACAAGATTTTTTTCAAGTTTACCAATCCTCTCCTCCTAAAATTAAGAATTTACTATGTGAGTTGTATTTGCACAACTATGTTGTTCCCAATGACCATGAATGGAATCCATTGCTCTATATTGAGGATGTTCACTTGAGGGCATTAATGTCATGGATTCAAAATGGAATATGTTGGGGGAAATAATTCAAAATATACAGAGAAAAACAACTACATACCCCCTATCTCTAAGAGTTGAATCAAGCAATGCTGCAGATATCTACTACACATGGCATAGACTTCTTTACAATCCAGAGTACAAAAAGAGGATCATTCCTTCTAGGGAGGAAGCATACCTAGAATATGAACAGGTAGCTGCCACTACATGAAAGATAGTACTGGGATATTTATCACAAAGATGGAATGACTTGTTATATCAGATAAAACAGGCTGAACCCCATTCCTTGCAAAATTATTATACAGCTTGCAAACGAAGCATTAGGTATATACATCTTGGGAAGATGAAGCAACACTATTGGATCTCGTTAATATTTCAACCACCTATTATGTTGTGGCCAGTACTAGACCACAAAACTTATCAGTTTGATGTAGATGCAGAGAATCCAAGGTGGGGCAAACTGGAAAACAATAAGGGTTCTATTGGGATCCAAATTTAGAAACTACAGGGATTGATCAAGGGCAAACAAAAATTGGTGATTTTAGGGCTTTGGTAAGGCAAAGGAATCGAGTTCTCTCTATTGGAGGACTAGTAGATCATTAGGTTGGGGGGAGATGATGAGTCCAAATAATGACTCATTTTTTGTTAGGATTTATCATATGTTTGTTATTGTTACTATGGAGTTTTAGCACCTAGTTACCAATACTTTCTATGTTATTTCCCTAAACTTATGAACTTTGGGCATGAACTTATCCCTGTAACTTTTGATGGTATTAACCCGCTATGTGATATATATCTATATTAATTTTACATGTGATTGAATGAATGTTATTCTAAGGTGATTATGGATATACAATTGTCTTGTGCATGCTAATGTCATAATGCAAGTTCAAATTAAGATGTAGATATAAATGGAGATTGCAAGGTGGAAGAAGTTCATGCCAGCTGGCCAGTTGCTGAAGTAGTCAAAAAGAGATGGACATTAAAGAGGTCAATGGTAAAAAACTTCCAGCTCATGTGGAATTTATAACTTAACTTTAAATGACCATGTCTATTAGTTGAGTACATTTAGGAGGTGTTGTTATGTTGGATCCTCATTGAGGCAAGATTGGTTTGACTAAATCTTTTGCATGAAAACCTCCTTCCTCTTTTTCATGCTTTCAATAAATGGCATCCTCCTAGTCTGTTGGAGTTGACTGCCTAGTTAGTTAGATTTAGTTAGAATCTTTCCTTCTATAAATAATGATCAGATGTTCCTCTTCAGGGAATTGGATGTACTGATATTGTACTTTCATTTTTCCAGTTTCAAGGAATACAGTCATGTTGTTATGATGTAACAATGTTTTCAATGAATAAAATGATACTTTAATTTGTTGCATCTAAGTTAGTTTTGGGAAGAATTGTTCAAGGGGGCCCACTTGGTGAGAATTCCATCCATTCAGTTTAATAGTTACTTTTTTGTTAATTAATTAGTTATAGTCTTAGTAGCTATCTATTCCTACAACCATTAGAACTTCATTCTATGTTTGTTCCTATAGCCAAGGTAGACAAAGTAACTTCTTGTCTATTTGCTAAGACTTATGTTTCTGTCATTCATTTCAGTTCAGTTTAGTTGTTGATTTATGCTCAGTACTTATGCTAATTCCTTTCAAGCATTTAACTTTCAGTACTATTTCCTCTCTAGTTATAGGATAAGGATGACTACAATTGAGTCCTAGTGCATAGACAATGCTAACCCATTTCAAGTTCATGTCCCTAGGTTGATAATGAAATGAACCTTCATGGTGAGCAAGATAACTACGTAGTGCAGATATCTAATCTCTAAGTTATAGCTTTAAGAGTTTAGTTATTAAACCATTAGAGGAGGCCGATAGTAGGTACTAATTACAATAAAAATATTATTTATTCTTAACAGAATCATGAAGTTTCTCCAAATATATATATTTTTTATCTTATAAAAAATTTAAAATTCTACTAAAGATGTTTGGTTTTTAGATTTAAGGTTTTCTAACCACATGTCAAAAAATGGTGAGTTCTTTTATAATGGATGAAAATTTCAAACCCAAGATCAAGCTTGGTGATGACAAAACCTTGGAGGTTGCTAAAAACAGAGCTATAGAAGTGCATACTAAAGTAGGTATAAAAAGTGTTAATAATATCTATTACACTCTATAGTTAAAGCATAATTTATTGAGTGTTGAACAATCGTGTGAAAAGAATTACAACGTATTGTCTAATTTCAATAATATACAATTTACGATGAGAATCAAAGAAATAGGGTGGTTATAGTTGTGCCTATGTCAAAGAGTAGGATGTTACCATTGAATTTTAGAGAACATAGCAACTATCTTGTTAATATGATGATAAAAGTTGGTTGTGGCATCTCAAGCATGGACACTTGATTTTTTGTATTTTGAAGCTAATAACATAAAAATAATTAGTTTATGTTTTGTCTAAGGTTGAAGAACATGAGGAGGTTTGTAATAGATGTGCTAAATTAAAACATGCAAGAGAGAATTTTCCAAAAGCTAATGCATGAAGGGTCCACTATCCACTTCAACTAGTTCATTTCAACATTTGTGTTCCCATGTAGACAATACTTTTGGGTAAGTCATCATATTTCACTAATTTCATTGATTTGATTATTCATGAAATTATTGGGTTTATTTTTTATTCTTTCAAGATGTTTAAAGCCCTGATGGAAAATGAAAATGGTTACAAAATAAAGTTAGTAAGGACTAATCATGGAGGAGATTTTTTTTCAAGATATTTTATGAGTTATTATAGTATGAATGACATCAAAATACAACTCACCATCGCTTACACACCTCAACAAAATGGTGTACCTAAAAGGAAGAATTGTATAGTGGTAGAAATTGAAAGGAGTGTGTTTTTTTAAGGGGTAAATGATTTTTTGATCTGAAGCTATGAACCAGTGAGGTCATAAATGGGGGACCTCATCCCTAATATAAACACTCAACAATAACACCTCAATGGGGTTTGAACCTTAATGGCAAGAAAAACAACACCACAACTTGACCATCACAATATATGCCAATACCAGCAATGGCAAGGAGTATGTTACAAACCAAGAGATTGAGCAATTATTTTTGAGGTGATGCATTTGTTACAACAAAATATATTATCAATTAAAGCCCCACTAGTGCACTTGACATGATCACTCCTTATGAAGATTGGTATGAGAAAAATAATAATGTTAATCATTTCAATTTTTTTGGTTGCTTAGCTTATGTTCATGTAGTTGATCAAAAGAGAAAAATGTTAGACCCAAAAAGTAAATCATATATTTTTATTTGGAACAATGGGTAGGGTAAGGATTTAGGTTGTATAATCCTCTCACTAACAATATTGTTGTGTCAAGAGATGTTTTATAGGAAGGAGAAGTTTACGACCATTAATATTTTAATTCCAAGCACTACAAATCAAAATAGCCCCTCTTCTAATAATAATGCAAGTTTAGCTTCAATCTTGAGTTCTATGAGAAAGATAAGAAGCTTAAGTGACACTTACTAGAGGAGTACACCTCAAGCAAACAAAGAGAATTTGAGAGGTGAGATATTAAATTTATTTACCTTCACAAGCTAATTTTGAACCATCATGTTTTGAAGATGCACATATTAATGAGGTTAAACTTGTGCAAGTAATGCAAAAAGAGATATTTTTTTCATAGGAATGATGCTTGGTATCATACAGAGATTCCACATGACAAGAAAAATATTGGTACTAAATGGGTCTACAAGAATAAGTAGAACAATGATGAGAGTGTTGAAATACACAAGGCATGGTTAGTTGCAAAATACTTCACATAGAGGTATGGGATATATTATGAAGATACATTTGCACCAACAAAAAGAAAAGAGACCATTAATATGATGATTTCACTAGCAACTTAAAAGAAATGGAGCATTCATCACATGGATGTGAAAAGTTCCTTCTTGAATGGGTACTTAGAAGAGGTCTATGTACAATAGCCATAGGGTTTTGAAGTGCAAAGTAAAGAACACCAAGTCTACAAGTTGAAGAAGGCTATATAACCTCAAGCAAGCACCAAATGCATGGTATGGAAGAATTGATGGATATTTAGCAGAATGGATTGAAGAGAAGCAAGAATGTACCAACCCTTTACTGCAAAAAAGAAGGTAATAATGATGATTTATTGTATATGAAAAGTAATTCTAAGATGAAATATGAATTGAAAATTACTATGATGAATGCATTTTAAATGAAATATTTAGGTCTCATGTAATATTTCTTCAAAATGGAGGTTCATCAAAGTGAAGATGGAATTTTTATTTTTAAAATGAAGTATGCACAACCAACATCCACTCTAATTGATCATGGAGTTGTGGTATATAGAGAAGATGATGTTGAAATAGTTGACGAGACAACTTATAGAAGTATTGTTGGAAGTTTGATGTTTCTAACTCACACAAAACCTAATATGACATATATAGTGTATCATGTTTCAAGTTATATGAAAAGGTAGAAGCAAGAAGTTGGGTCCACTTCTAGGGGAAGTTTCAGCCAAAAAAATCCTAATAAGAACAAGTACTTGTTTCAAAAAAATAGGTTCCTATTTAGGAATAAGAACTCAAACCTAAATAGGTACACGTTCAAAACAAGTACCCATAATGAACACGTACCCATTTCAAAGTATTTATTTTAAATCTTTGTGAACTCATTTAAAATGGGTATTGGTTCTATTTTTCAAAAAGGGTACTTGCTTTAAAACAAGTACTCATTCTATTTTTAGAACAAATACTCACTTTAAAATGATAGAATGGGTACGCATTCTTAAAATTTGGAAATCCCTACCTACTTTTTTCATTATTTTTTAGGCTCGATAAAGGCATGGTAACCCAACCCTTAGCCTTGGACCTGCAACTACAAGTCCATATTAGCAACAGAGAAAAGACTGAATTTACCAATATGGATGATGACTTTTTTTTTAATTTATTTTTATGAAATTAAAACCCATTGTAGATTATGATGTTTAGTTTTCCAATATATAATTTTTTTATTATTCAATTTTATTTTCTAATTATTACTTAATTTATGAGGAAACTAGTCCATAAACTTGAAATGTCATGTTTTAGTATTTTTTAAAAAACTTTTAGTTTTTAAAGCTGTTTTTTTTAAATTATATGACATCAATCTAGACATTGTTCTTTAAAAAATGAAACAAAAATCATTTTATGATTAGCTTATCTCAAATTATATTGGTCGTACATGAGGGGTTTTCAAAAATAGTAATTACCTAGGCCAATTAAAAATAATATTTGGAAAAAGATTATAAAAAATGTCTTCATCATTATTTAGTATAATAAACATATTTATCCAAAATTAATTATAAAATACTTTTATTTAGGTCAAATTATGTTGGCCATACACGTGCATGTTATTGTCCTAGAAAAGTGACTTTTAAAAATGATTTTTATACAAGCTATTCAAAATCAATTTGTATCATCTAGGTACTAGAATAAATTAAACATTAAAAAACTAGACTCAAAATCCTACGTTTCATATTACTATACTTTTTAAAGATTCTATCTGTAATTGCTTCAAATTTTTAGTACAACTGTGACAAACTTTACTTTTAAGAAAAAACATTTATAATTTTTGGCCAAAAACTAGACCCAACTTCTTGCACTTAACCAAAAAATCCATCTTAAATTCACATGAAGGAAGCTAAAATAATATTTAGGTATTTGAAAGGTACTAAAAAATTTGGTATTCATTATTACACTTCTAAAAGGTTTGAACTTGTTGGCTTTAGTGATTTTGATTGGGGAAGTAGTTGGATGACCAAAAGCATGCATCTATAAATTATTCACTTGGTTTTGGTTTGGTTACATGGATCTCAAAGAAAAAAAGTACAATTTCCCTTTCATCTACAAAAGGAGAGTATATTGCAATCACTTCCATATATACACAAGCAGTATGGGTTCAAAAATTTCTAAAAGAAATTGGGGAGAAACAAATTTAGTGTATGATTTTTTTTAATAACATGAGCACCATCAAGTTAGCAAAGAATCAAATCCCCCGTAGTAGGTCAAAACATTTTTATTTAAAAAATCATTTCATTCAAGATTTGGTTTAAAAGAAAGAAGTATAATTGAGGTATATAAAGACTCAAGAACAAATCACAAATATCTTTATGAAGGCAGTTGCAAAGGTTTATTTTTTACACTCTAAGACCATATTATGAGTCCACTCAACATCAAGGGGAAGTATGTTGATAAATGATACAAACTCACCACCATGCAATTCATTGTTAGGCATAGTTTGCATGAATTTTTTTTTTTAAAGTTCATGTACTTTTTTAAGGAAACAAACTAATCTTGCATGCTATATACATGAAAGGATAATAAGTTATTTATTATTATCTTCTACTATTGTTTTAGAGCTACAAACTATTTTTATAGAGGTCGTGACCTCTATAAGTATTTATGTTTGTGTGTTGTTTAAGCAAGCCAAGCAAGATAAATTATGGGTGTGTGTACAATATAAATTAAAATAATGATTTTATTTTGGTCTTATGTTTGTTGTAATTTATTTGTTGTATTTTGAATAATATATGATGTTAATTATTAAAATAATTTTTCATTTACAATTAGTTTTCATTTGGCTCAATGTAGCAATAAGATATTTTCAAAATCTTCAACAACTAAGATATAAATGAATTGAAGTGGCACTATTGGGTCCTAATATCACTGATCACACTTCTTAAGAGATTTATCCAACTCAAGGCCAAAGATACGTCATTCTTGAGGGTGGAAAAATATGCTCATCAAAAAATAGTGAGTGATAATAGGCCAATTGTTGAGAGTGGGTAAAAACCACTTCACTTTGAGCTCAACTAGATTCTGGACGACATTCCTAAAGGTAGCCTTAAACAATATTTTTATATTAATTGCACATATACATAATAAATAAATTGTAGTGGTACCCATATGCAATTTTTGTTTCCAATTTCTATTATTAGACCAAAACTACTCACTAAATTATGACCTCTATTAAGCTAATATACACATGTAAAACATGATTCTCTCAAGATGATTACTTTCAAGGTTTACTTCAGATATTCTCTAGATATAACATTGAATCTTGAAATGCATAGAAGCCTACTTTCTACTCCTACAATAGTAATTAAATATTTTATTTTATTTAAGCATGTGGAGGGTCAAGGTTCTCAAGCGTAGTGCCTTATATGGGTTATAGATGAACACTTTCATCCATTAGATCAATAAACAAGAAATTATAGCACTTGTATGACATTTAGCAACTAAATTTACTTAATGATCCTTCTCCAAATTTGCAAATATTCACATGTAACAAGAAAGAGGCCATTACAAATATAACTCATAGCGAATTAAAGTGTTATGACACTTACCAAATTCATGTTACAATCATACTAGCAAATGTGGTGAGAGAAAAATTCAAAGAGGGAGGGCCTATCACACCTCACTACGTAGAAATCTTCTAAAATTCCAATAGCTAGCTAAGGAGGCAACTATAAATATCTACTTCAACTAGCCACATATCTACAAATTCTAGAATTAACTTACCTAGGTGGTGAATGGACTCATAGATTTGAAACCCTAGAATACTCTCTACACTTTGGTCCTATGAAAAGAATGAATGACCAAAACATTAAAAATGAAGACTCTAGTTTTTATAAAAACCTTTAAAAATATATGACCAACTCTTAAGGTTAACTATTGAAAACAATATTTAGTTTTAAGACCAATGATCCTTATCACATTACCCTATGAGTGTGGATCATGATATCAACCATTGTACTACATTATGTACATCTTCTATATGTAGAAAAGTTTGATATGACTTGAGGGAAGACTAAAGAAAAAAATTAAAGAAGAAATCTAGTGAGTAGAACTAATCATTGCCAAAGAAAAGATAATAAAGGGAAGTCGACTGACAATAAATAAAGAAAAAAATACGTTTTGTGAGATCACATGAAGTTCTAATTCATTATTTATGTCTAGGACTTGTAATACATCTCATTTGAATAAAAATCTAGTTCTTCTCAAGAGGTTTTCTCTTTTAATTAAATAAGGTTTAGATTAAAATTAATACTAGCTCTAAAGTTGGACAATCCTTAATTTGCTACTTGGTTTTAGTATTATTTTTCCTTGGAAAAATCCTTTGTGTGTGAAATCAATCCCACATCTGCAAATCTAGACCCTAAGTTTCTAAATTTAAATTCCAATTTAGATCAATTATAATCACACATCCCTTTCTTGCCTAGAGTTAGCTAAATATGCATTTGTATAATTAATTACTCTGTACCCTTATTTAAAGGCATCAAATTGCATTCATTATCATCATCAAACATCAAAGAAAAAACATATTTTGTCATCTTCTTCCTCAAATTGTTTTCCCTAAACAAACAAACTTCATTAAATCCAAATACATTCTTGATAATATAATTCCCATATAGGAAGGAATGGAGTGGACTTGGCATTCTCAATAGAAGGCCATTTTCCTAAAGATTGACTTTGCCAAAGCTTGTGATTGCATTGAGTGGCCTTTCATTTTGGCCATGCTGCAAGCCTTGGGGTTCAGATTGTGATTCATTCAAGTTGTTAAAATGCTCTTTGTGGATGCTTCCACCTAGACATCACAATCAATGGCCACCAATCTCATGCTTTTAGGATCTTCCTCTCTATAGACAAGGGTGTCTCTTTCACCCTTGTTGTATCTTGTTGCCATTGAAGGGTTCAAATATCTTTTGACTTGTTATGTTTCTTATGGGATTTTTTGAGGTATGACCCTTCCCAAGTCATCAAATCAGTTGGTTAATGGTTATTTTGTAGATGACTCTTTTCTCACTCTCATTGAAGAGGAGAAAATTATCAAAGAGGTTCTCCAATGTTTGGAGACTTTTTGTCAAGGCTCCAGCTTGATAATTCAATGGAATAAAACCCAATGTTACTAGAAATTCATTCTCCCTATGCCTCAGTGGCTTCATTCCTTTGGCTGGAAGTGGATAGATCATGGGGAAATCTTCAAATTCTTGGGAATTTTTTCTTCTTTTAGAGCCTCACCTATAGCCTTATGGAATGCAGTCCTCTCCAAATTTGAGAAAAAACTTGCCTATTCGATCACCAAACCTCTCTCTTTAGCAAGCAAGTTTCAATTTTGTTATGAAATTATTGTTGCCACCCATTGCTACTATTCTTCATGTTAGGATCCTTCTAAGGATTCATACTTTAAATTAGAGAAGCTTCTTTAGGATTTTTTATGGGTCTCTTTTGAATATCACAAGGGTTTTAACCATGTTACTTAGGAATTTTGTTGCCTCTCTTGAGAATCTGGAGGGTTGTGGTTTCTATCCACTCAATTTCAAGGTTTGACCCTGTACGTGAAATAAATTATTCATTCCCTTTCTTGTAATGAATCCTAGAAGTTTCTTCTTCAACATTGTATTTCCTCTTGGGTCACTGAGTCAATAGACCTTCCTAGAAGGGGATTGGGTTTCAAACCCTTCTCATGAATGATAGTGTTCACATCGAAGGAACTTTTGTTGCCAAAAACATTTGGCACGCTTGGGAAGCTATTAAGCCTTGGCTCTGATGAGTGGGATCTATCTTTTGGGATGGTCTCTCCCTTAATCAATATAATCTCTGGTGGTCCCCTCTTATGCAGATCAAGGTCTCCCTTTGGCCCAGTTGCCATGGGTCAAGGCCTTATGATTTCACACAAAATCATTCAATATCCTCAATATTTATTCTCCAAAACTTCTATGAGTCTCATGTCTTTGGAAAAACTTAAGATCAAGTTTTGTCTCACTCTTCAGGGTTTAGAGATGATTAATACATTTATGGGGGCCATCCTTGATGAGATGAAACAAAAAATTGGTATCCACTCTACCAAGCCTTGGTGGAAAGACTGGAGGTGGTGTCCTAATACATATTTTCATAACTATAAGTCGCTTCTTGGATATTGATGGCTTTCTCCTCATCTCCATATGGTGCCTAGTTTAAACTAGAGAAGGAATTTGTAATTGTTGATCTTGATTTGGAAATACAAGTTCCTTAATATTTGGTTGGTTGTTGTGGAGCCTAAGCTCACTCATTGTATTCATTTCCAAGGCTTACTAGTGGGGTCTATGCTCTATCATCTAGGGGTCTAGGACCCTTGTTATACTTTTTATGGTCAATTGGAATCTTTCAAACATCTCTTTTGATTTTTCCATAGAGATCAACAACTCTAGACATAGATTCATGAATTCTTTTGACCTTTTAGGCCAAAACATTTCTCTTGGCATATCAATATTTGGGGGATTGGCCTTGGATTCCCCACAAATATACTCAGACTTGGCATGCTTTTAGTGTGGAAATTCTCTTCAGCATATGGAAAGATATGAATTGTTCTATCTTTTCTCATAGTACTATTGATCACAATGTGTCACTTTATTCTAAAGCCATCATTTATTTTAATGTTTTGCTACAAATTAATCCAAGTGCAAGCTCACAAATTTTCCCTGGAAGTGGCTTACCTTCAAGAGATGCTCGAGCATTCTAAAATTCCCCATGTATTGTTGTTAGAGTGCCTCTATCTCCAACTTCTTCTCATGATCACTCTCTTGTTCACGACCATCACAAAGGGAGGTGCCACTCTGCTCCTCACATTTAGTCTCCTATCCCAAGCTCCTCTTCATCAAGATGTTGGAAATAGAGGTGCATCATAGGCTAGCCAGTGACACTCTACCTCCCCTCCCCCTCAAGATGCCACTTTAGGGGATGTTGGGACATCGACTAGTGCTACTCCTAGGTGGCTTGCTACTGATTCTTCAAAGTGATTCCCTCAGCTCACTCTAGCAATTTCTTCAACTCACAATGGAAAGATAAAGATAAAGACACTGATGGAGGTTGGGATGTTCTTGATATCACTCTAGACCCCACTGATGTATGGGGTAAGTTGAGTAATTAGGACCCTCCACCTCCTCCTAGTGCTACTACTCTTTCCGCTTAGCAACTTATCTATTTTCTTTATTCTGAGCCTTGGCCTGTGTAACTTTAGGGGTGTGATCTTTTATCCACTCATTTTTTTTGTAAATATGTGTACTTTTATTTCTTAATTTAATAGAGTGATGAAATATATTCATCAAAAAAATTATTCATATTTAAGGAAGGAACATTATATAGGAACACTTCTATTGATGCACTATAATGAGACAAAATTTGAATACTCATCCTAGAGGAATCTATATGTAAATTAGATTGTTGCCCTTTACTATTCACATGATTGTAAAGTTAGTATTTGTTAGGGGTTGACCAAGGTATTCATAAATACTATAAATCCTTATAATAGAGAAAATAATAAGGAATTTAACAAATTGGAGAAGAGGTGAACAAATTTTATAAGATCAATTGAAGTTTCATGGCCCACATATTAAGTCTACACCTATAAGGTCATGTTACACCTACAAACTTGACGTAGATAGAGACATACCAAGGTAGAGAATACACTTAGATTGAACTAGAAGAGTTAGATAAGAAATGCGATAATCTATGACATCTAGTTCAACCTTTATTTTTGTAAATTTTCAACCTTTGCAGAAGCTATATATGTATGGAAACTAGAAGCAAGAGGATTGCAAAACAATCATACTTCTAGAAATACAAAAGGTGAGCAATGGAAAGCAGTCAAGTTCCTTATATTTTCTCTGTACCCATCCAAAAATTAAAATAAAATATTGTTCAGTTTCATTATATTTTGTTGTATACCTATCCAATTATTATTATTTAAATATATGCATATAACATGGGCATTTTCATTTTCTAACGTGCATTTGGTGTAGGTATATATTTCATACTTGACCACTTGGATGGTATGATCAAGGAATACCTCATAAAATACTATTACATTCTAAAAATGGTCTATAAAAGTCAATGCTCCTCGATCTTCTTAGAACTTTCTTCAATAAATCTATTAGCATATTTATTGATGTTTTCCCTCTTTGTAAAGTTTTAGGTGTTTGTTAAATTTATGTTTTAATTTTTAGGTCCATAAATTTTAAATTTAATTCTTTCACAATTCTTATTTTTTGAAAATATGAATAATTTTTAATTATTTTTTGTGGGTTCCTCCGCAAACTTCTAATTATTACCTTTCTGAGAGGATTGTGTAAAAAAAAAACTAATCTATAGTTTTTCTTTTTATTTCTTTTATCTATTGTCTTGTATTTAGATTGTCTTGTATTTAGATGTAAATTACTATATTCATAGTTTCTAAAATCTAAGTTATAAATTTTATAAAGAAATGAAAATGGTATTTGTATTTTGTATTCAACACATTTCTTAACCATCTATTATTAGCTTTGGACTTAACTTGAGAAACAAATGCTTTGTATTTTGAGTAAAAAGTAAGAACCAAAATCAATAATTGTTTAAATGAATATTTTTAGTCTTAGAAATTAAATCATTGTGTGATGGTTTTGATATATATATATATTTTTTAAATAATAGATAAAACAAATTTGTCTTAAAATGTATATTGTGAAGGATTATGTAATATTTATTTGAAATAAGAAATAGTACAATAAAAGTTACACTAAAAGATAGACTATTTACTTTTAAGTTAACATAAATTTGCTACACATATTTACTAATATGTTTACAATTAATCATTATTTTTCTATTTATTCATGACTTGTTCTAATAGTTAATAAAAGCATATCTTTAGTCTATTGGAGGCTAGGACAAAATAGAATAAACCTTTTCCTCTATCTTCCCAATGTTAATAGACAAAACTAGCACTATTTGAATAAACATCAAAGCCGCATTTAAGAAATTAGCATTTAGAATTAATATTTATACACTCATTATAATAGCCCAAAAAATAAGTAATGGAAAACAAAATAATCTAACTAAAATGGGGAACACACATATGCTATGTATGAGAGAAACACACTATGTTTTTTCTTGACTACTCCATATCTCTAATTCAGCAGTATCCCTTGAATCTTTTCTCACTTTTTTTTGTATAGTACACTAGGTATTTGTATTATTTTCTTGCAAACTACTATCCTAGTCCCAACAAAACATGTGTAGGTTTTGTTATCCTTAACATCAAGAAGAAAGGTTTCTTTGTCTACTATAATATTCATTGCTTGCTTTATATATAATGGATAATGTATTTTTAATGTGCACTACATTTTATAGAGTCTAATGGTTGGTACAATGTATGAAAATGATTTAATGTAATTAGGGTCAAATTTAAGTGATGGGAAAATGTTAATGTTACCATATGTAGTTGTGTCTATTTATCAGAGGTATCCTCCTTAAATTTGCATTTCAATAGAATAATTCAATTTAAACCTTTACAACAATTATGACTTTTCGTAACTCTCTTTACATTCAAATCCATTAGTCTGCCAAATTTTTTGGAGGAATGTGTAATAAAAAATTATTGATTACACAAGCATAAACAGTTATAGTCTTATGGTCAAATATTGTACAAAATAACTCTAGAAAAACATAAATATGAAGTGCTCGGGGAAAAAACTATAAGTATTTTTGTCTATTGACCATTTAATAATCACTTTTAAGTATTATTAATTAAATATTATCCACTAATAACCAAATCAAAATGATAGAACTAAATGTCTTGACAAATTGGGTTCTATATAAATGTAATTAACTTTCACAATCTCCATAATTTAACTTTAATCAGTATAAATAAATTATCTATTACAATCCCAATAATTAATATATGCATTTGTTACCTCCATTTTTTAAACTATTTATATATTTAGAAATTATCTGCATGTTTTGACATTGTTATTTATGTATCATCAGTTTCTACATTCTTCGCAATGTACTCTTGTTTAAGATAATTAGCTATATCCATCATATATGTTAAATAATAACAATATGTTAATTTGCTGCCTATCTTAAAAAAATATAAAAATCATTCAATTTAAAAATAATAATATAATTATCATTTTCTACTGATTTATAGTCAAAGTATATTTAATCTGCAAACCTCCATAATAATTATATCAGTTAATCGACTAAAAACTAATACCAATGAATCGAATTACGAAAAGTAATAGAAAAATCTGCTACACAATATTACTTGGAATTCCGTGTCTTGATCTCTTTGTTGCACTGTAATTGTCACTAAGTCTTGTAATACATAATGTATATCTGCCATCTTATCTGTGTATATCTCAATACCTATATATGAATATTTTGCTCATTATCAAAACTATTTTATTTAGAACGGAATTTAATGTTGTATAAAATTATCGATATTATATTATATGATTTTATTTGGTGAGCCAATGAAAATGAATCGGTACCCAAATTAGGTTGCTCGAGAGATGTCAGCTGCCAATAATTAGGAAGGTCAAATGAGTATATCATATTAAAAAATTATATTTAAAATTTGCAAAAATTATTTGTTTATATTAGAGGGATAATGTTATTTATCCAATCCCATCTCATCTTATTAATTTTTATAAAAGAGAATCAGATTAGGTTAAGCTAGCAACTATTTCATTGCATGATTGTATGTTCTAACTTTCTGGTTTTTGTATATAATTTTAAAAAAAAATTATTAAATATAATATAGGATTATTGTTTAATATGCATTGCTTTCAGTTGTTTCAATTAATTGAAAACAAATAAATATATATTTTGTTTAATTTTTATATAATGATAAATATAAATTATTTAAAATTATATACAAATTATATTTAATGTTCTTTGAGAAGTATTAATAATATAAGTTATTTAGATGTTAAGTACAATTTAGAAATAGTATATATAGATTAAATTGATGATTGTTTTAAAAAAAATTAAAATTAGAAGAGGAAAGTGTAGGAGAATATAGTAAATGTGGAAGAGATGTTGTAAAGGCTAGCAATGAGGTGCAATTTGAATTCACCATTTATGGAAATTAGAATAGGTAGGCTTCCATAATCATCAAAGGATGAAAGGAAAGAAGAAAGGGGCACAAATATAGATAACAAATTAGACAAGCAATGGCATAGGAAATATATTACAACACAAAATATAGTGAGATAGTGAAAGAAGTGATAAATTCTCTAATGGATATAGGATATTTTTTATTAAGAGGAGTTAGAAATTATCATAAATGAGTTAAAAATAAGTCTTTCAAATACCATTCTAGTCATTCACATTCTTCATAAGTTTTAGACAGGGCTATCCAAGACCAATTTGAAAAATCCCTAATTTGTAGTTCTTAATTAGAGCATGATCATTACTAGATGATCTATAAGCTTGGATTGAGAAGAAATGGAAAACCTACCACAAACCTAAAGTTACGTTTTAATCTAAAAGGAATTCTCAATTGACCTTTCAATTTGCCTCATTTAGGGACAACATACCCTAAAATTTTAGGAATGTAGAATTATACCTAAAATATAAATTCCTAAGTTAAACTATGAAGATGAATTATTAACCTAGGTACCACAATAGGTAAGAATTTACAAGATACTCCCTTAGTTTCAAGATGAATATATTTTGAGGCAAATTAGGGGGAAAATGGTGAATTCCTTTGTATCGTAAGCATCACCAAAGAAAAAGGAATTATCGACATCTACACTTATTTATGTCAAGAATACTAAGGAAAGGATAATACAACAAACTGTTAGACTCTACTCTACTTCAAAAGTGCAAAGGCAAGCCATTGATTATGAAATCCTTTCATTTATATATTATAAGTATAGAAGTTTGTTATACCTTTGTTCAAGGAGAATATGAAGGTTAAATATTAGGCAAAAATAAAATACTATTCTTGAAGATAAGCTCCATGGAACATATTGGAATTCCAAGTAAACAATGAATTTATAAAAAACATTCAAATAGATGATCCATGATAAAAACAAAAATTGTAAAAGAGAAAGGCACAAATCAACACTTGAAGATAATTGATAAATTCACAAAGGCAGTCATAATTAGGAAGGAATGAGGTTAGAGAAGATCCATTGTGTATAATGAAAAAATATGTATCTTTAGGAGACATGGAGACGACTAAAGAGGTTGACTAAATAGACCCAAATTATGAAAATATAGGAAAATTTATTATGGATGCAATGCATCAAAGGAATATTAGGAGGGTAGATAAAACATTAAAACTAGAATCTATCATATGATTCCAATATGATGCCCATATGAAGAATTAAGGAGGAATTATGGAAATAGAGAATAGTGAGTTTGAAGAATTGGGTAATAAAATGAAATCAAGAAATATTACACCCCAATTGTGTAATTACCTATTTACTATTACTATGTAGGGTAAATATTGCATGTGTGAATGTACTTTGAATTATGATTGAGAATATGTGTGCTTGCACTTTGTTATCAATGAATTGTGAATGAATGTTATCTCATTTAATGTTATGTGATGGAATGCATATATGTGAAATGGATGGTTATTGAATTGAATGTTCTAACTATGGAGAAATATTGTGAAAGCATATTTTGTTGAATAGTTAACTACCATAGGAATGTGTTAGTTGGATGCAGGTATATGTTCAATGCTCCAGGTGTGAGGGAAGGTATCACTTAGGAGAAGAACTTGGTCAAGTAACCAATAATCTAACCTAATTGAGCTTACACACACACTCACAGTAGAATGGTTGAGTCAAGTTATTATGTTGGGAATTGGTAAGTCATCCTTAGTATGATGTGTTTGCATTAGTAAGGGTCTTGATTATTGTTGAATGCATGCTTGGATGATGTTTATCTATTTTAGAGCTTATGAGTTATTCATTATGTTACTATGCTTATATTGATGAGGTGAACACATGTGGAATGTATGTATATATATAATATGCATGTCAACGATAGGCCATACACATGAAGGAACACATACATGAGAGTACATAGGTAGACGTACCTATGCACGCTTATGAATAGGTTGCTTATGAGAATGGCATTATCAAACGGACAATACGACATGTATTTGTATATGTATATATACATCGCATGAATGTTCCCTATCAATAAGATAGTAATTATGTATGTACTTGATTGTGCAATCAAATGTGTGTGTATATATATATATATAAGATATATACATATATTCATATGTATACATGTGTCGATACATATGTATGTTTGAAAAACGGAAATGTCCATATGGATATATATCAACATTTGATATATATATATATATATAGTCGATATGATTACTATATGATTGTTAACCTGATCTTATTCATTTGTATATCAAATGTATACCTACTTATTGACATGGAATATATATATATATATATATATATATATATATATGATACAGTGTTGATGCTATTTATTGACATATATCTATATATATGTGTGTACATGTACATATATAAATATATATATTCATATATACATGGTATTACATAGAGGCTGAATTGTATATATACTATGCAAGTATTATAGGTTGATTAAAAAATATGATTGATATAAGAAAAAGGTCGATTTATATGCAAAGTAATATACAACAATAAAGGCCGATATGGAAGTAAAACATAGTCAATACTATTTGTAATGTAGCTTTAAATTATAAGCAGTGAATTACTTCAACATTGGATGCTTTTGTATAAAGCAATAGAAACATTATGAGCTACATTATAAAATATTTAAATGCATGGATATAAGATAAAGCAAACAACATGAAACGTGCTAAGTCAAAGCAAGATTAGAATGTTATAAAAGGGTAGTCGATCCATCTCTTCCTTGGAAATGAAGTAAGCTATGAAGAATTCGACCTTGCTTGTGTGTAGCCTAAAAATAGAAGACTATTTCAAAGGAACAAACTACGCCAAATGATAGGGAAGTTGGTTGCAACATGGCGCCAAAGTATGAAAGCTCTATTTTTTGTATAAGTCCATTTTAAATGCAAGTCGATTGTCATCATTGAACATGTGTAGATTTGAACTGGTCTTGAGTTGTTGTTAAACCATAGAGGTCGATCTGTAATAATATGTTGATTTAACACTTAGATTACTACCACCTTTTTGTTGTATGTGGTGAGTTGACTTGCATGAGGAAAGGTGTCGACTGGCATGCCTTTCCTGTAGGCAACAATATCTCATTTATTTGTATAAATAGATAGGATAGCTCCCTTATTTGGAATGCATTCTTCTGCAAACTTATTCTGCTAAAATTATTTTGAGAGCTGTATATTCTGAGAGCTAAGAGTTATTGTGTGAGAGTTGTGAATTTCTTTGAGTGCATATTGTTATCTTATGAGAGAATTCATATTGAAGTATTGCTTATGAGAGGATTAAGTGAAGTTAGTAAGCTTTTGTTAGAAGGTTGTGCATCAAGTCAGTCAATTGAATTAAGTGTATTATAGGAATGAGGACCTAGTCTTCTCTTATTTTTCTTTATTTATGAAAGATTGAGATTGAATTCTTTATTTGATCCACTTGAGATTACTTGCATTAGGGAATCATAGTATTTGCTTTGGAAAGGAAAAAGAATTTGTTTTATGTTTTTCTATGAAAGTGCTTGTATTTACTCCATAATGGGAGGGGTTGTTTGTCATAAGTATAAATATACTAGATATGATTAAGGATAGTTTAAGGGTTATTCATAGCTAAGTTATTTGATTGAATTAGATAGCTTATAAGTTACACCTAGGATTTGATTATCCATTGAAGGGAGGGTAACTTGCATTTATGTTTTGTGGGTAGAAATACCATTAACTTGTGGAAAAAGGGAATAGGTTGTCTCTAAGGTTAAAGACCACATGTTGAAGGAAAAACCTATGCATAGATTATAATGGCCTTAAGTCAAATCGAGCTTCAGTAGTGTATGTGAGTAGGATGACTATCACTCGAAGTCCTAGATGAGAACACTTTGGCCAAAGTAGTGTGATTTCCTTTGGCTCCATTGTCAATTCATCGTGATCCATTTATATGCATACTAGTTCTAGATTGTGGGTTTACAAGTTCTAGTCATGTAGGAAACAACACTAAGCTCAGATTGGTTATCGTTACGAGGTTACTCCACCAATCTCTTTATCAAAGGCTAGGTCCATCTATCGAATGATATATGTGTGGGGGACCACATTTGAGTCCATGGTTGGTGGAAAAGCATTTGAGTGACGCTTCTCCTCCTCAGCAGGTGATATAAGACCAAGATTTGAAAGGAGGTTCCTAGACTATCTATACCTATTGTTTGAAGCTCGGTTGAGCTATGTATGTACTTTGTACACATTCTTTGGAATATTGTAATTTGTGAATTATTATATTGGAATAGAATCATTGTTGATTATTGTTATGACATCTATATTCATTTGTTCTCTATAAAATAAATAATTTTTTTATGGAAATGGTTAAGTTACATAGTTTATTTACTTGCAAAGTGATAACTTAGGAAAAATTACTTCAGTGAATGGTTGACATGTTATGAGAAATGTGGGGAAAGAAAAGATATGGTCCAAATGCAAGTGAGATCCAAAGAGAAAAGGGAAAAATATAGAGAGAAATACTAAAAATTATAACTTCCCAAGTTCTAAGAGCTCAACACAATATAGGAACTTGTGGGCTAAGAGGGAGAAACTTTAGAAAGAGACCTAAGCCAACTTAAATAGGGTATTAAAAACATTTCACTACATTTATAAAAGGAAGGGGATAAAATGTCTCCACTATGAAAATTAAGTTCCTTGTTTAGAATGTTCTAGTCTTAGACACCCCTAACAAATTCCTTTCGATAAAATAACAATCATGACCTCAAAACGTTAAAATTATTACTTACTATTGTTTGATGGAATAAAAAAATAATGAAATTTATTATGATTAGTAGCATGATTATTAATTGCTAATGTGATATTTATGATTTTATTAATTTATTATTTAAATATGAGTGCATTGTGTTATAAATATTTTTAAATTGTTTTAATATTTTTCAACTTAATGAAGTATATCTTTCATGCATGTGTGTCTTAGGACCATATGGAGATAATAGAAAGAAATGTCATCATATGAGAGATCATTTTAGAAATAATAAGTATAAGATATAGGGAGAGGAGATGAAGATCACCACAATTACAAGCCACCACATTGAATGATTTGCATGATTCTTCATGTTTGTACATTGCATCACATGAAGTGTTTGTCATTGACCTAAAATTTGAGTCACTTAAGAAAAATTAGTGGGTTCAACTTGAGGGTTCACTTCAAGTGATACATAATTAGGACTCTTGTCAAAAAACTAATATATCTTGATGCATGGTTCTTGTTTGAGTTGATTGGAGGGTAATAGGGATTTTTCAAAACACCTTGAAAACTCTTTGCTCAATTTTCTAATGTTGGAATGAAGTGGAAAATGAAAATGATGAGATTGTCACTTTGTATGGGTAATAAAAATCACATGTATTATGGTGAACACTCACACACTGCAACAATTGGATGGATACCATAGTAATCTCACAGACACTACATGTGATAGCCAATCTAGAAAAAGTGGTGATCTCACTTTGTGTGGGATAAATAATTGAAGATGAAAGGTTTTTATACTTTAATCAATTAAAATTACACACCTCTCTCATTTTGGTGTCATGAAAGGAGGTAGGAGTACCACAAACTATCGTAAACTCTAATTGTGAAGGGGTGGATCAAGTGGAATATTGGACATTCAAGTTCCACGAATAAGTGGAAAGGTAACATCAATTCTTAGTTACAAGGTGAAAAGAAAGGCATCAAGATCTTTTAAAATATTATAAAAGCTATGTAATTATGCTATAAGGAAATATAACCCTTACAAAAGATACCTAAGATAGTGGAGAAGGTTCTTATGATATGCTCTTATTGTAGTTTTCATCCAATTAGGGTTGTATACCACTTAAATTGGTGTATTGTGTGTTCTTCCTTATCTATATGTTATGTTTTATATCATTCCATCATATTGTAAGATTATGAGAATTTGTTTAATAAATATTCCATTTCAATCAAGGATACTAGATAGTAGTTGAGGCTTCCAAAATTGAGTTGACACAAAGAGTACATCCATTTTTAATGATCATATGAAGAATAACCTCTTTTATTTTATGGATCAAACAACATGAAAGTTATATTTAGATCTTCAATTGGAGTGGTGAACAAGGTATGATATCCTATAAGTCTAGTGAGTGGATAAATGATCCCTTAGGAACCTAAGATTGCCACAAAGGAAGAAACTAGAGATAGAAGAGTCATGAAAAGAGAAGAAGAAGATGTTGATTCTATTTCAAATAGTTGGATTGATGATGTTTCTAAGATTTCAAGTTTAGTTAATAAAATTGATAGGTTGGAGAGAATTATGCTAGCTTTGACTTAAGACTTGGAATGGCAGTGTATCATGAAGAAGAGAAGGAACTAGATAAGGATGAATCTAAGCAAGTAGATCCTTCACATGAAGGATTCTTCAAGTCCATAAAGCTAAAATCAATAGATATCGACATATAATGGAGAGAAAAGTGTTGAGAAAATTGATTAGTGGATATTTGAAATGGAAGTATACTTTAGACTTCATAAGCTCACATCTTTGTTGTAGTAGACAATTTCAATAAGATGTGTGTTTTGATGGTTTAGAAAAAGACTAATTGAAAGTGATGTAATGGAGTTTCTTTTCAAGAATGCATGGACACACTTTGGGATTTTAGAGAGAATCAACTCTCATAGGGATTCTCAATTATTGTACAATTATTGTTGCAATATTTCCAAGAAGAGGATGTATATAAAGTATAAGAGATCTATGGCATTCCATTCTCAAATAGATGGATAGATAGAAATAAGTGGTGAATAAAAATTTGGTATGATTAGTTTTTGGGTATATTCAATGGCATCCCAATGATTCAAATAATTATTTGAGATATATAACACTCCTATGTTAGTTTCATTCACTCATCTACAAATTTATCCCTTTTTGAAGCATGTTTTGGCTACTTGTTACCTAGCCCCTTTGACATGTGTTTTGGATAATAAAAAAAATGGTTGGAAAAGGATATTTGAAAGAAGAGAAGATAAAAAGTTTATTAAAAGTTTAGGAAAATGCATCTTTGGGTACAAAAGAAACTAAAGAATTCTTAGGCCAAGTATAAGTGCTAACATCATTGTATACATTTAAGCATAAGTTATATGTTGGAGACAAGATGTGTATATACTTGGGAAAGGAGAGGCTTTAGGGACCTTGAAGAAATCCTAAGATATTGAGATATGGAACTTTTGAGATCATAGAATAGGTGGAGTAGAATGCCTCTAGGTTAGACTTACATAAATGGAGATATTCTCAATTAATAATTTTGACTAAGTTACACTCATTCAATACTTTATTGTTGGAAAAAGAGGAGGATATTTTATTAACCTCAATAAATTATTTTGCAGATGAGGAGAAAGATGAAATTGAAGATGATCTTGTGCTTGAAAATAATACAAAGAAGACTATGCATGATGAATATGAGGCATGGTTGATGGGACTAAAATGGAAAAATTTGTGTAGGCCAAGTGGGGAAGAGATTAATACATTTGAGCATTAACATTTTGGATATGTAAATCCTCCTAGTGGAGTAAGTATGATATGAATTCACTTAAGTTGGTTTAGTGCAGTTAATTGGTTCACTTCAGATGACATAAAAATAGGAGACTATTCTCATCATATAATTAATGTATCCTAATGCATGATGGTTGGTGAATTTCATTGCAAGGTAATAGGGATGGTAAAAAATATCTCAAAAAGATCTTTTATCAAGTTTTTGATATTAGAATGAAGTGGAAAATGAATAATCATGGTGAAAGTTTTATTATGTACATGCAATGAAAATACCATTTGTCATAATTAGCATATGAGGTTTTTATGGTATACTCTTGCTGGAGTTTTTTCATTCAATTAGAGCTTTCTCCATTAAAACTTAGTGTATTGTGTGTTCTTCCTTGTGTGTGTGATTTAATTTGCATGCTTCCATGTTATTGTAAGATGGTGAACATGAGTTTACTATATTTTCATTCTAATAAAGGATGTTTAGACAGTGGTCAAGGGTTCTAAAAGTGAGATGTTACAAATAGTATCCATTATTTGTGATCATAAGAGGAATAATATTTATGATTTATGCATCAATTACTAGCATTTTCAAGTGTTATAATCTTGAATCTACAATAACAATTGATTGTTTTTTATAAATATTTTTACGTATTTTGAGAAACTAAACCTAGGTAAGCAAGGTCAAGTGTAGGTATCAAATAACCTCTAATGTGTTGGGAAAATGTGTCTCAACCTTGCAATAAAAAAAGGTTTATTGTTGATAGGTGAGTGTGGGGAGGGTGCAAGGTCCAAGAGGCTCATCCCCCTAGTGGGGGATCTGGGGGACACGTGCCTTGGCGAGGATTTGGGAGCAGCACCCCTAAAAGCCACATTTTATTATTGTAAATCTAGATCATTCATCATTAAGTTTTAGATCTGACGGTAGATATTTTGTTGGCTTTTCTTTCTCTAGAAGGCAACCCTATTTTATGAGGGAATTGTATTACGACTATGCATTGTGATGTATTTTGAGAGTCTAATAGTAGTCGAGATGCCTCTAGATCTCTGGTTGGTGATACTCCTATGAGAAGCTTACTCTACAAGTATATTGCAATATTCATGATTTCTGAATAATCTATTGGGAAGATTTTGGAGTGTGGGTTTTTTTCTCCCGAAAGGGTTTTCCATATGTAAATCACTGCACGTTGTGGTATGCATGATATTTATGTTTTTTTTGTTTAAGTTTATGTAAATGTTGTAAAAGATGTAAAATTTTACATTATCTTCCCCTCAAGATTAGTGTAGGAAGTTTTTTTTGCTACCTTAGCTTCCTTACATAATGTAGTAATTTGCTTCCTTATGTTGGTATTATTTTTTGTATTCCAATTTGGTGTACTTCCATGCTATATTAAATCCTATGTAGACAATTGATCAAAGATAATTTTCATTAAAATTTGAATCCATACATTAGTCTTAATATTGTTCATGTTATCTTCTCTATGTTCTAGTCTATGTATTACCCATGTGCATTAGTCATTTAAGATTTAAAAATGGCCAATCTAATAGTATTATTGGATTGGATCAAACCACCTCAATGTTAATGTCACATGATTCAATAGGGTATTCCTTGTGTAGTCTCATCTCTTTTACTTATTTATATTTCCCATGCACCTCACTTCAAATTACTATGCCCTATTAGACACATAGGACAACTAAGAGGGGTGGGGGTTGAATCAGTTATACATTAAAGAATTCAAATCCTCATTAATCTTCAAACCCTTACCAAGCATTAGCATGAATGTAAACAAATTGAAACGTCAACATATCAACGACCATACACAATAAAACACCATATTTACATAGAGAACCCTAATTAAGGAAAAACCATGGTGAGTATTAGCTCACATATATATGAATAACAACACCGAATACAATAGGTTCACTACCAAAAGGGTTCACTGCCCAAAAGACTCATTATCTAGAATAGAAGAGAATAGAAGAAGACTGTTACAAGGAGGTTCCCTACCTCAGAGCAATAGGAAGATCCACCACAACAACTCTACACCATCTGCAACCTTCGGCTAATTGCATGATATTTATTTTTTTTGTTTAATTTTATGTAAATGTTGTAAAGATAGATGTAAATTTTTACATTACCCTCCTCTGAATATTAGTGTAGGAAGTTTTTTTGCTACCTTAGCTTCCTTACATAATGTAGTAATTCCCTTCCTTATGTTGGTATTATTTTTTGTATTCCAATTTGGTGTACTTCCATGCTATATTAAATCCTATGTAGACAATTGATCAAAGATAATTTTCATTAAAATTTGAATCCATACATTAGTCTTAATATTGTTCATGTTATCTTCTCTACGTTCTAGTCTATGTATTACCCATGTGCATTAGTCATTTAAGATTCAACAATAGCCAATCCAAAAGTATTATTGGATTGGATCAAATCACCTCAATGTTAATGTCACATGACTCAATAGGGTATTCCTTGTGTAGTCTCATCTCTTTTCCTTATTTATATTTCCCATGCACCTTACTTCAAATTGTTATGCCTTGTTAGACACGCAGGACAACTAAGTGGGGTGAGAGATGAATTAGTTATACATTAAAGAATTCAAATCCTCATTAATCTCCAAACCCTTATCAAGCATTAGCATGAATGTAAACAAACTAAAATATCAACATATCAACAACCATACACAATAGAACACCATATTTACTGGAGAAACCTAATAAAGAAAAAATCAAGGTGAGGATTAGTTCACATATATAGGAATAAAAATGTCGAATACAATAGGCTCACTACCAGAGGGGCTCACTACCCAAAAGACTCATTGTCAAGAATAGAAGAGAATAGAAGAAGACTATTACAAGGAGGTTCACTACCTCAAAGCAATAGGAAGATCCACGGCAACAACTCTACACCATCTGCAACCTTTGTCTCATTGCATGATATTTATGTTTGTTTTTGTTTAAGTTTTTGTAAATGTTGTAAAGATAGATGTAAATTTTTACATTATCCTCCTTTCAAGATTAGTGTAGGAAGTTGTTTTTCTACCTTAGCTTCCTTACATAATGTAGTAATTTCCTTTCTTAAGTTGGTATTATTTTTTGTATTCCAATTTGGTGTACTTCCATGCTATATTAAATCCTATGTAGACAATTTGATCAAAGATAATTTTCATTAAAATTTGAATCCATACATTAGTCTTAATATCATTCATGTTATCTTCTCTATGTTCTAGTCTATGTATTACACGTGTGCATTAGTCATTTAAGATTCAACAATGGCCAATCCAATAGTATTATTGGATTGGGTCAAATCACCTCAATGTTAATGTCACATGAATCAATAGGGTATTCCTTGTGTAGTCTCATCTCATTTCCTTATTTATATTTCCCATGCACCTTACTTCAAATTACTATGTCCTATTAGATATACAAGAAAACTAAGAGGGGTGGGGGGTGAATTAGTTATACATTAAAGAATTCAAATTCTCATTAATCTTTAAACCTTTATCAAGCTTTAGCATGAATGTAAACAAACTGAAACATCAATACATCAACAACCATACACAATAGAACACCATATTTACATGGAGAACCCTAATCAAGGAAAAACCACGATGAGGATTAGCTCACATATATATGAATAACAACATTGAATACAATAGGCTCACTGCATAGAAGAAAAGAAAGACTCACTGCCCAAAATAATCATTGTCTGGAATAGAAGAGAATAGAAGAATATTGTTACAAGGAGGTTCACTACCTCAAAGCAATAGGAAGATCCACCACAACAACTCTACACCATCTACAACCTTCGGCTCATTTCCTCCAACAACTTCAAGTACACTAAAATGTATACACCTTGTGCTCACTACTTTCGATAGCCTTAGGCATTTAAGCTCACACTCAGATCACAAAACTTGATCACACTCATATCATTCTTCACACCACTCTACATCACACACATCTCCAACAATTAACCTTGATTATATATCTTTCACGACCGTAAACAACTTCCTCCAATTCGACTTCAATGAAATGTATGCACCTCAAATGTGCATCCACCAAATACATCAGCACCAAACCCTTTCACGATGGAAAGAAGTGAAGGTGAACCACACTAAGGGTTAACCAGGACCCAAAACTACACTAACATGCTACACCATGCTTCCACAAATGTAACAAACTAATATTTTGACAATCAACAGTAACACACCAAGTCGACCAAACCTGTATTAACACTAACACACAATCACATTCACACTTCTCTAGGTCCAGAAACACCTTGTAACCATGAAGCAACATTAAACAACATCCTAAAATATTCTAACACCATCAAAATATTCAGCAACACTGTCGCAACCACTTGAAACTTAGAACACTATCATTCTATGCAACCAACCTCACTTCCATAGACATACAACTCACCAACCAACCTTGTGGAACAACTAGACATCAAACACTCCAAGGGAAGGTAGATACAAACAATATTAGCATGTTCCCAAATCCACAAGATAAGAAACCTCGATGCGAAGAAATGCGAAGCAATTCCATTTCTCCCAGACAACCTTTTGTTGGCATATGGCTTCTAGTGTTGTCATTGATGGTAACCTAAGTCATTGTTTCGATCTGCAAATTAGGATTTTTTCATACCGACAGGCAGAGTAAAGAATAGAGTATTACCGGAAGAGAGAATGAAGAACATGGTATCTAGTTAGTATGTCAATTTGTATGCTTCACCGAGTTATCATTTTGAGTTGTGGATCTCAGGGAAAGTTGTTAAGTATCTATGTTATCTTATTTCTAAGTTTTGCGATGTTGCATTAATCAGTGAATAAGTTAGGAGATCCAACAGGATGATTTTTTTTGTTTATTTGTTCATGAAGGCCAACTCAATGTATGTAGCGTGTCGCAGATGTACAAGGATTAGTTGTTTAAATGTTTCTATGTTCGAGCATTTTGATTTGGGGCCACAACATAGCATTAGCTGACTTTAATGGGTATGTATCGAATATTAAAAGTGGATTGAGTTGATAGTTAGAAGATATTTTCTATTTTATTAAAGTCAACATGGAGTGATTGAAATCTTGGTAGCGGATATATATATGAGATCGGTAAACTCATTTTAGGTGTGCAAGTGTGTGGTGTTTGATATGTGTTGGCGTGTATGCGAATATCAGAAAATCAATTGAGCAAATTTTATTTGTGCAGAAGAGGATTTTTGTGAAGCGAATTAAGGCAGAGCAGAGCGAAGTGCAAAATTAGATAGAAGGTTCAAAATCTAATCTATGAGCTTAACCGGAACTGTAACCAAGCATTTGTAGATGTTATCTTCTTAGTTCAATCTTTTGATCTTGATTCAAATATTTTGTAAGGAAGTGAGCCTTCCTATTTTGAGCAGTGAGCTCTAGGTAGTGTACCTGAATGCAAGTGCATTCCCATTTTGTTAAACACTATATTTTGAGTACTCAAATTGTGGATTGACCTCCACCGTGGTTTTTCCCCTAATAGGGTTTCCACGTAAAAATATGTGTTATGGTGTTGTAGATTATTGTTTTGACATGTTCATGCATCTTTCTTTTGATTGAAAGGTTTAAGCACTTGAAAGGACATATTAATAAAAGTTAAAATTGCTCAACACTAATTCACCCCCCCTCTCAATGTTGCTTGAGTCCAACAATTAGTATCAGAGCTAAGTTCCTTGAAGAATTTTTATAGCTTGAGATAGATCTTGGAATGTAATGGACTCTGGTAGTCTTCAGCAGTAGCTTGTGGTGGCTCTTGATGATCTTGATCAGTCTAAGGTAGAAGTCCAGGAATTGAAAGGAAATCTTAAGGATGCTGAGAAATTCATTCAGAAGTTGAAGGATTGGGTTATTAAATCCAGGGAAAGGAGAAAGGATCTCTATGATCAGATAAAGCAAAAACAAAGCAAAATTATGGAAGAGAGAAAAAGGATGGATGACAATCATTTGAATCAAACTTTGAAGGAAATAACTGGAGAATGTGAAAAGCTTGCTATAGACAATGCTACCCTGAAGCATGAGATGGAATCTATGGCAATGAAGATGACTAAGGAGATTGAAGAAAGAAAGAAGAATGAAGAAAAACCTGGCTAGACCCTAAAAGAGATAACTGATGAATGCAACAGAGTTAACAGAGAATTCATTCCGTTGGAGATGGAACTGCAACAATCCAGAGACAATGAAGAAGAGCTTGAAAAATAGATTGTTATTCTTAGAGATGAACTAACTACTGCAAATGAATACAAGGAGAAGTTTAAGATCAATTATGTTAAGCTTGATGAGCTGACTCAAGGACAGAAGAATGCAAATGACAAGCGAGGTCTTGGATATGAGAAAGGAGAAAGTTTTGGATTTTGACAAAGGAATCTCAGGCAAAGAAATCAGATTAACAAAGAAAAAAGGCATTTGGTAAGACAACCTAATGCACAAAAGTTTAATGGATACTATTTTGCATGCAATAAATTTGGTCATATGGCTACTCAGTGTAGAAGTAAAATGAAATTGAGAGATTCATCATTTTTCAGTCAGTGTTTCAACTGCAATAGGTTTGGGCATAAATCAATTGAGTGCAGAAATTTGTCAAACAACTCTGTCAATAGAAGGAATGTAGAATGCTATACCTGTGGAAGATTTGGGCATATTGTTAATCAATGCATATCAAGAGGAAATCAATGGAATGATTGGTTTGAACAAAAAATCCATGTGTGTTACAATTGCAACAGATTTGGTCACATTGCAAGATTCTGCAAGAACAGAAACATGGATAGAAGAGGTTCGGTATACAAAGGAAGAATTCCATAGAAAGATGATAAAGGAAAAGGGAAAGTGACTGTGGAAGAAATAAGAGATCAGATGAAGAAAACATGGGTAAGGAAGAGTGGGTTTGATGAAGGAAATAAGCCCGCACCAAAATATGCTTCTGGTAATTCCTCTGGAAATTGATCTTAGGCCATTGGCCTAGGGGGAGTTTTTCAAGAAAATCTATTGTCCCCCTATCAGTTGTTGGCACTGGAATACAGGAAATTGTCAGTAGTTGTGCTAATAGTTTACAAATATATCTATGATCACTTGTGCAGAAGTTTGAGGAGTAGAAGGTCCGCAGATGAATTCTTTTTTTGTTGTATAAGAAAACAGAGTATCCAGAACACCTAGGGAAAAACATTTATTGTCGTAAAAAGGTTATGTGTGCGAGTAATAAAAGGGTATTTGGAACCCTCATTTGTCACCTTGCATTGAATAAGAATAGAAGGAGAGCTTCTACAGTAGAATTTTGAAGGAGTAAAGTCAATTCGACTGCGAATCCATCAAGTATTTCAGTTGCTTATAGAATTCTCACTTAATTTGGTGCTCGGTAGAAACTTGTTTAGTACGGAAAGGAAAATGAAACAAATCAAAGGAATGGTGAATTTAGATGAATATAGCAGTGAGAAAATTAGGGATGTGAGAAATATGCTACTGGTCGATGAATTGAAATGGCTTGAAGGTGTGAAACACAAAATTTTGGATATTTGGAGTGAATTTCCCTATTTTGATAACGCAAAAGTCATTAGGTTTATCCTGAATAGATTGAATGATGACATTCTAACTCTAGATAAATCCTATCTCATTTTGAAAGAGGTGATTAGGAATCTAACTGGATTATGCAATGATGGGGATATATTGAAAAAGAAGTTGGTTTGGAACAAAGAAATCGACACCCTAACTGGAGTAACTAGATATCAAAGGGCTTTGATAATCTCGACAATCAAAGATCTGATAACAAGGTACATTGCACATGGAATTTCATAGAAAATATTTTTTAGAAACAAGGAAGGTGCAACTTCAACAAGTGTTGTTTACATCTCTCATAAAATGATAATGGATGATCATGATTTTGACCTATGCGGATTGCTAAAAGAACAATTGATGGAAAATGGGCAACTATCAAAGGAGGCAGATTACCCCTTCAAGTTTGGTACCTTGGTCATATGTCTTGTGATGTATTTTTTGAATTGTATGCCACAGATCAACAATGTTGTATGGAAAGAGAATGAACCAGTTTGTAAACATATTTTTGAACACTCTAATACTTTGGAAAATTGTAAGCAAGAGTATGCAAATTTCTTTAAAGAAATGCTAGGGAAGTTTGGAGCAATTAGCATTTCCATTCTGGTAAGAGCGCTTGAAGTTGGATCCTCTTTCGGTGAGATGGAGGGGAAGAAGAAAAGAGCACAAGAGATTGTTGATTACACTCCTTCGACACACAAGACTCCAAAAATTGAAGGAAAAGGTAAAGACCATGTGATTGTGGAAATACCAGATGAGGAATCTGACGAGTACACTCCAAGGGAAGAATCAAAATTAGTTGAACCAGATGTAGTAATGGCAGAAGGAAGCAAAGAAGAAGGTGTTTTATCCAAGTAAAGATATTGCAGCTTGTTCAAGAGAAAGATGGGATGCAAAAAATTGTTGGCATATGGTCTGATAGACCCTCATATGAGTAGGACCTGATAAAGATCCATGGTCTCTAAGTCCCAGGACAGGGAAGTGGGAGATATAATTCTACATTTGAAGGAGCAGTTCAGGCTATATCTTAACAAACTAAAAAGGAAAATGAATGTGTTGAGGAAATGCATAAATACAACAAATAACATCTACAACTATTGTCTTTGTTGGCCTCATGTAGTTGGGAGATACAAAGATAAGTTGGAGCAGATTGAAATTGAGCTGAACAAGATTGGTTAGGATGTTGCAGTCAAGAAAAGGATTCAAGAGTTGCAGTTGAAACATGCAAAAGTTCAATTCACCAGAAACAACCTTGTGGAAACCTTTTGTAAAGTGAAGGATTTAACCGAATGCAGACTGGAGCAGTTAATTGAGGTTCTGAGGAAGGGAGAGAAATTAGAAGAGGCAATCACAATTATGGAATCTCTCATCCAAATTATCAACCAGACATCTAAGAACAAAAACTTGATCTTAATCATTGGGATTTCAGTAGAAGCTTGGAGGAATTTTCTTCTGGAAATGAAAGATAAGTACAAGATAATTTTCTAACTCAAGTAGCAATTGTATTTCTTCAAATTTTGATCCAATTTTTGAATTACTAAAGGGGGAGATCCAAAATATGTTTGTCATTAATGTCAAAGTGGGAGAGAGAGCAATGAAAAATGTCTTATCATTCTAAGAAGGAGTTGTGTTTTGAAACTTTGAACTCTGGCAACGTAATCATATTGGTTCTGACACTTAGTCATTTTTCACTAAGTGTTTCCATCAATTCCAAAGGGGGAGATTGTTGGCATATGGATTCTAGTGTTGTCATTGATGGCAACCTAAGTCATTGTTTCAGTCCGCAGATCAGGATTTTTTCATACCAATAGGCAGAGTAAAGAACAAAGTATTACCGGAAGAGAGAATGAAGAACAGGGTATCCGGTTAGTATGTCGATTTGTATGCTTCACTGAGTTATCATTTTGAGTTGTGGATCTCGAGGAAAGTTGTTAAGTATCTATGTTATCTTATTTCTAAGTTTTGTGATGTCACATTAATCGGTGTATAAGTTAGGACATCCGACAGGATGATTTTTTTGTTTATTTGTTCATGAAGGCCAACTTGATGTATGTAGTGTGTCACGGATGTATAAGGAGTAGTTGTTTAAATGTTTCTATGTTTGAGCATTTTGATTTGGGGCCATAGCATAGCGTTAGCTGACTTTGATGGGTACACATCAAATATTAAAAGTGGATACAGTTAGAAAATATTTTCTATTTTATTAAAGCCGACATTAAGCGATTGAAATCTTGGTAGCGGATGGATATATATATATATGAGATCGGTAAACTCATTTTAGGTGTGCAAGTGTGTGGTGTTTGATATGTGTCGGTGTGTGTGTGAATATCAGAAGATCAGTTGAGCGAATTTTATTTGTGCAGAAGAGGATTTTTGTGAAGCGAATTAAGGCAGAGCAGAGTGAAGTGTAGAATCAGACAGAAGGTACATAATCTGATCTATGAGCTTAACCTAAACTGTAACCAGGAATTTGTAGATGTTATCTTCTCAGTTCAATCTTTTGATTGTGATTCAAATTTTTTGTAAGGAAGTGAGCCTTCCTATTTTGAGTAATGAGCCTGAATGCAAGTGCATTCTCATTTTGTTAAACACCATATTTTGAGTACTCAAATGGTGGATTGACCTCCACTGTGGTTTTTCCCCTAACAGGGTTTCCACGTAAAAATCCTTATGTTATGGTGTTGTGGATTATTGTTTCATGTTCATGCATCTTTCTTTTGATTGAATGGTTTAAGCACTTGAAAGGATAGACTAATAAAATTTCTCAACACTGATTCACCCCCCCTCTCAATGTTGCTTGAGTCCAACACCTTCTTCACAAGCAACCATCTCGTGTAGAATCCTTTATGTGTAGAATTATGGGGTTGATTATGTTTATTGATAAGTTATGTTATATGTTTTGTGGATGTTATAAATCTTTCATGTTTATGTGACTATGTGGTAATATTTTTTTAGTTTGTTGTGTTGTGTTTTCTATGTAAACCTAGGTTTTCTATATGACCCCTAGCTTGGGGGTGGATTGTGATACAATTCTAAGGTTGGGAAGTGAGCTCTTGTTGACCCTTGAAAGGATTTTTCCTTGTTTGTCTATGTTCAAGTTTTGAGCTATGGGTGGACAATATATTTTTTTATTACAAAATTATGTCTCATAAATTGATTCTCAAGTGTACCTACTATAGTTTATATTTGAAAGGAACTAAAAACGTTTCAATTTAATAATGTATAGACTGAATAAGAATAAATTAATTAGAACTAAATATTAATTATTATTCAAAGTGGAATAGTTATTCATCATTCAATTTTAATTATTTATTTTAATTTTCATAGGGAATTGTGTGTTAGTGATGACATTATACATGTGTCACTAGGTACGCATAATAAATTTTAGAATTGTACTATTATTTTTTTTAAAAAGAAATCACACTTTAGATACTCAAGGGTTAATAAAATAACTCAAGTTGTAACTTAAGTTATGGGTACTTAGACTCATGCGACCGCACCATGGTCTAGCCCCTTAAAAAAATCATTTTGTCAACTTAATGCTAATTTACCTATTAGGTTTCCTAGTGGATTGAGGAACCAATCTCATCCACTAGATGTGAATTAAAGTCAACCCTTGGATCTTAGGGCAACTAAAAAATCCTAAACTCAAGATAAACAAATAAAAGGATTTCTATTTCATTTTCTACTTCATTGTTGAATGGCAGGTTGGTTAAGGAGAATGGTTGAAGATGGATATTATCAACAAGATTTGCTTCTCATTTTTGCAAGTGTTTTCTTCTTTGAAGAATATATCCAATGTAAATATATCGTAGCAAGGAAAATATTTTTTACTTTTTTCTAGTTTCTCATATTTTGTTGTAGGTTTAACACACACACACACATATCCAATTGAAGAGATGAACTAGATAATTTTTTTGTTGAACTCAACAACTAGAAAGGGGTGTCATCATTTAATGTTTTCAAGGTGGGTGGATGTTAGGACCCTTTAGTTTTAACTCTTATTGCAATAAATATTTTGCATGCATATGCTTTGTAATTCATCCCTTGACCTATGACGAATAATCTCACATGCTTGGTAAATAGTGGTTAGCTTGGCTAAAACTAGTATAAATATGATGTGCAGGCTATTGTATGACCATCCATGAATTATGTTGTATTGAGCATTGCTCAAATGATGTTGCCCCCTTAAAAAAGCTAGTGATATTATGTACTATAATTATGTTGATCAATATAATTATTATTCATTAATCCCTTTGTTTTATATAATTCATGCTTCTAGCTAATTTTTTGTAGGGGGGAATATTACAATTACATAATCTTCATTTGGATTTGTAGAGGTCTAATTGAGCTTTCTAAACAAAAGTATCTATAGCAGGGAAGAAAGGAAAAGTATATCAATAGAGGTGAAGGAGGAAGAAAGACTAGCCATGCATGGACTAAAAAAATGAATTGGTAAGGAATAATCCTAGTAGAATAACGCCTAACTCTATATGGAAAGAATGGGTAGAAGTATGAACTAGGTATACGAAGAAACACAAAATGAGAAGTTGTTGATAATTCAAACACAATAATTAGCTGATAGGCTATATATGGTGTGAGATTTAAGCCAAAACCTGTCTCACGCCTGAAACAACTCTAGATTGCCGTTAAACTGTCAATAGTTTGTTGGTGATTGGTTCCCATCGATGAAATCATATCTGAGATTCTCCCTACAACTGTTGCTTCAAACTACTCACAATAAATGGAAAGCAGATGAAAAGAAAGACAACTTGCACCAATTTTTCCACTCATCTCTATTTTCCACAAAAAATATCCTTGCTTTTAATGCATTCAAGTTTACAGATATCACATATCCTGGCTTTAAATGCGTTCAAAATATCTTCAATCCCACAGCCTTTTGTCACCGCTTGAAGTGTTGGAGATGAGTAGATGTTGGGGAGGTCCATGGTTCCTGAAGACTGCAGGGTGAATGCCAACAGAAGGGCATTCGATCTCTTCCGCCTCTGTCAGCACAAAAATGGGTTAGGAATTTATTTACCATCTCTTCCCCAGAGATGCTGATCCCACAAAATTTCATCCAAGAGTAGATGAATTTCGGCTTCTATCATGGGAGACATAATTTGTCTGTGGCTTTCCCAACGGAGGAAAAGGGAGGCAGAACAAAGATGAAACAGGGGAGAGAAAGAGGGACAATGAGCATATGCCTTTTCCAGAAGAGCAAACAGTCTTTTCCTCATCCTTTTCCTGTAGAAGAGTCCATAATTTTAGATTTTTTCCCTTGCCTCGGGAGAGAGATTTGACCATGGTTTTCCAGGCAGAGAAGGAAGGCAACCAAGGCATGGGCGTGGACACAGACATGGTGAAGAGGAAAAACAAAATGCACATTTTCCTTTTCCAACGAAAGAAGAGTGAACAGACTCTTTTAGTTATACTTTTCCTGTGCAAGAATTTCATTCAAAAGTAGAGGAAATCTTGCTTTTACCACGAGGAAGAGATTTTGAGCACGATTTTCCAAGCGAAAAAGGGAGGCAGCTAGGGCACAGGCATGCGCATGGAGAGGAGGAGCAGCGTATGTGATGGAGAAGTTCAAGACAATAAATTCAATGTGAATGTCATTCATGAACTTTCTTTGAAATTGGGTCAAACTCAAACTTCCAGTGATTAGGGCTACAAGTTCGTTGCCTTTGAAAAAAAAATTGTTTGTGCATCGAAGTTTATTTGTTGTCAGATATATATGTAGATTACAATGGGGGTAAATCTTAGGCCAAGATATATTCTATTTTAATCAATAACCTTGCAGTGGTTTTAATGGATTGAAATGGTCCAGTCCTTTCTTGATTGACATGAATGGGAGATGATCCTCAGTAGTTGTCTTGTTGATTGAGATCGAACCTTGAGCAATTTGTTTTAACAAAAGCTAAATCCTCGATTGTGTGTTTATAATGAATTGAAGTTTGTGGTGATCCAGATCAAATAGTTGTGGTCAACTTTGGAATTATGAGAAACTCAATAAGGAACTAAATAAACTCTTTTTATGAGATTTTCAAGCTGGTTTCATAATTATTTTTGTAACTGACATGTGAGGTACTATATTGAATATTGTTGCAGGAGTGTTAGTTGCATCAGTAATTACTTTATCTGTTGCTATTAATGCTTTACAAACAAGACTTGTAACTCATTGTCGACACAACATATATGCAAGGCAATTGGTGAACTATATAATCAAGGATAGATAATCCAAAGCAAGGATGTATCCAGAGTGGGCATGGAGGTTGATTCTTCTAGTTTGATGTTCTCTTCTCTCTATGTGTTGTTTCATTTTATTTAGGTGGCACGTTTTTCTCATAAAATGAAACATCACAGCTATTTTTAGCAGCCAAGTGTGTAGTGGCCAGTGTCAAAACCGTGGCATTTAACAAATTTGTACCATTCAAAATCAAGATTATACTCTATGCATGGACCCAAAGGTATGAAATGAAGTAACAAAATGCATAAACTATTGAGGTACTTCACAACAAGGAGATCAATGATAAGTTTCAATTAAATTCTAGATTATGCATTGAATACCATGTGATTTACCTTCAAAAGATACAAGGTATGCTTTTGTATTTTAAGTTTGAAGATTAAATCTATATTTTTGTCCTGAATAAGCATAGATTTGAAGTACATTAGCGCATGCGCCTGATTAAATATTAGTAAGGAATTGCATGTCTACAATAATCAAAGATTTAAGGGTTCCTATATCACAATTGTAGTCTTTACAACCTCTTTGTCCTATTCTATTTGGAATAGGTTTGTCAATTTGATTTGAACTTTGAAGCCAATATGGGGCAATTGTTTTTCATCTCATTTATCCGAAACAAATATCATTCTTACAATCATTCCTTTTGGTTGATAGCTCCATTATCCCGAGAATAATAGACCTGCTTGTAAATATTTACAAACTATCTTAGTTCTGTAACTTATGCCTATGTGAGATTTATTCCTACAACTATTTGGGTAGCATCATCTATACTTAAATTTCAACAGTACTAATATCAAGCCCCAGGAAATTCAGTTCAGATGTTGCAATACCAAAAATTAAAAATAAGCATTGAGCTAGTGACTCGTAATCAGCGGAGAGAACTCAGGAATCTTTCATTCCTTTGGGGCTCCAAATTTTTTCTTTCTCTTAGCTTGAAACCTTTAGGCAGCTGAAAGACGTTCACCATCACTATATGTGGCAGAATCTACTTTTGTTTTCAATCACTGTTGAATCTCTTGAGAAGCATAAACCACCTTAAAGGGGCCTGATTGGATCATATTGAAAGGATGATATTGTGTAAGACATTTTCATTATACAATATAAATGTAGAATAACATGAATAAGTCATAACTGAAGTCTAATATGATTGGGATTGATTCTCACAGGCATTGGATCCTCTCCTCATCCTCATTTTAATTCCACTGTTCAGCCAAATCATTTACTCATTCTTAGAAAAACATGGAGTTGGTCTGAAGCCAATGAAAAGAATGGTTTTGGGTGATGTTTTTGTGTTCCCTCGCATTTGTTGCATCATGATTACCTCAGTCATTAATTGACAAAACAACATCTGGGTCTACTGGATATTATTCTAACCCCATTACAGACGCAAAGCTTGAAAATAGAATTCGCTATGGATGGCTTAATGCAACACATGCAAATGGAAACACAAAGTAGATGTCAATACTTTGGCAAAATTTTCTTATTCATAGACCCCTGTTTCCATTAAATTGGTTGTTCAGGTACTGTGGCTTTTGACATCAGCTGCAGGTTTGTGTTATGTCTCACTTACTGTCATAAGCAAATTGATGCTATTTTCAAGTTTATACACATCATTGAATTCAATATTTATTTAGTATTAACCCTATGAATATTGATAGGTGATATAATAACCATTTTACTTGTTGGTGTCGTTGGTGACAAGCTATCCACACCAACATGAAAAGGCAACAAACTATGTGTCGGCTCATTTCAAACTAGCACATGAAATCATCGACTGCACAATCGCCACAAATGAAATAGATACAACTATTTTATTCAATTTTCTATCACCAAATATGTACTACAAACATTTTGTAAATTTTGCAAACAAGCTTGAATATATTTCAAACTACACTTTCTTACTGTGTTTATTTTTATATAGTATTCTATCGGCGTAACCCTTGCACCCCCTCTTGTGCAAGTGCTAGTTTATGTAAAAGCTAAGCTCTTGTTAGGATTTGGTGTTGTACACCATTGCATAAAATGTTATATTATAGTGTTGTAAGTAAATAATTATTTAGTTATGGTGCACCTAGGAGGTGTGTTTAGCCACACTCGATAATTATTTGGGGCCACTTGTTAAGTTGTATTATAACATTGAGTTATTATTTTATGTGTCAGAGACATAGGATAATAATTTAATATTAGGGGAATTATTTAACAAAGTGAAAACTTAGTACCCAATATTAAATGAAGGGTCAATGGTTTTGTGGCACATGGTTTTATCTTACCACTTGGTTGTATTTGTGTGAGCTTGTTTATATAAAAGAAAACACATGTTTAGTGGTTAAGGTTGGTTGGGTGAGTGGGATGTCATTATTGAGTTTTTCTAGGGGAGTACATAAGTGAAGCATGGCATGGGATGTGTGGATTCATGCTTGGACACATGGAGGATGCACTAGAGAGGCTTGATGTTTCAGAAGTATCATTGTAACTTTGTAAGTGCATGTATTGTTTTATTGCTAAATAATGCATGGATTATGGATGCTTTTGAAGGCTGGGACTTTCCCTCTTGATGGTTTTCCCAAGGTATATCTTGTGTTATCTTGTGGTTTGTCTATTTGATCTGCATTATGGTTATTTTGTAAGCTTGTATGCATGTTTTTCTCTCTTGGGGTTATGTAGGAAATGGATTAAAGCAATGTAAGTATTATGCATTATTTCCTAACACTTCTAACTTATGCAAATATTAGAAAGATAACTAACAAGAAATGATCAAGTTCAACAAACGAAAGAGCCTAAAAAGAAAAAGAAAAAAATATATAAATCCTTGAAAGTTTGTTGCTAAGTAATGTATATTGAACCTTTTAAAACTAATCACCTAACAAAAAGAGTTGAGATAAACTTTTGACTAGAGACTAGACAAGACAAGATAGGAAATTAACTCTTTTTCTCTCTATGGAAATATGAATGTGGTCAAAAAATAGAGAAAAAGTGATTGGGATACACCTAGATTGGGAAGTGATGGTTATAAAAAAGGCTCAAAATGAAGAGAGGGAATTGCCTATCAAATTATAAAGATATTTTAGCAAAGGACTAGGCTGTTAGGTAAATTAACTCCCACAAGGGCAGCCCAACCCTCCACTAGTGCCTTGGACAACTATTTGGTCTAGTGGGAGCGTCCTAGTCTAGACAATGCCAAAGGTCTAAGATTTTTCAAAGGGGTTCTTAATTGTGTGTTAAAGATTCTTAGAGACAGAAACCTGTTAATTAGATAAAATAAAAGTGGAATAAAATGGAAACAAGATGTACCTACATTTAAAATGTAAAATAGATGAAAAATAACATGCATAAAAGGCTTTCACCTAATCTTATCGAAGTGTAATAGTGAAATTGAAGTCCAATTACCTATTATATGTTGTCAATTAAATCAAAATATTATTTTAACCTACAAGGGAAAGGCCACTAGACATCTAACTCCTAAAGGGGCAACCTAGTCCTCTCCTAACTCTCATGGTAGATACTTAGTCCAAAGGGGGTGCCTTGGTCCAAATTTCAAAATAACTTAGAATTTGACATAGAGCTTCGTTAAATGATGTTGATCTCTTCTTCCTTCTAGAATTTTGTCCAAATTTTCCTAAATTTTCTCATATTTCATCTACAAACACAAAGCTTACATACAAAATCATGCAAACAAAGTAGTTAAGGGGGAGTTTATCTCAATCAATCCCCATATGAGGTTTTAAGCATTGATACACTTGGCAAAGGGATGAAAAATTAGACACACACGCACATGTGTGCACATGCACACACACACAAACATCAATACTAAAAGCCTAATAGATAAAGGAAATAGCAACAAGGAGGCAAGTCTATATAAAGAGGGATGGGAAAATAAACCAAGAAGATCAAATAGAAAAATTATGAAAGGAAATTGATATGAGTGTTAAGAAAATTGTGGTAAAAGGTGGAAAACAATAAATTAAGGAAAAATAGATAATATCTAAAGGGTAATTTGGAAGGAAATGGAAACTAGAGAAAAGCGGGATTTAGAAATGAAAAAGAGAGGGTAAGAAATGAAAGAGGTACGAAATAGAATCAAAATGAGTGAGAAATGGATGTGATGGATAGAAGGATGTTAAAGGAAGAGAAAAATATAGAATTAGAAGGAATTAGGCCAAAATCTAATGAGATTAGAAGGAAGAACTAGCTCACATAGTGTCAAACCAATGAAAATAGTCACCTAGTGAGATTGGAATGGTTGTGGCATTGTCCAAAGAGTTCTAAAAAAACTATTGTAGAGCTTGAGATGATAACTATAACACTTTTGCAATGTTTGATGAAGTGTAGAATACTCACTCATTAAAAAGAAATTACTCCAATATGATGCAAAATATAATTATTTTCCATTCATGTCTTAAAATGAGGGGAAAATGGGCCTTATTTGAATATTTTTAGGAGCTTGTTGACATAACTTAGTATGGAGCCCAAGCCACCATCATTAAGTGTGCATGTGATTTATTTTATGGTCCAATGGGCTAAAAGGGCTAGGCTACCACCCTTCCAATGGGAGGGGGTTGTTTGGCACCTTTGTTTGAAAAGGTTCAAATTTTAATGGAAATCTACGAAAAAAGGGAGATATCCAAGGGTAGTGGTCCTAAGTGAAGCTAAGTCATAAAATTTGAGATTTAAGAGGAAAAAGAAGAGGTCTACACACATTTTAGAAAAATAAAGGATAAAATCTAATAATTTGATTAAGTAATAAGAAGGGTTTTAGTGATTGACAAAGAGGGTAAAGGGGATATGAAGAAAGGGTAAAATATGTATTTGGAAAAAAGGGTAAGAGGGTGATGAGGATGGGATAAGAATAGCTTAGCAAGGGAAAAAGATTAGAATAGAGTAAAAAACACACAAAATAAGAAATGGACTAAAATGAGTGCAAAATATAGTAAAAGAAGTTACAAAGTGTCTAATTTTTTTATTACGAGATTAGATGGTAATAAATGTGTAGTGAAGTTGAAGCCTTGAAAAAACATATAACTAGTTTGAAGACTATAACTAGTGAAGTTGAAGCCTTGAAAAAACATATAACTAGTTTGAAGACATAGGTATCCCATATAAGATGCTTTACCAATATTATTAATTCAAACTTGTACACTATTCTAAGAAATAAACTATGACCTCTAGAGAAGGATGTAAGAATTCAAACAAGTAATGACTATATCGAGATAAATTATGTACTCTCCATTTACATGAACTACCATCAAAGTTGGTATTTGATGATAATTAATCCAACTACAATACAATCAATGTAAAATTCTCTTTAAATTGTTGATAACATATTATGTCCAACCACAAGAGAGCAAGAGCAAGCTAATGAGTCCACTTTTAGTGGAAGTATCAGTCTTGAAATATTAATATTATATTTGAAGCACTTACACATATAATCTTAAATATAATTCACTATGTGACTTTATGATTTGCTCTCCTAATTTTGAAAAATGTTTAAGATTTTAGTTAATTATTTCATATTGTGTGCACTCTACTACTCTTTCAAAAATAGGAGAGAGAAATCATAAAGTTATATAGTGAATTATACGTACACTTTATCAAATTATTCCTTGAACTAATTTTTTTTTTCTCTACAATAGTAAAATGTATTCCTTCCAAATAGGAAGGACGTATCCACATTGCATGATCCTTGCACCCACATTTATTAAAAATTCTCCCCTCTCAAAAATAATTTCAAACTTGTTCTTCCCTTCTTGAAGTAGTTGATAGATATTAAAGTTGTGATGTTTTTTATGTGAATATAATAAAATGATTAGAATAGTGCATATGATGACTTAAATTGGTAAAATAAATGTATTGAATTTATTGGATGTAGTGTGCTTCAACAAACAATACCCGTCAATTATGGCATATAAGTCCAATGTTACCCACAAGAAGAATTCATCAAAATAAAAGGATGATTGCAAATTGTTTTTACATTTCATGTAGCGGAATCCACTTCTCATATCCCTATAGAAACCAATTGTCTTGTATCTTTGTGACTTTTTTGCATAATTCACAAAATTACAAAAAATGAAGACTCAAGGGATATTCCAACCAAAGGATGATGAAATATAACAAAATTAAATGTCAACATAAGAACAGTTTACTTCTTAATGCTCATTATCATAATGATAGAGCAAAAATAATATTTAGATTACAAAATAAATGCTAGAGTTTCTAACATCTAACATAGTGATTCAACTCATGTAACAATTTATGATTACGATTAACCATAGCTTATCCCAAAGCGTGCAATGAAGACTATTTCATGCTACCTGGGTGCCACTTGATGCTGCATCCAATACTGAAAAACCAACAAAATAACATATGTTTAGATAGAGTAATTCTAACAAATATAAAGTGTCTTTGGTTTTCATGTTGCAAGCTTAACACTACATACCTTGGTTTTTGAGGAAAACTTAAGGGTCGACCACTTAGCACACAATCCAAAGCTATTCTTAAGTCTCTACAAACAAATACAATGATAAATTTTACTTACATATGAAATTTCATCCAAAAGAGCATATTTTTAGGGTATAGATCAGAGGAGTTAAGAGCCCATACCGTCCTGTAATGGGTCTATTGTTATTAGGTCGTGAATCATCAAATTGTCCATGATAAAAAAGCTCAAATGGTCGCCTTCCATCCTATTCAACCAAGTCACCAATATTGTATGATTGTTATTGAATGAAGTAAAGGGTTCCATAACATTCAATATACAAGCTCTAAGATATGAGCACCATTTTCAAGTGCCTACATTAACTCTATATAATACCTTCTTGAAAATGAAAAAGTCTGGGGCGCAAGCAACTCCAAAAGCTCGTGCAACTTCTTGTGTCTGTAAACATAGAGTATAGAAAATATGTCAATTATCATAGTAATAAATAACTATCAAGAGAAATATCCCCACTTAATATAAGGTCATAGAGACAATTGAGTTTTATGGTATTCTTTTATTCATGTTTGAAAAATATTTTGTGCACTAGATGTATATCATTAAAACTCTAAATTACTCAAAATATCAATTAAATTGTCTCATTGACCACTCCAACACACTTTTCCCCAATCATTGGATGTGTTTTATTTATTTATGTTTATATGTCTTTCAATGTAACCTACATAAGGGTGGTAACACATGCTACCATATATAACATATTTTGAACCTATATTTTCTTTTGCTTTAAGAAACATGTACATCCTATATTTAACATCTAAATATTTGACAAGCATTTTAGAAAAAGAAAGAAAAATAACTTACTAAAATTTTCAAAACAAATTTTGTCAAGCATTTCCCTATTTAATTTTTTAGTTAGCTACATTTTTAATTGTTGGACTTCTTCCTAGTACTCTTGTATTGTATTGTTTTTAATCATGAGTCTCATTGACTTTTTGTACTTATTACATTAATAATATTTTTCTTCTAAATAGAATAGAGAGTAGTTTTTGTTTTTTTATTCTCAAGAGTCTTTGATCAAATAGTGTTTATAGAAGCTTTTATGTGGCTAGGTTTTGACACTTGATTCTATTTTAAAAATATATAGTTCCTAGTTGCTTTTGATGTATGAAAATCCAATTTTCCTTATAATTAAAAGTGCATAACCATCTAACCCATTTGAGACCCCTACAAACCCTACTATTACTAGAGTTTTGTTTGTCATCCCCAAGGTAAAGTGAGGGGGCATCTAGGGAATCCAAATATGCTTTAAGGTATATAAATTGGCAAACATTGATGTTATAATAAATTTAACATCTATAGATCCTCATATTATTGGGTAAATACATCATCCTATGAGTATGTATTGATCCAAGATTTGAAAGTGTTAATAAATTATTTTATTTTGGATGCTTATTAATTGCCACATGAAGTGTAGTCCTTAGGAAGATACATGTCGATCCTCCTATGATTTGGGGTTTGTAAGAGATGCAATAAGAATTGGTACTTTGACCATCGTAAGGTATCATGGAATTACTCCAATTGACTTTTTCCTTCACTAGCTTTATCATTGTACCAAGCACACAAGGTCCAAATTAACCTAATTTGGCATGCTTGATACCACACAACTCACAACTCTAGCAATGACAATCCCTTTTTGTTTATTTATTCCAAGCTACTTCTATAAAATGAAGATATGGACAATATGAATAGATGAATGGAAAGTGGCTTAACTCTTGTAAATTGATGAGACATCCTTTCATTTCCCACACTTATATATTAACGTATGAAATATATTACTTAATTACTAAAATAGACACTCAATTTGGTTGATACATTTAACCTCTCTAATCATTGAACAAAATTTGTAAAATCTTCCTAATATACTCTCAAATTATAGTCTTGAATTATTGATTTGTTGTTGTTGTGTCCTCTTTGCTAAGGCACCCTAATTGTTGTTGTTATTGTTCTCTCAATTATATTCATTGAACTACCATTTGTAAAAAATTAGAATCCATTTAGTGTGTTGTCCCTTGGGTTACCCCAACACCCTAGATAAGTAAGTAGTCTCTAAAGCAAATAATATGATCAACACTTGCTTAGATGTTTGATAATTTTTGTGATTATGTTTATTAATTTGATAAATGGTTGGTTCTAGGCTAGGTGATGGAGAAGGATGGTTTAGTGTTCCAAACGAGATATATTATTGATGATGGGCATTAACAGATACTCATATTTAGACATAGTTTGGTGATTGCCTTATTCAATACTAGATATATTGAGTTTTGGTTACCAACACCCCAAGTTTATAAGCAAGTACTATCATATAGAGTGTATTTTTACCTTGCATTTGCAAGATGTGAGTCATCAAGTATGATAGTTCATATGAAAAAAATTATGTAACATAAGAATGGTTATTGCTTCTCTAGTATCATGACTATTTGGTATACTATACTTTCAAATAATATATGGTAAGACTAAAAGTAGGACCAAAGGTAACAAATTTATTTTGGTTGGCCCTCCAAATTGAAAATATTCAAAGAAATTGCATCTTGTAACTCAATTTATGGGTTTTGGAAAATATCGAGATATCAAATAAATCTTATAATTTTCATGGAGGGAGATTGCCTATTTTTAGTTACAATCATCATTTATAATATTCTCTATGTTACCAATGGATTAGATGAATAAACAACATTGAACCATATTCCATTTGTAATTCCCTATTTTGTAAAATTTGCATCCTTCAAAGTACAAATTTTCATATAAAAAGTTGTCAATTTAATCCTTGTCTCCTAAAAATTCCATGACAACAAGCATTACCAATTTGGAATCTACTAGCAAGGAGTCAACATATCTTGTAACGATGTTTATTGTAAAAAAAAAAGCATGTTCTACTAACTCATTTCTAAAGGTCAATCTTTTCTACATGATGAGATGAGTGACTTCCTTAGAAGGATATTTTTACATATTTTCTTAGAATAAAAATATTGCAATCCATGTTGCATTGCAAGTTTCTTCACTCTAATCCTTAATCATCCAAGTGCCCCCTAAAAGAGATCCCTACCATCCTAAAAGGGCGCAAAATAATTCCATGGTTTTCTTAAATTCAATTCCACCTTGTTTTATTCAATTCCCTAGACCAACTAGTATCAAGCATACTTTCTTATTTCAAACAAGTAGCATAAGCATTGAAGTAAGTCTCATTACTTTAATCGCAATGCCCTGTTGAAGAGATAGCCAACTTAGAACTATTTATTTGTAACTCTAAGTAATTATCAAGTTAATTCGATTGACATCTTTAATTAGAACTAGGATGTGGTGCTCTTGTCTAAGAAAACTTCTAGTTAACATTAATATAACCTTTTTTTTATCAATCAAAATTCCATTATTTTCTTTCAAGACCAACATAAATTGTGTTGTTTTCTATGTCTTTCAATATTCAATGATTGGGGACTTAGTTCTATATTATTTTTACACAGTTAAAATCTAGTTGTGCTAAATATATTTTGGTGAACCAATAGTTTTTTTCATAGATTTTCCTTAAGGATTTTTTCTGTATAACAAGAATTGCATTGGCTTTAAAGTAATCCTAGAGCCACAAAATAGTTTTGTTACAAATAGCTACCAATATAAAAACTTGGTACCTCAAATTATAGAAGCATGTTGGTACACCAAGTATTCAACAAAAGGTTCAAAGAGCTCTCAAAATTTCTTGAAATTAGCAATAACCACCAATTTGGTAATGGGAAATTATTAAGAACATGAAAGCCTTTCTATCCACTACCCTTACAACTTAAGAGGCTTGCTTCAACACCACAAGGCTACACAAGGGCAATCAAAATCTTATATTGTTAACTATCTTCAACCTTAATATGTATGTATTACATCAAGATGAAAACAAATTGAAATAGGTAAGGTTGGAAATTGATTTTGCAATTGTATCACATTATCTATGTTTCATTTTCCATTTGACAAAAAATGGATGAAGAATAGAAAGATTTTTTTTATGTTTGATTAGAAAAGATAGAGGTTACCATATCATGATTTCTACATATAGCCAAGATGAAAGGCCAAATATTTGAGAAGAATACCATGTTCCCCATTCTCTTTTTATTTTCATTCCCTCACTGTTTATATTTGAAACCAATTGCATTGAATTGTTTACAACTTTATCATAGACCTTATTAGCTTATCATCTTAATCCATGAAGTTATGATTTTCATAGGGCCAGCCTCAACAATTCATTTTCCAAATGACTTACTTCAACAACAAGGGGATTGAATAATGGAACACAAAAGTCTACAACCATAACATTCACATATTTTTGGAGGTAATTAAGACACATATTGTTCTTGACATTATAGTTGAGCCTAGTGAATCTTACCTTGTTATTTAACTAATATGAAGTATCAAAGATTGCAATAAGTTTGGTTGAAGCCATGTTGTGTACTACATCATAGTATGTTTTTCTTCCATAAGTTGTAGTTGAGTCCATGATCATTTTTCCTATCAATTGTTGAGCCATGGTGACATTATGATAGTTTAAATCACATCCTACCTAAATGCATTTCTAAAGCTAGATCCTCGACAAGTCATGCTAGAAAATTCTATACACACTCACTAAATTCTTTAATTAAATTCTCTACAAATAAGATAATTTTACTATTCTTGGAAGAACTGTCTCTAATCAATTTTCCTATCCCCTTATCATTAAGATTGGATGGAGTGCAAGATTCCTTTTTTTGTTGTGGACTATACCTCTTTCTTCCCCTTTTTCTTTAAATTGGAGAAACATTAATTCATAAAAGAAATTTCACCTATTAGGAAAGAAAGTGCACCAAAATACTAGGGGAACCACACCATCTAGACTCAAAGCCATTCATCCAAACCAAAGTAGGAACTACACTAGAAGGAGAAATGACCATACCATAAAGCAAAGGATTCAAGGGCCTTCCAACAATCTAGAGGGCAGGTGCATGAATTAAAGATTTCATTAGTAAACTACAAAACTTGCCAATCCAAAATAGTTTGAACTGAGAGACTCAAATGTCATTTCATATACAAAATTTGGCTTATGGTTATCAATTAAATTAGTATTATTATCTCCATATAGAAAACAAAAAATAGGGGAAGAAAACACCTACATGGTGCCCTTTCACAACTCAAAGTAATATATTGCTTTGCCACCTTTAAATGACCTTAGTGAGATGACAAGTAAAAATATTTTACTTTTAATCGATGGGCTTAGTAACAACAACCATGCTTTAATCTTCCATGCAGTATCTCAACATCATAATATTTCTAAGCTAACATAAACAATGCCCTCTCACTCACTCTTGTCCTACTTTGGTATTTCAAACAATGTTATCCCGCTCGATTGTAGAACCCCTAGTGGCCTTTTTTTTCCACTCCTAGTGGCCCCTATCATTGGTTCGAGGGTTAGTTCCTTTGCATTACTTGCACCAACAATTGGTTCCTCTCCACTATGAGAAAATTGTGTTGTCTACATCCATGTTCCTACCACAACTATTGGTTTTATAGGGCATACATATGGTGATTTCAGTATTCCTATTATTGGCGTGGTGCTTGAGGCTTTTGGTTATACCTTTTGTATTTTTGCTCATGGGTTTGTTGGGGCCAATGCTTTAGTGTGTGGCTCTTCCAATTATAGCAATGGTGGGTCCCCTAGTTGTATTCTAACATTTGGTGACTTGGGTGAAGTAGCTAGGGTGAGATCTATGTATCCATGGCTAGCTCAAGGGCCCCCTCTGGTTCTACTCACCATTCTCACCATGAAAAGGCACATCCCCTTTCTTGTTCTCACTCTCCCTTGATGAAGTGGTTGAAAATGAAATTGTTTATGCTTGTAGAAGTCTAATTTGTAGATTGAACATCATTCGGCCTTCTCTCCTAAACTTGGATACATTGATTTTGGAGTCTTGGGGTTTTCCCTTTTGATATTTGGTTGTAGTTGTGTTGTTCAATTTTGTGTCTTGTTTTGGGTCAACTAGTGTTCTGCTAATTGTTTCACAGTAATTGAGTTTGAGTTCTTAGCAAAACCTATTTACCCATTAAGGTTGTGGGATGTTGTTGTTGGGCAGCTTTGTTGTAGTTTTGCTATTGTTTGGCTTTTGTGTTGGTTGATGTTTGTTGTAAAGGGTTCCATGGTCCCTTCAAAACCTGTTTTACCCATATAATAAAAAACAACCATGATTTCCAAGGAGAATGTACATCAAACAAGAGACACAAGCAATGGTAATAAAAAAAGAATTTGCTTCTCATTCTTTAATTATTGCATTACCCATTTTGGGATCATTGCTGGATTTAATGGGAATGGGGATGCACTTATTATGATTGACAAAAAATTTAGCCCGGGATAGAAAGGAAGGGGGTGGAGTGTAGAGTGAGAGCAAAACATGGGAGGTAAGGGGGAGTAGGAAGGAGTGATGGGGTCTCAAGGGCTTAGTAACAACAACCATGCTTTAATCTTTCATGCAATATCTCAACATCATAATATTTCTAAGCTAACATAAACAATGCCCTCTCACTCACTCTTGTCCTATTTTGGTATTTCAAACAATGTCATCCCGCTCGATTGTAGAACCCCTAGTGACCTTTTTTTTCCACTCCTAGTGGCCCCTATCATTGGTTCGAGGGTTAGTTCCTTTGCATTGCTTGCACCAACAATTGGTTCCTCTCCACTGTGAGCAAATTGTGTTGTCTACATCCATGTTCCTACCACAACTATTGGTTTTATAGGGCATACATATGGTGATTTCAGTATTCCTATTATTGGCATGGTGCTTGAGGCTTTTGGTTATACCTTTTGTATGTTTGCTCATGGGTTTGTTGGGGCCAATGCTTTGGTGTGTGGCTCTTCCAATTATAGCAATGGTGGGTCCCCTAGTTGTATTCTAACATCTGGTGACTTGGATGAAGTAGCTAGGGTGAGATCTATGTATCCATGGCTAGCTTAAGGGGCCCCTCTGGTTCTACTCTCCATTCTCACCATGAAAAGGCACATCCCCTTTCTTGTTCTCACTCTCCCTTGATGAAGTGGTTGAAAATGAAATTGTTTATGCTTATAGAAGTCTAATTTGTAGATTGAACATCATTTGGCCTTTTCTCCTAAACTTGGATACATTGATTTTGGAGTATTGCGGTTTTCCCTTTTGATATTTGGTTGTAGTCATGTTGTTTGATTTTGTGTCTTGTTTTGGGTCAACTAGTGTTCTGCTAAATGTTTCACGGTAATTGAGTTTGAGTTCCCAGTAAAACCTCTTTACCCATTAAGGTTGTGGGATGTTGTTGTTGGGCAGCTTTGTTGTAGTTTTGCTATTGTTTGGCTTTTGTGTTGGTTGATGTTTGTTGTAAAGGGTTCCATGGTCCCTTCAAAACCTGTTTTACCCATATAATAAAAAACAACCATAATTTCCAAGGAGGATGTACATCAAACAAGAGACACAAGCAATGGTAATAAAAAAAGGATTTGCTTCTCATTCTTTAATTATTGCATTACCCATTTTGAGATCATTGTTGAATTTAATGGGAATGGGGATGCACTTATTATGATTGACAAAAAATTTAGCCTGGGATAGAAAGGAAGAGGGTGGAGAGTAGAGTGAGAGCAAAACATGGGAGGTAAGGGGGAGTAAGGAGTGATGGGGTCTCAAGGGGAAGGGAGAGTAAGTTGGGGTTGGATTTGGTTTACATCGTGTATATAAAAAAAAAAAAATAATAATAATTGGAGAGAATCTTTGAAGTTTCCTTCAAAGAATTTGTCAGGGTCTCCATCAAAGGGAAGTAAATTCACAGCCATACCAATAGCAAGGTATGCTACCTTAATTCCTTCCCTTTGGATGCAAGAGAATGGGACTTCTTCCGATTTCTTTGAGAGACAAGAGAATGGGACTTCTTCCGATTTCTTTGAGAGACACTTTGCTTTGTCAATTACATCTTTCAATTTCCAAGAAATGACTTTCTCATATTTCATGGCATTGATAATAATTTGTGAGTCACTTTCTATAATTATTTTATACCTTTCAACATGGTCATTGCCTTTTCTTGGTTATTAGTATCTTTACCAATATGTAAAGAGAAGATAAGCTTGCTTTCACTATTCTCGTTTCTAAATATGCATCCATCACGAGATGAGCCAGACTTTCCTTTAGCAGACCTGGCAAAGTTTAGTTTTATATAGTTAGGTGAAAGTGAGCGGATTAGGAGACCATACAAACTTTGTTTCACTTTTTTATAACATCTCAGCAAGTACATTTTTCATTATGCACCATTTTATAAGGGTTATAGTTCTCATTTCCTACTCCACTAAAAAAAATACCTTGTGTTATAGGTGGACAGCAGAATGTAAATACCTATTTCTGTTGTAAGAGATCATATCCATGTTATCTTGCTAAATAAATATGGCTGGATCCATTATTTTCATGCATTCCTAAATATAAAAAACTAGAGCTTTGTCCACTTCAACCAAACTATTGGGGGAAAACAAATTTCAATGTTCATTACCTAACAGATTAGAAAATTATAATTGATTGTTTCAAAACTAATTGTGCTTTGAGTTTCCCTAAAGGGCATTACATATTTTAGGTGAGGCATTGCAGATCATGCAAAAAAATATTTGGATGAGGATAAAGAAAGACACAAACGTGATCACAAAATCTCATGATAGAGGAAAAACTTGTTTTACATGAGGATGCATTCCCAAGAATAGAAAACATGCCTCATGCAGTTTTAGGGGAAGAGAACAAGGTAAGAACCTTTTAAATGTAGACACAAGTGAGCACCTGAGTGTGCATATCACTCTCATTCTGTTAGATGTTAGGTTACATCATTTCAGCACCACAGCCTGGATGCTGTGCCTGTTACAGAACTTTCTCGCTTTGCTTTGTGAAGTGGTAGCATGGATTTATTATTTGCTGTATCACCCATCTTGAAACTATTTGTGTCCTTACTCTCTTTAATGAACTTATCTATCTTCTCATGCAATAAATCTGTGACTTTCTCTGACATCTGCGATAATCTCTTTGCTCTAAGTTACATAGCAGCAATTACTGTCCCATTAACCAGTTCGTGCTTATTAGTGGCTTTAATACTAATTTCAATTTCAATATCCTGCATACCTCATTGTAGACTGGTTGAAGATGACTGGAATGTCCTCAAACTGTCTCCTTAATTTAAAGGAATACTAAGCCATCCATTAGAGTCTCATCTTTGAAGTTGCATGAGAAATCACCAAACAAGGAAAAACATAGACAGGTCTGTTTGTTATCTATTTTCCCTGATATATTTAACTAATCATAACTATTTCACTAACACACCCATCAACTCCAAAAACCTTGAAAAAGTCAATTACTAACAAATTTCAACAATTGAGGATACGGCTGACTGGTTAAGGTGCTCGCTTGTTGGGAGATTCTGTGGTAATTGCCCCAACATTGACACTGTTCACAAATGGATCTTTCGTATTTGGAAGCTTTGTGACAAGGTGGAGGAAGCTTTGTGACAAGGTGGAGGTATCTGCTTTGTTGAATGGCTTTTTTCTTTTTTTTCCTTTTCTTGTCAGGAGGATTGTACTAAGGTTCTGTTTGATGGCCCTTGGTTTTTGGGGTCAAATGGTCTAAGTCTTCAAAGCTGGTCGTCTGGTTTCAATCCTATGGTTGATTCTTTCAAGTTTCCTATTTGGGTCTGTCTACCTGGGCTTCCTTTGGAATTTTGGAATGAAAAGATTTTCATGTCAATTGCTAACTCTTTTGGACAATACAGTGCTACTCATAAGATCACTAAATTTAGGAAGCTGTTGTTATATGCTAGATTTTGTGTGTTTGCGGAGAAAAATCTGCAGCTGCCCACTCAGGTTACCTTGTCCTCCAAATTTGGTGTCTGGGTTCAGCAGTTAGACTTTGAAGACTCCCCTGTAATCTGTCTTTCTTGTGGTATAGTGGGTCATTCATCCACTTCTTGTCACAAGAACAAGAAACAACACTTTGTTTGGAAGAAGAAAGACAATCAGCAAGCTGCTAAAGAGGACTCATTTTCTCTTGGAAGGATATTCAGCAAGCTGCTGAGGAGGACTCTACTCCTACTTGTCAGGAAGTTCTGAAAGCTGATCTTAAGGAGTTTCCCCCATCGGATGTTGATTTGAATATGGGGGAAAGTTCTGTCAGTGATTGTATGTCTCCTCTCCTCCCCATAAAGGTTAGTTTTGAGGAGAAGGATCCTTGTTTTGAGATAAAACAGAGTTCTTTGGAACAATTTTTTAAACCACCATGATTTCGGTGGGCTGGTAGGTCTGTTAGTTTTGCTGTTTCTTGTGGTGTCTCCTGTTTTTTGTTGTCTGTTATTGTAGGTGGTGCTTCATGATCAATCTTTTTATTGTAAAAGGGTTGAGACCCTTTTAAAACCCTGCTTACCTTATCAAAAACAAATTTCAACAATTTTCTAGTTTAATGTAAACATTATTATTATTTATTTCTTATATAATTTCCATTTTTTTACTAACTACTTATGGTATTTTAGAGTTTACATCCCTTGATATCCCCATTGCCTTATCACCTGTATCATCCAACAATTTTTTTCCTTGTTCTGCTGATGGCTTGGGCCTTATATATGTCCCCTGTCTTCAAAGTTTAGTCATTGCATAACTCAGTGAAATTCTTATAGCTTGCTGATTGGTGAAAGTCTTTTAACAAGCAAACAGCAAACTCTTTATTAAATACAATTCTTTGAGACGTTGACTTGATTCAGAGGCAGTCTTTTGCAGTTTCGATAATCTTCCACAAAGATTATTCGGGGTGTGAATTGGACACTAAATTATGCCAATGTACTTCAAAATAAAATCCAACATATCAGCCTAAAGGATTTCCTTGTGTCATGAAGTATAGAGCTCTTATCATGTCTAGCACTCAATAATGGTTTGTGTTGGATTCTCAGATGAAAATCTTACTTCAGTTCTATTTTTATGAAGCTTGATCTTCACATAGGTTTGATGCGAAATCTTTAGTAAATGAGAACCCAATTTAAGCATTTATCATCAAGATATTTCATACTAGTCTTGAGCTCAAGAGATTTCTCATAATATATAAAAAATGGGTATATCTAAGTAACCATACTCTCATTTGATGAGACAATGAAAAGCTATGATGCATAGAGATAATGCAAACAAGTGATGGACCCACTTCAAATATATATGTCAACATGAAATAAGAAGAGGCGCAGAAAGGCACACAGAAGATTGTTAGAAGTAACATGCAGTTTGAGGAACATACCCAAATGCCAAATTCGATAAATGTATGGAATTGGCATCATTCTATCTACAAAAGATTAAAGTATGAAACAAGGCACGATTCAATTCTGTAACTATTTCACATAAGATAAAAAGACATCCTGCAGTCCAGGATCTTACTTTAAGACAACGAATTCAATATAAGAATGATTTCAGCCAGGATAAGCAAACTGGACTGTACGAAATTTCGACACCTGATTTTCCTTTTCTATTCCTGGGGGAGGCAGAAGGAGCAGTAGTTGTTAACATAATAACTAAAATTTACTCTAGGCCTCCATCTAAGAGATCTCTCACAGAAGTCTTTCAACTTATACTTGTTTTTAATCACTTGAACCTAATCCAATGAGCTTAATTTGAGAAACAGATAAAGGCTTATTTATCAGATAAATTCAAGATGCCTGTGAGACTGCACACATCTGTTTGACTTTTCAAACAACAAGGTCTAAATTGCTGAGGGAAAAATCTTCACTTCACCAGGTTCCCCGACTTAGTTTGGATGCAACCTAGCTGGAACAGTACTCTGAATCCTCACTATATGCTTAAGAGATTTTTAATCAATTAATGAGTGAAAAATTGCTACCACGAGTTTAGCTCTTTATTGAATCAAACCTTCTGAATTGACAATTGCCTAACCGTAATTTAAAGACTTTTCCCTTGAGGATGATAATAATAATTTTTTAAATCGAGATGGATGTCAAATTTTAGATCTACTTTAAGAGAGTTTTCATTAATTATTTCCCAGAGTCTTCATAAGGTCACCAATATTTGAGATTCAGTAGAATATTGTAGATACAACAAATATTAAAACCCAGATAGCTTTAGTTCAGTATAATCATGCCTAGACAAATTCTTATTCTTTTAGAAGTAGACAATTTAAGCTGGAGAAATGCATGAACTATGTGATTTTTACTGGAAAGAAGAATAGGTTTATTTGTTAAGATTTACTCACCTCATCATAAAGATATGGAAATGGATAATCAAAACTCTTAGCTTCCTCGGCCATAAAATCTGGACCATCCTGCACAGAAGTAGAGGAAATAATTCTCTGTAAGCTTTTGTACCAAGCAAGGCTTTTTTACCTACTTCTCAAGCTCTTTAGCAAATATGACCATACCTGAGGATGAGTAACAGTTGAATTAGATGATATGGCTACAGTTGCAAGCCCTTTCTGCATGACAAACAATTCAATAATTCGTTCACTAAATTGATACCCATACACACAAAAAGAAATGTAATTACATAGCACACATGTATGGCCGGCTCTGGCCTAGTGCCAAGCGGTAAGATGGGTCAGCAATAGCCAAGTTTCACACCCTCATATATGTGTGTCCCCAGCTTCAAAGTGGTCCCTATATTAATCCGGACTGGTCTATGGGGTAAAGGAGTTGGCTTTCAATGCGTCTGGCATTACTGTTCCATAAACGATAAACTTAAAGGTAGTTTCTAAGGTCCTAGCCAACAGCAGCAGGTCAATTTGGTGTGTAAGACCGTTTGATAGAAAAATTTTAAAAAAAGGAAAAAAATTATTTAACCTTATATATTATTCAAAGATTTGTACTATTCGGGTTTTGTTCTCATGACCCAGTTTGGAGTAAGCCCAGCCTTACCAATCCACCAACAGTAGAAATATTGTAAAATGTAATGTGGCTGGCTTATCAGTTATAGAGAAATACTGTACTATCAAGAAATTTGCAAAGGTAAAGATAGGGGTGCCAGTTCCTTGTTAAACAGCAGGCCAATTTGACTTGTTAAAGGGGAAAAAACATAAAACACATGCACACCCAAATCTTCAAATAATGTGAAAAGGTAAGAAACAACATACTCGTTCATAATCATTGGCAAGTTTCACAATGTCTCGCTTCAAGTGAATAACAAAAGGACAGTGATTACATATGAACATCACCTGCATGTTGAATAACATCAACAATTAGATATCAAAAACAGAATCAGATTTGGTAAGAGGGTTAGAAACATACCAGCAGAGCAGGGTATGCTTCGAAATCTTCCAACGTCCACACCTTTCCAGTCAAAGGCTCTGGAAGCTGCAAATACCCGCTAACTAATAAAAATATATAATGTTGGGACACATGAATGAGGAAAGTAAGTTCAAATAAGGAATGTTACCTCAAAATTGGGGGCTCTGGATTTGAGGGGCACTGCTTTGGATTGTATTCGAGCTGCTCGAATGACTAATCTATTTGCTGGTCTCTGTTTCCAATTGTTTTGGCCAAGTAATAACAGATTGCGAGTACGTTTTAGGGAAGGGGAAAATTGGGCGATACAAGACATCTTTGGAGTTAACATGGAAGTGCATAGCTCTGAAGCGGCTATGGCAGCCATAGCCATTGGAAACCAGGTCTATGATGGTGAAGAAAGTTCTTGGATTCGATTTCAAGTTTATTTTTCTAAGGAAATGTTTCCGACTTCCCTTTGAAATTCCCATTATCCTTTCCAAAAGGGACGGCTAGAGGAAACCTATCATTGTTGCTCCGGGACTTTTATTTATGTGGAATTTGTTGCCGTATGGAAAATTACGAACATGCACTCTCTCTTTCTCCTCTTTTTTTTTTTTTAATTTAGATAGTAAATAATGTTGAAATTGAATATCTTTAAATAGATTTGCTCCATTTGAAGGATTTAAAGATTTTTTAAATAGGCAAAATATTTGGACAAATGTGTTTTTATATGACAATGAATCTTTATGTAATAAATTTTTAGAAATAGTGATGAAATAAAGTTATATTTCCAACACAAATGGATTTAAAGATTTTTTAAATAGGCAAAATATTTGGACAAATGTGTTTTTATATGACAATGAATCTTTATGTAATAATTTTTTTGAAATAGTGATGAAATAAAGTTATATTTCCAACACTCTTTATAAACATTATTTCATTATAAAAAACAATGAGATAATGTATTTGAATATGTTTTATGCAAGCATGAAATATTGAACTTTTGAATATCTTCAACATACATTGATTGTGTTTAAAGCTTGTAGTTATGTATCTTTCTTTGTACTTGTTGATTTAGTCATAAAATATAAATCTTGTTTTGAACATCCATTTATAATTAGTGGCTTCTTCCCTAATTTATGTCAAATATTGCAAGCCTTGAGCATTGGTTCAGCTTTTTCTTGAAGTGTCTTGTTTATTATTTCAGCTACTCCATGTTGTTATGAAGCATATGACATTGAGAGTTTTCTTAATTCTCCTTTATTTGCAAAAAATGATTAAATTATCTTAAGGTAGGGGAGAGGTCCTAGTTGTCACCCATGTTCTAATAACTATTCACTCCTTGCTCACCTAACCCCCTAAATAACTTTTGCATTATAACCAATAATTTTTTTTTAAAAGTCCACTAAAAATTTGTAAATGCACTAATACATGTTCACATATGAATGTGTAGTTGACCAATGAATGCAATCAACTGCGTATGCAACTTCATTTCTAATATAAGACATGTTACTCTAAAATACCCACTTTTGTAATATCTTGAAATCCTGAATGCTTAAAATAACCACTCACTTGCATAGGGTGCAATACTCAAAACATATTTTATTTACACATCTTCATGCACAGTTATTGGATCCTAATATGATATAAATTCAAACTCCTATCAACTTTATGGGTTGTCAAGTGCACATTCTCCCATAGAAACTCTCACATCCACATGGGTCAACTCCATTTACTAAAGCTATATGCACAAACAATAAATGGTGTAAGGCTCCCCTACCAAACAATAAACAAAAAATCATTCATCTTATCATGTAATTCATACAAAAATTGTAACTAAAATAATGTAAATGATCAAATACTACTGAATTAATTCAAATTTCAAACTCAACAACCAGAATGAATATATTCATTTTTCAAATTTGAATGGAACATAAGAGGGACAATAGGTAGCATGATTCACACAATGCAATAGACTATCAATTTTATCTAAGTTCTTTGTCAATATTCTCTACAATATACAAAGCATCAATTTCCTCTAGCTTTTCAGTGAATATCCTTTGCATAATACATATCACCAAGTTCACCCTCTCCACATTCCTCAACTATCCACACATCTTCAGGTTGGTACACCATATTCTCATTGTCGTATCAATGTTTATTATTTTGTAAATGACTTCATACATACACAATAATATATGTAGTAATTAATTTTATATTTTCATAAGTAGAAAGATTGGTAAATTTCTATGTAAAGGTGATTTAATATAGTGTATGTTGATATTATATACAAAAATATAAATAAAACCATGTACAGATATCCAACGTAGTCAAAGCTATTAATACATAGTTTATATAGTTTAGATAGCTACTTTTACCACTATTATATATTCAAGGTTTTCTTCTCTAACAAATTTAATTAATAAAACCATTATTTATATTCATGAAACTTAACACAACAATACTCACTATCGTGTGTTTGTGTGTTGATGGATTGTTTTATAGCTTGTATATAATCACATTTATTTCAAGTGTGGATCCATATTTAACCACTATTTTACCATTGTTATAAATTCAAGGTTATCTTCTCTAACAAATTTAATTAATAAAATCATCATTTATATTCATGAAACTTAACACAACTATATATATCGATGGATTGATTTATAGCTTGTATATAATCACTTTTATTATGTGTGGATACATATTTAACCATCATTTTAAATTCAAAGTCCTCTTTCTCTTACAGATTAAATTTTAAATTTACCACTGTTTATGTTCAACAAACTCTGTATAACTAGTATGCCATGTTTTTCTTACCAACTAAACACATATATATGCTAGTATTAAGCCACTTCCCAATAAGTGTATATATATATATATATATATATATATAACTCAAACAACTATTATAGTTCAACTATCTATTTTCATCATTTTTTATTATGCATTGCTCTTGGCTAGCTATAGTCTCTAGTATGATATATCTGCATGATACTCTCCGTAGATTTAGGTAAGGTCAAGTTATCATTTAAGCTTTCAATTTGCATAAAATGGTGCTTTTGAATATATTCTACTCTAGTAACTGTATCTTTCTCCCATCATTGTGCAATCTATGTAGGGGTTCATTCTCATTACCCATTTGCCCTCTTTAGGGTGATATAATCAAAAGTCCTTCTATAGTATAATACATTCATTATTTAGGGTTTTATTCTAAAAACCTATTCTTCCTTTCATCAACAAACTATCTATAATCATCACAACAACATACATATTCATTTTAATCACACATATGCTTCTCTAGTGTATATATTTTTTGACATAGGGTTTATATTAAGAGTTTGTATATTACAAATACAACTACTATACTATGTTCCTTAAACAATTAGTATAGTTCACTCATCTTTTTTCTCACCATGTATGTTTATATTTTTATTTTTTGTCATACATATATATGCTTTTGTCACAGGTATAACTAGTTATATTTTCATTTTATCATGCATATTCATTAACAATGCTATAAGTATTGGTAATATTTGCTTCCCCTACAAGTTTAGTGAAAACTATAGCACAAGGTTAAAAGGGAAGAGAACATCTAGAAGGTGCACAATTAAAGTGACTCGTGGAGTGAAGTTGACTTCTACACACTCTACAATCGAAGATACAACAATGTGCAATGAATAAGATATTGTTCATGAATGTGCATACCACTCAACATATTGTCTGAGTTTGGAACCACCTGTTAACATTGGTCAATCAAGTTTGGAACCACTTATTGACAATGCTCAAACAGCTTTTTAGCCACATATTGATGTTGGTCAATCTAATTATGTGCAATTGGGGTCCTCAAATGTCTCCAAAATTCATTGGTCTCTTTCTAGAATGCATAGTGTAGTATTAAATATTGAAGAAAACCATGTGTCCATTAGGGGTACAATGATCAAGGGGAGAATCCCCTAGTAGTTTAATGGAATGGCTTAATGGAGTTACCACCACCAAATGGATGGGGCTATGAACCATATTATTTGAAGATGAGGAGGCCAAAATTATCTAGTGGTGCAAGGACATGGCTGACATTGGCCATGGACTTCAAGTTTCTTAGCTAAAATTGACTATGGATCAAATTATTTAATGTAGGCCTAACCCATTCAAAGATTTGATAATAATAAATCTAGAAGGTGTGGACACAAATAGATATATTATGCTAATTCCCTCCATTATCACATCCTTTAATGACAACTTGGATAACTTAGACAACGACCACCATTATGGGTCGAGTAGATTTTGGATATACAATAAAACTAGTGTACATGCTAGTAGAAACTACGGCATGTAGGTTATTACAAGAATGGGTTCTAGATGTTTCCCCCACCTAATCTCCAAAAGTAGGGAGTGGGTCACATTTTTGGCATTTGTCAATGCATTTAGAATGAGAATCCTTTGGATTATATCTCTTTAAATTAAAAAAAAAGGATATGAAAAATTATATTTATAATTGTGATTTGGGGGCATGCATGGTTGTCCAAGAACATGCTTGGATGAAAAAATGTTTTTTTATCAATTGGCTTGAACATTTTGTTGTATCAATCAAGGTGGGGTGTCACCAACAAACATAGCTCTTCTTATTTTTTATGGTCATGGAATCCATGTGGCATTCAAGACAATATATGAAGCAAGGTGTATATGCATTGACTTACTTACCCTCCAGGTGCACATACTAGCCACAAGTTACAACCCTTGGATGTGAGGTGAGTGTCTTTTCTCCATTCAAAAATTATTTTAAATAGGAAAGGACCACATGGATGGAAAACCACCTCAAAATAGATATAGGAAGGGAAGATTTGGCACATCTTGTTAACAAGAAATTCCAACAGGCACTCACACCATGCAATATCATTAGTGGCTTTCGAAGAACAATAATATGGTTGTTAAATCACAAATCACTTAACAAGGACATGAGTCCAAGTGAGGGCTTCACAATTCTAGAGGAAGTAAATATTGTTGGAGGTGAAAGTGATGCCATAATAGTGGATGATGATGTACAATATATTACAGTTGAAGCTTGTTTTCTATTAGCTAGATATAATGAGGACCAAATAGATGAGTTCATGTCCAAACATACAATGTTGAGAATATTGATATTATTGATAATGATATTGAAATCTCTATAGTTCAAAGTGGCTTCAATGAGGCCATAAATAGTGGAGAACATCCAAGTTTTCCAACAAAGACAAGCCAAACACAGTGGCTGAAAGATGTAGCTACAAACCTTAAGGTGCAAAAAAATTAAATTGGTCAACTAGATGTTGGTCCTTTATGTTATCAACCCCACAACATGAATTGATAGAGGTGATTCACTAATTTACCAATACAATTAATTGGGATGCAAAGAATGGGGTTGAATGTGAAGATGACAAGACTTCAAGTGATCAAGATGTTGACTTTGTGCCATGCACACATGATGATGACCAATAGAAAAGAAATTCAATGAAATTTTTTCTAAGGATTCCAATATAAAGGGTATAAGTAACATCACAAGGAGGTTGTACAAGGTGCTTCATCTAAGTAGACAATCACATATCTTAACACCAAATACATACATTGATATGCTTAATGAATAAGAGATGCATAAAAAATGAATAGAAGAATTACAAGTATGGTAAAGGGATCAAATGAGAGAGAAGAAAGTAAAACGAGAAGAAAATCAGGCAGAGAAGGAAAAAATAAGATTGGAGAAGCAAGAGAGAAGAAAAGAAATGGCAGCAGAGAAGTGTAGGCTACAACAAGAAAAGGACGTCCATCAACTAAAGTTAATTGAAAGGAAGGTAGATAAAGCATAGAAAGATAGATTTTTGAGTTGAACACTCTCTTTGATACCACCTCAACATCCTATCTTAATGGACATGTTCAACATATAGTCCCTAACTTTTGTAGCTCTAAGTAATCTACAAGTTGGCTTTGCCCATAGATTCTCATAACAGTTGTAGGTATACTATAAGGAAAATCAAGTGTTGATTTCCCATATAATAAGTACCCTATATAATGTTTCACATTCCAACACATCATATCCACTTAGAAATGATTATGATGTAACACATTATGAATACCCAACACTTTTTCCTAGCTTCATGGAAAATTGAATACCATGGTGGAGGATATGCTTATCTTGATGAACTTAACAAAATTTTGGGAATATGAACTATGTAGATTAAAATAGATCATTTTTTCCTATTGTTTTGTTTCAAAATTTTATGTAATATGTCAATCTCACAATATACATAAATATAATGAGTATTTTGTAATATATTTTTTAAAGTTTGTTTCAATTATATTTAACTTGTGCAATATGTAGTTTATCATTAGCCAAGTTGTAAATAGAGGATGGAGAGGAGCGGGAAGAGGAGAGGAGGGGGAAATTTGAATTATAGAGATGATTTAGATGGAGAAGGAGAGCATGAAGAGGATGCAGATGGATCACTATTGGGAGGTGATGGTGATGGAGAAGGAGAGGATGCAAAGGACACAGATGGTTCTCTGTTGGGAGGCAATGGCAACTTGTGGCTATACTGGTTGTTGTTGCGTTGTTGGGTTGTGACGGCTTCGTGTTGTTTGCTCCTTCTTCCAGTCGAGTGGTGGTGGTGCAAAGCAAGTTGTTGTCATCCAGTTGGGTGGCGATATTTTTGCTTCTTTGTCGAGATGAGATGGAGGATGTTGTTGTTCCTTTGGTTCCTGTTTTCTTTTTGGCCTGCCCTTTGCATTTCTTCTTGAGGGTTTTGGTTGTGGCCTGTGTGGGGTGCGCTTGTTTTTCCTTACAGCTGGTGAGTGTATGCTTTGGGTTTTCTAAGGAGGTTTGGTTGGAGGATGAACTTATTTTTGGTCCTATTAGGCATAATGGGATGGCTTGGGTGCTCTTTTTGTTGGCCTGATCTCTTTCTGGTTTCTTCTTGGCTTCCCTTATCCCCTCTTTGTTGTCAATTTGGTGGTGCCTTTTTAGTGGCTCTCGTTGTTGGGTTGCGACGACTTTGTGTTCTTTTCTTCCTTCTTCTAGTCAGGTGATGGTGGTGCAAAGCAAGTTGTTTTCGTCAATTTGGGTGGTGATAGATTTGCTATTTCGTTGGAACAGGATGGAGGATGAGGAAATTTTCTATTTCGTTGGAATGGGATGGAGGATGTTGTTGTCCCTCTAGTTTTTGTCTACTTTTTGGCCCACCCTTTGCATTTCTTCTTGAGGGTTTTAGTTGTGGCCTTTCTGAGGAGCGCTTGTTTTTCCTTATAGCTGGTGAGTGTGTGCTTTGGGTTTTCTGAGGAGGTTTGGTTGGAGGATGGGATTATTTCTAGTCCTATTAGGCGTAATGGAACAACTTGGGTGCTCTTTTTGCTAGCCTACTCTCTTTTTGGTTTCTTCTTGGCTTCCCTCAGCCCCTCTCTGTTGTCTGTTTGGTGGTGCCTTTTTAGTGGCTCTTGCCCTGGGTGTTTCATGGTTGTTGTTAATTTCCCTCTTGTGGTCTAGCAGTGCTTCCCATTGGTTGGAACTGTGGAGTTTGGCCTATCTTTGGCTCTAACCGGCATGTTGGGGTTGCTTGGGTGATTAATGGTTTGGTTGTCTCTTAGTTTCCTTCTTGTATGGGTTGTTCCCTTTTCCCTTTTGGGTCTTGGTTGCTTCTGCTCTCTTTGGGCTTAGATCTTTTGAGTAGTTGTTGGTCTAGTTCTCTGTCTGGGTTGTTTCCATATTGGGTTCTCTTGGCTAGGTTTTTTCTAGCATTATTGGCATTATTGTTTGGATGTTCTACAAGCTTTTTATTGAAAATGCAGATGTATTTTAGCCAATAATTTAAGGCCTTGTTCTCTCTATCTAGCTTTTTGTTGTGGCCTTGTTCTCTCTGGCTGAATGCCCTTGGACCCTCTTTGTTGGGGATGTTGTTTTTCCTCTTGCCCCCCAAGTGGCTGATGTTGGGGTTTGTAGTCTTTTCTTGGGCTAAATTTCTTCTTGTTTGTATTCTATTGGCTCAGTTGTTTTGGCCTTTTGTGAAGGCTCAAAAGTGGATGAGTGTTTGGCTTATTGATGGGTTATTTTCTATGGAAACCTAGATGAGTTCTTATGTGAAAGTTGTTAAGGTGGACCTATGGTGTTTATTTAAGACTCTTCTTCTTGTCCACAACTTGTTTCTGGTGCAATGTTTATCGAAGGATGCTACGGATGCGTGCTTGGATACCGTGTTAGCTTTCTCCTCTGGTCCTATGGAGGTGGACCTCCCTCAAATGTTCTTATTCAAGTGGGAAGTTATCCTATGGAGGTGGAGGTGGAGGGTGTTTGTGATTTCTAGTTGTGGTGGTCTTGTTTCTTGTAGTATCCTCTCCAATAGAGGAGAGCTCTTTCCTTTAGAGGTGGTTTTGGAGTTGGTTTCATGTTACCAGAGTGCTTCGAAGGAGGTGTTGCTATTGGAGTTGTCCATGGATGATTTGGGATCTTTGGCATCTCATGTTTTATTGCAGGCTGGGTGGTATTCTAAGTTTCTCTCTATGTCCCAGTAGCATGAGCTAATTAGGGGTTTGATGGTGTCCTACACCATTAATCTAGTTATCTTTCTTGGTTATATGGTTTCTATGATGAGTGTTTGGTTTGTCGATGCCTGGAAGATGCAGGTGGTTTCTTTGTATCTCTAAGGGTTTTTGGTCACAGTTAAAACCAAGTTGTAAAAGGGGTTTTAGGCCCTTACTTGTTTGTTTGGTGTTGTGGGTGTAGTCATGTTTATCTTTTAGAGGTTGTTGTGGTGTTGTTGTTGGTTTATGGTTTATTTTATTTGCAGCTTGCCTTTCCTTTTACTAGGTTTCAGGCCCCATCAAAACCTGCTTTTACCTCTAATCAAAAACTTGTGCAATATGTTACATAAGTAGCATGTAGTCATGGAGCTTAAGAAACATTGTTTGCAATAGTTAGTGGTTGATATAAATATGTATGTGTGTGTGTTTACATATGCTTGTATGTATGTATTTATGTATGTATGGATATACATACATATAGAAATACTCAACACATGCACACATATATATGCACATTATATGTTCATTAATATATGTATGTATGTATGTATATACGTCAAAATTAATTAGAGAAATTTTTATATTGTATAATTCAACTATATAAAATAATTATCATGCACACACACATACACACACATCTACACATATATATGTGTGCATATATATGCATATATGTGCATACACACACACATATATGATAACTTGATTTATAAGTATTGTTTATTGAAGGTTCAGATTTAGTGGTTCTAGTTATAACCATCTTCATATATTGGTAATTTTTATTAAGGGGATACATTGTATGTAAATCATAAATGAAAATAATACATTAGTATATGATATTACAGAAAAAGACAATAAACTATACTACTATATACAACAATTTATAAAAGTACATAAAATACCAAGTCAAGAAATAATCAACTTGAAATTAGTTAGATAATACTTTGTCGTAGTATATACAACAATTTAGAAAATTAAATAAAATATAACAAGAATATATTGAACAATAAATAAATAAATATTATGTCTATTGGGTCGTTACCAAAGTAAAGTCGTGTAATACTTTACTTGAATTGTGTAGTTACAAAATGAGGTGTGCTAGAAACCTCTCACCACTTTGACATGCCTAATATTTTTTTATATAATCCACCAAGTTATGAGAAAACATCAAAATATCCCAATAATAGTGCATGCAAAATTGGAAGTTGTATACAAGTAGAACACCATAGTATGATTAGAACAAACATAATTTAAGTTTACGAATCCCAGTAATAGTCATTTGAGAAAAATGTCCCAAAATATGTATTATGTTAACAAACACAAATTTAGATTTTCTCATCCCTTGAGAAATCAATCAAGGTAGTCCAAGATAAGAGGTAAAAACTTCCCCTCCATCAAGGTTTGATTTTAGATTGTACAGGTTTAGTGTGGCCCTCTCCCCTTCTCTGAGGGTGCTAACCCTTCCCTTGTTCTCAAGAACTTTGAAGAGCCATTGGATGGTACTACTCCTCCCTTGAGCCTCGTGCCTTTTTCAAACCCTTCCAATATCCAAAATTATAGGAAAAACCCTCACTAGGCCTCAAAGAAAAATCCCCTATTTCAAAGGACCCCAACCCATTCAAAAAGAAAAATGTGACCTTTTCTGACCCCTAGATTTCCATCTTGGATAATTCTGAGGATTCTTGGCACCCCACCCTAAGGACTCCCCTACTGGAGCCCTCCCAAGTGTCCTCATATGTTTCTCCCCCTATTTCCCATCCCTAAAGTATGCATCAAGTGTAGGTCCAAGACGACTCTTAACTGGACGTTGTCATTTGTTTAAGTCATGTCCCTCTACAGCTTACAATAAATAAAATTTATAAATCAATGAATCTTCAAAATAACATATTGAAATGGATACTCTCACAACTTGTTACTAAAAAAGACAAGATTTAGAAGTTGGAGATGACGGTGCTCGAGAACAAGTAGTATTGGTTAGGGGAATCCAAGGATGCAGGCATTGGAACCTGTTGACCAGTCTTGCCAAGTCCTTTTAGAAATGGGCCAAGATGGAGATGGAGATCGATGAGATAAAATATGCCATTGGTACCTATGAGGAGAAGAAAAAACCACAAGATGAAATAGCCACTATGAGAAGCAACTAGGAGAAAACTCTCTACAGCTTGCAAGATATCATGGATTGCAACAAAGAAACCATGAGGAACATGGCTATCACTATCTAGGTTTTCCAACAAGAGCTTAGGAATTTCCATGGTAAGTGCATAGGGGAGGACCTTCCTAAGGTTGTTGTCTCCAAGAAGAAGGGAAAAAGTGTTGATAGTTCTACCACTCCCTTGATCAATTATGGAGACACCAAGAAAATAAACCATCAAATTTTAAGGAAATGTTGTAATTTTAGGTGAACGAATGGCAGGCTGTCAAAGGACTCCAACTGTTGGGTGACCAGTAGTTTCCTCTGGTCTCTTGCTAGTTTCTTTCTTCTTTTGTGCTTTTTCTATTTTTCTAGACTTTTAATCTAGTTTTTTAGTTGTGCTTCTTTTGGGTGTCTCACTTCTCATGAGCTCTCCCGTATGGAATTTATGGTCATTTTATAATGGGTATGGGTGTTAGAAACCAAGATCAGATTTGCAAACCAGAATAATCCTTCCACAGAAGAGAAAAATTAGAAAAGGCAGAGATATTGCAAAAAGATGTGCAACATAATATTCGAGAATTCAATAATTACAAGATAATGATTTGCTTTATAAAAGCAAAGATGCAAAACCCTAATCTTATCTTGAGCAACAACTCAAAAAGATAAGGATAAAACCTATAACTTAGGAAATAAATAATTACCTAAGTAAACTTATGCAAAGTGTAATTAAATATTAATTACACCAACACCCCCCCATAAGTGCAATTTAGGGAGAAGCAAAATTATTATGCAAATATGAGTCCCGACAACAAGGCCTGATCAGGTACTCATGTACAAATGCAAAGATGAAGTAGAGAAGGAAAACCCAGTGGGACAAAACCCCCCTACAATGAGATGAATGCTGCAAAGAAGCACTGGAAGAACACTGTGGAGTAACAATGGAATCTGATTCTAGCAATCAAGGAAAGATACTTTTGTTTGCTACTGTAACCAGATGAGAGTCACTGATTGACTCAAGGAATCATGATAAAGCAATAGCAGACCCGATGCCATAGAACACTGGAAAACTCACAAACTAGAACAACCCTGGAATCTGTGAAGCAATAGGAGATGAGATGATGACATAATCTGGAAGCCGTGTATCTCGATGTCGATGCCAAACTATGACTGAAACTCTTCCATGGGAAGGAGTACCATGAAGACTCTGGAACATTAACCATAAAAACATGGCCCTCAAACTGAAATGGATCCAATGTGGATCATTAACCATAGGCTCTCAATCTAAAGTGTGAACCGGATGTGAATCAACAATGTGTCTAGCTAAGCAAAGATATGGCCAAAAGAAACTAAGAAACTAGATGACTCATACAAGTTGCCATCAAAACAATATGCATATGGAAATCAAAGTGAAAACTACACTCTAATTAGATTTATTATGCAAGAAACCCCCCTGAATGGAACTTTATATTAGTTCATTTATTACAATAACCCAATGATTGTAAAAGGAGAGAATCCTAAATGTGCATAAACAGAAAATAACATGAATTGGTACTGAAATGAAGTGCAAATGTTCAATTTTCACCTTTCCAACTGCCAAGACATCCAAGTAATCTCCAAAACACCCATCGAGACAAATATGGAATAAAAAAAAATTGGGATAGATATAGAAAAAATTGAATAGATAGCAAGATAGAGCTCCTCAATACCTTTCCAACGCCATAAAGAAGACAAAAAACGGAGATCGTGGCAAAGAGTTATGAGCTCGCAAGCCCAAAATACACATCTAATTTCAAACAGCAATAAATGCAGGTAAACAGTAAAATACTGTAAAATAAATAGTACCACTGGAAAGTGCTTGGAACCAGCTTTCCGATGATATCTCGTTTTCAAAAATCCAAGTTTGGACGCAAAAGTTATGCCCAAAATACCAAAACTCCTCCAAAAGGGCTTGGAGTTAAGCCTTGCGGCTAGGCTAACCGCTAGCATTAACCGTTAGCATTAACCACTAGTGGTTAACTGACGATGGTGCCCATAAACTCTAGTTTTTTTTTAAAAAAATTCTAGAATTGCATGCCGTACCAGTTCGTACGACCCAGAAATGAAAAAAATTTACCTCCCGGAGTCACTGTGTCCGATTTTGACGATTTGATAGTTGATTTTGGGGTTTTTGGGTGCTCTGAACGCAATGGTGAGGTCCGTTTGGGCTGAAAACGCTCCAAAATTTTAGGTACACTTTGGATCTGGAAACCCTCATAAACTTCAAATCCTCGTAGATCTGACAAATGGAGGCCTTTTTCGACGAAACGAAAGGCAAACCTGACTGTTCCGGTAGCTCTGGATTCAATGGAATGCTTAGATCTGATCCAAAATGCTTCATAAATAAGCTCAAGGAATGAAACCCTCGAGGAACCCCGAACATACTCTGTAATGAATTTCTTCAAAAAACTGAGAAGGGGCTGCAAATCAAGGCTCTGATACCATTTTAGAAACCAAGATCAGATTTGCAAACCAGAATAATCCTTCCACAGAAGAGAAAAATCAGAAAAGGCAGAGATATTGCAAAAAGATGTGCAACATAATATTCGAGAATTCAATAATTATAAGATAATGATTTGCTTTATAAAAGCAAAGATGCAAAACCCTAATCTTATCTTGAGCAACAACTCAACAAGATAAGGATAAAACCTATAACTTAGGAAATAAATAATTACCTAAGTAAACTTATGCAAAGTGTAATTAAATATTAATTACACCAACAATGGGCCCTTCTCATCTATGTCTTAATCAAAACAAACAAAAATTCATTGACATATCCTTTATCCACATACTTTATTCACTTCTTCTCACTTTGGCAAGCCTATATAAAATATATATATATATATATATATAATGTAGCTAGTAATGAACAAACATCAAATATCTAAACAATAGTGCATGTACAACTACAATATTGTATACAAGTAGAAAAACATAGTATTAGGAACTAATATAAAGTGAATATTAAAAGGAGAGCCATCCATGCGAACACAATAGTATAAGAACTTCTTCAACCTCGCATATACATATACATATATACTTATACATATGAATATACATACAGATAAATATGTGTGTGTGTATGCATGTATGTAAATGTATATATATTCATACACACATATATATTCAAATCATTTTTTAATGTAAAAAGTTTGAGCGTGTGTTGTTTCCATGTTCCAATCTCCACATCAAAAACATGATATATACTATACATCACATCAAGAATATATTGTAGTTCCCTACATATTGAACTAAAAAAACCAGTCAAGAATTTATGATTGTTTACATGAGTGTGATGTGGTGAATGTATGAATGGGCACCCATGTAATATATCACATTATGAGAAATTTGATGACGAAGTCAAGATATTTATACATATTATTATTTTTGTAGCTTTATATGTGCTCTATATGAGAACTATGGTTGGGATACACATGGTAAAACATGACTATATACAATCTATAAATCAATCTATTGACATTTATGTCTATGTGTGAGTGTGTGAGTGCGCATATGTATTTTTTTGTGTTAAGTTGGAAAGCAAACAAACATTATATATACATAGTTACAAGAATAGTAACAATTTCTGTATTAATTAAACTTGTCAAATAAGAAAACCCTAAATTTATAATAGTGGAAAAAAATCATTGTGTTTATTCATGAAGTCATATAGAGAATAGCATATGTTGATAAGGCAAAGAGAATAACATGTACCAACCTAAAGATGCGTAGATAGTTGAGGAACATGGAGAGGATTCCTCCTAATTCTCTAAATATTGTAGATGATATTAACAAAAATAAGGATGAAATGAGATTTCATGAATTTAATAATGTAAAATGAAATGCATTTGATCTTTTTATGCTTGGATTGCTAAATTGTATGTATTATTTTTTGACATTTCAGTAAGATTATACATTAAATTAGAAGTTGTGACCCATGTTTTTTGGATTCATAATAGTTGAGTTATTTAGATTATTTTTTATCAATAATATCCAATGCTTATAACAATATAGATCATTTAAAACTTAGGGAAGGGGAGAGAAAAACCTGCTCTTAAATAAGTGGATGTATAGTACCATAAGGTATCATGTACACAATGATTTGTTACAGTGATATTTTGAATTTAATATTATTTTATCACATTAATTGTTTCCATTGGTATAAGAATTCCCTTACATTGAAAGGCGTGATCTATTTCTTTTGGGGTTTGAATGTTCAAAGTTGATGGATTTAGGGGTAATATTAGTTTAAATTATCAGAGGTTGTGGATACATTTTATTTTTGGCTTGAAATATTCTATTAGAATGTATAATATAGGCTTAGTGAGTGATGCCATTTGCATAACAATTGCTAAGAAGAATGAAGATATAAAAAAAGCAATTACACTATTGAGTAGTGATAACTTTAAGAAACCCCCCTCAAAAAGAAATATAAATCTTGGAAAATCTTTCCTTTTTTTCAAAAAAAATATTAATTTTATTGGCAATTATTTTTACATCATTAAAATTTTGTAGAAAATTTTGGCAAATCTTGAAAAATAATAGGAAAATGCATTATTTATGATGGTGAATCCATCCAATTTAAAAATAATTCTCATGGAAAAGTAGGGGCCCAAGGGTAGAAATTATCAATAGATTTAAGGGGTTGACTATAATATTTACTTGCCACCATTGTTTTAAAATATAATATAATGGCCCTCAATATATTATGCAAGGTAAATTGTACCCATGATTTGTAATTCTCATGGGGCTCATAATTTATTTTAGGTCATTGATCTAATGACCCTTGTTGTACTTTATGAGGTAAAATGTACCCACAATCTATAATGCTCATGAGACCCAAAATTGTGGGCTCCATGAGCATTACAGATTGTGGGTACATTTTACCTCCTAGAATACAAGGACCATTAGATTATATTATATTTAACCAATGGTGGAAACTAAAGATTAGAAATGTGGTCGTAAAGCAACTAATAATTATGATATACTATTGGAAAATTAATATAGATTTCTACTATAATTTATAAATTTTAGGTGAATCTGATCTAATCATGTATCAAATATTGTGGCAAATTTTTGAAATAAATTTTTTAATAAAATAATTTCTTTGGCGATTTAAATAAGACTACCATCCATTTCAAACCAAATCTTCCAATCAAAAATAAATACCCCAATTTGATCCCATCCTTAATCTAAACCATCTTAAGAAATTTAGTACATCTTAAGTATAGTCATCAAATCCCATCAATTCCTACGTAAGAACTTTGCTTATCTTAAGCAGAAATCAAATCCAAGCAGTTCTCTTACTTAAGAATGTTAGTCTATCTTAAATATAGAGAATCATCCCCCATCAAATCAAATCATAAATAAAGGCCTTAAAATTTGATCCCCAAATCAAATCTCATCCTCCATTTTTACCCTTAGGTCCTATTCTTCTAATCCCTAATTTAATTTTAATCCATCAGCCTAGTTTCCACCTGCAACCAAAATCAGTCCCAAACTTTCCTCTTCTAATCAATCCTCCACCATGGCTAACCATTTAATATATCCTCTATCCAACCTAATATGTTATAATCCACCCTCATCCACCCTAACCCAATCCAAAATCATGAACCCATATCCTACCCCAGCAATTCCAAAAATCATAGTCAAGGTCAACCCCAATTATATTGATATAATGAGGATAACCTTGTTGACGAATATAAATATGGTTCCTATGATGATAATTAGATTCTTATGGACCAAGATGGAATTTCCCCATCCACCACCTCTTCCTATATCTAAGACTTTACCCATCCCTTTTCCAATCACCAATCCTTTGATAGTTTATCCCTCACCTATCACTTCAATAATGACAAAGATGCCATGATTGGATTCCTCCTTAGAATTTGTGCCAAAATTACATCCTCCTCACCTCCGCCAGATTCTAATCCATCTCATATTTCTCATCATCCACCATCCTTTGACAAGGGAAACCAAACCACCATTTGAATTTCCTCTCAATTACCACACACATCCTTACCATCCACATCATCCCCATCCACCACTATTGATTTAATCCTCACCAACTACTTCAAAAATGAAAAATATTCCATGCTTCAATACTTCCTTAGTATTGGTACAAAAATTCCTTCCTATCCAAATCCACCCACCCAAAGTTCCCTACAAACCCCACCCACATCCTTACAACCCACATCATCCCAATCCTAAAAATTCTCCATCCAAAGGATTTAATGATTCCCTTTGAGGACTATTAGTAAATGATCTTAACTCCATTAGCACAAATAAATTTATGCAATATTCCCATGTCATTTATCCACCTCCATATCTCATTACTCCATCCATCCAAGTTTAAGATTCTAGCCCACACTCATCCATTACACCACCCACACAAATACAAACATGCAAAGAACTTGGTCCAAAGAATTCCCATATGTACCCTAGACTAAATCAAGAGCATGTCCATGACCACAAAACCTTAGATCAATCACCACCATACACTCCATCTAAAAAATTTGATGACCATGATAATCCCAATTTTGATCATGATATCTATGATAATCCAAAATGTGATCATGATTTTAATGAGGACATCTAAAATAACCCCTTTCCATCTCACGATACCCTCACTTCTGCTTCATCTCATGATCACTCTCTAAATCAAGGTCAAAGCACATCATCTATCTCATCCAATAATCCTCTCCCCTCTCATGATCAATACATTCATTCCACTCCATGTCATGATCTATTTACATGTCCTAATCAAGAGAAAATTATACCATCTATTCCATATTATCCCTCCACAAGTCAAGATCAAAGTGTCATTTCTTCTCCATGTCCTGATCATAATCCATCTCAAGATCAAAGCATCTTTCCATATCATAATCCTATCCCTTTCATACCATATCCCAATCCCCCTTCATGTCAAGATCAAAGTGTCCCTTCATCCTCCTCTCATGATCCCATCACTTCCACTCCATATTATGATCAACCTCCATCCCATGATCCTACCTCAAGTCAAGATGAAATCATCTCTTCATCTCCATGCCATGATCCTAATCCTCCACAAGATCATATCACCCTTATCAAATCTACCCATGAATCCCATGCCTATCAATTGGGTTCTTCTACCTTCATCCAATCTAGTTTACTCCATGAACCTATCATTCCGTTCATGTCATATCCCCTTCAAAATAGACTCGTGGCTTGTTTCCAAAGAAAAAAACATCGCATTAGCAAAAGGATTTGTCAAAACATGCAATATCAAGGTAAAGGGTTGGGCCTTCATGAAAAATGCATCTTATAACCCCTACATATCAAATAAAATCCAAATTATCATGGCCTTGGCTACCAAGCTCAATATTTTAGTACATCTTCCGTCCATCCCAAATCAAAAATCCCTCCACTTATGTCCACATATCCACATTCCCCATCCTCCAAATACATCTTGGGCCCTTATGTTCCAAAGACCAATATTTCATCCCTTCCATCTATTTTGGGCCCCTATGTTCCAAAACCAAAACCATTATCCCTTTCATCCATCTTGGGTCTTTACATCCCTCCATCCACTATCCGCATCCTCCATATCTCAAAATCCTTTCATCCTATCATAAATTAAGATCAACAAAGGCACGCATCCTTGAAATCCTTTCAACATCCTACCTACATCAATCCATCCATAATACCTCTATATCACTTATCTCCATCCACCAAACTCATTGCTATTATAATAAATTTGGATGCAAAATCTAAAATGCATAAAGCTAAAAATCCACAAAAATCCAAGGATCACCATGTCCCATAAAAAATACATGTAAAAATAAAGAAAAATTAGTTCCAAAATCAAAAAGTTAAATCCAAAAGGCCACAAAGGCCCATTAAGTCAAATTCAAAAACCATGTAGATTCCCAAACTACTCATAGAAGCAATGCATCTCAAAAAATAATTAAAATTGGCATCCAAATTTTCTAATCAAATAGCTTCATCCACTCTTAAGTAAACCAATCCTCCATCTAATTATCATTCATCTTTCAAAACCCATTTTGGTCCCTTATGTCCCAAAATCCACTTTCCTAAGTCCTTTATTATCTCCTCACTCTATTTTGGGCCCTTATGTCCCAAAATCCACCCCTCCATTTAATCAAAAAATCACTCCTCTACAACTCCAGCACCCCTCAAGATGTGTGCCAATGTTGATCTTTCCAATATTTCCATCCACTCATCTGAAAATATTCCAATCCCCCATCCATTATCCAACATTTACTCTCAATCATTTCATCCCTCTTATCTAATCATTTGCATAGAACCTTAGCTATTTCATCCCCCTTATCATCATTCTACCAATGTCTTCCTCCAATTGTCATGGTCTATTATAACACAACTTCAAGGGATACTATCCATAAAACTAGATGCTTGAGTCATTCCTCCAATTCATTATCATTCATACACTATCTTCCAAATCCACATATCCACATGCTTATCTTTATCCTTATCCATCCATACTATTCCAAATATCCAAAAAGATTAAAAAAAAAATTAAAAAATTAAAGAGAAATCATTTGTCCAATGTTGAAAACCACTACTTGGGTAAACTTGGGAAAGTACTATTAAGGAAACCTAGAAAAAAAGTGTCATGTATAATCCCCCATCCTCTTTCAGTCTACACTTGGGGGAAAGATTCATCTGTACCACATCTTATACACATTTTCCACTATCCCTCATAGCCTATCAATCATCCTATCTATTCCATCCTCCCTTTTCCCACCTTTGATCTTGTCAAGGCTAAGAATCTTCACAAACATAATGTATCCTACCTACCACATCTTATCCCATCCTCCAATATCCTTCATCTCATATCCATCATCTTGTTTCCTTCCTCTCATCCTATCCAAATCCATCCACCTTTCCCATATTTGATCTTGCTAAGATGCCTCCATGCTATCCCTCCAACCTTATCTTATTCACATTGTGCGAACCATTTTCCTAGTACCTGCAAAACAACATGAATAAACAAGTTAGACAAGGAATTACAAGCTAAAAGAAGGATTCCCCATGAAATCCATTTACAACTCAAACTAGGAATGAAAATAATGAAAAACACAATGAAATGGTAAAACAAAGATTAAATCCTAATTTAAATATGCAAACTCATGATCCCATGGGGGAATTGGTGCCAATTTAATGTGAAAATTGGCCCTTTCCCAATCCCTAAGATGCAATCTTTGTTGATTGATGATGAAAAGTGATCCACTTTGATGAAAAGATGAGAGCTCCAAGCCAAATCTGAAAAAAGCCTAGCTAAGAATTCGAATGAAGGATGAAAATGGCTAAGTATTTTAGCATGGTAACTTTGCAATGTTCGTGGATGATGAAATGAGGAGAGGAGCTCTTCATTTATAGGATTTCAAGATGGATGAATGCCCAAATTTGAGCAATGTGGGACTAACATTCATCCAATGATATGGTGCCACTTGTCAAGCTATGAATGGATGATGGATGTGCAAGATTTGGGGTTTGTGCCAATAAATGCCAATATTTGAAATTCAAATTTGTTGAAATGACATGCAAGAGGGAAGGGAAAATGCAATAAATGCCACTTGGCTCAAGGAAAAGGACATGTAAGAAGAAGTTATTGCCTTGTTGGATGTACATGTTGACTTGGAATTTTTGAATTCAAATTGAGAGAATATTCCAAAAGATGCCATGTGAAGAAAATAGAGATTTAATAAATGAATTAAATCTATTTTCATGTGCAACTTGCATTATCTAGAGGATGTGACATGAGATTAGATTAAATCAATCAAGGGTTAATTAATTTAACAGGAGATTAAATGATGTGACTTATTTGACTTAGATTTATGGATTTATTTAAATCAGATAAGAGAGGAATATGATAAGAGGTTAATTAAAAAAAGATTTTGATTTATTTAATTAAAAGGGATGGTGTTAGATTAAATCAAATAAGGTTTTAATTTATTTAATTTAATGGATAGACTTTAGAGATTTAATCAAATAAATTGATTATTTAATTAAATAGGGACAATTAGATCAGATGGATTGATTTAACTGATGAGAGAGAGTGACTTAATTAGACAAAATGATTTATTTAATTAAGGGATGAAAGTTGATGAATTTAATCAGATAGGGGAATTTGATTAAATGGTTAGACCGAGGGATGATTTAGGAAGAAAAGATGTTAGTAAGTTAGGATCAAATGCACGATGTCAATCTGTATATTTTACGTGTCTACATTTTGCCCCTCTTTGAAGCGATGCACTTGTTGCGTTGGTTCAAAGAATAAACAATCTCGATCAAAGCCAAAAAAAATTGATATTTTAAAACTTGCCCCACTGTTGCATGGTGAGAGAAAACATGCCATTATAATGCCCCCTCGAGAGATCGGATGAAAATTTTAACTTTTTGGGTGATCTCATGAAAAAAGATGACAAAGTACCTGACAGGTCCAAAAGGGGTCCGGGAGGCTAAAAACATGTCTAAATGCAATAAAATGATGAAAAAAAGCCTCAAATGGAAAAAAATAGGTTCGAGGGTCCTAAACCCTAGCAGGATAGCCATTTAGGGTTTTAAAAACCCTAATTTTAGGCTTAAAAGGGGCCCGAGGGTTCACTTTCAAGTCATTTTCACACACCTCCGCTAGCAAACTTTGAGAATCGAGCTCTGACCCTCTGATGATATGGCGCAACAACAGCTTCCCCTGCACATTTTAGACCGAGTTCGGACCTACCAACGGCCACCTGGCATCAGGGCCCCAGTATGTGACCCTAACTAAAGCTTCGTTTTTTCATTTAACGCATTTATTAGCCCCTTAAAAGATGAGCTCGCCTCTAGCGGCGCTATTATAGCGCCGCTCGGCATTCAAACTACACCGCTAATTGCCTTTTGTGCCACAGCGGTGCTATTTAGCATTGCAATGGTGCAATTTTAAGTTTAGAAACTCCACCGTTGGGCTCAGGCTCGACGGGCTGATTTGGTTAAAGTGCGCCGCGGCGATGCCCTTTTCATGAAAATTGCAATGCTGGGGATAAAGTGTGTCGCAGCGGCTCTATTTAGCTTAATTTAGGGTCCAGCGTCGGAGTTTGAGGAAACTCAAACTATGCCGCTGGAAGCGAGCTTGGAGCGTTAGGCCAGGATTTTTCAAAAAAAAAATTAACATGCTGACTTTCCCTGATGCAGGACGGGCCTAGGGAGCTCTACTTGCGGGAGCACCGGTCGCAGGATTTGGCTAGCGTCCTACAGGACCTGAGTGACAGAGACCAAAATTGACTGAGCTGTAGGATTGTGGCATATTGCATACCCTACGCCCGTGCGCACCCACTTAGGGATGTTGTCAGCGCTAGTCGAGAGGTGGCACAGCGAGACATCATCATTTCATCTCCCTACTGGTGAAGCGACCGTCACTTTGGAGGACGTTTGGCGCATTCTTCAATTGTCCATTCATGGCCGATGGGTGATTTATGATATGGAGGAGGGATGCGAGTGCTGCATCTAGGTCCTCACCACTCGAGACATTATTTACTGCGAGGGACAGATCGAGCTGGAGCGGTATAGAGTCATAGCACCTCCCTTCCACTGGGCGATTGCTACGATCATTTCAGGTTTGCTTGCCCCAGACAGACGAGGGCGGTATTTCAGTCTGAGCTGGGGATACTACTGGGAGAGGATGGTCTGGGATAGGCCTTTTTGTTTTGCATGGGGGCTTATCCTTCTCGCCTCACTTTACAGGGATCTCCACGAGTACGTATATGTGGATGGAAGAGCGCTGGGAGCTGGAGTGACACTCCTTCATGTTTGGGCGTGGGAGCACATTTTTGTGCTACGTCCATGGGTTGTTCTGATTCCGATGGGGGCAAAGGATGCCCTCGTGGCACTATACAAAGGCAGTGTGTCCTTCACACACACTGGCGAGCATGTGATCCCCTACTGGAGGCAGGTCCTGGACGAGATGCTTGTCTTTACTTGGCGTCCATACTTTGGTTGGCCCAGATGGGCTAATGATGCTGCTCAGTGCTTTTACTGCCACAAGGACTGATACATGCAGGAGCGGGAGCACACGATGATTGAGCGGTACCTGCCAGGGCGTGTACAACATCAGTTTGGGGAGCCACAGGATCGGCCCGATGATGGTTATGTAGTTGTCTTTGCATAGAGCATGACACAGATAGCATGGGGGCCTGGTATTCCTACCTCTGAGGTAATTTACAGCTTCCGACCGTGGGCCTACGATCAGGACTTGGCAGATCTGGGCACTACATAGGCCTATAGAGACTGGTTTAGACCTCCTCTTCAGTTGACCATTCTGGGCGAGGATCCAGAGGTACACAGGGTCAGAGGCAGGGGGAGAGGACGAGGACGAGGGCGAGGACCGAGGGTCGAGATTCGGCAGGATCCACCAGGGGTGCCCCCAGTTCCGCCAGGTCACGGGGATGTACAGATGCAAGACCAGCAGCAGGATCCGCCAGTCCCACCACCACGAGCCGAGGGTGAGGATCAGCCTCACGTGCAGCCACGGGCACAGCCAGCAGGGCAGGCAGACACGCAGGATGCCTTAATTTTACAGTTGCAGGCCCATGTATATGCAGTGACAGCAGAGAGGGACCAGGCAAGGGCTAAGAGAGAGCAGCTCAGAGCAGAGAGGGACTAGGCTGTGCAGTAGAGACAGGCTGCAGAGCTACAGGCAGCCACAGAGTTGGGCCGCAGGCAACAAATTGAGAGCATGACAGCCTACTCGTCCTAGGGTATAGTGCTGATGCGATCTTATAGGGATGCTATCCGAGAGATAGAGTACTACCGTCGGGCTTACCATGACAATATACCTAGAGTAGATTGGGTTCCAGAGTACTCAGAGTGGGCCAGTCAGAGACCACCAGAGGGTCACGGTGACAGGGGCGAGGGCAGCATTCACGGAGATCGGGCCTGATTGAGATATTATGATGTACTTTTTGTGCCTTATGGGATCATTTTTGATAACCTGATGGGAATTTTGTACTAATTGACATATATGTGTACAGTGATTCAATTTATTCATTGTACTATGACAGTGATATGGATGATGTGATATATATGAGCCGATTTTTTTGATGTGATGTGATGTGGTCCTTTATTTATGCATGGATGGTTTATTTCTATATGCTTTATGGATGCATTCATTTCTAATGATGTGATGTGCAATGATGTTATCTATGTGATGATTTATTTTATGCCAATGCAATATGTGAAAAAAATTTATTTATGGTATATGCGATGATCGATAAAATATGCTTATTTATGAGATGATTTATGAATGGATGTAATATGATGCGAAGGTTGTGATACGATGTAAATGAAATGGTTTTATGAGATGCTTAGAATAACAAATGTTATTATCCTAAATGATGTATGTGATGCAATGATATGTTAATGTAAAGTGATATGCTGATGTGTAATGTGAATGTAATGTGATGAGATGATACCATTTATGTTATGCAAGTATGTATGTGTAATGAATTAAATGCTTATATACCTATTGCTTATGATTATGCAAAAATGATTATGGAATGCTTTTGTAGATGCTATGTGATGATTTAGATGGTAATGCAAAATGAATGCTATGCGATGATCGATATAATGCCATGAGATGCAATGTAATGGGTGAAATGCAATGACATGGATGCACTTATTTATGAAGAATGTTTATGATAACCTGTTTATATGATGATAAGAATGCGATGTTTCCTATATGATATGCTTATGAAATATGCTAATGATTTGTGGATGCAGGATCGATGATGATGATGGTGATGATGATCAACTTTCATAGTACTTTGTTAGTGCGGTTAGTAAGAAAAGAATAAGTCATTTCAACAAGACACAAGATGACACAAATGCAAATGATGATGATGATGATTACTTGCCGAGGAATTGGGATTTTCAAAGAGCCAAATTTTCTTATGTTTGATAACACACGTGGTATGATGCATCAACTAGGTATAGAAAACCAGGATGGCGTTGTACCTAGTGTGATGGACTTTGACTCGACAATCAGATAGGAGTATTCTTGTTCACACCTAACATACGGAAACCTTGCTAGGATGCACTTCAGAAGTTTCAGACACCTCAGACCAAAACACAGAAAGGTAAACCTATCCCTATAATAGTCAACAAGTTGCCCTAGACCTCTTCCATACATGCCTAACAAAGCAAGTATTTGTCGAAGTTATATTACAAGAATTTCCAACAAGCATAGCAGACAAAAAGATAATGACTGTTGCCCCATTCCTATCTCTCTAAATCCTTTGTTCGGATATCATCGAGAGGTCCTTGGAATGAGCGCAAATAAGATAAGTCAAAAGATAAAGACCAAGTAAACAAACAAACTGATGCTCTTTGATACCGCTAATGGAACAAGGATGTTTTTTCTAAGGATAAGAACCGAAACTTATTACCAAAAGATAATGCCCATTGTAGGAAGGATTCATTCTAGGACATGTTAGTGGATGGCGGCACGTCATTTCATTTACCCAAAGTGCTCTAAGGGATGATTGATATGGGACTAATTCAAACGATGAGTTATCAATATGAAGATATGACCAACTTGCTTACGTACCGACTTAGACTTAAGACTTGACCTTTGGAGTTCTACTTTTAAGCTGCTAGACTTGTTTCTAACTGCTTCACCAAAGGTTGAGGATGACAATCAGTTTATTATGAGTGGTGTTTATTGTGGGTGCAAGCGAGATGAGACAGATGGATTTTTTTTTAATATTTGGATGTTTTTGGAGTTTTGCAATGTTTTGAGGCTGTTTTTGGTATTTTTTCAAGGTTTTGCAAATGTTTTGATTTTTTATTTTTCTAATGTTTTTGTTTTTTTGGATTTTCTAATGTTTTGGGATTTTCTAAGATTTTTGACCAAGAGACTAACCTAAAGACCTATCCTAGGGGTCTCAAGGGTTGATCGACAGATTAGCCTTGCCTACGTTATATACGTAGAGACCATGTAGTTCGACTGATGACTTGACCGATTTATAGATGATGATATACATGATGAGATGGTAGTTTATTATGACAGACTCCTATAGGATTGACCTAAATGTCTCGGGGGATGATCAAAGATCAACCTTGCCTACGTTCAAGCTCAGAGACGACGTAGTTCGACAAGACGACCTTGTTTTTTGGATTTTTGACTTTTTGACCTATTTTTGGATTTTGATATGTTTTGATATTTTTGGATTTTTTGATTTTCTATGTTTTTGGGTTTTCTAATTTGAGGATTTTAAGATCATACACGAATCCGATCTGATAAGAACATGCCCCCAGCGTGATGCTATAGAATACCCCAATAAAGGCAGGACAAACTGACCTTGAGGATGGGTCAAGTAGTACTAGGATGGATCATGATGCGAACACAGGACCAAGCTATGGTGCAGATGCGAGCAGATGTGTGATGGGTGGAGACCTGAATGCGATGGATGATGGACGTGAAATGGATGGATGATGCCAAACAAGCTATAAAGGTCTTAGTGGATGGAAAGTGCTTATTTACACAAGGTGCATGTTTGCCAGGTTTTCACCAAGGTACTTGCCCCAAAGTACCATCATAGTGGTTTTCACTAGAGGAAGATTTTTTGATCCATTTTTTGATTTTTTTGGATTTTTTGCTTTCTTTTGATTTTTTTATTGTCACCAAGACGCCTGTTTGCCAGGTTTTTGCCTAAGTAACCATTTTTTCAGGACTTTTTCTGATTTTTGATTTTAGTTTATACTTTGAAAGAATTAGGCATAAACTTTTTGAGATGGGAGCTATTCATGGGCTCCTACAGAGGTTCCCCTTCGGGTGTTGATAGTTGATATGCCCCCTGATTTGTAACTTTCCATTTTGACAAAGGTCCCAACCAATTAGGTTCGAACTTGCCTCACTGCTTGCTTGGGACATTTTCTGATTTTCTTTTAAGACTAGTTCTCCAATGTGGAAAATCTTGCTTCCGATTTTCTTGTTATAGCTCATTTTCAGCTCTATTTTGATAGACTTGCAAGTGATTCAAAGCATCAATCCTTCTCCTCATCCAACTCCAACTCGCTTTAGTCTTGCAACTCGATAATCGCTCGGCCGCTGATAAGGGTTTTGCAGTGATATTCTCGAGAGATGGGAGCTCGATCTCAATGGGGAGTACGGCTTCTGATCCATAGACCAAGGAGAAGGGGGTGGCGCCAATGGGTGTGTGGATGCTGGTTCGATAAGCCCAGAGGGCAAGATTAAGCTGCAGATGCCAGTCACGACCTGTGGCTATTGACTAAGGATTTTGAGGATAGTTTTGTTCGTAGCTTCTGCTTGGCCATTGCCTTGGGATAGTATGGGGTGGAGAAGCGATGTTGGATTTTGAATTTCTTTGCACAAGTCGTGAACCTCCTGGTTCTTGAATGGTGTCCCATTATCTGAGATAATGGCTTGTGGGACACCGTAACGATAGATGAGATAGTTCAAGATGAATTTTGAAATCTGCTTCCCAGTTATATACATCGTGGGTATGGCCTCCACCCACTTTGTGAAGTACTCAGTTGTAGTGATGATGAACTTGTGGCCATTGGATGAGGTGGGTGTGGATTTTCCCAATGAGATCGAGTCCCCACTGCGAAAAGGGCCATGGTGTGATAATCAGGTGAAGCTCTTGAGCTGGAGCATGGATGAGGTTCTCGTGCTGCTGACATTGTAAACACCTTTTAGAATGATCATTTGCTTCTCTTTCCATTGTAGGCCAATAATACACCATCCTCAGCAGTTTCTTGGCAATGGTCATTCCACTCGAGTGTGTACCACAGATACCGTTGTGTACTTCAGTTAGAGCATTTAATGCCTCCTCAGCATTTAGACAGTGTAACAAGGTGCCTTCTATGCTTCTATGGTATAAGGTATCACCTAGGATGACAAATCTGGATGCCTTTTTGACAAAGGTTCATTTTAGGTTTGATGGGAGGTCAGCGGGTATGACTCCTATGCGAAGATATGTGTAGATGTCATGGTACCAAGGATCCCCAAGGCTAACGATTTCACACACATTTTTTGATTCTGGTACCTCGAATGTGGGAATGAGAAGCTGCTCAATCAAGAATTCATATTTTGGCATGTTATGAGGGATGTCTAATAGGGACCCAATTGTAGCCATGGCGTTAGCTACTCTGTTGTTGGTTCTTGGAATCTGCTCGAATGTTATGTCAATGAAGGATTCCTTTAGAGTCTCCACCAATTTCTTGTATGGAGTGAGCTTATCATCATTGGTCTGATATTCGTTATTGACTTGATTTATGACCAACTGAGAGTCTCCATACACTTTGAGAGCCATGATGTTCCATTGCACTGCTATCTTGAGGCCTATAGTCAAACCCTCGTATTCCGCTATGTTGTTAGTGCAAGGAAATGTCAGTTTGTATGATCTTGGTATGCAATCCCCTTGTAGGGTGATGAAGAAGACACCAGCTCCTGATCCATGTTGCGTGTATGAACCATCGAAGTAGAGTTTTCGGTGATTGGCTACATTGAGGTTAAAGATGGATTCATCCAGAAATTCTGAGACAAGAGGATTCTCAGAATATATGGGTGCTTCTGCTAGTTGATCTGTAATAACTTGTCCCTTGATTGCTTTCCTTTCTACATACTCGATGTCATACTCTGATAGTATCATTACCCATTTTACCATTTTGTCGGTTAGCATTGCCTTTGATAGTAGATACTTGAGGGGATCAATTTTTGAAATGAGCTTTATCTTGTGTGCCAACATGTAATGTCTAAATTTTTGGGATGCAAACACTACTGTGAGGCATGCCTTCTCAATGAATGAGTAGTTTAGCTCATGACCCACCATTGTCCTGCTAATATAGTAGATGGCCCTCTCCGTTCCGTTTTCATCATGCTGAGCTAGGAGAGCTCCAAGGGCTGTTGTTGCTGCTGATACGTATAGGATCAATGGTTTCTTTGGGATGGGTGGCATTAAAACTGGCGGTGCTAATATATATTCTTTGATTTTGTTGAATGCCTCTTCGCATTTTGTATCCCATTTGTACACTACCCCCTTGTGGAGTAGGTGAGAATATGGATTCTGCTTGTCTACCAGTTATGCTATGAATCGTTGGATGGATTGAAGGCAGCCTTGAAGACCTCTCAGTTGCCTTAAATTCTTTGGTGCTTCCATCTCGAGGATTGCTTTTACCTTTGTCGGGTCCACCTCAATACCCCTCATGGAAACAATGTATCCTAGCAATTTACCTGATTGTATGCCAAAGACGCACTTCTTGGGATTTAGTCTGACTTTGTATTCCTCCAATCTGTCAAAGATAGCACTTAGGGTTGCTATATGATCTTGTCTTTTCCTTGATTTAGCTAGAATGTCGTCGACATAGTCTTCGACTGTTTTATGAATCATGTCATGGAATATCAATGTCATGGCCCTTTGATAGGTTGCTCCTGCATTCTTTAGGCCAAATGGCATCATGTTCCAGTAGTAGGTCCCCCATGGACAAGTGAAAGTCGTCTTATGTTGATCTTCCTTTGCTATCATGATTTGGTTATATCCTAAAAATTCATCCATTAGTGATAGCATCTTGTGTCTTGTTGACATGTCTACTATCATGTCAATGTTAGGAAGCGAAAAATCATCCTTTGGACATGCCTTGTTCAAATCTCTGAAATCTGTGCAGATTCTTGTTGTGCCCTTAGCACACACACCCCATTCGGAATGGGGACCCTCTTTTCTTCCCCTTGCCGGGTCATTTTGTTGTCGCTTCGTTTTGCATGCCCCATTTTGTGCACTTGGTGGTCAGTAAACCTTCAAATGTTTCATCATTTAACCGTGCTTCCCCTTGGCTTGTTTTGTTGAGTTTTGTCACTTTGTGGGGTCTTTGTGGCAGTTTGCTTCTGTCAGCGGCCCTGGACCCGGTCGGGCCCGCCCTCTCAGGTTTCCCTGGCCGAGTTTCCCTGTTGAGCCCGCCGTCCTCGTCGGCGAATGGTTTCCGTCCTCCCGGACTCGGGTCCCAGCACTATATTTACCGTCTAAAGTATTTGCGAGGAAATTTTGGTTGCCGTCGAAGAGCTCCAGACCCGGACTTCCGGACTTCCGAGTCTGGAATCCCTTGATGGTTTCGCCGTCTCTGATGGTAGGCCTTTGGTAGAACTCTGCCCTCCGGGCCCTGACTCTCTCTTCGCCGCTGTCGACCCATCTAAATGAAACTTGTCAAGTGGTCGCCGTCCTGCGACCTTCTAGCCGTCGGACCCCGGGTCTCCTACCGCCATTGCTAATTTCAAATTCACCAACTTCATTGTCTCGTCGTACCTGCATTTAATAGGGCCATTAATGGCGATTAGGGGTATAAAAGACCCGCTCAAGCCTATCATTTTCACTTGACAGTGTTGTAGAGAATAATCAAAGCTTGCCGTAGGAGTCCACCATCTTTGAAGCCTCTGTCGATCATCGTCCATTGCCTTCACTTATCGATCATGAGTGGATCCCACACCTCCCCGCATCATGTGTTCAAGGTAGGTCTTCTGGTCACCCTCCCAAGCATTTTTTTCATATTTTCTAGGGATCAAAATGAATAATAACCATCAAAACAATGTGTGAAGGATAAAATATGGCATTATGAACAAAACCCATGTCTCTAAAATTTGAGTAAACCAACGCAGCATCCCCATGACCAATTCAGAGCTTTATCTCCACGCAGCCATTCTTCGCAGGAGCATTTGAGTCCCTCGGGCCTGGATCCTCCCTTTGTCGTCGGGGACTTAGCAAAAATTAGGATGTCGAAGCGGCTTCTGGGTCTCTCGGGCCCGGGTTCCCGGGATTTCGCCCCTCGTTCTCCGTCAGCGAAACTTCCTCATTTCGACGTGACCTTTCACCGAGCTGGCCCTGCTTTCATCAAGCGACAGTCGGCGGGACATTCATCCGTCGCCGGGACCTCACAGTGAAATATTTGTCTTGGCGGGCCCAGACTCCCTATCGGCGTGACTTCACGAGGTCGGCAGGAGGTTATGCCGATGGGGCTCTTCGTCGGCGAAGACTTATGGACTTCGCCAAGACCTTTCCCCAACCTGAAATCTTACACCGAAGGCCCCTCTGTCAGCATGACTTCGCCTGATCAACGAGACCTCTCCCCGACTTAGATTCTTACTCAAAGGGCTCTCTCTACACTGCCCTGGGACCCATCATCTTCAGCAGGACATTATGCCTTCACCAGGACATTATGACGATATCATTTTCTTTTGGAAAGTGCATGACATCTTTCTGCCGCCTAGGTCTCAGGCTTCCTTTCGCCGTTTGGAAAATTTTGTTGAACCTTCAATGACCTTGACCGTATCGGTCTCCGCCCTCCGGAGCTTTGTCCCACAATCACCATTTCCAAAGAAATCCGCCCAGCTTTCCATCCATTGGGCTCTGGCTTTCCCGTTGCCGTGAACACGAAAAGAGAAAATCTGACGGCCGACGCAAGCTCTGGGCCCAGTCCACACCTTGACAGTCGGCGGGACATTTGAATGTCAGTGAGACCTTCCTCCGAGATGGATTTTTACAATGACTGAAACTTCTGGTCGCCAAGACAAAAGAAGACTCTCACTGAGATGCATAATCCGCTTTACCCGATTCACTATAACTTTCGGATATCGGGGAAACCCTATGTCAATCATACAATGTTTCACTGAGGGTACCCAATTATTCACATGTCACTGTAACAACCCTATTATCTTTCTGACAGGGCGACTTCAATATTCCATCTAGTGAGACCCCGAGCTAGCCCTTTGTTCACCAAGGGAAAGCAGATCTTACACCGAAGGCCATCGTTACCTGTCGGCAAGACCTGACCTTTTCATTGTGACCTCCTGCCGCAAACTCATGCTTGGCTGAAGCAAACCCGAAGGTCATTAGGCGGGACACCACAAACCTTATGCCAATAGAATCCACCACAGTCTCACCGGAAGTATATTCAAAGGGAATCCATGCGTAAGGTCGGCAAGACCGAAGGTCCCTCGCCAGGACCTTACAACGATAGAAATGACTCCCCCCGATATGCATCCCTTACATGTCAGTCGGCATGACAAAACGAAATCGCCATAAAAATTTCCGATAAAACCTGTAGCATGCAAATGTTAGAATAAACATGGGTGTCGGGAGGACAGTCATGGACCTGTGCCGATATGGACCCAGACATGAAAATGCATAACTCGATTGATTCAATGGGGAAATATAGCAAACTACAGATGAAGTATGCATATGGTAAAACCAAGTCATCCATGTTCGATGTCCGTTCGACTTCTGGGCTCTGCCATCCGGGAATCCTTTCCTCATCCGCCGTTCCAAAGGGGAAAATCTCGCCCGCTCCTCCAAGCTCCGGGCTCCACCCTTCCATCCGCTGCAGGACTGGAAATGAAATTAAACGGCGGGCCCTTGTGCTGGGTCCGGTCTTGTTCCCGACCGTCGACGAGACTTTCATCTTCGCCAACACCTTTCCCCAACCTGAGAACTTACGCCATGGCCCCCTCTGTTGGTATAACATTTCCCGGTCGGCAAGACATCTCCCTGCCTAAGGGTTTTCTTGCCGACATGCTCAATCGGTATGACATGCAGATGTCGGTGAGACCTCTCACCGAGGACACAAACCTCCCGCTAATGAACTTCCTTCCTGACGGTCACTGGGGCCTTTACCTTTCTGCTTGACTTCTTAGCGAGAGCGCTTTGATCTCCCAAGTTCTTCTGTCCCCATGACTTCGCCCGATCGGTGAAACCTCTCACCGAAGATGCAAACCCCACACCGATGTGCTTAGTCGGCGATACACAAGGCTGTCGTTGAGACCTTTCTCCGAGGCAGACTTTCGCACCGATTCAAGACTGAAACGAAATGACGGCTTCCTCTCCGCCCGGGCCTGAAGCTCCGGACTTCCGTCCGACGTTTGTCGTCCCAAACGCTGAGTGCACCACAACCCCCCGGCCTTCTGGGCCCGGTAACGTAAAACTGTTGGCCGCCTTTTGACCCACCGGACCCTAGACCCCGGAGTTCCGTCTCCGGAATTCTGTTTCCAATCTACTGTTCCAAACTTCCATCTCCAAACGACTCTCCAGCCCGGGACCTCTGAATTCTCCTAAACTGATCCAAATGAGCCCAAATCTGAAATCTAACTTCGACCCACGTGCTTAATTTCGATCATCTTCATTGCGAACCTCTTGAAGTACCAAAATTTGATCAAGAAGATTCTCCCAGATTGTTCCTCCCCATTTTCCTTTCTCAAATGACATTCCTACTGGGGAAGTCCGGCCCCCCGAGCCCGAGCTGTCCAAATGCCCTTAATCAAAAGACCAATGACATCGGAAGATAAATTATCATGTTATGCTTGATAGATTACTTGAAATGGATTTCATCTTTGGGATTTCAACTTACATGAATACTTTTGTGATCCATTGTGTTGACTACACCTTTGCTTGCAGAATATATGGAATCGGGTGCAGGACCTTCAGGGGCACCCGTCGAGAAGGAAAAAGGAAAGAAGTCAGGCAAGATTCCTCAAGGGAAAGAGGAAAAAGACCAAATGAAATACCACTTCCAGGGTGAGCCTCTACATTCAAAGATTACCACTGATTGGAAAGAGATCACCGACACCAACATAGGCCATGTCAATATTGATGAATTTATACAAAGGGTCAGGGTCAATCCAACGACCAAAAATGCAAGACTGATAAGACAAAGCGGAATCGCAAAGGCAATAGGCTTTCCTCCATCTCTTGTAACCCTGGAGCTCGTCATGGCCTTTTGGCAGGCATATCAATCAGATACAAGGATAATTGTCGACAGGGATGGTAACATTCTCGCCGACATGTCGGTGGAAGGAATCACAGAAACCTTCCATATCCCTACTTTTCAAGAAATGGAAATGCCCACCATTGAAGAATGTCAAGCGGCATGGGATGATAATTGGGCAGGCTATAAAAGGTCAATAAATCAGCATTGGCTTAAGGAAAATTGGGGAAGTGCTGTGAAGGTTCCTCACGAACTCTTCCGCAGTGACTTCCACGAGGATTACCAGGACTTGGTCACGATGCTAAGCAGGGTGATGGGCCTCTCGACGGCCGCCTTCTTTCAGGAATGGATGGTATACTTCGTTGAGCAGATTCTTCAGGGGAATGATGATGTTACCACAAAGACAACATTCGACTGGGGAGGTATAATTAGCAATTTCTTTCATGAGCAGTTCCTCAATGTGAAAAGGAGCTCCAAGTTCTATATGACTTCATACCTCGTGTACTCCTTGGCAGACCAAAGACAATACAGCGGGTTATTTGTGGCACCCGATCAGGAGCAGGGTCAGAAACTCAAGGTCTATGACAAATACCCTCAACTCTAGTATAGAAACTTCAAGAGGGAATATTGCAAGGTGAATGACGCCTTCATCGGCCATATTGTTAGAATGATTGTCGGGGATTTTGAAAGGAGGGTTTCCCACAGTGCTTAGGTATTTTTGAAGCAGTATGCCTTCCTCTTCATTCAATACCTGAAGTTCACATACATCCATGCCCAGGGATTCACTGAAAGGTGGAACAAATTGCCGTGATACCCCAATAATAGAATTATCTTATTGAAGCTTTCTCGGAAGCTCCAACACATATAGGAAATCTTCAGTGGCAAACACATAGCAAGGATCTCTTATCCCATGACTCTTGGCCAGGGCATGTATAAGCTACAAACCTCCTAGTGTGCTGGTAACTCTGAGAAGGAACTGAAGGATTACCACTTTCACCTGCACACTGCTCGCCCACAGATGGACCCATATGGACATGTAAGGAAGGCATTGGGACCGAGGTTCACTCATCTGCACCATATCGAGGATTTCTGGGCAGATTGTCAAGATGACAAGGAAGTGTGAGAAAGGCACTATATGTGGATGACTGCGTATTTTGTAAGAAAGGTGCAACTCTTTCCCGTACCAGACCAAATCGAAGAAGACGAGGGCACCATAATGGACCCCAGGTACCCCGCAGTTGCTAACTTGCCGCTACCAACAATAGACTGGGATGAGCAGGAGGTCGATGACCTTGATATCATAACCAAGCCAATCTTGGCTCGTACTAAGGAGTGGGTTGATGGATGGATAGCCCAATTGAAACAACAGGAGGTGATCTTGACTTATGAAGGGCTCAAAAGTGAGCCAAGTGCCATAGAGGATGCCGCTGCCACCACTTCAACTGGCGGAACATCCAAGTCTCCTCCAATCACCAGGTTCAAGAAGAGAAAGGAGACATAAATAGAACAGTCTCCTGACCCCAAAGTTTATAGAAGGAAAGATTTAGGGGTCTCACCCTCCAAAAGACTTAAGTGAACGAGGGGCACGAAGGAACAGCTCTTGACGCAAGAAGAAGTGGAAGGTACTGATCAAATCAAGCCTGTTTTGGCTCTACCTGCTTCAGCTCCCCCACCATCTACCTCCCTGGCTATGGTCGTCACTTCCCCACCAGCAGTGGACATCTCTGTCCACCTTGCTCTTGCATCCCTGACCGAGCATGTAATTGTAATTGACTCTTCTTCCACTGTGACTACTCCTCCTTCCTCTACTGCCATGTCACCCACTACATCACTCTCATTACCTACGATGACGGCACCTTTTCCCGCTCCTACCTTCCCTGAGGCCTTCTCGAAGAATATGCAAAGTATCCCTTTTAAGCTCTCCCAGATCCTCATGGACCCTGCGCTTCAGGCAGCCTTGGCTCAGGTCCTCGCCACTTCCCAACCTTTGCAGCCTCCGACATGACCGCCGGCCATGGAGGCCACCATGCTAATTTCTAAAGAGTGGGAGAGGCGAGAACAAGAGGTCTCAAAGCCCTTTGAGGAGGAGGCCGATGAATATCACGAGCACCCAGAGTACGAACATCACACTATTGACAAGGTTGCTTATGAGGAGGAGGGAACTAGCTCCTCGAAAAGTGGAGACGAGGAAGATAACACTAGTGGCAAAGTAATCGTGTGGGCCTTTGATGATGATCTTGAAGAAGAACTAGCCCGGTAGCCAAAGGACACTGAAACAGAGATAGAAAGACCACTCCTTGAAGAAGAAGAACAACAGCAAGAAGACAAAACTGAGGGAGAAGCCCAAGCGGTCAAGAGCCTCGAGATCGAGCAATTCAAGGAACATGCACACGAGGATGAACAAGTTAAAGGAAAGAAAGAGGTGGAAGAGAAAGAAAGCCCCCTACAACAATCACTGGCCAAACCTCCTGTTAAGCGTGTTGTGTTCATCCAAGATTCTGATGAAGAAGAAGGAGATGCTGCCAAGGAGAAAGAAAATTCCCAAGAAGATAAGAGAACGGAAACCTTAGCCTTGACCGAGAAAGGCGAGGATGATAATGACTCACCTAAGGGAAAATCTGTCGTACCAGAATGGTTGGAAAAGCAGCTCGAAAAGAAAACTCCTGCACTAAAGGACCCGAGGGCGAGGCTGGAGGCTATCTTAGCCTGAGCTCAGATCGCAACAAAGAAGGAAAAGAAGCTTAAGATCCAATCCAAGGTAACGATGGATGCTTCTAGATCCCGAGTTGTGCAAATAGCCACGCCTCTGGTAGGTCAGGAAGGGATAACTTACAACATCTCCAAAATGAATCTAGGGGCCACTACCAGAGAACAGAAGGTGGGGCACCTTGAGGATTCAGTGGCCACGGTGGTGCACTTGATAAAGCAGGATAAGATCTCAAAGGATGAGCTCAAGGCATAGGTGGCGGTCTTAACAGATTATATACAACAATGGTCTTCAGTGGACGACCTGCCTACCACATCCACAGCCGCACCCCAACTGCTATCCAAAGAGCAGATTGATAAGATGGAAAAGAGAAAGAACTTGGAGAAAACCACACAGAGCTGGTTCTGATAGGTCCTATACGTCAAAAACATGGGAATTAGCCGGGCTGTGCGAACAGCCAACAAGTTCTTAGACCTGTTGCAATCTCTGGAGGGCACGAGGAAGCTCTGCACCGACTTCCCTGTGACTTATGACTCCACCTTCCCAAGGATCGAGGCTATCCTTCAATTGCTAGAGGCCATGTGGGAAAAGGAGCTTGTGTTTAAAAAGGATGATCACTGGTTAATGGATGTGTGGCGGCGAGACTTTGATAACCGAAAAGAAAGACTGGAACAAATCATGAGCAAGGTGGATCCGGACATTGAATGGATCAAGGAGATCAGGGCAGAGTGCGCTCATTACCTCAAGCTGATGACGGAGTACAACATGCCCATAGTACAGATGGATCTGGAGAAGATAAATCCCTACTTCCAGAAGAAGATGGAGGACGGGATGTCTAGTGAAATCATGGTGGAATTCATGAGTTTTGCTGCCCGTGCCTTTGATCAGTCAGAGCTATTCAGAGACCAAGGCACAAAGTATGATGAGGACTGGAAAAGGCTAGAAGATAACATGAAGGAGTGGAGCTACCAAGTGCTACGGTATGAGATTATTGAAGTAGACAAGCTTCAACCGGTTATCCTAAAGTTCATGGAATATATAGCTTCTAAGAGGTAGGAGGACAGCCACGTCAAAGATGAAGAGCTCCCTAAAGAGTAGCTACAGTAAAATAGCAATCCTCTAAAAGACAAAAGTGCTACAGTGTCGTCAGTAGAGGACAAAATAGGGAAAATGACAAAATGTAATTTTAAATTGTGATATATTGGGGGTAGGTGAAACCCTATTTTGTAATGAATCTTGGCCACACAATGAGAATTAATCTTGGCCATTCATTTGAATTTTGGGGTACTATAAATAGAGCTCTCCTCTCATTTGCAAAGGGAGTTGAGTTGTTGTAAAGGCATGTTGTAGAAATTTATAAAGAAAAGACGTTGACTTGGTGCATTTTCTGAGTTTCTCACATGTTGCTTGATTCAATCTCCATAGTTAGATGTTTGAATTAGATTTTATTATTGCTTTAGTTAATTGTTCTCTTGCCTTGGTAGATTTTAGGAATGTTGTTCTGTGATCATGAAAATTCTTGTTGTGTAGATGACTCCTTAGTCCATACTTTTTGCTATTTGTTGATGGTAGATAGCTGTGTAAAGTTAACCTGGACTTGAATTCAAAGCTGCTCCAAAAATTTCATCTTTGTTCATGCATGCACCTGGTGAATGAAAGATAAAATATTCGTAGACCTTAGAAAATAGCACAAGTTCCATGATAATGTGAGAGCTCTGCTTAAGTGGAATATTGTTTTAAGAAGTTGTCCATTGCAGGAACTCCATTATCACTGTTCACAGTTAGTTATAGATTTGGAAGCCTTCTCTCTCCCCTATCTTTTTTCTCTTTTTTTAATGAGTGACCTATGCTAAGGTTCATTGCACATTGTAAAGCTAAATCCAATGACAAAATGGAGTTCAAGACTGTTGTTGGAACCTACAGCAAACACACGGTAACTTGTCAATCTTAAGAACTCCATCTCAAGATCCAACTTCCCTTGCTTTGTGACCCATCCATAAGTCCGCCTTGTGATTCCAGCAAATCACATCAAACAACTGACATATTCCAAGCACTATCAAGACCTGACATTAGAGACCTTGGGATAGTGTTCTGCAATCTGATTGTGGAAGATTGTCTTTCAAGAGAGGTAGTGCACCTACGCACTACCTGTGTTGAGAGGTGCATAAAAAAAACATCAACAATTCTGATAGCTCCATCAGGTTTTGAAATAGGTACCAAGTTCGATACCCATTCTGGATAGTCAATTGGTCAGATGAATCCTGCATCTAACAACTTTTTGAGCTCCATTTTGACTAACAAAGCAATTTGAGGATGCATTTTGTGAAGCTTCTATTTGACCGGTTTTGCTTCTGGATATACCGCTAGGTGATGAACCACAGTCTTTGGGTCAAGCCCTGGCATGTCAGCATAACTCCATGTGAAGTTTATTTTCCTTTCCTTGAGGAATGCCGCTAGGAGTTCTTACTCTTCTGATAATAGTGATTTCACATAGAATGTGATATGTGGGGTCTCCTATGTTCCTAGGTTGACAGGATTGCACTTTTCGGCCAAGACTACTGACTTCTCTTGATGAATGGCTCTTAAAGGAAGATTGAATCCTTCATCCTCGGGTGCCTCAAGGAGGTTTTCACCATTGGATATGTCCTTTATTTTTACTTTTTTCTTGTCAGAGAGTGCCACAATGTGGTTTTCACTCAAGGACTTGGATATGATTCTTAGTTTCTCACTTTTGCGACTAAAGGATTCAATCGTTTCCCCATAGTAGGCGTGTGTATCCAACTCTATTATAAAGCCTATTTTGTGATCCCCATCTAGAATGTTATCCCTCAATCCCATGAATTTTGAGAGTGCCTCATTGTTTTTGAATGTATCGAGAACTGGTGGTCCTCGTTGGTCATAGTCGATCAGTTGGGGGTAGACTAAACAAATCTCATGATTTTGACTATCTGGTTCAAAGGATATGGTACTAATCATACACAGGGTGGTATCTTCGAATAACCTAGGTAAATTGGTCAAGGTATCCTCGTCATCACTACTAATATAGGGCTTGGTTATAAAGTTATGTGTGTCTCTATCTATAAATATTGGTGAGTGTACTTGTGCTAGTACTGGCTGAGGAGAAACATTAACCGTTCTAACCAGAGGACTTCGGCCACGTATGGTTATTCTTGGAGGGGTATATCCAAGACCAAGATTTGTTATGGGTTGCATCTCTGGCATGATGGGTATTAAGAGGCCATTGTCATTTTGTCCCAATCTTTGATTCATGTCGTAACCCATTGCGAGCATCATTTGTAGGCCCTTGCTTGTCTCATCCACTGGTAATTCTGGTGTCGGTCTTTCATCTTGATAGAGCATGTGTGATGGATCTACTTCAATAACCTCCTGGCCAAGGTCTCCCCATCTTGTGAATTCAGGATAATCTTCAGGATACGTTTGTGATGTGGAAGCTTGATTTTCTTGTGGGCGTCCCCGTGATCTAGGAGATTGTGGTAACTCTCCTATCACAAAAGCATTGTTAGGGGGCTTGTAACTTCCACAACCATCCTCCTGGATGATGAGCTTGATGTCTGATATGGTGGGAATGGCGGGTGTCTATGTCTCAGAAGTGGATGTGAGGGTGGCAGGGTCGATGTATGATGTGGACGGGCCTTCATCATTTTTCGGCACTTGGGAGATTTTGTAATATTTGGCTTCAAGATTATTGCAATATGAGAAAGGTTCAGGATCTCCATGAACAGTAACCTCTTGTCCATTATGTGTGAATTTCACACATTGGTGGAAGGTTGATGCTACAGCTTTCATCGCATGGATCCATGGGTGGCCCAGGAGGATATTGTATGGCAAGTCAAGATCCAAGACTTGGAAAGTAGTTTCCATGATGGTAGGGCCTACTTGAATAGGGAGTTTAATCATGCCCTGAGACACTCTTTCTTGGTCATCATATGCTCTGATCGTGATGCCCTTTCCTTTGTCTATGGAATCTTCTGATATTTTCAACTATTTGATCAGGCTTAGGGAACATATGTTCAAGCCTGCACCTCCATCCACCAAGACCCTTTTGATTTTTCTCTAGTGTACAATGGATTCCAAGTGAAGTGCACGGTTGTGAGATGGTTGGGCGGGGAAATCTTGGTCAGAGAATGTAAGGAGATTAGGTGTTATGATATTTTTGACCATAGCTTGGAATTGCTCTGCATCAAGATCTGCGGGGACAATGGATGAGGCTAGTGCTTCTTCAAGGATCTTTTTGTGAGCCGATGATATTTTTAACAACTCCATGATGGAGATATGTGTTGGCGTTGAGATGTGTGCTGGCATTCTCTTGAGTTGGTCTAGGACATTGTAGCCATTAGGAACGGATCTAGAGGAAGGGATTCTATTTGGTTGGGAAGATCCTCCAATGGTGACTTTGCCGCCTCTTATGGTGACTCCACAATCTTCGACATGAGTGCCCTTGATGGTGATGACCACACAATCTTCATTTAGGGAGGCAATGACTAATTCATAGACATGATTTACACTACCTTTCCCTTTATCATTTTTATTCCCTTTATTGCCATGATTCGACATCAGATTCGTGTATATTTTAAGATCTCGATTTCCCGTAGGTTGTTCCACGTTTATGATTTTCTTATCGATGAGATCTTGGATGATGTTTTTCAGTCTCATGTAGCTGTTTGTGGTGTGGCCTTTGATTTTGTGAAATTCGCAAAGCTGATTTTCGTTATACCACGGAGGTTTGACATCGGGTTCTTGGTAATTTTCAAAATGTAGGAGGCTTGATGAGTTTTTTGTCGATCAACTTTTTCATTATGTCTTCGAGTGGTTCCCCCAAAATGTTGTATTTTCGTTTGGGATAGCTTTTGCATTGAGGTGGTCCCCTTTGGTCATTGAGGTTATTGATGGTTGGATTATTGTTTGGATGATATGTTGTGTGATGATTGTTTTGTGTTTGGATTTGCGATGCTGGTGGGTCTTGGTGTGGGCCACTAATGACCACCTTGGCATCAACGACACCATCATTAGTAACATTTGTATTCCTTGCCCATGTATGAGGTTTATCGTTGTAGTTGGATGGTGGGCAGCTATTTTGTTGTTCATGGTATGATGTTGACTCTACGGGTTAAGTCGCAAGGACTCGTTCAATGTTGAGCGCCTTGGAGATCAGTTGTTCGTATGTGGTGATGCCTTGGACCTTGAGATGAAAATCCAAGCGGCTTTCAAGGTTGGCTATGATGGTGCAAACTTGTTGTTCTTCTGGCATGTTCCACTTGCTCCGATTGGCCTTGGATCGCCATCATTGAAGGAATGAAGCAAAAGATTCATTCTTCCCTTGTTTCAGAGTTGGCAGTTCTTTGAGACTAACATCCATTGCAATGTTACATGCGTAGTTCCTAATGAATGCGTCCCTAATTTCTTGGAATGTTCTAATGCCTGAAGGTAAGCGAGAGAACCATTCTATAGTGGGACCTACCAAGCTCCTAGGAAATAGCTACATCAGATAAGTATCATCATATGTGACCTCCATGCAATGAACCTAAAATTCCCTGACATGATCTTTAGGGTTTCCCATCCCTCGATATTTGTCAAATTTTGGGATTTCAAATCCCTTAGGGAATAGTTTCATGTCTAGGCTCCTATCAAATGGATAGGGACACAAGTTGCTTGGTGCTTTGGTTGTTCGCCCTGATTGAAGGTCGATCACTTATTGCGAGAGCAACCTGAGTTGTGTCATCACATCATTTTGCGAATCAGGGGGTGGGATGAAGGTGTTTTGAGGTGTTTCAATCACTGGTTGGGTGGATGGGTTGGTTGGTAAATTATTTGATGGTGTCTGTGTGTTCTGGCGAGCGAAGTAGGCTTCTACTTGCTTTTGGATAAACAATGCTTGTTGTTGATCTTGTTGTTGTTGCGCTAGGATTTGTGCTTGTTGTTGCGCTTGTTGTTGTTCCAACAACGCTTGTTCTTGTGCTTGTTGTTGTTCCCACAACGCTTGTTGTTGGGCTTCCAATTCTGGTGCTTCTTGTTGCTCTTGGTATTGCTTCAATGCTTGCTGATATGCTTGCAATTGCGCTGCTTGTGCAAGAATTTGTGCTTGTGCTTGTGCTTGTTGTGCTTGATATTGATTTTGTGCTTCAGCTTGCGCTTGAACGACTTGTGCTTGTGCTGCTTGTTGTTGCAATAGGAGTTGTGCTTGAGCCACCTTTTGTGCTTGCAATTCTTGTACTGCTTGAGTGGCTTGTTGTTGTTGTTGCAATAAATCTTGGGATTGTTGCGCTTGTTGCATTTGTAGTGCAGCTTGGGCTGCTTGGGTGGCTTGCACAGCTTGAGCGACTTGTTGAGCAGCCAGGTATGCAGCCTTTTGTTTTTGCACTTGTTGGTATCCTCTTTGAAAAGTGGCTTGCAATGCCGCATTATATTGACTTGATGTGGTGGAAGTTGGTGGTGGTGGCGGTGGTGGTGGATTTGGAATGGCGTTCGTGGTGAGCAATAATGTCGTGTTCATTATTTGGTTGGTGGATGGTGTTGTCTTGTTGATTACTTGATTGGTGGATGGTGTTGTTAGTGTGGTGGTTTGAGTGATGAGTGGTGCCATTGATGTGGTTAGTCCTTGAGAGACCATGCTTTGTGATGTTATGGGGGTGTTTGATGATGTTTCCATTGCTTGTGTGTTTGTCGTTTGTTGTTGCGATATCAACAAAAAATTTTGAGCGTTTGGTGTAATGTTTTGATTGATGGTTGGGATATAGGTTTGATTGATACTTGGTAAGGGAGGAAGCCCTAGACCAAGGAGTGGTGTGGATGATGACAACAATGGTGGAGGTGGTGGAAATGTAAGGGGTGTGAGTTGTTGTGAGAATGTTGTGGTGTCGAATATGCCCCCTGGTCTGAACATATCTCCCTCTTCTTGCGAATTTGTGAGAAGAGGTGTCTGGGGTGTTGCATGAAAAAATGATGATGATGGATTGTGATGGAATGTGAGGGGAACATTTTTATGTAGTGGGTTTTCGGGTATGTTTTGTTCCTAGGTGGTGTTTGCATCCAAGCTTTGGTTATTAACAAGGGGGTGTGTTTAAAGTGCATTGAGAAATGTGCTTCCCTTATTAACATTGGGTTGGGTTGGAGCAAACGATGTTGTGATTTGTGGAATGTTTTGCGTGACGTTTTGAGATGGGGGTGTAGATGAGATGGGAATAGTGGATGAGATTGAGGAAAATATCTCTCCACTATAGTACTCAAATCAAAATCTGAAGGTAACTTGGCCCCTTGTTTTGCTAGCTCAAGCATGTATAACGAAGGGTTAAGTCTCATCATGATGTTAATGATTTTATGGCTCTCCGGATTTTGGAGCATTTTATTCATTTCCTCATGAGACATTCCAAAAGTAAGGTCCTCTCCTTGGTTTTCCTCTTGCGGATTTTGCGATGATGAGAGGGTCAAAGGATTGCTTGATTTGGCGGAATTCATTTCCATGTTTGTTTGGCTAAGATCGCTTGAAGCGGGTGTTTCTTTGTTGGCTTCCATACCCTTCTTGTATTGAGATCTCGTTTGAACCATAAAAAAAGGATCAATCTTCGAGAATATGGGAGATGAATCTCTTGATTCTTTGGAATGATCTCTATTTTATGTCCCAAAGTGAAAGTTTTAGGATGCTTTTGGGGATCAAAGGTGATGATATGATGATGATGAATGATATGGATGTTTTGGCTTTTGATAAATCTTGAATGAGACACTAGGCTTTAGGACTTTTTGATTTTGATTGGATTTTGGATTTGGGATTTTGTCCTTGATTTTGATTTTGATTTTGAACAAAAGGACCCTAAGATGTTTTGATAATGATCTAAGGGATAGATTTGTTCAAAGGATGATGATTTGGATATGTGTGAGGAGAAGGATGCATCTACCCACACCTATTCAAACAAGATAATAGCTTTTGCTAAGCATATGAGGAAGGATTCATCTTCATATACTAAGCTAGGCAAGATGATTTTGATAACTTTGATTAAGTACATGCAAAAGGATGCATCTACACATACCTAGCCAAAGGTGATTTCGATGATGTTTTCAAGGATATAGTCTCAATGTTTTGGATGATTTTTTATTTTTCCACAAAGCCTAGTATCAAGGATGATTTCAAGATTTTCTAAAAGATGATTTGTGAGATGGATTTGATGTTTTGAAGGATGGATGAAAGAGGTTTGATTTGTTTTGATCCTTAGGTGAACCTAAAAAGGACACTTTGTTTTCCTAGATCTAGGTATTGAAGAGCATCCAAATGCTTCCTAAAGACCTTTGTAACCAAGAAATGATTTCATTTGAACATTCATTTTCGGATTTTCAATGATTTTTTCTTTTAGGGATTTGTGAGTCTCCAATCACACATGAAAATTCATTTTGCTTAGCTTTGCTTAATGATTTTATTTTACCAAAAACACTTTCTTTGATTAAGTTTTCAAACTAAGATGTCCAATGTCTTAATTTCTTCAAACTCCACAAGATATGTTGTGTGGAAATTTAATGAACTTAAGGCAAGGGTTTCCTATTGTTGACTTAAGGAGACAAATGGAGATATAATCCAATGTTTAGAAACCTCTAAGGATGTGAATCCCAAGGGAAAGCAATAACATATGGATTGAGTCAATGGTATTTATCTCCAAAAGGGTTTGAATTTTGAATGATAGTGTTAAGTGTTTGTTTCCATGATGTTTTCGATCAAGCAATTCATTTTGTAACCCAAGAATAAGTACAATCGTATGGATGTGTAAGACAATATTTGTTGGATTCCCACTTGGACAAGTCCAGCTACGCTTATCTCTAGCGAATGGTTAGATGCTTGACCCCACTGGCTCCCCTCCATAGCTCATTAACATCAATCGAGGCAGCCAAGCATCAACACCCATGAAACTCCCATGGCATGCTTTCCATTTCTACTAGAAGACCGTAAAAGTGTGGGGCGGCTTCAGAACGACCGTTCTTGCACCAACAAATAGATTAAGGATTTTGGAAAATTCTAGCACATGGGTTTTAGTAAGGACTTTCCGTTCATAGGAGTTGACCCAGGGTGATCCCACAATAGTGGTTTACACTTTTTGGCCTAACTGGACACTGATATTTTTTTTTTAACACAATCTCCACATTCGGGAACCTATAGCGATTGAACTGTAAGGAATTTGAAGATGATGTAAACTAGAGTCTTGTCATATTTTTTCTGTAGATTCTAAAAATATTTTTTTCAATTTTTTTGGAATCAGATTGCACTTCTTTTTCCATCTCCCACAAAAATT
>VDFB02252616.1:15736397-15751602 GCA_007258455.2 Sequoia sempervirens | reverse complement strand
TGTATAACTAGTTTTTTATTATGTATTGCTCTTGGCTAGCTATAGTCTCCAGTATGATATATCTGCATGATACTCTCCATGGATTTAGGTAAGGTCAAGTTATCATTTAAGCTTTCAATTTGCATAAAATGGTGCTTTTGAATATATTCTACTCTAGTAACTGTATCTTTCTCCCATCATTGTGCAATCTATGTAGGGGTTCATTCTCATTACCCATTTGCCCTCTTTAGGGTGATATAATCAAAAGTCCTTCTATAGTATAATACATTCATTATTTAGGGTTTTATTCTAAAAACCTATTCTTCCTTTCATCAACAAACTATCTATAATCATCACAACAACATACATATTCATTTTAATCACACATATGCTTCTCTAGTGTATATATTTTTTGACATAGGGTTTATATTAAGAGTTTGTATATTACAAATACAACTACTATACTATGTTCCTTAAACAATTAGTATAGTTCACTCATCTTTTTTCTCACCATGTATGTTTATATTTTTATTTTTTGTCATACATATATATGCTTTTGTCACAGGTATAACTAGTTATATTTTCATTTTATCATGCATATTCATTAACAATGCTATAAGTATTGGTAATATTTGCTTCCCCTACAAGTTTAGTGAAAACTATAGCACAAGGTTAAAAGGGAAGAGAACATCTAGAAGGTGCACAATTAAAGTGACTCGTGGAGTGAAGTTGACTTCTACACACTCTACAATCGAAGATACAACAATGTGCAATGAATAAGATATTGTTCATGAATGTGCATACCACTCAACATATTGTCTGAGTTTGGAACCACCTGTTAACATTGGTCAATCAAGTTTGGAACCACTTATTGACAATGCTCAAACAGCTTTTTAGCCACATATTGATGTTGGTCAATCTAATTATGTGCAATTGGGGTCCTCAAATGTCTCCAAAATTCATTGGTCTCTTTCTAGAATGCATAGTGTAGTATTAAATATTGAAGAAAACCATGTGTCCATTAGGGGTACAATGATCAAGGGGAGAATCCCCTAGTAGTTTAATGGAATGGCTTAATGGAGTTACCACCACCAAATGGATGGGGCTATGAACCATATTATTTGAAGATGAGGAGGCCAAAATTATCTAGTGGTGCAAGGACATGGCTGACATTGGCCATGGACTTCAAGTTTCTTAGCTAAAATTGACTATGGATCAAATTATTTAATGTAGGCCTAACCCATTCAAAGATTTGATAATAATAAATCTAGAAGGTGTGGACACAAATAGATATATTATGCTAATTCCCTCCATTATCACATCCTTTAATGACAACTTGGATAACTTAGACAACGACCACCATTATGGGTCGAGTAGATTTTGGATATACAATAAAACTAGTGTACATGCTAGTAGAAACTACGGCATGTAGGTTATTACAAGAATGGGTTCTAGATGTTTCCCCCACCTAATCTCCAAAAGTAGGGAGTGGGTCACATTTTTGGCATTTGTCAATGCATTTAGAATGAGAATCCTTTGGATTATATCTCTTTAAATTAAAAAAAAAGGATATGAAAAATTATATTTATAATTGTGATTTGGGGGCATGCATGGTTGTCCAAGAACATGCTTGGATGAAAAAATGTTTTTTTATCAATTGGCTTGAACATTTTGTTGTATCAATCAAGGTGGGGTGTCACCAACAAACATAGCTCTTCTTATTTTTTATGGTCATGGAATCCATGTGGCATTCAAGACAATATATGAAGCAAGGTGTATATGCATTGACTTACTTACCCTCCAGGTGCACATACTAGCCACAAGTTACAACCCTTGGATGTGAGGTGAGTGTCTTTTCTCCATTCAAAAATTATTTTAAATAGGAAAGGACCACATGGATGGAAAACCACCTCAAAATAGATATAGGAAGGGAAGATTTGGCACATCTTGTTAACAAGAAATTCCAACAGGCACTCACACCATGCAATATCATTAGTGGCTTTCGAAGAACAATAATATGGTTGTTAAATCACAAATCACTTAACAAGGACATGAGTCCAAGTGAGGGCTTCACAATTCTAGAGGAAGTAAATATTGTTGGAGGTGAAAGTGATGCCATAATAGTGGATGATGATGTACAATATATTACAGTTGAAGCTTGTTTTCTATTAGCTAGATATAATGAGGACCAAATAGATGAGTTCATGTCCAAACATACAATGTTGAGAATATTGATATTATTGATAATGATATTGAAATCTCTATAGTTCAAAGTGGCTTCAATGAGGCCATAAATAGTGGAGAACATCCAAGTTTTCCAACAAAGACAAGCCAAACACAGTGGCTGAAAGATGTAGCTACAAACCTTAAGGTGCAAAAAAATTAAATTGGTCAACTAGATGTTGGTCCTTTATGTTATCAACCCCACAACATGAATTGATAGAGGTGATTCACTAATTTACCAATACAATTAATTGGGATGCAAAGAATGGGGTTGAATGTGAAGATGACAAGACTTCAAGTGATCAAGATGTTGACTTTGTGCCATGCACACATGATGATGACCAATAGAAAAGAAATTCAATGAAATTTTTTCTAAGGATTCCAATATAAAGGGTATAAGTAACATCACAAGGAGGTTGTACAAGGTGCTTCATCTAAGTAGACAATCACATATCTTAACACCAAATACATACATTGATATGCTTAATGAATAAGAGATGCATAAAAAATGAATAGAAGAATTACAAGTATGGTAAAGGGATCAAATGAGAGAGAAGAAAGTAAAACGAGAAGAAAATCAGGCAGAGAAGGAAAAAATAAGATTGGAGAAGCAAGAGAGAAGAAAAGAAATGGCAGCAGAGAAGTGTAGGCTACAACAAGAAAAGGACGTCCATCAACTAAAGTTAATTGAAAGGAAGGTAGATAAAGCATAGAAAGATAGATTTTTGAGTTGAACACTCTCTTTGATACCACCTCAACATCCTATCTTAATGGACATGTTCAACATATAGTCCCTAACTTTTGTAGCTCTAAGTAATCTACAAGTTGGCTTTGCCCATAGATTCTCATAACAGTTGTAGGTATACTATAAGGAAAATCAAGTGTTGATTTCCCATATAATAAGTACCCTATATAATGTTTCACATTCCAACACATCATATCCACTTAGAAATGATTATGATGTAACACATTATGAATACCCAACACTTTTTCCTAGCTTCATGGAAAATTGAATACCATGGTGGAGGATATGCTTATCTTGATGAACTTAACAAAATTTTGGGAATATGAACTATGTAGATTAAAATAGATCATTTTTTCCTATTGTTTTGTTTCAAAATTTTATGTAATATGTCAATCTCACAATATACATAAATATAATGAGTATTTTGTAATATATTTTTTAAAGTTTGTTTCAATTATATTTAACTTGTGCAATATGTAGTTTATCATTAGCCAAGTTGTAAATAGAGGATGGAGAGGAGCGGGAAGAGGAGAGGAGGGGGAAATTTGAATTATAGAGATGATTTAGATGGAGAAGGAGAGCATGAAGAGGATGCAGATGGATCACTATTGGGAGGTGATGGTGATGGAGAAGGAGAGGATGCAAAGGACACAGATGGTTCTCTGTTGGGAGGCAATGGCAACTTGTGGCTATACTGGTTGTTGTTGCGTTGTTGGGTTGTGACGGCTTCGTGTTGTTTGCTCCTTCTTCCAGTCGAGTGGTGGTGGTGCAAAGCAAGTTGTTGTCATCCAGTTGGGTGGCGATATTTTTGCTTCTTTGTCGAGATGAGATGGAGGATGTTGTTGTTCCTTTGGTTCCTGTTTTCTTTTTGGCCTGCCCTTTGCATTTCTTCTTGAGGGTTTTGGTTGTGGCCTGTGTGGGGTGCGCTTGTTTTTCCTTACAGCTGGTGAGTGTATGCTTTGGGTTTTCTAAGGAGGTTTGGTTGGAGGATGAACTTATTTTTGGTCCTATTAGGCATAATGGGATGGCTTGGGTGCTCTTTTTGTTGGCCTGATCTCTTTCTGGTTTCTTCTTGGCTTCCCTTATCCCCTCTTTGTTGTCAATTTGGTGGTGCCTTTTTAGTGGCTCTCGTTGTTGGGTTGCGACGACTTTGTGTTCTTTTCTTCCTTCTTCTAGTCAGGTGATGGTGGTGCAAAGCAAGTTGTTTTCGTCAATTTGGGTGGTGATAGATTTGCTATTTCGTTGGAACAGGATGGAGGATGAGGAAATTTTCTATTTCGTTGGAATGGGATGGAGGATGTTGTTGTCCCTCTAGTTTTTGTCTACTTTTTGGCCCACCCTTTGCATTTCTTCTTGAGGGTTTTAGTTGTGGCCTTTCTGAGGAGCGCTTGTTTTTCCTTATAGCTGGTGAGTGTGTGCTTTGGGTTTTCTGAGGAGGTTTGGTTGGAGGATGGGATTATTTCTAGTCCTATTAGGCGTAATGGAACAACTTGGGTGCTCTTTTTGCTAGCCTACTCTCTTTTTGGTTTCTTCTTGGCTTCCCTCAGCCCCTCTCTGTTGTCTGTTTGGTGGTGCCTTTTTAGTGGCTCTTGCCCTGGGTGTTTCATGGTTGTTGTTAATTTCCCTCTTGTGGTCTAGCAGTGCTTCCCATTGGTTGGAACTGTGGAGTTTGGCCTATCTTTGGCTCTAACCGGCATGTTGGGGTTGCTTGGGTGATTAATGGTTTGGTTGTCTCTTAGTTTCCTTCTTGTATGGGTTGTTCCCTTTTCCCTTTTGGGTCTTGGTTGCTTCTGCTCTCTTTGGGCTTAGATCTTTTGAGTAGTTGTTGGTCTAGTTCTCTGTCTGGGTTGTTTCCATATTGGGTTCTCTTGGCTAGGTTTTTTCTAGCATTATTGGCATTATTGTTTGGATGTTCTACAAGCTTTTTATTGAAAATGCAGATGTATTTTAGCCAATAATTTAAGGCCTTGTTCTCTCTATCTAGCTTTTTGTTGTGGCCTTGTTCTCTCTGGCTGAATGCCCTTGGACCCTCTTTGTTGGGGATGTTGTTTTTCCTCTTGCCCCCCAAGTGGCTGATGTTGGGGTTTGTAGTCTTTTCTTGGGCTAAATTTCTTCTTGTTTGTATTCTATTGGCTCAGTTGTTTTGGCCTTTTGTGAAGGCTCAAAAGTGGATGAGTGTTTGGCTTATTGATGGGTTATTTTCTATGGAAACCTAGATGAGTTCTTATGTGAAAGTTGTTAAGGTGGACCTATGGTGTTTATTTAAGACTCTTCTTCTTGTCCACAACTTGTTTCTGGTGCAATGTTTATCGAAGGATGCTACGGATGCGTGCTTGGATACCGTGTTAGCTTTCTCCTCTGGTCCTATGGAGGTGGACCTCCCTCAAATGTTCTTATTCAAGTGGGAAGTTATCCTATGGAGGTGGAGGTGGAGGGTGTTTGTGATTTCTAGTTGTGGTGGTCTTGTTTCTTGTAGTATCCTCTCCAATAGAGGAGAGCTCTTTCCTTTAGAGGTGGTTTTGGAGTTGGTTTCATGTTACCAGAGTGCTTCGAAGGAGGTGTTGCTATTGGAGTTGTCCATGGATGATTTGGGATCTTTGGCATCTCATGTTTTATTGCAGGCTGGGTGGTATTCTAAGTTTCTCTCTATGTCCCAGTAGCATGAGCTAATTAGGGGTTTGATGGTGTCCTACACCATTAATCTAGTTATCTTTCTTGGTTATATGGTTTCTATGATGAGTGTTTGGTTTGTCGATGCCTGGAAGATGCAGGTGGTTTCTTTGTATCTCTAAGGGTTTTTGGTCACAGTTAAAACCAAGTTGTAAAAGGGGTTTTAGGCCCTTACTTGTTTGTTTGGTGTTGTGGGTGTAGTCATGTTTATCTTTTAGAGGTTGTTGTGGTGTTGTTGTTGGTTTATGGTTTATTTTATTTGCAGCTTGCCTTTCCTTTTACTAGGTTTCAGGCCCCATCAAAACCTGCTTTTACCTCTAATCAAAAACTTGTGCAATATGTTACATAAGTAGCATGTAGTCATGGAGCTTAAGAAACATTGTTTGCAATAGTTAGTGGTTGATATAAATATGTATGTGTGTGTGTTTACATATGCTTGTATGTATGTATTTATGTATGTATGGATATACATACATATAGAAATACTCAACACATGCACACATATATATGCACATTATATGTTCATTAATATATGTATGTATGTATGTATATACGTCAAAATTAATTAGAGAAATTTTTATATTGTATAATTCAACTATATAAAATAATTATCATGCACACACACATACACACACATCTACACATATATATGTGTGCATATATATGCATATATGTGCATACACACACACATATATGATAACTTGATTTATAAGTATTGTTTATTGAAGGTTCAGATTTAGTGGTTCTAGTTATAACCATCTTCATATATTGGTAATTTTTATTAAGGGGATACATTGTATGTAAATCATAAATGAAAATAATACATTAGTATATGATATTACAGAAAAAGACAATAAACTATACTACTATATACAACAATTTATAAAAGTACATAAAATACCAAGTCAAGAAATAATCAACTTGAAATTAGTTAGATAATACTTTGTCGTAGTATATACAACAATTTAGAAAATTAAATAAAATATAACAAGAATATATTGAACAATAAATAAATAAATATTATGTCTATTGGGTCGTTACCAAAGTAAAGTCGTGTAATACTTTACTTGAATTGTGTAGTTACAAAATGAGGTGTGCTAGAAACCTCTCACCACTTTGACATGCCTAATATTTTTTTATATAATCCACCAAGTTATGAGAAAACATCAAAATATCCCAATAATAGTGCATGCAAAATTGGAAGTTGTATACAAGTAGAACACCATAGTATGATTAGAACAAACATAATTTAAGTTTACGAATCCCAGTAATAGTCATTTGAGAAAAATGTCCCAAAATATGTATTATGTTAACAAACACAAATTTAGATTTTCTCATCCCTTGAGAAATCAATCAAGGTAGTCCAAGATAAGAGGTAAAAACTTCCCCTCCATCAAGGTTTGATTTTAGATTGTACAGGTTTAGTGTGGCCCTCTCCCCTTCTCTGAGGGTGCTAACCCTTCCCTTGTTCTCAAGAACTTTGAAGAGCCATTGGATGGTACTACTCCTCCCTTGAGCCTCGTGCCTTTTTCAAACCCTTCCAATATCCAAAATTATAGGAAAAACCCTCACTAGGCCTCAAAGAAAAATCCCCTATTTCAAAGGACCCCAACCCATTCAAAAAGAAAAATGTGACCTTTTCTGACCCCTAGATTTCCATCTTGGATAATTCTGAGGATTCTTGGCACCCCACCCTAAGGACTCCCCTACTGGAGCCCTCCCAAGTGTCCTCATATGTTTCTCCCCCTATTTCCCATCCCTAAAGTATGCATCAAGTGTAGGTCCAAGACGACTCTTAACTGGACGTTGTCATTTGTTTAAGTCATGTCCCTCTACAGCTTACAATAAATAAAATTTATAAATCAATGAATCTTCAAAATAACATATTGAAATGGATACTCTCACAACTTGTTACTAAAAAAGACAAGATTTAGAAGTTGGAGATGACGGTGCTCGAGAACAAGTAGTATTGGTTAGGGGAATCCAAGGATGCAGGCATTGGAACCTGTTGACCAGTCTTGCCAAGTCCTTTTAGAAATGGGCCAAGATGGAGATGGAGATCGATGAGATAAAATATGCCATTGGTACCTATGAGGAGAAGAAAAAACCACAAGATGAAATAGCCACTATGAGAAGCAACTAGGAGAAAACTCTCTACAGCTTGCAAGATATCATGGATTGCAACAAAGAAACCATGAGGAACATGGCTATCACTATCTAGGTTTTCCAACAAGAGCTTAGGAATTTCCATGGTAAGTGCATAGGGGAGGACCTTCCTAAGGTTGTTGTCTCCAAGAAGAAGGGAAAAAGTGTTGATAGTTCTACCACTCCCTTGATCAATTATGGAGACACCAAGAAAATAAACCATCAAATTTTAAGGAAATGTTGTAATTTTAGGTGAACGAATGGCAGGCTGTCAAAGGACTCCAACTGTTGGGTGACCAGTAGTTTCCTCTGGTCTCTTGCTAGTTTCTTTCTTCTTTTGTGCTTTTTCTATTTTTCTAGACTTTTAATCTAGTTTTTTAGTTGTGCTTCTTTTGGGTGTCTCACTTCTCATGAGCTCTCCCGTATGGAATTTATGGTCATTTTATAATGGGTATGGGCCCTTCTCATCTATGTCTTAATCAAAACAAACAAAAATTCATTGACATATCCTTTATCCACATACTTTATTCACTTCTTCTCACTTTGGCAAGCCTATATAAAATATATATATATATATATATATAATGTAGCTAGTAATGAACAAACATCAAATATCTAAACAATAGTGCATGTACAACTACAATATTGTATACAAGTAGAAAAACATAGTATTAGGAACTAATATAAAGTGAATATTAAAAGGAGAGCCATCCATGCGAACACAATAGTATAAGAACTTCTTCAACCTCGCATATACATATACATATATACTTATACATATGAATATACATACAGATAAATATGTGTGTGTGTATGCATGTATGTAAATGTATATATATTCATACACACATATATATTCAAATCATTTTTTAATGTAAAAAGTTTGAGCGTGTGTTGTTTCCATGTTCCAATCTCCACATCAAAAACATGATATATACTATACATCACATCAAGAATATATTGTAGTTCCCTACATATTGAACTAAAAAAACCAGTCAAGAATTTATGATTGTTTACATGAGTGTGATGTGGTGAATGTATGAATGGGCACCCATGTAATATATCACATTATGAGAAATTTGATGACGAAGTCAAGATATTTATACATATTATTATTTTTGTAGCTTTATATGTGCTCTATATGAGAACTATGGTTGGGATACACATGGTAAAACATGACTATATACAATCTATAAATCAATCTATTGACATTTATGTCTATGTGTGAGTGTGTGAGTGCGCATATGTATTTTTTTGTGTTAAGTTGGAAAGCAAACAAACATTATATATACATAGTTACAAGAATAGTAACAATTTCTGTATTAATTAAACTTGTCAAATAAGAAAACCCTAAATTTATAATAGTGGAAAAAAATCATTGTGTTTATTCATGAAGTCATATAGAGAATAGCATATGTTGATAAGGCAAAGAGAATAACATGTACCAACCTAAAGATGCGTAGATAGTTGAGGAACATGGAGAGGATTCCTCCTAATTCTCTAAATATTGTAGATGATATTAACAAAAATAAGGATGAAATGAGATTTCATGAATTTAATAATGTAAAATGAAATGCATTTGATCTTTTTATGCTTGGATTGCTAAATTGTATGTATTATTTTTTGACATTTCAGTAAGATTATACATTAAATTAGAAGTTGTGACCCATGTTTTTTGGATTCATAATAGTTGAGTTATTTAGATTATTTTTTATCAATAATATCCAATGCTTATAACAATATAGATCATTTAAAACTTAGGGAAGGGGAGAGAAAAACCTGCTCTTAAATAAGTGGATGTATAGTACCATAAGGTATCATGTACACAATGATTTGTTACAGTGATATTTTGAATTTAATATTATTTTATCACATTAATTGTTTCCATTGGTATAAGAATTCCCTTACATTGAAAGGCGTGATCTATTTCTTTTGGGGTTTGAATGTTCAAAGTTGATGGATTTAGGGGTAATATTAGTTTAAATTATCAGAGGTTGTGGATACATTTTATTTTTGGCTTGAAATATTCTATTAGAATGTATAATATAGGCTTAGTGAGTGATGCCATTTGCATAACAATTGCTAAGAAGAATGAAGATATAAAAAAAGCAATTACACTATTGAGTAGTGATAACTTTAAGAAACCCCCCTCAAAAAGAAATATAAATCTTGGAAAATCTTTCCTTTTTTTCAAAAAAAATATTAATTTTATTGGCAATTATTTTTACATCATTAAAATTTTGTAGAAAATTTTGGCAAATCTTGAAAAATAATAGGAAAATGCATTATTTATGATGGTGAATCCATCCAATTTAAAAATAATTCTCATGGAAAAGTAGGGGCCCAAGGGTAGAAATTATCAATAGATTTAAGGGGTTGACTATAATATTTACTTGCCACCATTGTTTTAAAATATAATATAATGGCCCTCAATATATTATGCAAGGTAAATTGTACCCATGATTTGTAATTCTCATGGGGCTCATAATTTATTTTAGGTCATTGATCTAATGACCCTTGTTGTACTTTATGAGGTAAAATGTACCCACAATCTATAATGCTCATGAGACCCAAAATTGTGGGCTCCATGAGCATTACAGATTGTGGGTACATTTTACCTCCTAGAATACAAGGACCATTAGATTATATTATATTTAACCAATGGTGGAAACTAAAGATTAGAAATGTGGTCGTAAAGCAACTAATAATTATGATATACTATTGGAAAATTAATATAGATTTCTACTATAATTTATAAATTTTAGGTGAATCTGATCTAATCATGTATCAAATATTGTGGCAAATTTTTGAAATAAATTTTTTAATAAAATAATTTCTTTGGCGATTTAAATAAGACTACCATCCATTTCAAACCAAATCTTCCAATCAAAAATAAATACCCCAATTTGATCCCATCCTTAATCTAAACCATCTTAAGAAATTTAGTACATCTTAAGTATAGTCATCAAATCCCATCAATTCCTACGTAAGAACTTTGCTTATCTTAAGCAGAAATCAAATCCAAGCAGTTCTCTTACTTAAGAATGTTAGTCTATCTTAAATATAGAGAATCATCCCCCATCAAATCAAATCATAAATAAAGGCCTTAAAATTTGATCCCCAAATCAAATCTCATCCTCCATTTTTACCCTTAGGTCCTATTCTTCTAATCCCTAATTTAATTTTAATCCATCAGCCTAGTTTCCACCTGCAACCAAAATCAGTCCCAAACTTTCCTCTTCTAATCAATCCTCCACCATGGCTAACCATTTAATATATCCTCTATCCAACCTAATATGTTATAATCCACCCTCATCCACCCTAACCCAATCCAAAATCATGAACCCATATCCTACCCCAGCAATTCCAAAAATCATAGTCAAGGTCAACCCCAATTATATTGATATAATGAGGATAACCTTGTTGACGAATATAAATATGGTTCCTATGATGATAATTAGATTCTTATGGACCAAGATGGAATTTCCCCATCCACCACCTCTTCCTATATCTAAGACTTTACCCATCCCTTTTCCAATCACCAATCCTTTGATAGTTTATCCCTCACCTATCACTTCAATAATGACAAAGATGCCATGATTGGATTCCTCCTTAGAATTTGTGCCAAAATTACATCCTCCTCACCTCCGCCAGATTCTAATCCATCTCATATTTCTCATCATCCACCATCCTTTGACAAGGGAAACCAAACCACCATTTGAATTTCCTCTCAATTACCACACACATCCTTACCATCCACATCATCCCCATCCACCACTATTGATTTAATCCTCACCAACTACTTCAAAAATGAAAAATATTCCATGCTTCAATACTTCCTTAGTATTGGTACAAAAATTCCTTCCTATCCAAATCCACCCACCCAAAGTTCCCTACAAACCCCACCCACATCCTTACAACCCACATCATCCCAATCCTAAAAATTCTCCATCCAAAGGATTTAATGATTCCCTTTGAGGACTATTAGTAAATGATCTTAACTCCATTAGCACAAATAAATTTATGCAATATTCCCATGTCATTTATCCACCTCCATATCTCATTACTCCATCCATCCAAGTTTAAGATTCTAGCCCACACTCATCCATTACACCACCCACACAAATACAAACATGCAAAGAACTTGGTCCAAAGAATTCCCATATGTACCCTAGACTAAATCAAGAGCATGTCCATGACCACAAAACCTTAGATCAATCACCACCATACACTCCATCTAAAAAATTTGATGACCATGATAATCCCAATTTTGATCATGATATCTATGATAATCCAAAATGTGATCATGATTTTAATGAGGACATCTAAAATAACCCCTTTCCATCTCACGATACCCTCACTTCTGCTTCATCTCATGATCACTCTCTAAATCAAGGTCAAAGCACATCATCTATCTCATCCAATAATCCTCTCCCCTCTCATGATCAATACATTCATTCCACTCCATGTCATGATCTATTTACATGTCCTAATCAAGAGAAAATTATACCATCTATTCCATATTATCCCTCCACAAGTCAAGATCAAAGTGTCATTTCTTCTCCATGTCCTGATCATAATCCATCTCAAGATCAAAGCATCTTTCCATATCATAATCCTATCCCTTTCATACCATATCCCAATCCCCCTTCATGTCAAGATCAAAGTGTCCCTTCATCCTCCTCTCATGATCCCATCACTTCCACTCCATATTATGATCAACCTCCATCCCATGATCCTACCTCAAGTCAAGATGAAATCATCTCTTCATCTCCATGCCATGATCCTAATCCTCCACAAGATCATATCACCCTTATCAAATCTACCCATGAATCCCATGCCTATCAATTGGGTTCTTCTACCTTCATCCAATCTAGTTTACTCCATGAACCTATCATTCCGTTCATGTCATATCCCCTTCAAAATAGACTCGTGGCTTGTTTCCAAAGAAAAAAACATCGCATTAGCAAAAGGATTTGTCAAAACATGCAATATCAAGGTAAAGGGTTGGGCCTTCATGAAAAATGCATCTTATAACCCCTACATATCAAATAAAATCCAAATTATCATGGCCTTGGCTACCAAGCTCAATATTTTAGTACATCTTCCGTCCATCCCAAATCAAAAATCCCTCCACTTATGTCCACATATCCACATTCCCCATCCTCCAAATACATCTTGGGCCCTTATGTTCCAAAGACCAATATTTCATCCCTTCCATCTATTTTGGGCCCCTATGTTCCAAAACCAAAACCATTATCCCTTTCATCCATCTTGGGTCTTTACATCCCTCCATCCACTATCCGCATCCTCCATATCTCAAAATCCTTTCATCCTATCATAAATTAAGATCAACAAAGGCACGCATCCTTGAAATCCTTTCAACATCCTACCTACATCAATCCATCCATAATACCTCTATATCACTTATCTCCATCCACCAAACTCATTGCTATTATAATAAATTTGGATGCAAAATCTAAAATGCATAAAGCTAAAAATCCACAAAAATCCAAGGATCACCATGTCCCATAAAAAATACATGTAAAAATAAAGAAAAATTAGTTCCAAAATCAAAAAGTTAAATCCAAAAGGCCACAAAGGCCCATTAAGTCAAATTCAAAAACCATGTAGATTCCCAAACTACTCATAGAAGCAATGCATCTCAAAAAATAATTAAAATTGGCATCCAAATTTTCTAATCAAATAGCTTCATCCACTCTTAAGTAAACCAATCCTCCATCTAATTATCATTCATCTTTCAAAACCCATTTTGGTCCCTTATGTCCCAAAATCCACTTTCCTAAGTCCTTTATTATCTCCTCACTCTATTTTGGGCCCTTATGTCCCAAAATCCACCCCTCCATTTAATCAAAAAATCACTCCTCTACAACTCCAGCACCCCTCAAGATGTGTGCCAATGTTGATCTTTCCAATATTTCCATCCACTCATCTGAAAATATTCCAATCCCCCATCCATTATCCAACATTTACTCTCAATCATTTCATCCCTCTTATCTAATCATTTGCATAGAACCTTAGCTATTTCATCCCCCTTATCATCATTCTACCAATGTCTTCCTCCAATTGTCATGGTCTATTATAACACAACTTCAAGGGATACTATCCATAAAACTAGATGCTTGAGTCATTCCTCCAATTCATTATCATTCATACACTATCTTCCAAATCCACATATCCACATGCTTATCTTTATCCTTATCCATCCATACTATTCCAAATATCCAAAAAGATTAAAAAAAAAATTAAAAAATTAAAGAGAAATCATTTGTCCAATGTTGAAAACCACTACTTGGGTAAACTTGGGAAAGTACTATTAAGGAAACCTAGAAAAAAAGTGTCATGTATAATCCCCCATCCTCTTTAGATTCTACACTTTGCGGGAAAGGATTCATCGTACCACATGCACACATTTTTCCGCATCCCTCCTAACTATCATCATCCCTCCTTCCCTCACTCCCCGCCCGCAATGCCTTCGGGTCTTCACTAAGGCATGACATCCCCACCCCATAACATCCATCACTCAATATCATTTGCATCATCCTCTGTCTTCCTTCCTCTCATCCTATCAAATCCATCCACCTTTCCCATATTTGATCTTGCTAAGATGCCTCATGCTATCCTCAACCTTGTCTACACACATAATCCAATACCCACCATCTCATACCCCTTATCCTATTTGTATCCCCCCATCCTAGTACATCCAATTCATTCTCTCTTTTCACCTTGATATTGAGAGAGGGCTAGGGGAAAAATATCCATACATGTTTTGGACAATGAAATCCTTACTATGATTTCCATCCATGCATCATATGCACCATGTGTCTATGTCATGCATCTTTTATCATCTTCCAATCCTTCAGTTGTATTACATCTAGTGTTGGAAATTTTACTCCATTGTAACATAGTCCTTGTATCTCCCTCCTATCCTCTTATCTCCCATCCTCATCTACCCATTTAATCCATCTATCTCAACCCAATAAATTCTATCCTTCATATTTTACCATGCCTTGGTTCTCCTTTATCATTGGTTCCTCCTCCTATCATATCCTATCCTCCATCTGATCCATGTATCATTTCAATTCAACCATCCCCATCTAGTCCATCCAAATGTAATAAATCCTAATTCATTCAATCCAATTTGTCAATCTTGCATATCATCCAAAAGCATCCATCATTTTGGTCCAAATCATTTGATAATCAATTGATCCACTTTAATCCATTTATCATCAATAGGTATGCGCCCTTCCCAATCCGCATGTTGCTCTTATCGTTAACAACACAATCCTTCGGTATGCATTGTTCTCATCATTAACTTTTTTGTCCTTATCATCATCAACCAATCAATCCATAAATAAATTTCAACTTGATTTGGAGCATTATCCTAGCTTTTTTTTGGCTTGTTGTGCATTCTTTCTTGTT
>VDFB02252616.1:15512656-15736297 GCA_007258455.2 Sequoia sempervirens | reverse complement strand
AGTATTGTGGGATCACCCCTAACCCTAAAAATTATTACATACAATTTTTTACATTGATTTTTATTCATAATATATTAATACAATTAATCTTAGGTTTCAAAAGAAAATGTAGTATTTATTGTAGAACCTTATATTAGAAATTTATTTTCCATCAATGTCAAAGGTGTTAGCAAGCAATTCATTCATCAACACAATATTATCTAATACATATGTATCCTTCTCATAGCCCGCTATACCATACTCCTGAAAATACAGAACATCAACTTTAGGGTGTGTCTCCTTAGCATCCTCCAACCCATATTTGTAGCAAAGGTGAGGTAAGCACGTTGATGCCTAGAAGTCTCACCCTCAACACTTGATTAAAATGGATTTCTATGTGAAACAAAGGAAAAAATAGGGGTGGGTGTGTTGAATGTTATGAAAAGGGGTTCACCACCAAGACCTATTTTCCTAATTTCATTCAAGGAAATGAGATCCACACAATGGAATGACAATCAACCCTTAGGTGAGTCAACCCAAGATGTGAATCTACAAATTTCCTATCTATGCAAGGATGAGGGTATGAACTAAAAAGAACTTTTGGGAGAAATTTTAAGATCATCAAACAAACTCCAAAATGCAAGCTACAAGATGCAAATGAAGAACTGTAATCAAATCTGACAGAAACAGTAATCAAAAGGAAGATCTAGAAAGGGGAAAATGATGTGTACCTTTCACCAAAATTCACCTTTTGAAACTCACTGAGGACTCATTCGCCCTATAGTAAATCAGTCCTGGCTAAGGTTTCTAAAAAATGCTTTTTGGGTTCTCTTATGTTATGTCTGCATTCCCAAATTCTAGGTGTTCCCTGTTAGATAGTCGGAAATAATTTTTTTAGAAGAGTTTTTCGTGATTTGACAACTTTTCTTGCAACTTTGAAAACTTTGAAACTTTCTTCATTTTTTCTCTTCAAAGGATCTTCAACCTAAAATCTGCAATCACACATCAAAGAGAGAAAAATGTTGTTTTGTTATAGGGAATGGGGGATTTCCTTGGCCAAAACCCATTTTGGTAATTAAACCTAGTAATGAAGTAGAAAATATTGAAGGAATGATGAATGGACAAATCAATGTAACAACTCACCAAACCTTATTTAAAACCTTGGATAAAAAATCTGCAAACTTGCATGAAGTGGCCTCAATGAATGTAGATCTTGATCATGAAATTTGATTTGAAACAATGCTTTTGATATGCTTGAATAGATCTTGAACACTACATCACCATATTAGCTCAAACAACATGCACAATCCAAGAAATCTTTGACATGATGAAAGGAATATTGATTGCTGCAATAATCTTCTATAAATCTACCCTTGAATGCCTTGAAATTGCTCTTGATTTGCTCTTAATCTCATAAACTTGCTATTAGGACTTGAACACTTGAAAATCTAGGTGAAACTAAGTGAAATAACCTTGTATTTATACATATCTTAAGATTAATTTCTGAAATTCAAATATCACAAGCCAACATTGAATTGTAGATTTGAAATCATTAAAATACCACCAAAAACATATTTTAAAGGGGGGTCCTAGGTCAAAGTGAGGACATCCTAGGACACACATTGCTCAGTGTTAAATATTATGTTAAATAAGGGTCCTAGATCTAAGTGGGGACCCATTTTCCCTATAGCAAATGGGTCCTAGGTCACTTACCTAGGACACACATCTTCCAATGTTAAGTGTTGTGTAATGACATTTATGAATGTCAGGTTTTATCCCTCAGAATTTGCAATTAATTAGGCTTGGATTTGAATTAAAGGGGCCAATTAAGGAAAATTAACCTCAATTAATTAATAAAGCCCTATATTAGTGTGAAAGTGTAAAGGTACACCTTACAACACTAAAAATAAGGCACCATTAAGTCCATTTTAATAAATAGGACCCTAAACTTAATGTGAATATGTAAAATACATATAATAACACTAAATTAAGGCATTATAAGATTTATTTTAATTAATAGGCCCCTAAACTTAATTTGAACATGTAAAATACATATTACAACATTAAATTAAGGCATAATTAAGTTCATTTTAATAATAATTATTTCCAAAATTAAGTGTGAAAAAGGGATACTTTTTCCTACTCTACATTTAGCCCCCACTTCAGTTGGGAGGAAATTGCATCAAACTCACACTAAAGTATTCAAGAGGGGTCCAAGTGTACCAATGTGGATGGTATAGGATGGAAAAGATCAAGGAGGTGGTCAATCCCCCAGGATCCAAGATCCCACATCAAACCAACACAAGCACAAAGTGACACACACAAGGTGTATGATTTGTAACAACAAGACAAGATACACAAACATACAATGTCAAAGACTAAAAGAAAGAAAAACAAAAAATAAAAAGGGGTGGATCAAGCCTCAACCATTGTCTAAGCTATTTGTCCTAAACACGTGCTCACTCTGGGGTAGTGGAACCTTAGGCTGTCCACTATGTGAGTTTTCCTAATGGGTGGCTTACTAAGAAATTCATGCCCTTGTTTAGAATTCTCATCGTACAATGAGAAAGTCATGCCTCTGTCTAGGATTCTCATTGTACTAACCATACCAAAGTTATCCCTCTAATAACTTCAATAGGCCACCACAACACAAAACTTCAAGCTCCAAAAGGCCTAACAAGTTGTGTTATGTTAAGCACTTATGAACAATATGTGAGTAAAGGTTTTTGTTCAAAACAATTTTTTTTTAAGTTTGTGTAAGGTCTTGTTCTTAGGGAACATTGTACCTAATGTCTCCAAGAGAGGACAAGTCAAGAGTTAAAGATTCACAACTTAGGGAATGCAGTGCATCACATCACCACGAAGAGGAAATTCGTATACTAAGAAATATCACACTCTAGGAGGACATCAAACCAAATGACACCATCAAGAAAAGGACGCATCACAAGTAAAAAATGCACCATGAAACATGAGAAATGTCAAAAGATATTATCAATGTATGCCCCCACTTTAAAATGGTTGCTAACACCATTACTATGAGAAATTTCTTTAAAGTAGCCAATGTTCAATCCTAAGAAATGAGAGCATCCTTGAAAATTCTTATGCCAAGTCATATGTTTCTGAAATAAAGCTACATCATGAAAAAGGAAGGAGGGGTTGAAGCCAAACATACATTTAAGGGATCTATGGATTCAGGGTTAATATATCTTTGCTACAATGTTGTTATAGATCTCAGAAACATCATCATTCCCCAAATGCTCATAGAAATCGAAGAATGACACATAGAGAGTGAAAACAAAGAAAAATATTTCGATTCAACATGGAAGATCTCACCTAGATGTCTCAATGCCTTGTGTCATCCCCAAAAGGAAAACACAAGACACATGAAAAAGGTAAAAATTTTATGACATAGTGAAGAATGTAGATACAAATAAAGGAATGCACATGTGAAGAGAGAGATACATCAAATAGAATAGTATGGGGGATCATATTACACACATGCAATCACATAAAGAAACATGAAAAAGAAAACAAAGAAAAATACTAGTAAGGCACATGCAATTCAACCTATAGTAGGTTATCTACATCCCAATTGTTTTTGATATATACAAAAGGCAGAAAAATAGCAAAAGGGACAACATCATGTACCAAAACTAGGGCAAGGCTACCTAACCCCTTTCTCTCACTAAGTGCATGACAAGGATGAGTTGAGATGGGTGATGAGAATGAGCTCATTGCGATAAAGAGAATGATTTTCAATGAATGTAAAAGCATATAATAGTGAGGGTGTTATGATCCTACAACTATTACATGGAAAGAAGCAAAGTGAATGTGATTTTAGTCAAGTTTGATTCTTAGAGGGTGCAAAATTCTTCAATATTTTTTTAAAGGACAACAATTTTCAGTATGATGGTCAAAGAATCTAGGATAAGCATAATATGGATCATTTTTAATAGTTTTTCTTTTGGTTAAGTTTACACATTTAGGAAGTATCAATTAGTTTCCAACATAAAAGAGCATAGAAGATTGTCTCAATTTTGGATAGTTGAAATATACCTTATAAAGAGATTCAAGAGGTTCATACAATTATTGTAACTAACATTTTAAATATGATCAGGCATTCTTGGTTTCTTCTTTTTTGGTATGATAACTGTGTTTTCATCAACTTCATCTTCTAATTGCAAGTCTTTTCCTTTTTCAGAAAATGATGTGTTAAGGGTAGTAAAGTGTTCAGAAGGTGTGGCTTTTTTTCGTTTATTCATAGGTAATGTATTGGAAGTGGGTTGAGGGGGAGGAAATTTTTTGTTGACAAGGTAACCAAGCTACATACATACTCTATTCCTTGTTCATATTTAAGTAGCTTTCGTAAGTTTCCTATAAGGGGAATGACATGGATAACAATAGGTTCATCTCTCATAAGGTCTTGTAAAGTTTTCAATTCTTCATCTAGAAACCTTTTGTTCTCTTGCAGGATATGAACAATGTCATGCACATTGGTTTTAGGTAAGGAAGTCATTAGAAATGAGGTATGCAGGCTATGATCCATAAGGGGTTGATTATCAACACTATTAGAAAGAGAGTTAGAAAACCCAAGACCCACGATGAAAAGTGTATCATGGGCTGACATGAGTCTTGAACTGCATCTCACAACAATATTGATAATAGGACACCAAGTTGTAAAACTCATACAAGTTTCACAAACTCAATGCCAACCCAAAATGGAAAGAGGGTAAAATGCAATGCAATGACCTAGAATGCAATATGTAAATACAATTTTCAGATTCTAAACAAGGTAATTTTTTGATTAAACACAATGTAAAAACCTAAAATATAATATCTTGTAAATGTAATTTTGGAATCACACAATGCACTAACTTTATCAGATGAAGCTAAATATGACCAAATTGAAGAAACAAAAAATTATGCAAACAAAAACAAAAATATATGCTAACAGCAAAAAGAAATGAAAAAATAAATGTTTTAATGCCCAGAAAATCAAAATGTGACCCTAATCAGGGACTCATTCGCCCTAGGGTGAATGGGTCCTAGGTGATGGTTTTGAAACAAATTTTTACATATTTCTAAGTGAATTTCAGTGGTTTCCAAATTTTGATCTAATACAGCAAGGTACAGTTGTAATTTTCTATGAAATGAAGATTGAATGCAAATACAAGATGTGACAAAATGACAACCCAGAACACTTAATGTGATATGCAATTTTTGTTTCAATTTTGAAATACAAATGAATATGATGAAATGCTATGGAAATGATATGCAATATGACTAATTTTTTTTGTATTTTTCAGATTTAAAGAATGCAAAATATGTAATCCTAAATCCCTTAAATGAAAGGAAAAGTGAAATGCAAACTAGACGCCCTAAATGAGACAATTCAATGCAAAGAGATGCAAATGAATGCAAGATCTAAATCTAGGGTGAAAGAGGACTCCAAAATCAAAAAATTCAATGATCAAACTTAGGTTCACCAAAATGAAACAAAGGAAAAAATAGGGGTGGGTGTGTCAAATGTTATGAAAATGGGTTCACCACCAAGACCTATGTTCCTAATTTCATTCAAGGAAATGAGATCCACACAATGGAATGACAATCAACCCTTAGGTGATTCAACCCAAGATGTGAATCTACAAATTTCCTATCTATGCAAGGACGGGGGTATGAACTAAAAAGCACTTTGGGGAGAAAGTTTAAGACCATCAAACAAACTCCAAAATGCAAGCTACAAAATGCAAATGAAGAATAATAATCAAATCTGACAGAAATAGTAATCAAAAGGAAGATATGGAACTTGGGGAAAATGATGTGTACCTTTCACCAAAATTCACCTTTTGAAGCTCACTGGGGACTCATTCACCCTATGGCGAATGGGTCATGGCTATGGTTTATAAAAAATACTTGTCAAGGGTTCTCTTTTACTATGTTTGCACTCCCAGATTCTAGGTGTTAGCTTTCATATAGCTAAAAATAAATTATGTAGAAGAGTTTCCATGATTTGATAACTTTTCTTGCAACTTTGCAACTTTCTTCAGTTTTTCTCTTTATAGGATCTTCAACCTAAAATATGCAATCACACATCAAAGAGAGAAAAATATTGTTTTGTTAGGGAATGGGGGTTTGCTTTGGTCAAACCCCATTTTGGTAATTAAACCTTGTAATGAAATAGAAAAGAATGAAGGAATGATGAATGAATAAATCAATGTAACAACTCACCAAACCTTTTTTAAAACCTTGGATAATAAATTTGCAAACTTGCATGAAGTCGCCTCAATGAATGTAGATCTTGATCATGAAACTTGATGTGAAACAATGATTTTGGCACGCCTGAATAGATCTTGAACACTACATCACCATATTAGCTCAAACAACATGCATGATCCAAGAAATATTTGACATGATGAAAGGAATCTTGATTGTTGCAATAATATTCTATAAATCTGCTCTTGAATGCCTTGAAATTGGTCTTGAATTACTCTTGATCTCATAAACTTGTTATTAGGACTTGAACACTTAAAAATCTACGTGAAACTAAGTGAAATAACCTTGTATTTATACATATCTTAAGATTAATTCCCAAAATTCAAATATCACAAGCCGACATTGAATTATAGATTTGAAATCATTAAAATACAGTTAAAAACATATTTTAAAGCCCGGGGGTCCTAGGTCTAAGTGAGGACATCCTAGGCCAGTTACCTAGGACACAAATTGCTCAGTGTTAAATATTATGTTAAATTAAGGTCCTAGATCTAAGTGAGGACCCCTAAGTCACTTACTTAGGACACACATCTTCCAAAGTTAAGTGTTGTGTAATGGCATTTACGAATGTCGGGTTTTATCCCTCAGAATTTGCAATTAATTAGGCTTGGATTTGAATTAAAGGGGCCAATTAAGGAAAATTATCCTCAATTAATTAATAAAGCCATAGATTAGTGTGAAAGTGTAAAGGTACACCTTACAACACTAAAAATAAGGCACCATTAAGTCCATTTTAATAAATAGGGCCTCAAACTTAATGTGAATATGTAAAATGCATATTACAACACTAAATTAAGGCAAATTATAAGGTTTATTTTAATTAATAGGTCCCTAAACTTAATTTGAACATGTAAAATACATATTACAACATTAAATTAAGGCATAATTAAATCCATTTTAATAATAATTATTTCCAAATTAAGTGTGAAAAAGGGATACTTTTTCCTACACTACACAATGTTGTATTAAGGTTTGTGTTAGGGAACTAATTTATTATAAATTCTCTACATCAACACTTTCCTTCACAAAAAAGGGATCACAGTATGGTCCTAGGCATGGTGTGTCCCTTCCATATCCTATGCATAGCCTTTTCCATTAATATCTTGTAGATCTTGCATGTCAAAATAATTTGGGATATCATTGAGGAAAAATCACATTAGAGTTTCCTCAATGAATATCATGGGACCTCATTGTTGTTGAACAGAGGATGGTCAAAAACCATCTACTACATATCCCAAAAAAATCCTTATTCCTAGGTGTTGGCACCAATGAGTATGGAATCTCTTACAACTTTTGTGCAAGGCTAAATTGGTTCTCAAATCAATAAATAATGCACACAAATTAATCAATCCTTCTCTCTTTTACCTATTTATACGATCATTATGTAGAATATAATTACCGTGTGTTCTCCCTATGATTGAACCCAATATTTATTTGGCCACTAATGAAATCTATATGGGAAATGATATATTCCAATGATAACATGACAACTCTCTCATGTGAAGTAGATGTATTAGGATTTTTTAACATGTCTTGATCAATGTTTGGAGTTTATTTTATTGGTTTCAATTTGATATAATAAATTTTCTTATTTCATGAAGACATGTGTAGGAATAGACAGAGGAGTTTCAACAAGTTTAGCCTCTACTTTCTCTTCGACGGGACTTGTCTCCACATGATTTGCAAAATTATTGTGCGAGTGTTGAGGGATTTTCAATTCTTGAACTTTAAAAAAAAATCAAAATGAATGCAACATAAATCATTCTACTTAAAACTGCTAAAAATTTAAATATCTTACCTCCTCAACCTTGTCAATGTCATGGTAGCATTGTGTTATCTTGCATCCACTTGAATATCTCACAAATGCACATGCATTTTTCCTCTCAAATGTTAGGTCTTGCAAGAAATGGGGTTGATCTTGAATGAGCTTAATCTCTTTTTTATTTTATTTTAATAGAAAAATATTATTAGCACATTATAATGCATTTACATTATAACACACTCACATTTTTGTTTTCATGGACCAAAAAGTGGTTGTGACCACTTTTTGTCCCCCATCTTTGTGCACACACCCTTAAATATATTCAGAACTATACTCTTAGGAAATATTACTCCAAGAGATGAAATCCTATAAAATATTGTCATGTTGACTCTATTTTTTGGTCCAACCCAAGGTTTGAAATATAAAAAATTGAAGAAAATTTGAGGACCAAGAAGGAAAGGCCCATCCAAGACATTTGTTTGCAAGTACCTTTGTTTGAAGGTATCCAAGGACCTTCATTTGAAAGTAACTCAGGTCCTTTGGTCACCTTAAAATATTAAAATATTTCTTGTATGAATAGAACATCATAAATTAATTAATCTCCAAATAAAATAAAAATAAAAAATTACCTTTGTTTGAAGGTGATTTTTGAGTCCCTTTTTATTGAATGTATCATAGTTTGAAGAAAAAAATGAACAAAGATGTTTGCTAGATTTTTTCTTCCCTTCCATGCAAATTTTTGATGCCCCACAAGTGGGACACACTATTGTGGTCTATCCCTCATTATTACCATTCATATTACCGCCATTATTTTTTCATTTTTCCTTCACCACTTTTATTTAGGTTAATACTTTTTAGTCACTAGTACCTATTCATTATCCTTAGGTATCAAAGAAATTGAAGGATAAGATTTGGCTAGATAACATTTATTATAGTGTTGAATTGTGTATACATCTCAACTCTCTTTATATTTCAAAATGTGTCTATGCTACGGAGCTAAACTACTATTTTCATCAATCTACTTAAGTTATACATCCATGTTAGAAACAATTAGAAACCAATTCACTCTAATTTAAATTATATCCAACTTAAGATAGGATAGTGCATTGAATACTAATAAGTATTTATAGAAAAGAAATATAACATTATATAAGAAAGAAATCAATTGAGACAAATGATAGACATTGAGATTTATCCTTGATACTGTTATTCTTAGTCATAAGGAGATCCATAATTATCATTTAATCTAGGAAGTCCAAAAAATGTCTAATACAAATATCACAAGAGAATGTAAACGATATATTAATCATTTATAACACTATTTCATCATATTAATTTATAACATAATGTTAAATATCTTATAAATTAATGAACATCAAATAAATGAAGAAAACAAGCTAGATAGAATATACAAGATGTGTTAAATAGCAACCATATTATAACCATATGGAATAATTCTAAGACAATATAAAATATTAATGTTAAAGAGAAGAGAGCAAGCGTACACAAAATTATACTTGAAATCCTACTTGAACCTAGTAAAACTTTTAGTATGGACCATGCCTATAAATAATATATTTCTCAAAATTCTTTTCCATTCTTTAAAACTTTTATAATTATAATTCTTTTAAAATTGTTTGTTGAATACTTAAGTTGTAGGTTAGATAAAGAAATTAAAAATTATATTTATTAATTTTAAAATATAGGCTAAGTTAACACTATAGTTGAAATTAGAAAAATATTAAAATATTTTACATTTTAATTATAATTACCAAAAGCTACATTAGAAATAAAATCTTAAATTATATAATTATTTTAATAATATTTCATATAATCCTCTATAAATGATCATTTTTAAAACTTAATAAACCTTCATGTGTGATACATCCATTACATTCTATTTTATATATAATAAACGAAAGAAAATTTTCACTTGCAATAATTTATTAAGCAAACATAATAAAACATAACTTTATAAACTCTTAAATAAACTATAATTTACATATCTATGACTCATATATATTCTCATGGGGTTGCCATATGCAACTACTCTTATCAGCATTTTTGTGCCCCTCACAAGATTCATCTCAAACCCCATGAATAAATAAATGAGGTAAAGAGATGAACAATATCGATTAAGAACACTATAAAATTGTTTAAACATGTGAATACACAATATTGTAATAATAATAGTCTTAAAGAGCTCTATCTTACGCGTTTACAAGAATGAATCTTCCCACCATGGAGAGCTCCAGAACAAGCTTTAACAAGCTTAGCAACCTTTCTTGTTGAAAGGACAGGAGGATACGTTGCATGGTTCTTATAACGAGGGCGACTTAGTTTTCCATACTCAAGGAATTGATGGAATGTAGCACCATTAAGGAAGAGATCACGTCTAGATTGAATTGCAGATGTTGTGTCTAAGCTAGAACCATGGGAATGGTACCATGGAGTGATCTCCATCCTTTTTCCAGGATAAAACACATTTCTTTCTGAATATATTTTAGCATGCACTCGTCCTCCAATAGCATAATATTCCCAATTGCTATAGAAATTGTTCACAACATGACAATATCCCCACCTACATAGAACATGTTATATTGCTTGATTAAAATCTAGCTTACACTAAGATGATCAACATAATGGCAGGAATAAATAAAATCACTTCTACCATTGAATGCTTTGAAAAATGTAGTTTGTTATATCACTTTCATTCAAAGGAAATCAATTGCCATAGTTATCTTATCTTACCTGCAATGAGGCATACGTTGTCTTGAATCCTTGAACCAATTTCTGTAAACTGTAACTCTGAGCTTTTGATCAATGGCATCGGTATCTGAAGCTCCCAACAGCATGTTGAAATTTTTATTGAAAAGCTGGCAGTTTGAGATGGTGACATCGGTGGAGCCTTGAACTACAGAAACCAACCCTAATTTTGCATCGAAAGAGGTTATATGATCAACCCATACATTGCTTGTACCAGAGAAGATGTGAATTGTATCGGACTCTCTAATACCACTGATCTGAAAATTATGGAGAATAACGTTACGAGCCCCAGCAACAACTATGGCTTTGCCAGTGATGATGACATTAGCGCCTCGACCATCGATTGTAGTGTGGTTCTGAATCCATAAAATGTCTTTGAGTGTAATGACCATATCATGGGAGAATGTGATCCACACTCCACGTGGGTGGGAGACGGCAATATTTACTCCATAGCGCAATGTTCCAGGCCTAGGATTATCTCGGTCATCATCTCCATTGTTGGTTACTGTGTAGGATGTTCCTTTTAGGCCACCAGTAACACCACCTGCAAAACCTATGGCGCAATTTGGAAGTCGTTTTCCAGCACCACACCTTGTATATTGGCATTTTGTACCATCAGCCACACAAGTGCTTCTGGCGGCTGTGCTTCCGGCGGCTGTAATGGCATGAGTGTGTTAACCAAAATTTGGTGTAATGACATCAATATGTTGGAAAAAAAAATTTATCTTAATCTTCAATTTAATAGTCATTTACATAAAATTTTATGTTTCCATCTACATAATAGAAACATATATATAATTCTTAAATAAAATAAAATAACTGACAATTTTTTGGAATAATTTATTCCCATGTCTAAAATAAGTTGGGTAATAAACCTTGTAATAGAAATGATTCGTTGCTGTATACAGGCGTAGAAAGCATGTCTTCATACTTGTTTTTCCAGAGATGGTGTAGATCACCAACTAACACTGCAGTCTTATCAACATGCTTAGAAGCTTGGTGTGCGAAGTCCAACAGGGACTCTGGAGCATAAATCTGCAGTAAAAACCAAATTAAACATTAAAAACAAGATGATGAATTCAATAATGATAGAATAACAAAGAAAGAAATATTCTTGGATTACATTCTCTGGTAAATAAAGCTCTGAGCAGTTGAACAACGTATTTCTGATTGTATCTAGTCTTCTAATGGCAGGATAATAACTGTTATTAAGCACAAGGGTCTGCACCCATGGTGTAGAATCTAGAGCATCTTCAATGGATAATCTGCATTGCTCCACATCATTGCTGACATTGTATGCCTTTTGCAAGAAGTCCATCACGTTGAGCAAGCTTTCTGCTATGTTCACTTCATACCCATCAAGATTAGGCTCATGCTTAGGCTTTATATCTTGAATTGCAGCATTCTGGCCAATTGATCCCACAACTGCAAGAAGAAAAACAAGGCCAAAGACAAATATTGTTCGCAGGAACTCCATTGTTGGCATATATCACTGATTGAACATGAAAGGAACATATTTACATATATTTATACACAAATCTAGAATTTTTAAGTTTTAACTTTATGCAGGTGTGAAACTTGCAGGTTTAAGACATTAATTGAAGTTACTCGGTTTTTGTTCCTCCTTTTCTATTCTAGGAATATGTAACATCCAAACAAAGGTAGCACATGCCATGTGAAGAGCAAATGTCAAAAAAATATGGGAGATCCTTTAATGCTTAGAATTATTACGGTTGCTTTGGTAAGATGAAGGTGAGTAAAGTCAAGAGAGGTTTAATGAATGTGTCATTTTTAGAAGAGATATGATTTTTTGTGGAGAGGAAAAATAACTGAAGAGCAGCATGGTGCCTGCTTTTTCTTTCTGTGGTTTCACATGGCCAAGAAGGTATTGCTAGTCTCATTATATATATATGGTATATTATAGGGCAGAATGCACAATATGTTCCAGAAAAATTGAGACACCTTAGGCAATTGTGTTTATTCTTTTTAATCCGTGCATCAGTAGGCCTATGAATTGTGCGGGATAGAGGCTAGAGTGTGCAGTACTGAAATTAATGGAAAGTCGAAAGCCATGCATCTGCCCATAAGTCCATGGTCCGAACAAAACCTCTGAAAGATCGATTCATTTTGTAATTAGCTCAAACTTCATGTCATGGGGTCGCTGGCTGTAGACCATACTCAACGCCCAGAGTAGCTTATGCATTCACTTGCGAGCACCTGGACGTTTGCTTTGGAAGACCCTCCATCTTCAGCAGCTTTTGTGAATATCCTGCAATCATAGCATTCCATGAGGCGACATCTCTTCAAGGCATTTTGTCAAACAGTTCACGTGCCTTGTACATACTTCCACATTTTGCCTGCATGTCTACCAGGGCAGTTGCAATTACAAACAAAGTTCCTCTATCGGAATTATCCTCTGATGTATGCCGATACCCTGTTCTAAAGTTCCTATTTTAAGGGTACAGTCTTATGGAGGGGGCTTCCTAAAAAATTTCAGTGGGTGCTGCTGAGAGTTTTTAGGAATATAATATTTTAAAGCTGGTGGTCCCATGAATTCAATTTTGCAATTCAACTTAAAAGTTTGAGCTACAAAATTTAAGAAACAAACCGAAGTATTTTGATAAAAATTAATAAATAAATAAAAATTGTCTCATTTTTTTTATTTTTTTAGAAATTCAAAATTTTAAGTGATGGACAAGTGGTAGAAATTTTTTTTTTTAAATTCCTAAGCTAAGGGCAATTTCTAACCCCACCCCAATTTCACCAGTGGAAAGATGCATTCCTATACTGTAGGGGCTCCTATTTTTCTGGAAAAGATTCCAATTAATCCCATAGCACAAATTTTCTTTTTCCATGGGACCTCCTACTCTATGAAAATAGAAGCTCAAGCCCCCCCATGGGACCGCTCAGTAAGGGAGGATGTTGGCGAAGGTTGCGGAGTCTTGCTTCACACTTGTCTGTTCCATTTGCTTGAAAGTTTCTAGGGGAGAGGGGCCTATAGTGGAGCACCCTAATTTCGCATTTCTCAAAATTCTACATGGAAATTTCAAATCACTCTCAATTTTGTATAGTAGTTTATTTGGCAACTCACGTGCTTCTATATTTCGTTTTAGGGCCACATCAGCATGTTTTTTGTTGAGGTGTCTAAAAAGACCCCAAAAAAAGTGAGACCGATAATAGTGCACTAAGTCATGTTTTATTGGTGCGCTGATGTGACATCACATGATTTGTCAATTTGTGTACTTTATGGATAAAAAGTGTTTTGCAATTGGATATTAAGGTGCTCTACTATGGAGCCCACTTAGCACTACTTCTATCTCCACTATTAGACCCCACTCCACTATAGACCCCTCTCCCCTAAAGCTTTTTCAACAAATCCATTTTGTGCATACCCTACAATCATGACATTCCATTAAACCACAATTCTTTGAAGCATTCGGTCCTGAGCCTTGTCCATGCTTCCACATTTTGGAAGCATATCTACCAGACCATTTCCAACTACAACTGAGATAAGTCCCCTCCTTTATGCTTTTAGGGATACGTAAACCCTGGTCCAAAGCTCCCATTTTGGCACAGGCTGGGAATACGCTGGCAAAGGTAAATTGATCGGGTTGGAGACCTGTTTGTTGCAATGGAGTCGGGATCAGGATCAGATTCAACTCCAGGAAGGGCAGCAATTCTAACAGCGAACTTTTCGAGCAGAATTCATTGGACATTTTGAAGGATTCCGGAAAAGCATCTGAAATTTAGCTCTTCTTTTATGTGGTTTTGGCCAAGATTGATTAAATCTGTTAAAAAACAATACAGCTTTTGATCAGTGGAAATATATTAATCAAATCAGCATTTAGGACATGCGCTTTATGTTGGGGATTTCCATTTTTTATACATAATTTGGAACTGTTGTGTTTTTCCTGTAAACACTTACCATTGCTACTTTACTGGGTTTTTCTCAGATTTTTATGTCAAAATTGATAGAGTTGTGATTAAGTATGAGTTGTAATTAAGTATTTTTTTATTTTATACTAGAGATGATTAAATATTTAACAATTTCATCCATATATAGATGATTGACGTTTTTTCAAATCAATCTGTAAACTTATTTTGCTATCAATATTTCAAGTGACATATTTTATCTTCATCAATATAAATGTAAATAGACTATGAAATATATATATAATTTTTTTAAACTCCAATAAATAATATTTTCTTATGTGTAACATTATTAAAATTCAAGGACGTAACTATTCTCTATAGAAAATGACATGCCTAAGGCATCATCTGGCATTTTGAAATCACAGGAGGGGGATGGAGAAGATTAGGAGGACGATGCTGATGTGGGGCTTTTTTTGCCTTTGAGGATGCAGACCGGGCTGGGTTTTTTTCCTACATTGGTCTGAGAGGCTTGTTTTATCCTGGCGTCGCGGCTTGTCTCGAGGTCTTTGCCTTGCCTAGTGAGGGTCGGGTTCTGGCGGCTGCTGGTGGCTTTTGTCCCCGTTATGCTTTTGATGGTTCTAAATATGGGGATTCTTCTTTTGGTTGTGTAGCGGTGGCTTCTTTGACTCCTCTTCTAGGGTCTTGTTTTGCTTGGTCCTTGTTTTCTGGGTCCTGGTGTGTTGTGGACAAGTTTTGGTACTTTGGCAATTTTTTTGGGTCGGCTCTTGTTCTATTTTCTAAAGATCTTTTGGAGTCGTTTGGAAGACTCTATTTTGGGTTGGTGGCGGGGTTTCTCCTTTCTCTGGTTTTCTTCCTCTGCAACGCTCTTGGCATTATGCCTTGAGCTTGGTGTGCCTCAAAAGGGTTGTGCTTCAAGATCTATCTACTTGGGAGGCTGTTGGGGACATGGTCCTCCTTGTCGCTGTTATGGATGTTCTTCAGATTTGTGTTGGGGATTTCCCTACCTTGATGTGGTCCCTGTTGGGTTTCTTCCAGTGGAAGGTGGTTTCCTCTTTCTCCTTAGCCTGTGGGGAGGCTTTACTACCTTTTGCTTTGTGGCTCTTTTGGCTGAGTTGTGTTTTGTTAAGTTTGTTGCTTTTGTTTAGGGCTCAACTCTTGCTCTCCCCGAGTTTTTGTTTGAAGATTGTTTTGTGGGGGAATCTCGGTTTGTTTTGTGGATGGGTAGTCTTCTTTTGTTGGCCCGTCTTCCCGAGATGCCAATGGTTGTCATTTTCTTCCTTGTTGTAGGTTGGGTGGCTTCTTTCTCGTTTCTTGTCTTCTATTGAGGCGAAGATTTCTTCTACTATGGTGGAGTCCTCTCTTTTAGAGGTAGAGAGGGGATCTGTGGATTTGTGGAGGCGTTTCCTAGGCTGTTGGCTTCTGTTGTTTCAGTACCTATTGAGGTGGCTTGCACTCCTATGGAGGTGGAGTTGTTTGGTGTTACAGTGGCGTTGCAGTGGTGGTAAGGTTTTTAATGGCATCTGCTCCTATAGAGGGGAGCCTACTCCTATTGAGGTGGAGTTTGATTTGGCTTTTCGTGTCTGGTGGTGCTACAAGAGGTTCTCCTCCATCTTTTGCCAAATGGAGTATGGATTTGACTGTGGATTCAATGGATTTTAGGTCCCCGTTAAAACTTGGTTTGTTTCTGGTTGTAAGTGGGTTTCAGGTTCTCGTTCTAACCTGGGTTGGGTCCAAGTTCTCGTGTAATACTTGGCTTTGTGGGGTTTGAGGTTCCTGTCAAAACCTTTTGTGTTGTGTAGATCTGGGTTGTATTGTTGTTTTGCTATTGATCTATTGTTGGTTTGCTCTCTGTTGTTGGGTTTAAGGTCCCCGTCAAAACCTTTTTGTAGATCTGTCTTGTCATTTTTTTTGTTGATCTGTTGTTGGTTCATTGTTGGTTGTCTATGATGTGTTTTTTTGCAGCTTACCTGTTGTAAATGGTTTCAGGTCCATTCAAAACTTGTTGTTAATGGTTTCGGGTCCAATCAAAACTTGTTTTTCCCATTAATCAAAACATTATTAAAATTCAATATTTTGAATAAGTAAATAACCTTATATCCCCTTCCCTAAGCATTACTCGAAGGCTACTTTCTTACTTTTAAGAAATAAAATTATTTTATATAAATTTGTCAGGCACCATTTTTTATTTTAAGAAATAAAATTATTCTTAGATAAATATCAATTAAATTTATAATACATTTTTTTTGGAGGAACTTTTTTATTTTGGAAAATACAACCATTCTTATACAAATTGAAATTAAATAAATAAATTTATAGTAGATTATATAAATATTTCTTTTAACTAATAAATTAAGTTTATATAAATTTTGTTTGTGATTGGAAGGCATTATGTTATGGATTGGTTATTTAATATAATGATTTGTTATTTGAATTGAAATTATAATTTTTTGGCATACATTTAAATAGTTATCTTTCTATTTTTATTTTGTTTCTCAAATTTAAGCAAACACAAAGTGTTCAAGTTATAAGAAAGTTGATAATTGACAAAAGATGCACACGTGAAGAAGAAACCTATATTATATGGAAATGTGATCCAATAGGTATCAAAATTGTAATACTCCATTATGTCAAGTCAATAATAATTAAAATGGTTACAATATTCCCTTTCAAAATAGACCTACTAAATTACTTGTCATGGCTCAAATTATTTTTAGTTAGAAAAGATGCCCCTCTTACACTCACTTACAATGGTCATAATATATGTCATAAAAAAACATGAATATGTTCCTTGATAAAACTAATGTTTATTAACTCATTGATTTCCTTTCATAAAAAATTTCATAATTCTTTGTAACTCCTTTATATTTCTCTACCTTATAATCTATCATAATGTAGATGATGCATTCCACAATGGTTTCATTATGCCTTCTTTATGAATTTACCTACCCCATTATTAAAATACTCATAATTAATAATAATTTTCTTATTTACTTGGCCCATTTCATAGGTTTTGAGAAATAATTACTAATTTGAAAGGTCAAGAACTAAAACTATTTCTCTAGAAATTTCCACTTATCCTATAGGAAAAATGAGAATAGGTAAATTTGGTCTAATAAACAAATTAATTACAAAACATTACAAGATTGGCTTTCTTGAAATTTCTCACTAACAAACAATACAAATTAAGATGTTCAAGGAATTTGTATACTTCCCAAAATGCATCCTTTGTAGGTAGTCTTATGATCCAATGAAACCAATAGATCTTGTGATGGCTCTATCTCTTGACTTCTTCATTCTAATATCAATGATGGTATCTGGTATGCATATGAGTGTCATTCTACTACCTATGAATGCTAAATTAAAGAAAGATAATGTATCATAAGCATATAGTATCATAAATAAAGACATACTAATGTGCATATGATGGGTAGTCTTGTAAAAACATTTTCCAAGGTGTGACCATTTGACCTAGGCTACTTGTTGAAGTGTGTCTTAGTTTCTTAAGTATTCTTCAACCCTCTTATTGGCTATATTTGCTATTTATTTGTTTATGGGTGATAATTAGTATAGGGAATGAGATCAATACTCTCATTTATGACTTATAATTTTTTTAGGTAAACCATGTAGCCTAAACATGTTTCTAACAAATAACATTTTCATTAGTTGTGTATTGAATTATATAAGGATAGAAAATAACCATACGTATTTACATAGTCTATTCATTATTACTAGAAAACTTTTGATGAATTCCATAGGCAAACTTTCCCAATTTTCATTTACAAATAAGCAATAGATATAGCATACCCATAGAAAATACATGTACTTTATTTTGTTCATATGTGGTGCACTCCCTAATGCAGTTGAAACTATCCTTAAAGTCATCCAATGAGAATCTATATTTTGATTTTTTGTAATTCATGTGGGATCTTGGGTATCTAGCTAGTGATGCAATATGTAAGACTCTTAAAATTCTCTGTTCTATTTTATATTTAGTGACTACAAAGATTTTTTTTTATTTGTGGTGTTTGGGTATAATCTAGATTTGGAGCTTTTTTATGCATTTTCCTCATTTATCATGTATATTTTACCACTCACATTCTTTAATGGATGATGATTTATATAGGTTGATGAGAACTAATAGCCTCATGGATCTAGATGAATATGATGATGATGATAAACTTATGGATGGATATCAATATCCCAAAAACCACAAAAAAACTTAATAGTAGACAAGGTTGCACCTAACTAGATCACTTCTTACTTCAAAACAAATATGTTATGGTTATGTACTTCATAAGCAAGCATAAGAACTAAGCTTCCCCTAGATTATAACCTTTAGCACTTAAATAAAGGAAATATTTCAAATCAAGTGCTAAGAAAAACTAATCCTAATCCATCAAATCATGTACATCTCAACCAATCAATCTATATACATCCTAGTTCATCAACCCATAAAAATATTATTTCATTAAACCATCCAAATCCATACCCATTAAACAATCCATCAACAATTATATATCCTAGTTGTTCAATGTAGAGGCTACTTCAATTATGTATACATAAGCAAGTAATTAGTAGATGAGTTTATTATTGAGGATGGTATATTTTATTGTATAAATTTCATATATGTTTTTTTTTAAATGAGGATAAAGAGGATTTCTTAGAAAAAACAAAAAAAGTCAATGCAATCTAGCCAACATCAAGGAACAAACATAAAAAGCAAACAATATTTTATGGTATTATGTTTGTATGGACTATGGACTAATATCTTTAAATTGCTTACAAACAACCACCCATTTACTTGTTTTAAGAGCTACCACCTATGGAGATCTAATGCATGATTTTTTATTTAGCCAATATTGTATCAAAAAATGAATATAAATTAAAATGATTAATTACTGCATCTTAATTTTATCTATCAATTTACAATTTTCATTTGTTCTTGTTCGTGTTGATTATTTCTCACAATTATTTTTAAATTTTTACTTGTAATAAAGGATATAACACTTGGCTAGTTACCTTCAACTAGTTGTAGCAAAAACTTAAAGGCATAATGGGATAGAGTTGATGATCATAAAATTTTATTTAGCACAGTTGGTTTGGGCAGTGGGTTTGCTCCCCATTGGTCTCGAATTCAACTCCGGTCTTGGGTTTAAGAGGTGGGACTTCTTGCAGGCGGGGGATCTCACCCGCAGGGGACTAGTCTTACCCCAGCTCGCCCCAAGTACCCAAGATACAAGTTGGTGGGCTGCGGGGACACCCCTATTGTACCGTATATATATATATAGAGAGAAATAATTTCATTATAGAATGTCATTATTGGTAGTGCATTATATAATTTAGAAAATATAAACCACTTTGGATATAGATTTTAAAAAAAAAAAAAAACTACAAGAGGGGTAAAAATTTATTTAAACCAAAAAGAGCAATACAAAGTCAGGGAATTACACATCCCTATCAATCTCCACTAATTGGTTCAACTTATGAGACAAATCTGGGGGTAATTGACCCCTGTCCACAATATTTCAATCATGCAAATGAACATAAACCCATTTAGCCAAACAATTTGCAACCCCGTTCCATTCACGTGGAATATGACAGAAAGAAACAGAATCTAAGGAAACACACAGATTAAGAATTTGTTTTATAATAATAGCCAATTGCCAGCTAACATCCTCTAATTGCTACCTCTTCAACAAATTCACCACCACCTAAGAGTTTGATTCACAAATGATCTGTCTCCACCCGAGAGCACAACCACGCTCCATAGCACACAAAATGGCAAGAGCCTCCATCACATTGTTAGTATACCAGCCCTTATAAACAGAAAAGATAAACTCAACAGCCCCAAAACTAGTCTGCCCAACACCTCCAATACCAGCATGGCCAGGATTCCTACGAGAAGAACCATCCGTGTTGATTTTCAACACACCCTGAGGGGGAGGACTCCAGCGCCCCTCTCTATTTATCTTTCAAAAGGGATGACAACATCTATTTCTCTTGACCTGAGCAACACTCTAAGCAGCACCCCTCTAAAGAGGAAGATGGAGACGAGTACAAAAGGCAACCTCTCCAGGATCCAAACCCTTAGCCAAGTCACACTTAGCCGCAGTAGTTTCACCCACTGAATGAAGAATCCTCCACCACAAATGTTGGACAACCAACTTCACATCTTGAAAAACCTTGCGATTTCTCTCCAACCAAATATGCCAGATAATAAAAGTCTGTCCCTGAGCCCAAGAAACTTGAAGAAAAGAAGTCTTAACAGCGGCCTTCCCCCACCGAGCAAAGAACTCCGCCAAAGACGAGACATGCCAGCAAGCCTAGTTTCACACATCCCACCAAAGGTGTCAAAGCCTCCTAGAAAAAGAGCACTGAAAGAAGAGATGAGAGACATTTTCTTCACTTTTACTGCACAAAACACACATCGAAGGACCCTGAAACCCTCTCTTACACAAGTTATCCCAAGTAAGACACCGATTTTGGACCACCAGCCACAAAAAAAAATTGCACTTGGGCCACGAAAATTTATTCCACTTGTTTCCAGCAGGGAACCTCAATGTCCCCAAACACCTACCTACGCAACTCGCCATAACCAACTAAAATAGAATACTTACCAGATAAATCACTGTTACTCCAAGCCAAAACATCCTGCCCCGCCATGGAATTGCATAAAGATTACAAACACTAGAAGTGTTTTATTTCTTGACACTTGTAGATGTGTTCTCTTTATAAAAAAAATTCATCTTAGATTTACTACTTTTGAGTCACTAGAAGTGTTATGTTTCTTGACACCTATAGATGTGTTCTCTTTATAATAAAATTTCATCTTAGCATACTACTTTTGAGTCAAGTTATTTTAAACTTTTGATGCTTATTAGAATTATTTTTTAGCTTATGCAAAACTTAGTTCCATAATTCTTCAAAAATGTTCTATAAAATAGTTCCACAATTACAGAAGTAGAGTTAAGTGGGCCCTTAAATCATGGTCTTTCGAACAATATGACCCAAATTTAGGATGTTGATTGCATGTACTTAGAAATTGGGGACCTATAAGCTATCATCAAGTAGGGGTAATTGGCTACTAAAGGGAGTTGTAAAACATATATTGAAGTGCTCAAAACCAAACAAAAATATAAGCTATCAGATAGGGGTTGTTAGTTGCCAAAGGGATTTGCAAGATGTATGTTACAACTCATCAAAACCAAGAAAAAATATAAGCTATCATGAAGTACGGGTAGTTGGTTGCCAAAGGGTTTTGCAAGACATGTTACAACTACTCAACCAAACAAAAATAGAAATGATTATATTATATCATCAGTGTACTGAAGCACTCAGTGAAATGAAAGTAGAGAATCATAAAAGTATCCAAGAACAAAATTCTCTAAAGTTGACAAAGAAAGATATTTATACTTTCTAAAGTAACAAGTATTTCATGCATCAAAATAAATATAGATATCAAATGAAGAGGATATGTGATTTATCATTCTTGATTATGTGACTAGGACCACCTTAGGAAGGTAATTGTAGATTATGCACCTATATGCATTGAGAAAAACAAACAGTTTACTGAGTTTTTCTCAGTAAATAAATTGAAAATTAGCCAAAATTCAGTCACAGATTAAAATATCATAAGTCGGATATGATCTTTATGGATGACAACATTATTAACTCACCGTCTTGATTTTTGAACTTCCGGTTCATTGACTTATGACTACTTGACTTGGAATAAGGATTCAGATGGCACTTTTATTCATGCTTATTCAGAATAAATGTGTACTATGTAGTCCTCTATTTTTACTTTGCGGGATTGCACAATGGATCATTACTATACTTGTATATATATAAGTTTCTTATAATTTCGGGTACTGTTATGATTAAGACGAGTATTATACTTGTATGATCATATCCCTTGCATTCAGAGAGGCAGACATTTTCTCATAAATCAATATTAAATCGATTAACCAATGCTTTCAATAAGATGTTTGAACACCATATATAAGTTTCCTGACACTTATATAGGGTAATAGTCTAACAAAACATTACTTCAACAATTTTTCCATAATCGAAATTTCACTCCAACCTTCTAGTATTAAGAAGCCATCCCACATTCCCATGTTCATATGTATCATTTTCTTATCTTTTGTTTATTTTTGATGATGCAATTCACAGCTTTTGACCATTTGTTTCACAATAGCTATCCAGACATTTATTCCCGGGCTAACAAAGGACTTGAGGACTACTTTTACTCTGGTTTGGATCATTCCATGGACCATGATTATGTGAATGGAAACTTTTTCTTCATATTGTCACATTGGAGGATGACATCTTAAAACATAATAGTTGTGGACAATGTGTCAAAACTCTATATTTGGAGAGAGAAATTATATTTCAAAGACCCAGTTGATGTCCATTTTCTTTTAAATTGATGATAGGGCATCACATAGATTATATTTTTTTGCCCCACATTATGGTTCATGATAACATGAAGGTACTATAGGTAATATTCTGCTAAAACTTAAGCAATATGCACGTGATGAATGCTTCGCTTAACCTCCTGGGACAGATACTACGCAAGAAATATATTTGAAGATAAAAGCATGCATTCTCTAGCACATAGAGACAAAATTTTAGCATAATGTCAGACATATTTACTTCTGTACTTGGGTTTCCAATCTTTATCACATTTAATGTTCATTTCGGATAATCCTGAAGAAACATCTAAATTGTCAGCAGGGCTGAAAACCTTTGAATGAAGACTTCCATTCTCTCTACTTTCTTCTGTCAACTTTCCATGATTTTCTCTGAACTCCAAGTGTTTTTTCTTGGCCAATTCAGCAACATCTGCAGTATACCTAGCTGTTTTCTCCATTGTCAGTAAGCAACGACTGTATCTTGTACTAAGAATTTGCTCGCTATGCGCTACCAATGTAAAACATTTGTGATCTGGAAAAATATCTTTAGCATCCTCATCTACTGCCACAGGATAAAAGAAAACAAGCCGTCCACCCATAACCAACAAACGAGCAGCAATGTCAAGCAAATCATGCACACATTCTACCAGACTGTATGGAGCTGTCGAAGGAATATGATCTTTCCTCTTCTCATCTGGAATAACATATGGACCCTTCACCCCCTTCAGCAGCTTCCTGCCACCTGATTTCCGTCCCCCAGCACGAACACCATATGGGGGTTCACATATAATTGCATCAAAGATCTGCATTACCGAAAGATATGGCTATTAAAATACTGAGAAAATTCGAAGGTATCAATTGTATCATAGAGAAAGATGAGAAAATACTTGACATTTAAAGTTCAATAAAATTCACATTACCAACACCAAAAATACAAGCATTTCAATATCTGCACTACCATCATTTAACTAAAAAGTAGGTTTTGTTATGATACTACTCTACACACATACAGGACTTGAGCAACAAGTACTAGGCATTTTGCCAACAAATGGTTGTTTCACTTGAACCTATGCCCATATATTTTCAAATAATTTGCTTTGAAGACTCTTTTATGGAAGCTACATAAAATCACTTTCTTCTTGAGATCAGGTAACTAAGAGACAAGTAGGTGTACGTATGTTGCCTTATTGACCTTCATAAAGCCTCATATAGACCCAACAAAATAATCTTTCAAGAATCTCAGAAGCAAGCACATACATTTGCATGTGGAAACTAGTATGATACAATGGCGCTAATTGCCACCATAAAATGCGAAGATATTATTGGAGCCCAAGATATAAATATCTATATAAAGAAATATCGGTGTGTTCATTACAAAGAGGGTCATCCCCTTATAGAGAATGTGACAGATGTAACTGACAATAATCCAATAACTAACTTTTATAACACACTACTAAGTCATTAAGGTGACTTTATTACAAAATGTAAGCCTTATATTCTAACACCCCCTCTTAAGGCTTACAGTACTAAAAGCAAAAACATATTAACAGAGAATAAAGTAGAACTACATATTTTTCAAAAGCTTTTCTTTGTAAAAACAATTCTTGGACTAAATAGAACTCCATCAAGCTACCTTGTAAGCCTTGTAAAGGTACAGCTCCTGAGCTGAATTCTTGAGTTACAGAATTCCACCTTCTCAAACTCCCAAATTATTGGACAACCATCCATCTTGTGCTATATAGATAGTGCTCCGTCAAGTTGTCTCATAAGGGTATAATTCCCAAGATTCACAAACTCTTGTACTATCAGGGCAGCCATCCATACTGAACTTCATATACATTAGATCCCTTCTTGTCTTCAAAGTGTGGGCTTCTTAATAAAATGAATTCTTCATCAATGAATTCTCCACCACTGTCAGCATCCAATGCAGCTTCTCAAACAATCTGCCATAGTAAATGCATACCATATTATAGACACACATAATGGAGGATAACTTCGTTAGTAAGATCTCCCCATTGCTCCTTGCTCCACTTCATCCACTTTATGCTTTACTTTATTACGTTTTCCATAAATGTTATGCCATCTATGTTGAGATTCTCTGTGCTTATTTATCTATTTATCTAATGTGGCCTTACACTTTGACCTCTTGTTTATGCCATATCTGTTGTCTTTCTTATTATCACTCATCATCTTATTTATTATTGTTTATGATTAATGTGTCTTTCCCATTTCACCTTAAATGTAGTGTTTTATGCTTTATTTTCCCCACTTGCTTTGTCATCTTCCTTTGTCATTTTTATGATTAGCACCTATGCTTTCTTTATGTATCACTTTCAAATTTACTTATGTTCCTTTGTTTTTCTACATATCTCACCACTCTTTGGTTGTTCACTTATTTGTTGTTCACATGTTTCTACGATCTTATGTTTTCATGATCCATGAAATTTCTACACTACACAGTTGTGATACTCTCTATGTGCTATGACCACTGTGATCTCTATGTCAATCTTTTCAAGTTTCATGATTACTTGTCTTGTTTTTATCATGCATGCATACTTATGACTCCATGCATATACTTCAATGCTTATGCCACACGCCTTATGATCTATTATCATCTTATGATTACGTATTTGAGACCTATGTCATGGCCTTATCCCATTAATATTCTTATGTTCTATCTTGCCTTCAGGGCCATCTATTATCTTATTATCTTGCTCACATTAGGGGCAATCAGTTTTACATGTATTTAACACATATATCCTAATTACGTGTGCTTACATGCTTATCCTTTTGTGGTGAGCCCAGCTGGCTCCAACCAAACCCCTGTAGTATTTTGATTATCTTCTTGTGTTTTTTAGTTTTTAGAGAAGATTTCTAGACAGAAGAGAAGGGGCGTACAGCATATAAATGCTTGTAAAACACAAATCTGAACTAATATTGATAAAATGTAAATGCCGGAAGTATTAAGTAATCACAACAAAGAGATTTCATATGATAGTCATACCCGATAGTCTCCAAATTATTTCCATAAGAAAATATCCAAGCTTGCCAGCCAAAAATGGTGAAAACTGACAAAATGGGACGCCTGTCCTACAGATCTGACTTCTCCCCAACAGAAACTGGATACAAACAGCTAAGAAGGGTAGACGCCAAGAATGGAACGCTATTAAAAGCCAAAAGGAAGGCGTTTTTGCAAGCTCCTTCACACGCCTAGCCTCCAGATGACACATTTCCCAAGGTAAATGGTACGGCCCAAGTAAGAAACTGAAAAAGCAAACGTTGGAAGCTGCATAATGGCTGAAGAAGACGTCTCTGGTGTAGAACCCTTCTTCCTTATTGTAAACTGGTAAACTCAACAGGAAACTCTGATAAAGCTCAATAGAACCTCTGAATGAAGCCCTCACAGATGCACTAATTCAACTGGTCTCTCACAATCTCAAAAATGCTCAACACTGAAGAAGATCTTGTTCTCCAATGGCAGAAAATGCTCAAACCCTTGTCTCAGAGAATAGCACAGACAAACAAAATGGCAAAGTCAAATAATCATGAATGAGTTTCATTCGCCAACAATGCCTTATATCCTCAAAAGGCACGAGTTTCAAGAAAGCACGACTTGGCTTTCAAATAAAATCCATTAAAATGTATTTAATAACTTTCCAATAGTCAAGCAATTAAATAATTGCTTTTCCCAAGTTGAGCGCACTTTATACTTAAGTGATTTAATTTTAAATCACTTTATGATATATTTAAGTAATATAATATTTATAAAGTCAATTTGACTTTATAATAAAGCATTAAGTTAAATAATTAACTTAAATCACTTAAATATCCATAACTCCCTCCAAACTCCATATATTTTCGTGTCGTCAGAAGTTGGCGAACCCTGAACACCAAATGCTTGTGCTAAATCCCATACTGACGCTGAAGGGGGTGAAAATGACAACTCACCAAAAATAGCCACTGACCCTCTAACCAAACCTGTTAGCCTACAAGGGTCCAAGAGATAGGCTAACACACTGCTCCTGAGAACTGACTAGAGCGGGGACATAACACCTTTGTCTTGATTACATATTTCATACAAGTACATGAAATGCATCTTGCCTTTAGGACTGACCTTTTCCTTTATGATTTACCCATATCAAGGCAACCTTTTGCCTTGATGCCTATCAACTTATGCTTTTACATGTTTTTAAATGATTATGCATTTATACATGCTTACATGCCTACACCTTGTGAGAATTATTTTTTATTTTTTATCATTACCATTATCATGCATCATTTTTCCCTCTCCAATTCTTTGCACACTTTGCATGCAACCAATTGAAGGGTGAGCATATATTATCACTAATGCTTTTCATGGTCAAGATTGCAAATAATGACTTGTATTCAGATGGAGCTTGATTGCATTGCATGCCCGCATCACACAAAGATCTATCACATTGCCACATCACATTGAGTCATATCACATCATATACCACATTGGGTAGAACCTTACAACATGGATGTATCGCATGTGCCATATTGCATTACCACAACACAGAGTACTATTGCATCATTTTCAATATAGACAGAATTTTCTGACCCTTCTCTCTCCTCTTCTCATTTTTCAGACTGTTAAACTACTTGCAATTTATGCTTATTTTGATTATGATGTGGGAGCTATTCATTGTATATCTTTTCACTATTTTCCATGTTTAATGGAGCACTCATGCTAAGAAGCATACAAGAAGAATTCAAGAATGATCTATTGCTTTATATAGATCCTATATCCTTTTTATGAGTGTAAATATATTTACTTTTCATATTGACTAAGAATGTCCATTTACTTTGAAATCCACAGTCATGTTATATTTGCATGCATATCAAATTGGGGGTGAAATGAAATCATGAAATCTGCATGCCCATGCCATTTACCATTTAGTTTGTGGCCACCTTGGTGGAATGCCTCAAATGCAATTACATATTGACAACTGGCACACTCTTGTGCTCAATTTGGCTCATGCTTTGGTCCCTATTTACTCCCACTTACATTTATTCCCACACATTCACCATTTACCCTTCATCAATGCACCTACATTTGCACCCACTCCCATACATTCATCCCTACCCTGAGATAATCACTTTTCTGCCCAAGTTCATTTCCACACCACTAAGGATTGATCCCATGGCATGTGGGAAGAACCCAGAATTCAAATGTTAAATTTCAAATTCCAAAATTCCCACCCCTTTCTACAAGTTGTTATTAGTCAACTTGGTACACATTTGTGTGAAATGTTGCTATGTCTTGGTATTTAAACACACTCAATGTGCCATTTTTTCACATGTAGGATAATGCAAGAACATCAAGGATAATCATTAGAGCACACTTTGTTTTCTAAAGGGGCAAAGAACTTCATCTATATATCGCCCATCTGCATATTGGTGAATGCTATCTTTGAATCTTCACACAAAGTCATAAAGCTGACCCATCCAAGAGTTTAGCCTAGGAGAACGTGACCCTAGTGGTCCAACAGATTCCTCCAAGATGTTTGTAAACACTACTTTGACACATTCAAATATCACCAAGGCAGAGGCAAATAGGTTACTCAAGAACACATTCTGTCAGTTCAAATCCACACAACATAGATCAAATTTACATGGAAAACTAAATCCACAGCACTCAGATTCAAACCCACAGTACTCGGAATCAATCCACCAAATTCTAAGACATTCGGATTTCATGGTTCTACCTCCAACACAAGTTGTGATTCTAAGTTACAGCTCAAAAATTTGAATCAGAACAATAGACAACTATCTATCAGCTAGTGAAATCAACTAAGTTCTTTCATTTCTGTTATTTCCAGATTTCAAGATTTCGTTAAATGATATGTCACAGCTATAAATTAGGTTAATTAATTGTAATACTCTATACCTAATTTATAGGTTAATTAATTGTCATAATCATTAAACCTAATTTTACTAAAGGAATCCTTTCATTTCTTTACAATATTTAAACAAGAAATAAACTCAAAAATAAATTCAAAGAGGAAAAAAATCAGATATGCAAATACCAGCATTCTCACCATGCTTGCCATTACACATTAAAAGTTGTAATAGTACGTCCCAAATGGACATTCAACAAAAGGTCGGAAAGAAAGAACAAAATTATTATGATGATGATAACAACACTGACTTTTAATGTCCATTAGACCAAATTGAATTGTCGGACCTATTAAATGCAACATTTAGTTATACAATTTAAGAAGTCTTTTGACTTTGTTGTATAAAGTATCATTGGAGTTGCTTTAATTGTTATTTACATCCCTCCAATCACCAGTGTCTCATAGCTCTTCGTAGAAAAAAGTCCATACTTGTGACTGTCCTCAATATGGCAAACCGTATCTTTCTCCTTGTTCCTCTATGCTATTGCATGTGCCTAGGATGCCTTCCAAAATAAAAGAGATAAAAGACAAGAAATTCTATAAACATCATTTTGTTAGTTTTTAGGATCAGAATTAACATAAAGCAGAAAATGCAACACATGAACAATAGAACACAGAAAATACCCTGGTAAAACCCCCCTCCTCGAGGGAGAAAAACCCAGCCAAAGATATATCTCTTATATTAGATTGAAAAGAGCAGAAATCTGCTTTACAAGTCTGGCCTTACTCAAGGCTGATTAATTACAATGAATAATAGCATCACTCCTTGATGCAAAGTACAAATAAATATGCTTCCCCTTGAAGTCTGATCTGCTGCAAATGGAATGGCGAACTTCTGCTGGAGGTGAGAAAGAAGTGAATTGAATTGATTGATAATCAAATGGATGATCATCACCTTGTATATATACAATGCAAGGTGACTCTTCACAAGCAAGGCAACCCTTCACTTGGTTGGCCTCTTGAAGAAAAATAATAAATAAAATATTAATTATAATAAGGCCGACTTGCCTTAGAAAAATAGCTCCTGCAACTATAAAACACCAACACTCCCTCTTAGCCAGGGAGATATTTTTCCGGATATCTACGTCATGGAGTCTCTCAACATGACACCCACAATGGCTACACCCATTTGTGGAAAGCACAAAGGTTCATCACGGAGTCTCTCAACGTGATGTTGTCATGGAGTCTCTCAACATGACGTCCACCATGGCTACTCCCATGTGTGGAAATAAACACAAGTACAAGTGCCCATCACAGAGTCTCTCGACGTGATGTCGTCATGGAGTCTCTCAACATGACGTCCACCATGGCTACTCCCATGTGTGGAAAAACACAAGTACAAAGGGTTCATCACGGAGTCTCTCAATGTGATGTCGTCATGGAGTCTCTCAACATGACGTCTCATCTCATTCTCAGAGATGAACAAGGCCTTGCACCTCATATTTCTCTATCTCAAAGAAATATACACTACAAGGGCTTTCACCTCATATTTCTCCGTCTCAGAGAAATATACACTACAAGGGCTTTCACCTCATATTTCTCTGTCTCAGAGAAATATACGATACAAGGGCTTTCACCTCACACTTCTCTGTCACAGAGAAATATATGCTAAAAGGGCTTTCACCTCATACTTCTGCTGGAGGTGAGAAAGAAGTGAATTGAATTGATTGATAATCAAATGGATGATCATCACTTTCTATATATACAATGCAAGGTGACTCTTCACAAGCAAGGCGACCCTTCACTTGGTTGGCCTCTTGAAGAAAAATAATAAATAAAATATTAATTATAATAAGGTCAACTTGCCTTAGAAAAATAGCTCCTACAATTATAAAACACTAACACATTTTTATATTTGAACAAGATAGAAATGAAGGTACCCAAGCCATTTTGATTCTTGTAAGATAAAAAAAATTGAATGTTAGTTAAATTATGAAATTGGGTGAATTTTCTTCACATGTAATTAATAGAAGAAAAAGTTCAAAGGAAGTGGTGATCATCCTCAACTTTGTTAGTATCACATTTTTTTAGATCACTTGTCTCAAAGTGTTTTTGGGTAAGTTAAAGACCAGTTTCACTATGTAAATCATTAGCATTAATACTCTAGCAATTCAAGCTCAAAATGTTAGTTTGATTTTTTATAAAGTCGTTGTATTACTTCAACTTCCTCTTATTATCAATTTCATTGCCTCCATCCCTCCCAAGTCATTTTGATTCTTGTAAGATAAAAAAATTTGAATGTTAGTTAAATTATGAAATTGGGTGAATTTTTTTCACACGTAATTAACATAAGAAAAAGGTCAAAGAAAGTGGTGATCATCCTCAAATTTGTTAATATCACTTTTTTTTAAATCACTTGTCCCAAAAAAATTTTGGGTAAGTGTTGATGCGTGTTTTATGACACAACAAACATTCTAGAATAAAGTGTCAAAGACACTCTATCCCCTCTTGAAAAATTACCTCGTATGCTAAGACTGCAAGAAAGATCATACGGTAATTCCAATGTTTCAGTTAGGTGTGGATGAGCTCTGTGGTTGATGTGATATGCTGGTAACACAAAGGGACTTATGCTAGGCTTGTTCAATTCACAATGAGGGTCTAGACAATGAGGCTCTACTGCTTGGGTCATGGATCAAACAAACTAAAAAAGGAGATAAAGGTTTAGAAGTTCTAATCTACTTCCTAAGAATTCAAGAGATGGTATTGACTTGGTGGAACCAATAACCACGCTTTGCTTTGCCACGCTCAACGACAACTACACAAAGGAGGTGCAATCTTCAAGGGAATGTGCTTATGATTTTCACATCATGAATAACTACCATCAAATTGAACAATATTTATCCAGACAAAAGTTAAGCATCCACAAAGTAAGCTTAGGCTAACTTTACACATTGAATGAAAATCATCCATTCAAAGCAAGTATGAGCAAAAGTTTCACCATAATCAACACTTATCAAACCTTGCATTCATCTAACATACATGAAATGAAATCTAAACTATGATGAGGGATAAGAACCATGACAACTCCAAAATAAGAGAAGTAATCACCATCAGAACAATGCATGCATTACTTATTACTTTGGCAGTCTTACAACAATTGCTTATCTCAACATGTTTTGCAACATGCTCCCATGCTTTACAAATGAGGGGGGTGAGCTCAATTTATAGGCCCCCCAATTACAATTCAATGGCCAAGATTAATTTAGGATCAACGGCCGAGATTACAGAATAAAACCCTAATTAGGGTTTGTTACAACTAACTACCCCTCGACCAATGAGAAAATTACATTTGAGGACACTTGTCCTTTTTGCTAAATATGAACCAACAAATAAAATAGAAAGTTGTTGCATGTTGATTTGGAACAATTTGATTGGTTGGAAGATGACGAGGCGCCACCTCAACGTGTTGGATGCCTTCCTTGGTCGCTACGTGCTTGCCTTAGAATATTTTCCTTGTCGATGACTCTATCAGTTGTGCTTGTTCTTTCCTAGCTTTGATCTTTGGATCTCCTTTGAGACTTTGGCTTCTCCTTCTCACCTATATTGGGAATCTCGCCTTGGAGCAAGTGTCATTCCTTTGGATTTCCTCTCTGAATTATCCAATTTGTGTCAAGAAATTGTCTAAGTATGAGAATTTGTTTGGAACACTTTTCTTGTCATCCTCTGATTCTGATTGGAAGCTTGTCTTTAATTCTTCAGGAGATGAAATCCTTCAAGAAGTTGCCCGGATTGCTTCAACAGGTCTAGGATTGTAGATGAAACCACTCCCAAGATGTCCGGATATTCTTTCAAGTGCCTTGAATAATGGAGGAAATTGGAACCTTCCCTGTGAAGAATTTCCATACTTAGCCAAATTTTGGCTACTAAGATTTTGGCCATTTTTGTGCTCAAATGAACTTCGCCGGTGGATTTGTCTTCAATTTTGAAGTTGGGAGGATTCCATCCTTAGTCTCTTCATTCTTCTTGTTTTCCTTCCAACACTTAGTCAATTTGACTTTATTCCCGTGATGGATGAAGATTTTCAATATTCTCTCTCCCGAAGTCGGACTTGCTTGATTCTTTTTCAAACTATCTCCAGTGGACTTGGTGAGCTCTTAGCCATTCCTTCCAGGCAAACTTGATGAGTTATTTTCCATTCTCTCTCTTGGTATGGCGGACTTTATGTCAAATTCTCCGTTTCTTTCTCTTGAGGTTGAACTTCTTGTTGAATTTTCCATACTCTCTCTCTCTACTCATGGCGAACTTTCTCAGACCTGTTCCATTTATTTTCCATTCAAGTGTCATGGCGCACTTTCAAGGTGATTTTCTTTTGGTTATCTCTTCATGGCGGACTTTCAAGGCTTCTTGCCTTTCATTTTTCCATAGCCTTCTAGGAATGGCGAACTATCTGAGCCTTATTGCCATTTATCTACCTCTCTCTAGGCAATCTTCATAAACAATTTTCCAAGTACTTTTCTCTATGGTAGACTTCATTTTTCCATTCATCATGGCATGGCGAAGTTTGAAAGGAGTTTTCCAAGGCATACTAGGCTGGGCGGACTTTATCCATGTCTTGACATCTTCATTTTTTCCAGGGCGGACTTGTCTTGTGCTTAGGCATCTTCATTTTTAGGCAGATTTAACAGTATTTTAGATGTCCTTACTTGAGCTAAGTTGGACTTTGCGTGTGTTTTGCCATTTCCTCGGCGGACTTCATATGAGCTTGGATGTTTTTCTTTAGACTTCATTTTGCCCAAGACATTTTCTTATAAAGGTTTGGACATGCTATGCTTGGGCAAAGTCGGACTTTCTCATGCTTGTGTCGTCCATCCATTGAGCAAGGTCGGACTTTGTCTTGTCTTTGCCATTTTTTCTAAGTGCCAAGGTAGGACTTTCCTCTTGTCTCGACATTCTCACCATTCCTTCTTTCCATGTTGCAAGGGCGGACTTGGAGTCTTCTTTCCATACTGCAAGGGCGGACTTCAAGAAGTTCTTGCCATTCTTATTTTGGCATGGCGGACTTGGAACTTCATTTCCACATGTATTTTCCTTTTAGACTTAGCCAAAATTCAAATTTCATTTTCCGAGGCATCAAATACTTAGTCAATTTCATGAAATTTTCCTCCCCAAGGTAGCATTATATAGGCAAGGCACTTATACTTAGCCAATTTTTTTAATTTTCTGCCTTCTTCCAAGCTGGGTGGACTTCACCAATTACTTGCCATCTTCTCTAAGCCATGTCTTGCATAGGGCGGACTTCATCTTTTGTTGAGCCATTTTGACTTGATGTCATGGGCGGACTTGACCTTAACTCATGCCATGGCAAGGTGGACTTGCCAAGTGATCATGCCATTGTCATTTTCTAGGCGGACTTGTCTTTGACTTGTGCTATTATTTCTTGGGCGGACTTTCCACATGTCTATGCCATCTCTTCCTCTCATGGCGGACTTCACTTAGCATTGTGCCATCTTCCTTGGAGCGGACTTCCCTCATGTTCATGCCATCCTTTACTATGTTGGACGGACTTTGCTTGAAGTCAAGCCATTGTAGGGCAGACTTCACCTTCAGCCATGCCATTTCATGTTGCTTCCAAGGGCGGACTTACTTCTTCCTCGTGCCATGGCAAGGCGGACTTGCCTTAACCTTGTGCCATTTTCTCATATGCTGTTGGGCAGACTTGGCTTTATTCTATACCATCCTTTGGAGCGGACTTTCCATCAGCTCATGCCATTTAATGTTGCTTGGCTGAAGCCTTTTGTCATTATTTTGTTCTTCTTTCTCCATGCTGGTTATGAATTTCAGCCTTCTTTTCATGCCTCCATGATTTTCAGTCATACTTAGGCAAATTTGCCATGATTTTCTCAGATTTCTCCATGAATTTGCCATATTTTCAACATTTTTCTGTGATTTCTTGACTGATTTTTCCAGATTTTCAACATTTTTCTGATTTTCATGAATTTTCAAATTGATTTTCTGAGATTTCTATTGACTTTTTGGAACTTCTAAGTGGATTTTCGAAATTCGGGCACTTTCCAAATATAGAAACCTTGACAAAAATAGAAAATTTTCCCAAAATAGCAACTTTCTAAAAATAGCCCCTAAAAAATAGGAAGTCCAGAATAGGCCAAAAATGCCAAAAATAAAGTCCCTAAAAAATAGGGGGGTCTGGAGGGGCAATCCCCAAAAAGTAGATGTCGGAATTGATCGAAACGACAGTCAATCTTCGTCCCTCGGGCCTCCTAAGCACAATGATGATGTTTGCACAATGATCCAGGCTCAAATTTCTTCACTTGACTCGGGTGACCATTCAAAACTCAAACCCCAAAACCCCAAACGGAGACCAAACAAAACTGAGATGCGCAACAGCAAAAACCTAAAAAGGCAGACTACTAGGGTCCCCATTTGCAATGGGGCGATGTGTGAAAAGGTCACAACAGTAAGTTAAAGACCAATTTCACTATGTAAATCATTAGCATTAGTACTCTAGCAATTCAAGCTCAAAATGTTAGTTTAATTTTTTATAAAGTCATTGTATTACTGCAACTTCCTCTTATTATCAATGTCATTGCCTCCCTCCCTCCCAAGTCATTTCGATTCTTGTAAGATAAAAAAATCTGAATGCTAGTTAAAGTATGAAATTGGGTGAATTTTCTTCACATGTAATTAACAGAAGAAAAAGTTAAAAGTGGTGATCATCCTCAACTTTGTTAGTATCACATTTTTCAAAAATCACTTGTCCCAAAGTGTTTTTGGGTAAGTTAAAGACCAGTTTCACTATGTAAATCGTTAGCATTAGTACTCTGTTGATGCGTGTTTTATGACACAACAAACATTCTAGAATAAAGAGTCCAAAGACGCTCTATTCTCTCTTGAAAAACTACTTCCTATGCTAAGATTGCAAGTGAGATCATAGGGTAATTCCAATGTTTAAGATGAACGTGGATAAGCTCTGTGGTTTGATGTGATTATGCTGGTAACACAAAGGGACTTACACTAGGCTTGTTCAATTCACAATGAAGGTCTAGACAATGAAGCTCTATTATTCCGATAGGATCAAAGAAACTAAAAAAAGAGAAGGGTTCAGAAGCACTAATCTACCCCTAAGAATCCAAGAGACGGTATTGACTCGGTGAAACAAAAACAAAACTTTGTTTCGCCACGCAGGGAACGTGCCAACTACGCAAAGCCAATGCAATCTTCAAGGGAGAGTTGTGTTTATGATTTTCATGTCATGAATAACTACCTTCCAATCGAACAATATTTATTCAGACAGAAGTTAAGAATCCACAAAGTAAGCTCAGGCTAACTTTACGCATTGAACGAAAATCATTCGTTCAAAGAAAGTATGAGCAAAAAGTTTCACCACAAATCAATACTTATCAAATCTTGCATTCATCTAACATACATGAAAATAAATCTAAACTATGATGAGGGATAAGAACCATGACAACTCCAAAATAAGAGAAGCAATCACCATCAGAACAATGCATGCATTACTTATTACTTTGGCAATCTTACAACAGTTGCTTATCTCAACATGTTTTGCAACATGCTCCCATACCTTACAAATGAGGGGGCGAGCTCAATTTATAGGCTCCCCAATGACAATTCAATGGCCAAGATTGATTTGGAATCAACGGCCAAGATTACAAATAAAACCCTAATTAGGGTTTGCTACCCTTCGACCAATGAGAAAATTTCATTCGAGGACACTTGTCCTTTTTGCTAAATACGAACCAACAGATAAAATAGAAAGTTGTTGCATGTTGATTTGGAATAATTTGATTGGTTGGAGGATGACGAGGCGCCACCTCAGCGTGCTGGATGTCTTCTTTGATCACTTTGGTTTTGTTCCTTAGAATATTTTTCTTGCCGATGACTTTATCCTTTGTGCTTCGATCTTGAATGACTTTGGCTTCTTCTTCTCACCTCGCCTCGGAGCACCTGTTTGGACTTGAAGCCCTTAAATCTTTCTTCCCGGATTGCTTTGGAATTTCTTCAAGCACCTTGAATTTGGAGAACTCCCTTGTGTTTTCGCCGCAATGAAGGAAAATTGGAACTTTTTCTGTAGAGAATTTCCCATACTTAGCCAAATTTTGGCTACTTTGAAATACCTTCAATATTTTGGCCATTTTTTGTGCTCAAATAAACTTGGCTGGTCGATTTGTCTTCAATTTTGAATTTGGCTTGCGTAAGTTGGATGTACTTGACGATGTGCCTGCCGTTGTCTTCATGATGCCAAACTTTTTTTTTTCCTTTCATCTCCCTTCCAGTCGGACTTTACACTTTCTTTGCCATTTTCCTCGCCCTGTGTAGTCATCTGCCTGCAAGAAATAAAATAAATTCATTTTAGATAACTTTTCAAGATAAGCTTTGAAAGATTTTTACAAATTTCATTTTCAAGCTTTTAATTTTCTTTCCATCCAATTTCATTCGGCCATGCTTTTTATCTTGCTATGATTCTCAATCGTCCAAAATTATTTGGCCATTACCTTCCTTCGTCCAAAATTATTTTGCCACTACCTTCCTTCGTTGGCCATATTTTCTTGCCGTCCGATTTTATTTGGCCATGAACTTCTCTTGATTTTCGACAATTTTCTTGCCATGTCCAATTTTATTCTAGACACGTCCAACATTTCTTGGCCACAAATTGCCTCTTGTCCAAAATTATTTTGCCATGTCCGATTTTCTTTAGCCATTTGCCTTTTCAAAATTTCATCTTCTTAGGCATTTTGGATTTTGACTAAGGCAAATTTTCTTTCTTTTCAAGCATGGTGAATTTATTTTATTTGTCCAAGGTTTAGACTAAGGCAAAAATTTTAATTTTTTCCTCACTTCTAAGCATGGCGGACTTCATACTTCTCCCAGCCACTTTTGCATTCTCCCAAGACGGACTTTAGCTGTTTGGATGCCATTTAATGCTTTGGACAAGGCGAACTTTGGGTCTTTTCTTGCCACTTCCTCTTTGTCTTTGTCTATGCCTTAGACTTTTCATCTTTTTTCCATGGGCGGACTTTGTTACTTGGCTTACTATCCGTTTTATGTCTAGGGCGGACTTGCTTGATTTTATCGCCATCAATGCTTTGGATAGGGGCGGACTTGGTAGGTTGGCTTGCCACTTAATACTTGGACAGGGCGGACTTTCTCTTTTTACTTGCCATCTATATCTTGTCCAAAGCGGACTTCCTCCATTTTGATGCCAAACTCTTGACATTTCTTAAGGGTGGACTTGGCATGTTTTATCGCCATCTGTTATTTGACTAAGGCGGACTTCCTTATTTCTTAAGCCATTGTCTTATTTGCTGGGCGGACTTGCTTAAGTCCCTTGCCATTTGCCAAATTTTACCTTGCCACACTTGGGGCGGACTTGCTACTTTTCATTGCCACTTTCCTTTTTGACTTGGGCGGACTTCATCACATCTTTGGCCATTGTCTAAAGCTTAAGGCGGACTTCCTTTAATTTGTTGCCACTTGACTTCTTTTGGTGGGCGGACTTGATGAGATGTTTGGCCATTGGCATAGGGCGGACTTGGGCTTGTGGTTGACCATTGCCTCTTTTCCCTAGGCAAATCCCTCTTCTCCATGGGCGGACTTGCTGCATTTGATTGCCATCAGACATTTATCTCAAGGCGGACTTGGCTGATGGTCTGGCCATTGCCTCATTTGACTTAGACATTTCCAAGGGCGGGCTTCAGCTTGTGTCTGTCCATTTGATGCTTTGACAGGGGCGGACTTCATTACTTTGTTGGCCATTGCTCAGATTTTTATGCCATTCATTGCTTGGCTGAAGCTTCACCATTGACTTTGAGCTGAAAGTGTATATCTCAGTTTTCTCCATGAATAAATGTTCAGTTTTGCCCAGATTTCTCATGAATTTCCAGATTTTTTCATGAATGTTCAGATTTCTTGACGAATTTCCTAAATTTTTACCAATTTGTTGATGAATTGATCATCCTATTCACCATTTTCAGTGCTCTTTACCAGATTTCTCTGTGATTTTCCAGAATTTCTCACCATTTTTGAACAAATTTTCCAGATTTTTGAACTTTTTATGTGATTTTCCAGAGTTTTACCAAAATTTCAAAAAATTTCGAATCGATTTTCTGAGAGTTTCGATGATCTTTTCGAACTTCTGAGTGGATTTTGAAACTCGTGACCCTTCTAAAAATAGAAACTTTCTAAAAATAGAAATTTTCCAAAAATAGCAACTTTCCAAAAATAGACCCTAAAAAATAGGGATCCCAGAATTGCCCAAAAGTGCCAAAAAAGTAGGTCCTAAAAAAAATAGGGGGCCCGGGGTGAGAAACCCTAAAAACTTGGAGGTGTCAGAATTGACTGAAACGACAGTCGATCTTCGTCCCTCAGGCCCTCTAAGCGCGATGGTGACGTTTATATGGTGATCCAGGCTAAATTTCTCCAACTGACTCGGGTGACCATTCAAAACTCAAACTCCTCATTGCAAAAAAGACACTGGTGATAAGCAATTGTGATGCCAAGGCAAAACCAAAAAGCAAAAAAAATAAACGAAGGGTCCCCATTTGCAATGGGGCGATGTGTGAAAAGGTCACAACATACTCTAGCAATTCAAGCTCAAAATGTTAGTTTGATTTTTTATAAAGTCGTTGTATTACTTCAACTTCCCCTTATTATCAATTTCCCTCCCTCGCACTCTCCCTCACTAAGTGTTTTTGGGTTAGTTAAAGACCAGTTTCACTATGTTAGTTTTAATTTTTATAAAGCCACTATATCTATCAAGCTCAAAATGTTAGTTTGATTTTTTATAAAGTCATTGTATTACTTCAACTTCCCCTTATTATCAGTTTCCGTCCCTTGCTCCCTCCCTCACTAAGTGTTTTTGGGTAAGTTAAAAACCAGTTTTACTATGTTAGTTTGATATTTTATAAAGTCGCTCTATTACTTCAACTTCCTCATATTATCTATCTATCTATCTATCAAGCTCAAAATGTTAGTTTGATTTTTTATATAGTCATTGTATTACTTCAACTTCCCCTTATTATCAATTTCCCTCCCTTGCTCCCTCCCTCACTAAGTGTTTTTGGGTAAGTTAAAGACCAGTTTCGCTATGTTAGTTTGATTTTTTATAAAGTCACTGTATTACTTCAGCTTCCTCTTATTATCTATCTATCTATCATCTTGTTGGTGTACATTTTATCATCCACCGAACACACAGAATAAAATGTCCAAAGACACTCTATCCTCTCTTGAAAAACCACCGCATATGCTAAGATTGTGAGAAGATCATATGGCAATTCCAAGGTTTCTTTTGTTAGGTCATGACGTGTGGATAAGCTCAATGGGCGTTGTGATATGCTGGTAATACACAAAGGGACTTACGCTAGGCTTGTTCAATTCACAATGAAAGTCTAGACAATGAAGCTCTATTGTTTGGGTTTTGGATCAAACAAAATGAAAAAGGAGATACAGGTTCAGAAGTTCTAATATACTCCTAAGAATTCAAGAGACAGTAAAGATTAGGTGAAACCAATAACCACGCTTTGCTTCACCTCCCTAGGACAACTACACAAAGTGGGTGCAATCTTCAAGGGGTGTCTTGAACAATATTGATGTTAAGCATCCACAATCATAAGCTTAGGCTAACTTTACGCATTGAATGAAAATCATCCATTCAAAGAAAGTATGAGCAAAGTTTCACCATAAATCCATACTATCCAATCTTGCATTCATCTAACATACATTCAAAACAAATTCTATTCTAATTCTAATCTATTGTTGAAGAAGATATGCAACCTTGCAAACCACTTGACAATAAAAGGGATTCAAAGCAAATCATGCATAAGAGCTTTTATTATTGGAAGTAGCAATACACAACAATCTCATACACTTTCTTCCCACTTTACAAATGAGGGGTGAGCTCAATTTATAGGCTCCTCGATTACAATTCAATGGCCAAGATTGATTTTGAATCAACGGTTGAGATTACAAAATAAAACCCTAATTAGGGTTTATCACAACCAACTACCTCTCGACCAATGAGAAAATTTCATTTGGGGACACTTGTCCTTCTGCTAAATATAAACCAACAATAAAAGAGAAAGTTGTTGCATGTCGATTTGGAACAATTTGATTGGTTGGAGGATGACAAGGCACCACCTCAGCGTGTTGGATGTCTCCCTTGGTCACTTTGTTTTTCTTCCATGTGCTTGCCTTAGAATATTTTTCTTTGTCGACGACTTTGTCCTTTGTGCCTATTCCTTCCTAGCTTCCTTTGAGATTTTGATTTCTTCCTCTCACTAGCACTTAAGGTCCGGAAGTCTCCCCTTGGAGTAGATGTCTCGACTTGAAATTATTTTCTTTCCTGATTGATTTGAAATTCCTCCTGCTTGAATTGGATTGGTGTTATTCCTTTGGATTTCCTCTCTGAATTATCCAATTTGTGTCAAGAAATTGTTTAAGTATGGAATTTTGTTTGGAACACTCTTCTTGTCACCATCTGATTTTGATTGGGGGCTTGTCTTTAATTCTTCAGGGGATGAAATCCTTCAAGAAGTTGCCCTGATTGCTTCAATAGGTCTGGGATTGTAGATGAAATCCCTCCAAGATGTCTGAATATTCCTTCAAGTGCCTTGAATTTGGAGAAGAATGCCTCTATACTTTCGCCACAATGGAGGAAATTGGAATTTTCTCTATGAAGTATTTCTCATACTTAGCCAAATTTTGGCTATTCAGTTTCATTTTGTAACACCTTCATGTGGACCGTTCAACACTTAGCCAAGATTTTGGCCATCTCTATATGCTCAAATGAACTTTTCCTGTGGATTTGCCTTTAATTCTGAATTTGGCTTGTGCTAAGTAGGCTAGACTCCATCCTTGGACAAGGATTCTATTCATTTCCTCTTTACTTTTCCTAATTTCTTTCCAACACAGCCATTTTTTTGCTTCTTCTTGGAAAATTTTGCCATGTTTGTTTCTAACCTTGTCATGCCATTTTCATCTCCCCTTTGTAGACTTAACACTTAGTCAGGACAATTCTTTTTGCTGATTGCTATGCCATCTTTGTTTCATGCTTGGCAGAATTACTACCTTGGCAAGACATTTCCCATTTCCCTCCAGGCAGACTTTACTCTTCACATGCCAAGGCGGACTTGGACTAGCTTGGACAAGCACATGGCGGACTTGATCTTCCCTTCGACATGTCTCATTTCCAACTTCATACCATGTGTAGGCGGACTTCATAGTGTCTTGGACATGCTTCTTTCAAGCCAGAGCGGACTTTGCTAACACTTAGACATTTTCCTTCTTGTCTAGGTAGAGTTGACTTCATCTTTAACATCTCCTCATGGGAGGACTTGATTTCATCTTGGACCTAGGGCGGACTTCTCATTGCCTTTGACATTGCTCTCTTGACGCTTAACCATCTCCATACTTAGGCGGCATTTGTCTGTCATTCCTTCTCAAGCATGGGCGAACTTTGAACTTGCCTTGCCATTTCCATCTTGGGTGAGCTTGAAGGTTGGACATGATTCGATTCTTCTGGATCATCTGCACAAACCCTTGCCATGTGATCTTTTTCTGATTTTTCTCGCTTTTTCCAAATTTTGCTTGATTTCTCATCCCTTTTCAGTCTAAAGGTGGAAATGTTGACTCTATTACCTACAGGACCTTGGCACTTTCTAAAAAAAGAAACTTACTAAAAATAGAAAAAGCAAACTTTCCCTAAAAAATAGGAAGGCCTGGATTGGTCCAAAAGTGCCAAAAATAGAAAAAGCAAAAAAACAAAAAATCCCTAATAAATAGGAAGTGTCAGAATTGAGCGAAAGCAATTGCATTCTTTGTCGACTTAATCTTCTGAGCACTTCTATGACATCTAGGCATTGTTTTGGGCTTGAATTTTCCACTTGACTTGGATAACTCTCAGAAACTCTAACTCCTCATTATAAAAAGACTGGTGATTAGCAGTTGTGACGCCAAGGCAAAACCCAAAAAAGCAATAAAACAAGGGGGTCCCCATTTGCAATGGGGCAATGTGTGAAAAGGTCACAACATCTAGCACCAACCTGAATAAATGTTCCTGAACATTTCAAAGATAGTACCCACTTCAAACCCAAAATCTTAAATTAATTCTAACTAACTTACCCCTTGGCTAAGAAGAATACTCAAAAGGTAAGAGGAATCCTAAATTGTATCAAGACCTTTTGTCCTCCAATCACAAGTGTGTGCAAACACATTTATTTCCGCCTCATAAGACCAATATGACTCTTTGGTTCTATCATGGTCGTCTATGCAGTTTGTCTTAACTCCAAATGCATCCTTGGATAGAGCCTCGCTGCCAGCCAGCGTCCATAGCCCCGGCAAGGTTATCTCTATAATCTCACGGAGATTGCTCTACTTTCGGGAATTTATTATTTTTATTTTCTTTGTTATTGAGTGTACGCCTGTAGAGATGTCCGCACACCCAAAGCCAAGTGTTCTGATCTTTCATTTTTCTTTTCGTTCTTTTTGATATTCTTTTCTTTTCACATATTTCCACACTTTGGCTTGTAAGCAATGAAGCTCACATGGGTTTGAGCATTATAGTGGTGCTGAAGTAAGACTTTTTGATTTGCTTAGCCATGACTTTGCCTAGGAAACCATAATGACTCAGAGAATTTATTAAGTGTGTAAGATATAATAACTGTAAGACTCAGCGTCAAGATACTATTTAGATGATTCCCTTTCCAGTCAAGTACTAACCTTAACCTTAAGATACTTTAGAAACAATTAATCTAGGATTCGAAGATTATCTACAATTATTTACCCAAGAAAAGGACTGAACATGATTTAGCACAGATGCTAGAGTTCTTAAGATACAACACCCTTCACAAATGGGAGCCCATTTATTGAAAGCGAACTAAACTATGAAAGCAAGACAACTAATCTAAACAAAAAGAAAACCTACTCTAAACAAAAACAAAAACTTTAAGCGAACAACAGTCAAAAGACCTAAGTGTATACAACTCCTAACATGATTTCTCAGGATGCGCAGTAACAACAAAGCAGTGTTCACTGTGCGAAGTTTTGCAAACTTATCTTTAAACTCGGAAAAATATTCTTTCAAAGGACAAATCTGAAACTCAGGAAAAACTTCAGGAAAGATTAATAACTAGGGCAACCCATCTGGACCATGATTAATCCATAAACAAGTTATCTTTCCTGAATCTCCATAATCAAAATGATATTCCTTGTAGTCAACAGTAGGGAAAGATACAACCTAGTGGTCTTCATTCGCAGACATGAATTCTTGCTCATCATCCATTGCTTCATCAAGAGGTCGAAGTTGATGGTGAACCATACCACTCACATCTGAAATATGGAGATCAACATCACGTTCTAAACTGGGTGGAGTGGGGCGGGAATTCAATTCAAGTGGGCATTTGGAAATTTGGGACATTTCATACGCTGGCTCCTTTTGAATCCCTAGCAATGGATCAAGCCCCAACTGAATTGTTCTTCATTTTCCATAACTGTCACAGTTGCTTGTTTATCAAGTAGCATTCCAATTATTTCAATTTCATCAAGCAATTCCTCCATGACTGTGAACAATGGATCAAGTGCTGACGCGAAATGTATTTCATATTCTGCTTCCATCTTGGTAGCCCATTGATCGTCAAATATATCATCTTGCCTCAAGCTACTTTTCATTTCTTCCATCTTGTTTATGCATGATTGAACTTTCTCATCAAGGACCATTCCTTCTTGAAGTGCACTGGAATCACTTCCCTCTTCGTGTTCTCCTCCTTGGATGAATGAACATTGGAAATCTATCACACCATCTCTTCTTTGAGCTAAGTCCTTCATTCTTGGTTCTTGATGATCTTCAATAACTTGCAATTTTGTATATTCATTCACTTTCGTATGCTGACAGTTGCCTTGGGTGGTTCCTCTTGCTTGGATGTATTCCATTTCTTCTTTGATCTTTACTCCAATGGCCTCTCATTCCATTGTGATGTAGGAACAATCTTAATCCACTTGATCCCTAGGCTCGACCACATTATCCTATTGTGACTTATTTTCCTTGTTGATAGATGATATTCAAGTGCATTCTTCATTTGGTGCTAAAAATGTTTGTTTGACATATTCAATTCATCCTTTGTCCTTGAAGCATCCATATGGTAGCTCTGGTAATCCGAGGTGACATCTAGCATGGTTGATAGCCTCTTCACATGATGTGCAAGTGAACTCTGGATGAGGTGCGTTGTGAATCTGACACCAACAAGGGAGCAAAACACCATTCAATTGAATATTACCTAATTCTATCTGATTTTAGATTTTAAGTATGACTCGTGAAGGCCTCATATAGAACTTCTGGAAGGCCATAATCATTAGGTTCTACATCCAACACTCCTGGCTTGGGAACATTCCAAAAGAAAAATTTTCCTTGGAGGACAAGCTCTATCCTTGAGAGGAATGTCAAGCAATTCATTTCATCATGTTTAGTCGTTTCATGAATCCAGCATCTTCTCGACAAAGCATACTGAGACAAATTCCTGGGATGCAGTTGTGCATTCAAATTTTCTCGGATTTGAGCAATATCCACAAGGAGACTGTCCTGACAACAAGAAATACGGAACGAACGTCCATCCATTGAGAAATCTCCTTTTGGATTTTCCATTTCTGATTTCCCCTTTTTTTAGGAATTTTTTCAACTTTTTACTTCTTTTGTATTTTGAGGATATAAAAGAGATCTAACATATCTCTGATTCGGCATTTCAAAGTTCATGCTGGTTCCATCTAGCTGAATTTCCCTACTTGTGAACATAAACAACCTAATGTTCAGCCCTCCTTCTAGCGTCAATTCTATGTTGGTATATGTTTTATCATCCACCGAACACACAGAATAAAATGTCCAAAGAAACTCTATCCTCTCTTGAAAAACCACCGCATATGCTAAGATTGCAAGAAGATCATATGGCAATTCCAAGGTTTCTTTTGTCAGGTCATGATGTGTGGATAAGCTCAATGGGCATTGTAATATGATGGTAATACACAAAGGAACTTACGCTAGGCTTGTTCAATTCACAATGAAGGTCTAGACAATGAAGCTCTATTGTTTGGGTTTTGGATCAAACAAAATGAAAAAGGAGATAAGGGTTCAGAAGTTCTAATCTACTCCCAAGAATTCAAGAGACGGTAAAGATTAGGTGAAACCAATAACCACGCTTTGCTTTGCCTCCCTAGGACAACTACACAAAGTGGGTGCAATCTTCAAGGGGTGTGAGTATAGTTTTCATGTCTTGAACAATACTGATGTTAAGCATCCACAATCATAAGCTTAGGCTAACTTTACGCATTGAACGAAAATCATCCATTCAAAGAAAGTATGAGCAAAGTTTCACCATAAATCCATACTATCCAATCTTGCATTCATCTAACATACATTCAAAACAAATTCTATTCTAATTCTAATCTATTGTTGAAGAAGTTATGCAACCTTGCAAACCACTTGACAATAAAAGGGATTCAAAGCAAATCATGCATAAGAGCTTTTATTATCGGAAGTAGCAATATGCAACAATCTCATACACTTTCTTCGCACTTTACAAATGAGGGGCGAGCTCAATTTATAGGCTCCTCGATTACAATTCAATGGCCAAGATTGATTTCAAATCAACAATCGAGATTACAAAATAAAACCCTAATTAGGGTTTGTCACAACCAACTACCTCTCAACCAATGAGAAATTTTCATTTGGGGACACTTGTCCTTCTGCTAAATATAAACCAACAATAAAATAGAAAGTTGTTGCATGTCGATTTGGAACAATTTGATTGGTTGGAGGATGACGAGGCGCCACCTCAGCGTGTTGGATGTCTTCCTTGGTCACTTTGTTTTTCTTCCACGTGCTTGCCTTAGAATATTTTTCTTTGCCGACGACTCTATCCTTTGCACCTATTCCCTCCTAGCTTCCTTTGAGATTTTGATTTCTTCCTCTCACTTGCACTTGAGGTTTGGAAGTCTCCCCTTGGAGCAGATGTCTAGACTTGAAGTTATTTTCTTTCCCGATTGCTTTGAAATTCCTCCTACTTGAATTGGATTGGTGTTATTCCTTTGGATTTCCTCTCTGAATTAACCAATTTGTGTCAAGAAATTGTTTAAGTATGGAATTTTGTTTGGAACACTCTTCTTGTCACCATCTTATTTCGATTGGGGGCTTGTCTTTAATTCTTCAAGGGATGAAATCCTTCAAGAAGTTGCCTTGATTGCTTCAATAGGTCTGGGATTGTAGATGAAATCCCTCCAAGATGTCTAAATATTCTTTCAAGTGCCTTGAATTTGGAGAAGAATGCCTCTATACTTTTGCCACAATGGAGGAAATTGGAAATTTCTCTGTGAAGTATTTCCCATACTTAGCCAAATTTTGGCTATTCAATTTCATTTTGTAACACCTTCATGTGGACCGTTCAACACTTAGCCAAGATTTGGCCATCTCTATATGCTCGAATGAACTTTGCCTGTGGATTTTCCTTTAATTCTGAATTTGGCTTGTGCTAAGTAGGCCAGACTCCATCCTTGGACAAGGATTCTATTCATTTCCTCTTTACTTTTCCTGTTTTCTTTCCAACACTTAGCCATTTTTTTGCTTCTTCTTGGAAAATTTTACCATGTTTGTTTCTAACCTTGTCATGCCATTTTCATCTCCCCTTGGTGGACTTGACACTTGGTTAGGACAATTCTTTTTGCTGATTGCTATGCCATCTTTGTTTCATGCTTGGCGGAATTACTACCTTGGCAAGACATTTCCCATTTCCCTACAAGCGGACTTTACTCTTCACATGCCAAGGCGGACTTGGACTAGCTCCGATAAGCGCATGGAAGACTTGATCTTCCCTTCGACATGTCTCATTTCCAACTTCATACCATGTGTAGGCGGACTTCATAGTGTCTTGGACATGCTTCTTTCAAGCCAAAGTAGACTTTGCTAACACTTAGACATTTTCCTTCTTGTCTAGGCAGGCTTGACTTCATCTTTAACATCTCCTTATGGGAGCACTTGATTTCATCTTGGACTTAGGGCGGACTTCTCATTGCCTTTGACATTGCTCTCTTGACACTTAACCATCTCCATACTTGGGCGGACTTTGCACTAGATTTGACAAGTGCATGGGCGGATTTGCCTTGTCTTTGCCATTCCTTCTCAAGCATGGGTGGACTTTGAACTTGCCTTGCCATTTCCATCTTGGGCGAGCTTGAAGGTTGGACATGATTGGATTCTTTTGGATCATCTACACAAACCCTTGCCATGTTATTTTTTTCTGATTTTTCTTGCTTTTTCCAGATTTTGCTTGATTTTTCATCCCTTTTCAGTCTAAAGGTGGAAACGTTGAGTATGTTACCTGCAGGACCTTGGCACTTTCTAAAAATAGAAACTTACTAAAAATAGAAAAAACAAACTTTCCCTAAAAAATAGGAAGTCTCGGATTGGTCCAAAAGTGCCAAAAATAGAAAAATCAAAAAAGCAAAAAATCCCTAAAAAAATAGGAAGTGTCAAAATTGAGCGAAAGCAATTGCGTTCTTCGTCGACCGAGTCTTTTGAGCACTTCTATGATGTCTAGGCATTGTTTCGGGCTTGAATTTTCCACTTGACTCAAATAACTCTCAGAAACTCTAACTCCTCATTGTAGAAAGACTGGTGATTAGCAGTTGCGACGCCAAGGCAAATCCCAAAAAAGCAAAAAAACAAGGGGGTCCCCATTCGCAATGGAGCGATGTGTGAAAAGGTCACAACACATCTATCAAGATCAAAATGTTAGTTTGATTTTTTATAAAGTCATCATATTACTTCAACTTCCCCTTATTATCAATTTCCCTCGCTCCCTCCCTCTCTCGCTCCCTCCATCCCTCCCTCCCTCACTAAGTGTTTATGGGTAAGTTAAATATCAGTTTCACTATGTTAGTTTGATTTTTTATAAAGTCACTATATTACTTCAACTTCCTCCTATCTATCTATCTATCCGTTTATTTGTCCATCCGTTTATATATATATATATATATATATATATATATTACTTCAACTTCCTCATATCTATCTATTTATCTATCTATCTATCTATCCGTCCACCTGTCCATCCATTTATATATATATTGTGTGTGTGTGCCAAAAGAGGGTCGAAAAGATGGGGCACCTTTGCTTTATTTTGATGTTGCAAATTGTATACATTGACCATTCCTTGTTTGTCATGTCCCCAAAATCGTGACACTAAAGGTAACAAAATACATATTAAGAATATTAACCATTCGATACAATTATAATTGTCAAAGACAATATTATAAATAACGTTATAAATATTAAAATATAGATATTAATAATTTAAATATTATAATCACTATGATATAATAAATACTAAGACATGAAAAAGTTAACAAAAAGACAATAAAATCAATGTATATAATATTAAAATAAGAAGCATATAATTACTATATATAAATACAAAATAGAACATATCAATATTGCTAATTGTAATCATTATAATAATAATGTATATACAAAGAAACTAGTAATATTTGAAAATGACTATGCCCCGATTAAATAAATGAGTAATAAGCATAAAGCATTTAAAGATAATATTTACATCGACCTCATTAGTCATCACGAGTATCGGCAAAGGTTTAGTCTTTATCAGGGAATAGCATCTACTAGTCTTCTTGAGACTATCGAACATAGGAGAAACTAAGACATCACCACCAAACTCCTATAGCCGATGCATTCTCAAAAGGTATAGTCATCACTGATCACTGGTCGCATATATTGCCTTGGATCAAAAGGAAACCGATCAAATGGAGTTGCATCACAATGACGGGACACATCCCACGTTGAAGTGACGAGGTTCACTTTATGTCTATATATTTGGCAATATATTATAAGCATCGTTTATTGGATGCCACCGCTCATGTATTTGAGAAACTACTGATTGCTAAGGCAGTTAGAAAATCACAAATCAGGGATATATAATATCAGCACCATCGAAGAATATCACTATAGTTGTTTGAAGGCGATTAATATTAATGAGCAGCAATCAATATTTTGGATCATCGAGTCAGTACTCATCACGGAATGAACAAGGCAATCATTATTAGACGATAATATTCGTTGTGTGAAAGTTTTCTTTATGAACACTAATGCAAGTAATTTATCATGCAGGTCGAGATTACAATCGCTACATCCGTCGAGGGGAATTGCCTGATACATTTGTGCCATAAATTTTGTATGCAGCAGTGAAATTATCGGGGTCAGGATAATATCAACATGGCACAATTTAATGATGGCATTAATCAATGCTTACAAGCACAAACAGAGAATATCGATTAGTTAATACAAAGAGACGCACCCTTGTCAAATAAATACAATGAAAGGTCATGTTCTTTGACCATCTCACGAGTATAAAAAGGGAGTATATTTGGAAGGTAAAAGGATGGATTAGCAGGCAGATATATACATTACTACTAAGACTTTAAGCGTTCCTAAGGAGCCTATCTCCAGCAATCAGTAGAATCAGATACAACACCCACCATACATCGCATGAATTCAATGTTCAATAAGGGACAGCAATCCAATAGAGGTCCCAGTCCTTTACACCAATAAATCACATAAGTCAATAGACAATTTCAGGCTAACAAACCAATAGGGGTCTCAGCATCTTATATAATCAAAGGCATGATTCTATATTAACAAATCAAGCAAAGACATTATAATCTTGTCCAATTTACATATACAGCTCTAGTATTGAATCAGATTTCTTAAATCAGAGATGCATACCCTAAGACATCTTAATAGATTAATCAGTTACTCTTTAACAGTCCAAGGGTGCAACATCTTTACCATTTCTTCAAGGTCGTTGACAAGATTTGACATCCTTACATAGAGAATTGAAGACAGAACTTAAGATAAGCCAAATAGGGACATTACATTGTCACATTCACTTTCACAATAACCTTTTCATTAAGTCTAATCATAGCATTATGAAGTTCAAGAGGGATACCAATTCCTTTTAGTTTTTTCTAGATATCGGCTTGACTAACAACTAACAAGGTCCTCTTTTTGTCTCTACATTCCTCAGCAATAACTCCGAAGGTGACAAGGTCATTCATACTAGTATGTTGATTTCTGAAGTCAGATTATCCATTGGCCCTTTTATTGTTGGCCTCAAACCAATAGCTAATTTTTTGTCATTCATACTAGTATGTTGATTTCTGAAGTCAGATTATCCATTGGCCCTTTTATTGTTGGCCTCAAACCAATAGCTAATTTTTTGTTTAAGCTAATAATGATGGCTTGGTAATTGGCTAGATCATTCTGGTTTCCATATTCAAAAACCTGAGCAATTAATTTTTTGGTCTTTTTTGGGGAAAAGCTTGCTAAACAACTTTGTTGAAAAGAGGCTTTATGTGAGGTGCTTAATGCCAAACCTTGTATCATCAAGAGAAAAAACCTACGTGCAAAGTTGAGTGATTTGAATGTTTTCCAGATGATCAAGAAAATCCATAGACATTGTTGAAATAGGAGATCCATCCATTCATATTAATGTTCCCAGATTCCTCAGGTTCTCTAGGAATGATGTTAGCCTAGAATCATCATTCCAAAAATAATTAAAATAGGCCACTGAAACTTGGAGTACAATCAGTTATAGAGAGTACTAAGATTAAAAAAGACCCTAGGATATGTAAGTAACTGAAAACAAAGTACAAAAGAAATGTTAACAAAATAAGAGGGGATAATCCTATGTTATTCAAATCTCAAACCAAAAATACAGCATGTCCTCAAACTTAACAAAATCTAAACCTGCTAAAGCAAGTATGTCCTTCCTTGCATATATCCTGGTGTGATCCAATATGTTTCTTGACCTGCTCTAAAAGCGCCATACCAAATACTCCACAAGATTTTGCAGTGTGAACTAATTGATAGCAGCCACGACTTTGATTGTTTCTTCAGAACATGATGATTGATAGTAATGTGTTAGTCCAGCCATGTTTAAACAACATTTTGTGCAATATTTGTAACTTGCATTAATCAATCCCACATGCATTTTTTGATTGTTTATATGGTAGCTGACTCCATAGTGTGGATGAGAATACTAGTAGCTGGTCAATATTAATTCATGGAGACAACAGGTTGATCCAATATATGGATAATGCAGTTGCAAATTACATGATGTTGTGAAGATCTAATTTTTCACAGCCAACTTTTTGTTATCTTCTTTACTGAAATAATCTGACTTATGTAGAAAGAAATAAAGAACTTTTCAAGGCAGAATGAAAGCTCATGAACTCTGTAGGTTGAGTTTACAAGAATCACCTCAAGCATGGGTGATGACTTAAGAATATTTACAAAGATTCCTCAACTTTGGCTTTTAGAGAATTTGTGGACATGATGCTAATCAAGAGATAAGCAGAATGATCCAAATTTATTCTCCTCATCAAGAGAAGAAGCGTAACTATTGAGCATGTACACTATAGTATGATGGATTGGCCATTAAAGCTGATGCGAAGAAGCAGAAAATTCTTTCAAATTCCCCACCTCGCTTTGGTTTAAGTAATTCTTCTCAGAAAGGTGCATAAGGATGCTGGTTTTCATGTGCAGAATAGTGAATTGAATGAGAATGGATAGATTCAAGATGCAGACACTTCTAGTAGCACCATACTTGAACAGGTTGTTGATACTTCCCAAGATATTGTTGTTATTCCTTCTTCCCTAACCAATATTCAAGTGGTGGCTGCAAAAGATATGGTTGAATCTCTCGCCATACTTTTGCAGCAAATTCTGCTGTTAAAATGTTCTCATTGCTGTGTTTTTATAGTTAAACAGAAAGTAGAAGTTAATGCTTCGATTCCTTCTAATCTGCAGGGAGAGGAGGATATAAAAATTCTAGACCTTATTGACTTTATCTAAATGTGCCATTAGTTCTTTGTCAACTGATTTTGAGCCAATATTTATAATAGGTCTACAACTCTATTTGGTTCAATTTGGTTCATAATGTAAATGATTTTGACTTAAAAATTTTGCAATCAATGATTATAGCTCCAATTTTTTCGGCAAAACCTTTCACTCTGCACTTATCCTACCAATTAAAAAAATGTTATTTATAAGGCCAAAAAGGATTTCAAGAAATAAATATATTCCATTAGATTATCTTATAAAATCAGATTGATAAAAACTAGAAAATAGAAAATTAAACCTCTAAAAGCTCACCTCTTGAAGGTCTCCACGCCAAGGAGGGAGGTTGTTGTCAGCTCGAATCAAAGAAATTGGCAGAGGTAAGTCATACTGTAAAATAGAGAAAATATACATTTAAATCTCAATCAATGGAAGCCACAACTTCAAAAAAATCATCTCACATTAAGTCAAATTAAAGTTTTCAATAAGATGTATATTCCTTTGAATTAGGATTTTAAGTAATAGGTTAGGACTGCAATATTTGTGTAATTGAATCTAATATCATTGCATTAAAAAAAAACAAATCAAGAGAAAATGGATTTCATCCACTACTACATTAAGTCATGCACCTTACGAATTTTTTGTTTCCAAGGTGTCTTTAGGTGGATCCATCTACCACTTTCACCATATAATTCATGTGATTTGGTTCTTAGTTTGTAGTGATAATTTACTTTCTAAAGCTTATTAGTCTATGCAAGTAGCTGGGATACTCCAGCTAGCTAGAGGTAGAATTATTAACTATATATGTAAAATACCAAAAAAAAAATTGACCCCTTAACATGGTATCACTTTTGGTTTTCTACTTTTTCATCATTTCAAAGGTTCTCAGTGACTGTAGATTAGATGCTTAATTCCAGGTAATTTAGAAATGTCCTTATTGGATCTTCATAGATGTTCCAATGTTTTGGCCATTTATACATGTTTTTGGACAACCTTTTGTGAGTTGGAGATGGGTAAAAGTTAAAACACCTTTGTTGGAACTATTATGGGAAGCCTATCCTGTCCTAGTTTGTTAATGTTTTAGCAGCTTCAATCGATCCTTCCAGCTCAGCCCTATTGAGAGAACATAAATTAAATGATAGCCGTTGGCTATTTAATTTATATTCGTTATTTTTGTGTTATCTTCATCTTATAGTATGGCCGACATGAGAAGATGCGAATTTATCTTGATCTTTTATTAGAAGACAATTAATATTTGTTTATTAATTGGAGCCGACTTCATTCTTCTTGGGATACGATTTTAAAGGTGGCCGACCTCTTGTGAAGAGGTGTGAATATTCATTCAGGCCGACATATGTTCAAAGAGCCACGAACAAATAAAGAGATATAGGTTATTTGTTGAGGCCGACTTTCATTAAAGAAGACACGCGATTTCTTAAGAGGCCGACATAAAGGATTTGAAGGGATGTGTCTCTCCCATTCATTCGTATATATACACGCTGATTCTTCCATTCTAATACAAGCAGATCAGTTCGGTTATTCACATAAGTTTTGTATCATCAAGTGCGAATACAAGACACAGGGTGAACATATACAGCGCTAATACATCACTCAGTGCGAACTCCATACAGTGTGAAGATCATACAGATTGAAGACCATCCAGTGCAAAGTATTATGCAGGTGAAATTTCGGTAGATCTGTATTCAGTATCAGGCAGGTGCGAATCTGTATTCAGTGTTTGCCAGGTGTGCATTTCTGTAGGTCTATACTCTGTCATGTGTGAATTCTCCTCAGTACTTCAAGATCAGATTGCGTAATGATCTAAGGACAGGTTGTGAACTCTCATATGAAGTGCTAGTTTGATATTTGTTATTGCATCTTGCCAAGTGCTGAATATTGGTCTTGAGTTAGACCTAATTGTAAAGTGAACTGTTGTCATTGTTTAATATATATAAGAGAGATCTTTGTTGTTGGGTTTTTCTCCCTCAAGAGGAGGGTTTTCCCAGGGTATCTGCTATGTTATTTTGTCTGATTTTGAATTATTTTCTGTGCATTTAATCTATTCACATAAATTTAACATGGTATCAGAGCGGGTTTGAGGATCGTGATCAGATTATTGCTAATCAGCATACCTTCTGTTGCTCACTTATCTTACTCAGTCAAGATGGTGAATGGCTTGAAGGTTGAAGATAGACTTGAAGGTGCATCTAATTTCACTTCATGGAGATTTAGGATCATGCTCACCTTGCGTGAAAATGATTTGGGTGAGTTCGTGGAGTCTAGCATTTCTGAACCTGAGGAGGAAGAAGAAAAGGAGTGGCTGAAGAAAGACATCAAAGCAATGAAGATTCTGGTTGACTCTGTCAAGGATCATATTGTTCCTATCATTTCTAAGTTGAAGACAGCGAGAGATATGCTCAAGACCTTGGAAGAGATGTACGAAGTCAACAATACCAGCCGAGCCCTTGCACTAAAGCATCAATTGCATCATGTGAAGATGTCAAAGGGAGAGTCTGTTACTGCATACTTCATGAGGATTTCAAATTTGAGAGACCAGCTCTCAACAATTGGGAATATAGTTGATGACAAGGATTTAACCATGTTTGCCCTCAATGGGCTGCCTTTGTCTTGGGAATCCTTCATTCAAGGAATTAGTGCAAGATCAAAACTGCCTAAGTTTGATCGCCTAAGATCTGATTGCATTCAAGAAGAATCAAGGTTGGTGGCAAGAGGCGTTGGTCAAAGTTCAAAGAATGAAGACATTCATGTTCTCGCCTCCCATGCTTCAAAGAAGAAAGGAAAAGATGGAAGGAAAGGATTCTTCAAGAGGAATCGGGACAAGGGAAATGATGATGCACCTCCATCCAAGAAGAAGAGGGATATGTCCAAGATTCAATGTTTTAGGTGTGATGAGTTTGGGCACTTCGCCAAGGATTGCCCAACTAGGCCTAATCAGCATGCTTCATTTGCGGATATGAATAAGTCCTCTCCTCAGAAGGACTCTAGGGAATTTCTATTCTAAGTCATGGGCCTGTGTTCAAGCCGTAAAAGTTGTGTGTTGATCTGTGCTTAAAATCAGCGTATCTTGCATCCTTCAGATATTTAAAGAGATAAGTATTCTTTGTTTGTTAAGTTATATCTTTTATTTTTTGGATCTTGTGTGATTAGTATAAAGAGATTGTTATTTCTCTTGAATTGTGATCTCTAGCATAAAGATCCTTTGAAGATTTCAAATTATCTATTGTGAGTTGATTTATACTAATCATGTAGATCCTTGAAGTATGACTTTGAGATGAAATAAAAAAAAAAGAGAAGAGATTTGCATTTTCGTTGTGATAGGTTGATCACATCGATATCATTCTCCAATGCATGCTTTGTGATAGAACCTTGAACGCTTGGAGAGAGTTGGTTCTACATGCTAACCGCGTAATGCATTCAAGAAATCTGTAGTTGTGCAGATTGTTTTCTTGTTGTGCTGAGTTTGGCACTCTCGAGAGGAGTAAAAGATGAACGAAAGAGTTATATCAAAATTATATAAAGATAAGTTATTTATCCCTTTAGTTTGATCTTTTGATATATTTCTCTTTCAGAATGATTTACTTATTCATGTTCTAACATTATGCATAAATTCTTATGTGTTCATGCTATAACCTGAGATAGTAAACCTTGTATGATATTTCTTTGGATAGTCATAAACTGTTAGTAATCTCTCTCTAAATGCTTTGTGAACAGCTAGAAGCAAGAAAGTGATGAGAGATTGCTTAACGATGAAAAGATTGAGGCATCTTATGAGAAAGTTATGCCAACCAAAGAAATGATCAAGCATGAAGTCACAACTTGCAGCCATGGGACTGAGTTGGTGGCTAGAGGGAGTTCACTTCCAGAAAACTTCTTTGTGAGTTCTAAAGCAGGGATCGAGAGGGAGTTTTGTAACTTACTGAGAAGAAGTGAAGGTTGTAGTATTGCAAGGCCAAGTACTTAAAGATTCAGAGGGAGCCTGCTGAACCTATAGAAGATGGTTGTGTTGCAGATCAGAAGGGCACCTCTAGCGGTTGCTTCAATTTGAGTTCCACTATGATTTCCTGGTGTAACAGGAAACAGTCATCTATGACACTGAGTACAACAGAGGCCGAGTTTATTGCAGTTTGTGTGGCAGCTCGAGAAGCAGTGTGGCTTCGTAAGCTCCTTGAAGGATTGTCTGGACAATCAATGGAGCCTACTACTATTCATTGTGATAATCAGAGTTGTGTGAAGCTTTCTGTCAATCCTATGTTTCATGACAGATCCAAACATGTTGAGATCAAGTACCCCTATATCAGAGATATGGTACTGCGAAAGGCTGTACAGTTGAGGTACATTAGCATTGATGAGCAGACGGCAGATATTCTCATCAAGCCTCTCACCAGGATTAAGTTTGTGTACTTCCGAGATAAGCTTGGTATGGTGGAGAATCCAGCCTTGACTGAGTATGAGTCTCAGCATCAGTGAGCCTTATTAATGCATTTTCTTCTGAGACGGAAGAATTTGAGGTGCAAGCCCTTGTTAATGCATTTTCTTCTGAGACAGAAGAATTTGAGGTGAAAGCCCTTTGTTTCCACCCTCTAAGCTGAGTCATGGTGGATGTCATGTGTGTGACTCCATGACAACATCACGTGAGAGAGTCCGTGATGATCTTCTTGTACTTGTGTTTCACCCTCTGGGAGAGCCATGGTGAAAGTCACGTTGAGGTGACAACATCACGCAAGTGATGAACACTTGTACATACCATACATGGGTGTAGCCATGATGGTTGATATCACAATGAGGTGATATGCTTTCACGATGAGGTGATATGCTCCTTTCCTTAACATGGATGTAGCCATGATGTTCGTCATCACATTGAGGTGATATCCTTCTCATATCTGATTGCAGGCAATGATGGCTGATGGATCTCATATTGAGATGACTCGTATTGTGCAGCTGGAAGTTCTCTCCCTAGCTGAGAGGGAGTGTTAATGTTTTAGCAGCTTCAATCGATCCTTCCAGCTCAGCCCTATTGAGAGAACATAAATTAAATGATAGCCGTTGGCTATTTAATTTATATTCGTTATTTTTGTGTTATCTTCATCTTATAGTATGGCCGACATGAGAAGATGCGAATTTATCTTGATCTTTTATTAGAAGACAGTTAATATTTGTTTATTAATTGGAGCCGACTTCATTCTTCTTGGGATACGATTTTAAAGGTGGCCGACCTCTTGTGAAGAGGTGTGAATATTCATTCAAGCTGACATATGTTCAAAGAGCCACGAACAAATAAAGAGATATAGGTTATTTGTTGAGGCCAACTTTCATTAAAGAAGACACGCGATTTCTTAAGAGGCCGACATAAAGGATTTGAAGGGATGTGTCTCTCCCATTCATTCGTATATATACACGCTGATTCTTCCATTCTAATACAAGCAGATCAGTTCGGTTATTCACATAAGTTTTGTATCATCAAGTGCGCATATATTATTCAAGTGCGAATACAAGACACAGGGTGAACATATACAGCGCTAATACATCACTCAGTGCGAACTCCATACAGTGTGAAGATCATACAGATTGAAGACCATCCAGTCCAAAGTATTATGCAGGTGAAATTTCGGTAGATCTGCATTCAGTATCAGGCAGGTGCGAATCTGTATTCAGTGTTTGCCAGGTGTGCATTTCTGTAGGTCTATACTCTGTCATGTGTGAATTCTCCTCAGTACTTCAAGATCAGATTGCGTATTGATCTAAGGACAGGTTGTGAACTCTCATATGAAGTGCTAGTTTGATATTTGTTATTGCATCTTGCCAAGTGCTGAATATTGGTCTTGAGTTAGACCTAATTGTAAAGTGAACTGTTGTCATTGTTTAATATATATAAGAGAGATCTTTGTTGCTGGGTTTTTCTCCCTCAAGAGGAGGGTTTTCCCAGGGTATCTGCTGTGTTATTTTGTCTGATTTTGAATTATTTTCTGTGCATTTAATCTGTTCACATAAATTTAACATAGTTTAGGTAGATTATTAACATTTAATGATTTCAATACTCATCATCTTAGTTTAGAATAAGTAACTTAACTTGTGGATCAATATAGGCACATCAAATCCTAATGAACCCTATGATAAAAAATTATAAATTTTTGTGTTCAGAGAATACTTGATACAATTATAAAATAGTTCCATAAATGAACCCAATTGAAGAACTGCACCTGCTTGAAATTGCTCCACACATTGCAATCAGGACCACGCCCATTTCGTACTACTCTTATGTCAATATCAGCACCCTAATCCAATTGGAAATACATGTATTAACAATCACGATATGAATTGTGAATTCATGGCATTTCAGTAAATTTGAGCTAACATGTCAAAAGCGAAGACAGATGCAGAGACACAAATGATGACAGCATTGAAGAACAGTCATTAAACTTATATTTCTCATGATTTTGACGCATGTTAATTGTACAATCAATAAAACATACCATTGTCATGGCCCCAAAGTGTGTAGCAGCTACAAGAATGCTCCCTGTGCCAACAAATGGATCATAAACAAGCTTTCCGGGTTGAACTAGGGCCTGATTAGCCATAAGGAATGCAATCTCTGCATCCATAGCTGTTGGACCAAGGTATTTGCGTTTGCTTAGCGCAAATGTTGGCAAAAGACTCCGATCTGCTCCCCCAATCTCACGCCCAAAAAACAAAGTCCTCTGAACTGTTGGTGGAAGCCCATTGTTAGAAAATTGATCATCTGTTTCAATCAGCCAGAATTTATAATCTGCATTTCGTAAATCCACACGCCCCTGCAAAAGTATTGCCATATTCAAATAAGCAATGCTTCAAACTATCAGTTCAGTGTGTATCTCTATACAGATTTGTTTTGGAAAACTTCATAATCAGTTTCTAACTTCCTCTTACAGTCTTCACAAATAAAACAATAGGAAGAAAAATGGCAGAAATTCCAAACAAGTTGGAATGCTCATATGGTAAAACCTAAGCATAGCAATAAGGAAAGCATATTTGAATTCAAGAACAGTATGTTCACATGGTAAAATCAAACCATAGCAATAGGGAAAGGGCATTAAATTCAAGTACAGAATGATCATATGGTAAAACCAAAGCATAGCAATAGGCGAATATGATAATATTGCTAAGGAAGACAACTCGAAGACTAATCACTAACAACCAATATTCTTTTATAACAATCGAGTGAGTTTGGGAATAGTAACAAGTTACCTTAAGCATTACACATCTCATAACTGACAGACACCGAGCAAATTATCTTCTTATCAAAGTATGTCGATGGAACACATCTAGCATCCAAGATAATAAACCCCTAAAAGTTTTTGTATCAGGGTAATGTTGAGATCATTTCTTTTAGCACTTATCTTGCCTCATATGATCTATTATAACAGTCAAGTGAATTTGTGAATAGCTCCAAGTTACCTTAAGCATAACACATCTCATAACTGACAGGCTCTGAGCAAATTATCTACTTGTCAAAGTATGTTGATGGAACGTATCTAGCATCTAAGATAATAAACCCCTAAACCCTTTGGTATAAGGTATTATTGAGATCGTTCCTTCTAATCACTTATCGTGTCAAATGAATAATCCAGCATCACTATGTGAATTCAAAATGTTTTATTATAAACCACTGCTTATTTTTTAGAACAAAATATTAGATATAGTTTCCAGTTGTACACAGGTGTCTTCAAAGGAAAACAACGCATCAGTTTCAAATTATCTTTAATTCAGAATCATCACAAATATAAGAGCTTAAGATGATGAAAAAGAATATGAGATATATGGTTATCTCAAAAGAAGCGCACATATACTCAAGGAAAAGCACATAATGAGACACTATAAATGTTATAGCAATGAGTCATTGTATTCTGAATTTCCAGTGCCAGCAGTCATGGGAGCATGTTTCCAAGATGTAAAAAGGTTCCTAAATTTTAAATACAGTGTGGGGATCACAAATTATATATGGGGGCATGTTTGTAGGGCAGAAAAAAATTCCCAAACTTTAGGAACAGTTGGGGGATGGCAAATGTTATTTATCTTTCTGGAGCGGAAAAATATCTCAAATTTTAGGAACATTTGGGAGATGGCAAATGTTGTATGTGTGTGTTTCATGGTGTTTCCAGGACAGGGATGGCAGAAAAAGTGGGGAGACATTTTGGAGATGGTAGAGGATGGCAGCCCTTTTTTGGGATGGCAGGGAATGGCAATTAAAAAACTACAGAATTTTAAGAATAATGGAAATTTTGACTATTCATATGATAAGGCATTACATAACATTAGAGCTGAATTGAGAATTCACGTGAGTCAGCGTACAAATTAACAAAGTTTCGTTGTTATCATTTGAGCTTTAATTGTCAATGTGCATATACAACAAAAGACGAAAAGGCTACAACAACAAAATCTAGAATGTAGATAAACTGAAAAACAATATATTCCACAATCCAGGGCACATTTCTCGATTGGGCATTTTATACCATGCCTTTCTCTCTCTAAATCACTTTAAAATTTTGTTTGAAATAAGGTTTTAAATACTTAAACCATAGTTGAAAAACTCGCAGAGTACTCACAAAACTCATGAGTACTCGTGAGCCAAAATCCCTAGCGAGTTATTCACCTAAAAACTTGCCAACAATTTTTTGAAAAACTCAACTACGATTTTTGATAAAAACTTGCCTAATGAGTATAATTTTGTTTTTTTCATCTGATGACAAAAAACTTATATGATTTTTAAAGCATTTTTATAAACAAAAAATCACTACAACATAATTTTTCTCTTAAATGATAAAATTGTCAAAATGGCATGCACCATGAAGGTTTGTGTGGTTTCAAAGGCCTTAATTTGGGCTTGGTAACATGGGCTCCCCCCCTTAAACCCACCTTGTACAGCGACAAGGAGCACACCTGGAGCACTGCCCTCAGGACCCATGACCCCAGACCCCCATGAGGAACACTGCTCCCAAACCCCCATGAGGGGCATTGCCCCTCAACCCCACTAGGGAAGTTGCCACCAAACCCCCATGAGGTGCACTGCCCATCAGCCCCATCGGAGTCTATGATATGTATTAAACTCTAATTTGATCTACATATGATGGAAATCAAGAATATGTTCTACAAATTTAGTAATATGTGTTTTTTAAGAATAATTTTAAAAAATATGTATTTTTACTATTTTAAAATCTTCAATAAAATTGCCAAATTTTGCCGAGTCCCGAGTTTTTGAAATTTTTAAGCCTGCCAAGTTATTGACAAGTCCGAGTTTTACAACTATGGCTCAAACAACTGACAAGTATGGTATTGCTGTTCTTCAGTAATGCAATATCATTGAAATCAAAAGCCTGCAGTACTCCATTACTGATGAGGTGTAGCACTGCAGTAGAGGTTGCTTCAGATCTATACAAAGCCACTTTAACCACAGACAAATTGCATCTGTATATACTATATTAAAGAACCGAAAATCTGGTACACAATACATAAGGACCTTTTTCTGCCTACACATGATGTTAATAAACATTCAACATTCACCACTGAAAATCAAAACTCAATATTAAGTGAAAGTTGAAACACCAAAATATGAATAAGAAATTGTACATATGAATATTTGATTGTCCTATGTACCTACTATGAACAAAAATGCTCTACTTCTTTTAAAAACAATTTATGAAGCTATGATTTTCCTTATTTTTTAAACAACAATTGACATGGGGTAGATTAAGATGTCTCCTCTAACTCCCTAGCAAGAAAAATCTTGAGAACCATGGTTACCAGGTTTAAAAAAATTGATTCATTTGGGAGGTCAAAATATTCAGAAATCAGTAATTTTCAAAAAAAGAAAAAAAGAAAAAAATCAGTAAATTTTATATGAGAATTGAAAACCTTGACCAAATAGAACAAATCTAACCAGTCCAAAAAATCCAAATCCAGATGGACTTGAACCAGTCAGGCCAGATTTGATAACTATGCCAAGAATGTCAAAAAAATCCAAAGACAGCCCTGATAAAAAGAGGACGTGGAGATGTCCCCTCCTTGACCTACACCCCTGAAACATTTGAAACATTTGGGGCAGCCCCAAAGAACAGAAGATGCATCCCTATGGAACATTGTGTAATACACAATTTCTTTTAGCTTTGAAGGTGAATGAAATAAGTTTCCTTTTGTACTCTGAAGTAATCACTATCAGATCTGTCTTCACCCAGAAATAATCGACATATGTCAAGCATCCAGCCAGGGATTTTCATGAAGACTAGTTTCTCCTTTCTATTTGTTAAGTTATATTGCTGCCGAAAAATATTATTCTTTACTAATTACTTGATGCTGAAGCAAGGTGAAGCACACTTGTTTGTTATATAGTACAATAATAGATGGCTTTTAACAGCTGATATTGTGTACGTAGCTAGAATCCTTAAACCCATATATATACACACCAAGAGATACTGTCCTGGAGAGCAAGTGAACCTTAGAAGAAAGCTCAAATGTATTTACAATTCTGTATAATTTTCAAATTTCTGCATATATATAATACAGCTGTACCCAAAAAAACAAATACCATACTGAACTACGAGATCCCCGTACCCATACCCGATTGCATACCAAATCCTAGAGTGAATCTAATAATTTAATAAACTGTGATAATGGTGAGCTCTGGATCTAGACACACAAATAACTACAATAATGGCATAAGCAACAAAAATGGTACAAACAAAACAATCATTATATCATATTGGTTTGAAATCAATAAATCTTCACAAGATCTCTTCCTTGCTCCAATAATCACTTTTCAGCTAGAACAACCTGAACAAGACTTCACTTGTTACTTGCAAATAGTCCCTCTTGGAGGCTACTTGACCAACATGTGCAACAAATGAGTCAGAATATTGACTTTAAAATGGAGTGAATCTAATTAACTGTGAAGATGTAGGACTCTAGATCTAGGATAAAACAAAAGTAATATTCTATAGCTTAATCGCATGGAGTGTATGCTACAGTTGCAAATTATGTGAAGAAAGATATCTCAGGAATTATGGAACATAGTTGAGCAACTCCAAAAACAGTATTGATAGCTTCAGAATTATAAGAACCACATCCAGCCCCATTAAAGGCATATATATTGAATGGGATATATGTTACATAAACATAAGTTAGTCATGCTAGGTCATTGAAGGCATCCCATTGTCACCCAACAATTATGTCTAATCCATTCCCAACTAACAAGTGTTGGCAAAAAGACTAAGTTAAGTGGTTGAATCATCAGGACGTCTATAAAGAGATGATGCTAAAATATTCAAGAAATCCTAAAATCAAATATCCAATCTTAAATTACTGATGGCATTTAAATCAACAAAAAAATTGAAGACAAGAAAAAAAAAAGTTGTGTTACTATAAGAATATTACCAATCCTCAACTAGAACATCCCACCTAATCCCATAAGATAGCCAAACTAACAAAATAAGATAGTAATTGCAAACCAACAACTCACTCATACTACACAATAAAATTGGTAGATGAACCCACTAGTAAACATCTTGGGAACAAGAATTTTGTGAGTGTAGCCCATATGATGTAAAGGATGTAAACATTTCCTTTTAAACAGATTAATATTTATCTGTGTTCCCTAGGGACATGTACCCTATATATTTTGATCTCGTCTCCTATTGGGGACATTTCAAGGATGCAAGAACAAGTAGGAAACATTCCCTCCACCCCATACCCAATTTCAAAAAAAGAAAAAGGATATGTTTTGGGGATGGCCAATTTGAAACTGGAAATGCAAGGGGACAGATGGGGGACATTGAGGTTGTCCTGGGTGTTGGTAAACAGATTTGTCGCTGCAGTTTTAATTTAAGAAATAACCCTGAATTGCCTAATAAACAACAACAAATGAACCAACAGTTGGAGAGATCATTGTTGGATTAGCGATCTTCCTCTAAATTTTAGAGGTATAGCTCCCTTGTATGATGAAATTTAGATTTTAAAGGGGTATGCTTTTAACCAGAAAGCAGTAAAGGCAAATAAATAAAAACAAGAAGGATAACTTTCATAATAGGAGGACAAACATACAGATTCATCCCTCCTGCCGCTAATACATCAACATTAAATATAAAATATAATTTGTAATATGTAGGCCACCAACCTTAATTAAGGAGAAAATATCTCCCGAAGCTACCAAACACTAACACATATAAGATGAAGGAAATAACTGTAGTTAATCATATGACAAAACATCAAAGAAATGGCTGTGAATGTAATGTCCCCATTTCCGACATGATATTTTAAGCAATCGGATTTGGGAGTTAGCCTATTCATCATTCTCATAGGCTAATGCATAAGGTAAGGGAATGTGGTTCGTTTATGGCTCAATAATTTTTATATGGCTTGGAGAAGTTTGGAATTAATTTTCCTTAATTTATTATGATTTTTGGTGAAGCCAAATTATTTTTAAATTTTTTCAAGGTTACCCCAAGTTTCCGGGACGGGGACGACAGGGGATGGCGGGATGAGTCCCCAAGTTTCCGATTTTTGAGGCCAAATTTAGGGACAACAGGGGACGGCTATATAAAAATATAGGGAAAATTTAAAAAATATAGGGAAATTTTAAATATTCAATAGATAACATGGATAAGGCATGCATAATATACATTATTGAACATTCACATATAACATTTGTGTTCAAGTTGATATGGTTTATTGGGTATGCATTGATCTTAATGAATAAGTTAGAAGTTATTCAAGGGAAAGCATGATTTTTGAACTAAGAAAACAGATACTCTGATGATAATTTTTTTGTTTATTGATAACTGGAACAAGGGAGTGCAGCCTTCTGAGAATGATAGTGAGTTGCATTAGGCAAATAATCTGCACAGTTACCATGTTATTGTTTTGCATGATCAAATGTCCTAGGGCCCACTATGTATCATCTTCACAATAGAGTAAGACCTGTGAGACTTATTTATGAGGCACAATAGCATTGAGAACAAGCACTGAGTGTTGGGTTATTCACTAGAGTTCATCTAGGCACCTCAGTACATAACCAATATTGAATAATTGTATCAATTACACTTATCCAAAGTTTCAAGACAACAAGCAATGGCACCAATTTATTTAATGGGTGGACATAATTAAGTTCACACTCCCTTGCTATGAAAATGTGTTTTTTGTTTTGTTTTGACCATGCTTTGATGCGGAGCATGGTTGACTGTAATGAGCCGACCCAATTTTTTTCAAACTTTGAGATGATCACAACAGCACCAAAGTACCTATTAGGGTTAGCTCAAATCAAACAAGCAACTGAAGGAAAGAGCCTCAACGCCAAGAATGTGCTTTCCGACCCAAGCTAGGTAAGAAGCTACCATATGGCGGAGTATCACTAGTAAAGAATGCAGTACTAGAAAGTAAACTCAATGCCAAGCATGTGCACTCCTAACCCGAGGTGGGAAAGGCGCTACCATATGGCAAAGATTCTATTAACAATGATGCTATGCAAGTAAAATAATCTCAACGCCAAGCATGTGCATTCCTAACCCAAAGTGGGAAAGGCGCTATCATATGGCGGAGAAACAAAAAGCAAATACAATGTAGACTGAGCAAGGGCCAATCGCATCCACAACCGTGGGAATGAAAGTGATTAAACTGAAACTAAACTAGGTGGCAAAGCCATCCTCTTCCACTAAAGTGCGGATACAAAATGTAAAGTGCAGAAAAGTAACAGCGCTGATCAGTACTACTGATTCAGCGTTACAATATGATGAACAATCTGCAAATACAATGAGATATAGATAACCAATGATCTCCAAAATGTTAGGAAATGAACTCCAAACAAGCACAAGCTATCCAACATATGAAATATAGCAAAAGGGACTGAAATATCAGGTCTGATATAAAATTGCAGTAATTAGAAAATTCATACCAGCAAGCCCTAGAATCACCAAAATGCTCATAACTTCGTCAAAACACCTCTGAATGATGTGGAACTAAATGCAAATGAGAGCTAGGAGTTGAGCGACCAAGACCAAGCCAAGAAACTCCTCCAAATAGTAGTGATTTATTTATGCATGCTTTCCAATGCAACCTCAACGAAGGTACAACCTCCAGAATTGTTCTACTAGCAAGATAAAATCCGAGACACCTCCAAAAAATCTGAAAACTTGCAAGGAGGGGTGCCCAAGGTAGACTAAAGCATAGGGCCAATACCCAGAACCACCAAAAAATTGTGCATGGACTTAAGAGCAGATTTCTACTTCAACAAAACCCTAACCAGCAAATGCAAAACTGACAAATCTCTAAAATCACCAACTTTGATGCTCTGTCTGCTAGTCTAGATGAGAAGTAGTCTCTAAAAACTTAGCTAGGTGCTATCTTTCAAGCACGAAACCAAGAGAAGGAACTAGGAGGCATGTATTCCTCGAAGTAAGCTCTGAAAGCATTTCAACAACATAACAATATGATAAACAGCAATAGATAATCCAATTGAAGGCCAAGTCTCTTATTTATAACTTTTTTGTCTCCAAATTCAAATCTTTTTTTCCCTCCAATTAGGGTGCCTAAATGAAATTCACTTTTCACCTTTTCTCCAAATTTCATTTGCATTACATTTCCAACCCATATGTGGAAATATAATTTAATAGAATGCAAATATATCACCAAAAGGAGTCCAAGGTAGACTTAAGTGAAATATTCTATAACTTGCAAATATTTCACTAAAAGATTTAAGTGAAATATTTAATTAAACTCAAATGTCTCCAAGCTAGGCGTCCCCTTTTGCCTTAGCACATATTTCACTTAAATATTAATTCATCAAATAAGGCCTCCAAAATGTTTAATTAATAAGCATTATAAAATCACTTATCTCTCCAAGTGGCATCCCAAATAGCCTTAACATTATCCCACTTTATAAAATATTATCATCTCAAGGCTAAGCGTCCCAAATAAAAAGCATTAAAATATGACTTTAACAATAATTCATCCTCCAAACCTTAGCCAAGAATATTTAAATATTTTAACTCCACCAAAGGACACCCAACACAACTCCAACTTGCCAAAAATAGCTCCGAGAATGCTGGAAAGACCAACTGCCCAAACTGACCTGCCAAAAATAACCACTACTCTGAACTGTTGAACTACTACTAAAAATAGCACTGCCAAAAATAGAACTTACTAAAAATAGCATACTGCTAAAAATGGTAAGTTGTTCCAAACTCATTTTCTCCACATTTTGAGCAGCCGTCACAACTTACTAAAAATAGTAAGTCCGGAAAAGTTCTCTGATTTAGTTGCATGTCACACCATCGCGAAGCTCTCTGAAAACCCATAAGGAATCCAGAATCCAAACTGGAAAACTCCAACATGCAAGCCTCCAAAAAGCTCCACCAGACATGCGTCTGAAACTCCAACATGCGAGACCTCAAAAACACCTCTGAAGTGGAAACCCTAATTTCAACCCCCAACTAGCCTATAGGTCTCCGAAATAGGCCAATGGTCGACAAAACTAATCACTGCCGAGAAGGGGACATTACATTGACCATCCTTGGGACGGCCAGGGGACTTCTAGGATGGCTAACTGTCTCAAGGACAGCCAGGGGACTCCTAGAAGTCCTCCGGTCGTCCCCGTCCCCCGTCCTTGGTCGTCCCCAAGTCCCCTAGCCGTCCCTGGGACTGGTCAGCCATCCCCCATCCGATCAACGGCGTCCCCCTGTTTCGGGGACGTTTCCTAAAAATTTTGCAAAAAGGGGGACAGTCCCCTGCCGTCCCCCCGTACCTGGGACGGGGGATTTTGGGGGAGGGGGGGGAGGACGGACGCATCCCCAGATATCCCTAAATTTTTTATTTGGGGCTAGGTGAACCCTTTTCGGGAGTTATAAGGAGAAAAATAAATAAAAATAATAATAATAATTTTGAATTGTGAATTTGGCACCCAAGTTGGGGATTTAAAAAATAAAATAAAAGCAAATTTTAAAAGAAAAATTGGCGCCCAAATTGGGTCAGCCAATTTGGGGAGTTAGGGAGGAGGTTGCTATAAATACAAGATCATTTTGGAGGTTATGATATCATCGTGCATATTCCTTCAGTTATTATCAGCAATTTATTGCAGCTATTCCAAGGATGAAAACCTTTGCAAATTGTGGGTGAGTTGGACAAAAACCTAGCTCATCATTGGGGGACTTCGTGACGGAGGTCCACTTATGCTTCAATGAAGTTTTGTGGTGGATTTCATGGTCAGATTTTCAGATCAGATTAGGCAACTTGCAGAGGGCAGATTTGATGTTATCTTTGCCTACGGTTTCACCCTAGAGTGGAGCGCCCAAGTTGGAAGTGGTGCGCCTTGTTTTGGAGGCAAATTTTGGCATTTTGGGAGGATTTGGCGAGCTTTCAAGGGTTGCAAAACCTCATCGACAGCCCAACAGGCCAGCACACCATTTTGGTAGGATTTGGGGACATTTTCATCAATAATTTGCATTCATTCTTGCATTTTTCCATAGCTGGAGTAGTTTGCCCAACTAGGGTTATTGTGGAGCAGCATTCCATACATCTTTTGGCATGTAGTTAGGGTTTATTCATAGCAGCAAACTTCTGTAATATTTCTGGGCATGTTTGGAGCCCATTTTGTGATGAAATTGGATATACATTAAGTCTGATTCTGTAACAGCAGATTGGACAAACTGATAATCAGAATTGTTGCAAGTTTGGATAGTCATATTGATGTTTCATATTGCTGATTACATTCATATCTGAAGATAGTTATATTTGCTATGTTATTTGAGGCATTTTGGAAAGATATATATTGTTGTTCTTCCTTGTTTGAAATCAGAAATTTTATATCAGAAATTAGGGTTTGAGCAGAAAATTTGAAGTGCAGAAACTAGGGCAGAAATTTGAGTTTTGAAAATCAGAATTTAGGTCAATATCCTAGTGGGGATATTTCAGCGAATTCACCAACAAAAGAACCCAAAACACAAAGAAAACATGTCTGACTCACAGACCAGTCATTATTCTCCATTATTTCTTTAATCGAAGAGCTCATAAACTCTTTCTTATGTACAAAATGGGAAACACAAATGTTCTCCTTCAGAAATTCCCTACTCTCAACCCCCAAAAACTGAACCCCTCTCCCTTAGTAATTTTACAATGAATAGAAAAGAGTGACTTTTCAGTGTCTGTAACTAACTCTTTTTCAATTTGGGAATTTACAAAGTTTTATAAAATAAATTACAAAAATAACTCCCGAAAGCGCTTTTCAACAGTTTTTGAATAAAATAATGGACCTTTCCTCTCTTTTTTTGACCAATAGTCGACACCTTTATTCATGCCTCCATGCATTTCCAATAATGTATTGTCCTTTAAAATGGTTCCAATAAGCCTCTCCTTTTTGCCTTTAAAAAGTGGCTATCAGAATTTTGGGTGGTTGTCACAACCTTGTCGAGATCTGACAAGGTTGTCACAACCTCGTCAAGTTCCGACAAGGTTGTCACAACCTCATCAGGTAAGTGGTTGTTGGGATTTCAGGTGGCTGCCACAACCTTGTCAAGATCCAACAAGGTTGTCACAACCTTGTCAAGATCCGAAAAAGGTTTTCTAACCTTGCAAAACTTTTGAAAACAATTTATTTTTGAAACCACATATGATTTTTGAAGGTCTTCAGAACACTTAAAGCCTTAATTAAAACTTGAGAAGGACTAGGTAATTCATCTCGTATTTTCAAAGTTGATATGCAGGTTTGAAATGACTGCACATTATGGACAATAAGCACAAAAAGTTTAAAATAGGTTGAGTTCAAAAATGAGGCCAACAACGGAGACAGCTGGTTGTCCCCTACAACCTAGTCAACATAAAATGTAATTTTTTTTGAAGAAAAGGCAAAACTGAAAATAAAAAGATGGGTGGCCCACAAGTATGCCCACACCCCTTTACACCAACCCTAAACCTAAAAAAACCACACTAACAACTAAAAACAAAAAACGAACTCATTTTTCCCTTTGACCTTGCTTGCCCCCAGACCCACCCCACTAGGGGTGCTACACCGAACCCTTGGGAGAAGCACTACCCTCAACTCTACTTACAACTTCATACAGTCAATGAAGAGAAATAGACTTACTACTCAAGTCTCAACGATTGGAGAAGGTGGTTGTGCATTGTGCCTTGCAATTTCAAAATCAACAATCTTGAGTATCATTAGACTCCAACCACACATTGGGATGTTGACCCCAAAGATGCCACATAGGTTGATGAGAAAGAGACACAAGAGAGATTGGTTGGGTTCCATTGTATGAGGCAGTCCCTCATAGAGGCAATGACTTAAATGTAGGCTCCGATTTCGATGCAATGTTAGAAAATGCTAATTAGGGGTAGCAACATATATTCTTTTGTCATTTTGTAGTTGCAACTTGCATCTTTTGGTATTTTGTTGTAATTTTTATGCAATATATATGCACATTGACAATGAAAGCAATTGAATTTTGTTGATTTGTTTGTCAACTCTCATAACATAGTACATGAAACCTTAAATCAAGCTTGGAAATTATCTTAAAATTAAATACACAAAAATAGTAGTTGAAAACATTTAAATATACTATTATAGGTCCTATTGACCAATCTGACCTAAAGGATGTTAAAAGTTATCTCACAAAATGATGAAAAAAAGGAGTGTTTGAAAATATAAACACCCTAACCTCAATAATGATATACAAAAGATGTGAGAAAAATATAGAAATTAAAAATATACATTGTTACTCTAGAGTATTACAATTTTAGTCTAAACTTAAAGTTAGAGATGAAATCATGAGTTTGCACATCAAATTTCAGTGCAAAATATAAATGAGTTGAAGACCGAAATAAATTAAACCTTGTAAAGAAAACCCTTAGAAAGATAAGTCTGAAATCTTCAAAAATGAATTACAAAGAGGGGAGATTCATCAGTTACCTAATTAACTAAGTTTTCCACACCAAAATAAAGAGTCTAGAAGAAGATAAAGATTTATAAGAAATAAGAATACACCTAATTTATCAATATGGATCCATAAGTATGCCAAGGTTTGACATAAACACAAAAGTTTATATTTTCCTCATCTTGACGACGGATAACAGAGTGTGATCCAAAACATTAATGCAAAAAACACTTTCATAGTTCTTTACCAAAGGCTTTCTCAATCACTATATGGACTGTGGAAATATAATGTCTATTATAAACACAGAAGTTTAAATAGAGTAACTTATTTCAAGGCTGTAGTCAAATAAGGAATTCAAACTGAAGAAAATATGTTAAACCAGTGTTCCACGAGGATGCGTCCCCCCGAGAAAACCACCCGTTTCCGAGATGGGGACGTTTCCGAGACAAGGAGACGCCTAGGAAACGTTCCTCTGCCGTCCCCCCGCCGTCTACATGTCCCCCCATCGTCCCCCCGAAGTCTCCCCCTGGAGGGAGACGTTTCCCATGGGAGACTCCAGGGAAACTTCTAGGAGACTTCCAGACGTCCCATCCACCCAAGGAAACTCCGAGACATCCCCCTGAAAATGCATTGATTTTAGTCAAAAAATTAAAAAACAAATTAAAGTTTAAGTTTTATGTTTAATTAAATTATTTTTTTAAAATCAATCATTTGACTTTATTGAAGTTTGAAGTTTGAACATTGATGATACAGTGATACTTGATTGTAATTATGATTCATGAATCATGATTATGAAATTCAAATTATGAAACATCTAGTTCTTGCTGCATTTTCCAATTTCTATATTTTCATTTTGATTTTCAATGTTCAGTGGTTCACTAGTTCAATGAAATGATAAGATATATCATTGCAATGTGTTATTGTGTTTAAAATTTTACGTTTTAAGTTTTGTTTATATGTGTTAACTTTACTTATTCCTTAGGCTTCTACAATTATATAATTATATTGTTATACATCTTTTTATAACTAATTTTTCAAGTACTATATGTATTTCAATGCCACCCCCCCACCGTCTCCTTGCCGTCCCCAAACTTAGGCCCCCTGTCTCCTATCCCAGAAACGCGTCCCCCGCTGTCCCCCCATCCCCGTCCCAAAACTCCGTGGAACACTGTGTTAAACATTAACATTTTTCAAATCACATCAAGTGATAATGACATAGATAGTGAAAATATTGTCACTCTACAAAAGGGGTCAAACATTAATAATCTTGAAAATTTTGAGTATTGACTGGCGTGAACAAAATAAACCTGATATCTAACTCTGTCAACACCCTCATAACCATGAAATAATGAAAGCATTCAATTTTGATGATTGAATTTTTGAAGTATTAATAATCAAGGTTTTGAAAGATATTCAGGAATTTCAGATCAAAAATGGTCAAGCAAAATTTAGGTTCTCACTAACAAAGATACTTAATTCCTATCAAAATTGATCTTGGGTAGGTTTCCTACTAAAACTTACTAAGATCTCCTATCCCATCATCTTCATGTTCTTTGAGGATGAAGCCTCTCTGATTAAAGAGTGCACATAGTGAACCTAATCAATAGCTGATAGCTAAGAAGTACCTACCTTGTAGGGATACATCACTACTTACATACAACTTGTACTTGATATTTATAGTCATTCTCCTTATCTATTTTCACATATAAACTACTCTATTTATCCTATTTTTACTGTTAAGTTTATGATCAGATGTAAAGCACAGAAAATTAATTCAAAAATCAACACAATGGCACAGCAGATACCCTGGGAAAACCCTCCTCTTGAGGGAGAAAAAACCCAGCAACAATATATCACTTATATATTGATTGTCAACAAGAATAATCTCCTTTACAAGAGGCCAATATGAAGGCCAAATATAAGCACCACTGACTGATGCAACACAGATACAAAATGATGCAATTCGCTGATGATAAAACTCAGCCTTCTACAATATCAATCTGCCCTTGATTACAAACTCGCACTTGTATCAATCAAACTTGTGATGAATATGGAATGAATGTGAATGAATGCTGAACAATGAAATGCCATCGATTATATATACAAGATAAGAGGAGAGGACGTGACTCTTCACAAACATAAGTCGGCCTCCTTGAAAAGACGTGATTACAATAAGCATGAAGTCGGCCTCCACAAGAATTACAACACTCCATTTAATCGTGCCTCTTGGTAATTATTATTTAATACAAAATTTGTGCCTTTCCATAAATCGCTAATTATAAATTAAATAGCCATCGGCTATTATTTAATTTACCAAGTGTAAAGGAGATCGGCTGGAAGTGTCAACCGACGCTGTATCATCAACATTCACAAGTATATGGAATTGGTCATATAGAAACAGGTTTAGGAAGAGTTGAAAAGCAAAAGGCTAAAGTAAGAAAAGCATTAAATGGTGCAAGAGCAAACACAACCGAATCAGCAATTATAACTATAATTAGCGGAAAACAGACTTCCCAGAACACTATTGAGAGGAATGATGCTTTACTTCACACAGTTGCAGATTCACACAATGCACATATCCAACTGACAGTTGATATTACTCTGGAGAAAAGAAAATTTGGAAAAATCATTTCTTGGCTTATAGGGAGAACCAAACATTAAATGAGGTATTGGAATGGGTGAATACACTTTTATGATGCCAACTGTGGCAGATATGATAAAAATAACAAATAAGGAGAGAATTCAGGGAGGATTGGAAACATTGCACCGACACAATGTAGGGCATCATCAGGATCAAAGTATAAACAGCTCTCAGAGAAAGTGTAATGTCCCCTTTCCAAGCCTGACTTTTTCAGTGACCGTTAGCCTTTCCTTGGGAACCCGGAGGCTAGTCGGAAGTTAAAATTAGGGTTTCCTAATTTTGAGGAGGTTATTGCTCGAAGATGATAGTTTTAATGGCGGATTCCTTCTGGGTTTTCAGAGGGCTTCGCAGTGGTATGATCATCCTGGCATTCAGAGCACTTTTTGGAATTTACTATTCTTAGTAAATTCTATTTTTGGCAGCCTTCCAGATGAGCTCAGGTTGGTTGACTCCCGGCTTCGGTTTGATCAGTTGACTTCATCAGTATTGGCTTCAGGGCATTTTCAGAGAAAAGAGTTAAGTCATTTAAATTAAAAGTCACGTTAAAATGATATATTTTAATGTTGACCTTGGGCCTAGGATTAATGACTTAAAGATGTTTTAAAAGGGGGTCCTTGAGGGTGGCGCCCTCATTAAAAGATTAATTTAATATTTCCCAAAGTCAAAGCAATGATTAGGAGGGGCGTAATTATTAAATGTTGATATTCTTTTAAAATATCATTTCTTAAAAGACTTGAAGAGAAGGTACGCCCAACCTTGAGGAGTGGATTTTGACCTAAAAGCGGATTTTAGGGTTTGAAGAGGTCAATTGGAAAATTATAAAGGGAAGGAGTTGAGCATCATTTTGGATCTTTTGTCGACTATACTGTTATGCTGCCGAACTGGCTCTGGGACTGCTTCGGGGAATGAAAGCCTCCTAGCATTGGGCATCACTTCGTGTTTGAAAGACAACATCTAGTGGTGAATTTCAGTCTATTTGTGAGTGCAACTTAGTTTATTCATTTGTGTTCAGTTTTGCTTTGTAAAATCTGTTATTGGCATTTTAGAGTTTCAGCTTATTGCATTTTTAAGACAGCAGATTGCATGTTTCATTCATAAATCATAAAATAACAAAAATATCGTTCTGGGTAGTAGCCCATTGGCTTTGTTAGACCTAGGCGCCCATATTCTCATATTTGCAGATTTTTTAGTGTTGTCTTTTATTTTATATAGCAGATCGCCCTTTTCCTCTGAGCCGTACCTTTCAGCTTTGTATTGAAAACTGTGCAAATTAAATGAGAGGTTTTGGATCTGTTTCCAGTGTCTCATCTTAGGTGTCTCCTTTGTTAAAGTCTTTTGCATTCGATTTCATGTTATTCCGAAGTGTTTTGAGAGAGTTATGTTCACTTGAGTGTTTTGAAAGCTGCTGGTTATTCATACAGAAAAACAGACTTGTAACAAATCAGATTTAGAAGTTGATCTCTGAGAAGTTGTATTGTTTGGCACTATCTTTCATGACAAGAGGTTCTTTGTGATGTAATGATGAACTCTCAATATTCTAAGCTTTTGGCAGGTGAATGATTCATATCTTTGTAAACTGGCAGTAGTACTGACCAGTGTTTTAATATTGCTTTGTCAATTCTTGTAATAATCTTTCCTACTTTCAATTTTAGAGTAAAATAGTGATAACTCCGCCCTATGGTCGCTACTGTCCATTCTGGATGAGCAAGCACATTCTGGGTGTCGAGAAGTTTACTCTTTCAGCATTATTTCTTTCTAGCATTGCTTTGTAATTCACTCTGTCATATGGTCGCCCCTCACTCCGCATTGGATTGGGTAGCACATACTTGACGTTGAGTTCTTTTCTGCAATTACAATATAAGACCCTCTGACCAATGCTCACCGTCATCGGTGCCATCCTAGTTAGAGTTACAGTATAAGCAGTTTGTTTCAGATCCTCTGACCAATGCTCGCCATCATCGGCGCCATTCTGGTTAGGGTTGCTTTCTTGCACGTTTTGGTTTATCCATCTAACCTTAACGGGTGCACTGTTTGTAATGTTGTAATCTGATAATTGTAAATTGAAAAAACGAAAAAAATTGGCTCGGAATATTTCAGTGGTATCAGAGCCACGCATCCTGCCATCCTGTGAAATCAGCCTTCTATGAGTGACAGAGAACAGAGGTATTTGGCAAGAGTATACAAGAGGGATACAGTTCAGACACAGTTGTATCAACCTCCAGAAGGTCAAACAGCTTCAGAGATTTTGAGGGCTAATTGGGAGCCTTCACAAGAAACAGAAATGGGGGATAATGAAAGAAATGAAAGGATTCTTGGTGGCGGTGAAAGAAGTTCTGGCAACAGAGATGACAGTGGAAAAGGAAGAGAGAGATCTACGAGTCCCGGGAAGGAGTTTGGGAAAAAGATGGATGCCTTGATGGACATGGTATCTCTCATGATGGGGAGAATGGGGCAGAATACTGTTCCACAGAACAACTCAGGCCACAGAGGGGAGCATAGTGCTTCCAACCAGCATGATGAGCATACAGCCCGGACAGTGTCAAACAACACTTACATCTCTTCCAGACCATTCAAGCCCACTTTTTTAGTTCCTGTAGTCAATCAGCCCGAACCTGAAGAGAATGCTTCATGGGTGGAGCAGTTGAGGGTTGGCCGTACTGAGTATGACTCTCTACCTGTTGACATCAGGATGGATATGTCCTTCAATGATTTCATGGATCATAAGAGGAAGAACAGAGGGCAAGGAAGGAACTTTGATCAAAGAAGACCATCAAATCAAGGAGACTTGTACCAAGCTGTCAACAAAGTTATGCTTCCTCATTTTGATGGGAGTGATACAAGTTCAGCCCGAGCTTGGATTCAAAAGCTGGATAATTATCTAGCTCTCAGACCAATGGCGGAAGATGAAGCGATTAAGTTCGCTACGCTACACCTTGATGGGGTGGCGCACGAGTGGTGGTACCATGGCCTCGTCACTCTAGGCCATCGGTCTATCACAACATATGATGAGTTCACCACTAGGCTCATCGAAAGGTTTGAGAAAAAAGATCCTGAGATCCATTTCAGAGAGCTTGCTCAATTGAGACAGTATGGCACAGTTGAAGCCTACATCGCGGAGTTTCAGAGACTCTCCGTCATGGTGACTGGAATCACAGAAAGGAGATTGGTGATTCTTTTTAGTGAAGGGTTGACAGAACCCCTCAAAGGCTGGATTAAAGCCTTTGATCCTCCAACACTGCAAGAGGCCATGAAAAAGGCAAGAAATATGGAGTGGGCTGCTCCTAAGGCGAAATTTCAGTCAAACTCCCCTTTTCAGAAAAGGGATAAAGGAAAAAGGCCTCAGTATAAAAATAATTTGAGACCTCAGAACAAGGAGTTCAAGAATCGCAATCCCCATGTCACAAGGTTGGATCAAGAAACCCTGAATGAACTCAGAAGAAAGGGGTTGTGTTTTTGGTGTCAGGAAAAATGGTCTCAAGACCATGTTTGCCCTAAAGGAGTCAAGTTCAATCAGATTGAGTACTATTCTGCTGGGGAAAGTAGTTCTGATTTTTCCGACCAGCAATCTGATTTTGAAGGAGATGAAGAAGATAGAGCTCCAGAAGAGTCCGGAGATGAGAAGGGAAGTGGTGGAGTTTTAGCTCAACTTTCCAGTTTTCAAAGAAATGAATCATTTAAGGTTCGTGGGATGGTCAAAGGGCAGCGAATCGTTGCTTTGATCGATACTGGAGCCACTCATAACTTCATTGATGAAGTTGTGGTAGCCAAGAAGGGGCTGCAAACAGAGGAGTTCGAAGGATTCAAGGTCATGGTTGCCGATGGATTTCATATTACTTGCACTAAGAAGATATCTAACATGACCATGCAGTTGGGTAACTACGAAGTCAAAGATGACTTCTATGTTGTTCACATTGGGGATACTGATGCCGTTCTAGGCATCCAATGGCTGCGATCTCTTGGAGAGATCTCGTTGAATCTGCAGACTATGGAGTTGAAGTTTCAATCAGATGGTAAGAAGATAATTCTGAGAGGAATGTCCAATGGAGGTCCTCGAGTAGTGTCATTCAAAAGAATGGCAAGGCTGATCCGTCACGATCAAGCTGAGTGGGTTGCCGAATGCATGATACTTCCGGCTAGTCCTGTTGAGACTAAACGTGACCAACCTCCTGATATTCAGTCATTGCTCACTAAGAAGAGCAAAGTCTTTGCAGATTTGCCTCCTGGACCACCACCTGAACGGGGTTCAGAACACATCATAGAGCTCAAGGAAGGAGCTAAACCGGTGATCACAACTCCATATCGGTATCCAAAGAGGCAAAAGGATGAGATTGAGAAGAATATCCGAGAACTTTTGGAGATGGGTTTCATACGCCCAAGCAAGAGCCCCTTTGCTTCTGCAGTGGTTCTTGTAAAGAAGAAGGATGGTACCATGCGCATGTGCGTGGACTATCGTGCTTTGAACCAAAGCACCATCAAGAATAGATACCCCATTCCCAGAATAGATGAGCTCATTGATGAGCTACATGGGGCTAAGTTCTTCTCAAAGATTGATCTAAGATCGGGTTACCATCAGATACGAATGAGGGGATCGATGTGGAAAAGACAGCTTTCAGATGTCACTATGGCCACTTCGAATTCTTAGTCATGCCATTTGGTTTGACTAATGCACCGGCCACCTTTCAGTCTTGCATGAACCGTGTGTTTCAGAATCAGTTAAGGCGGTTTGTGTTGATTTTTTTTGACGATATTCTGATTTACAGCAAGACTTGGGGAGATCATCTCAAGCACTTGGAGGAAGTGCTTAGTATTCTGGAGACTGAGAGTCTGTTTGCTAAAGCTTCCAAATGTGAATTTGGAATGGAGGAATTATTGTACCTTGGCCACATCATCAGTGCTGAGGGAGTGAAGGTGGATCCGGAGAAGATCAAAGCAGTGGTTGATTGGCCACCACCTGAAAATTTGACTCAGTTGAAAGGTTTTCCTGGGTCTTTGTGGTTTCTATCGGAGGTTCGTTAAGGGGTATTCACGGAATGCTGCTCCCCTTAAATCCTCACCAAGGAGCCTTTATTTGGTGGAAAAAGGCTCCAGTTGTTTTGACAAATTTAGGAAGATCATGAGCTCGTGTCGATTTTTGTATCCCCGTTTCTCCAAGCCATTGAGCTGCAATGTGATGCATCGGGTGAAGGAGTTGGTGATGTCCTGATGCAAGACAAACACCCTATTGTGTTTGAAAGCCGGAAATTAAGGGGTGTGGAAAGGTCATATTCAATTTATGACAAAAAAATGCTTGCCATTATGCATGCATTAGCCAAGTTCCGACAGTACTTAGTGGGGAACAAATTCGTGGTTAAGACTGACCACAACAGCCTTAAGCATTTTATGTACCAAAAGGATCTAAATGAGAGGCAACAGAAATGGGTGAGTAAGCTGCAAGTTTACGACTTTGACATTGAATATGTCAAAGGAAAAAATAATATTGTGGCTGATGCACTGTCGAGGAGACCTCATCTTAGCTCATTGTGTGAGCTTACTGCAGATTGGAGAGACATGTTGCTTGCTGATTATGCCAAAAATCAGTTTGCAACCAGCATTCTGGAGGTACTTTCCATGATGAAAGTACCAGGTGGTTGAGGGATTGATCCAGTATAAGGGAAGAATCTTTCTAGTGGCTGATTCTAAGCTCAAGAAGAAGATTCTTTTGAATTTTCATGACATTCCAGTTGCTGGTCACCAAGGTTTTTTCAAGACCTATAGGCAGATCCGAGAAAGGTTTTCTTGGAAAGGTTTGAAGAGGGAGGTTCAACGCTACATTCAGGAATGTCCTGTTTGTCAAGCAAATAAAAATGAGCATACATTGCCAGCCGGTTTGCTGCAACCACTTCCAATTCCCAATCAAAAATGGGAAAGCATTTCAATGGATTTCATCACTGGGTTGCCCAAGGCCCAAGGGAAGGATTGCATTTACGTGGTAGTTGACAGATTAACCAAGTTTGCTCATTTCTTTGCCATTACCAGCACCTTTTCTGCAGCCCAAGTTGCAGATTTGTTTTTTCGAGAAGTGTTTAGGCTTCATGGGTTGCCAAAGAATATTGTAAGTGATAGGGACAGCAAGTTCCTAAGTACTTTTTGCAGGAAGTTTTCAGAATGAGTGGTACTGTGCTCACTCCAAGCACGAGTTATCACCCTCAAACTGATGGGCAAACAGAAGTGGTGAACAAGTGGTTGGAAGGCTACTTGAGAAATTATGTGTCCGAACAGCAGAAAGCTTGGGTTAAGTGGCTGCATATAGGCGAGTACTGCTACAACTCTACCTTCCATATGTCAATCAAAATGTCTCCTTTCTTGGCACTTTATGGGTATGAAGCACCCAGCTTTGCAGATTTGGTGTTTGGTGACAGCAAAGCACCATTAGCCAAGGATTTGTTGCAGCATAGTCAGGACATAATGAGGTCCTTGAAGGAGAATTTGCAGATTGCACAAAATCAGCAGAAGTTGTATGCTGATCAGAAGCGTGTAGAGCGTTCTTTTGAGGTTGGGGATATGGTCTATCTCCGTTTACAACCTTATAGACAGTCGACTCTCAAGAAGAGTGGAGCTGAGAAGCTCAAACCTCGCTTCTATGGACCTTTTAGGGTCATCAGAAAGGTTGGTGCAGTAGCTTATGAATTAGAGCTACCTTCAAATAGCAGAGTGCATAACGTCTTCCACGTGTCTCGCCTCAAGAAGGCACTTGGACACAATGTAATTGCTTCTTCACAATTGCCACCGTTGGATGAAGAAGGACAGTTGGTTCTGGTTCCTGAGGAGATACTTGATGTCAGAGAACGTTCCTTGAGGAATAGGACTATCAGAGAATGTTTGGTAAAGTGGAAGAACCTGCCTATGGAGGATGCAACTTGGGAAAGTGATGAGATATTGCAGCATCCTAGTTTGCGATTGCTTGAGGACAAGCAATCTTGGGGAGGGCGGACTGTAATGTCCCCTTTCCAAGCCTGACTTTTTCAGTGACCGTTAGCCTTTCCTTGGGAACCCGGAGGCTAGTCGGAAGTTAAAATTAGGGTTTCCTAATTTTGAGGAGGTTATTGCTCGAAGATGATAGTTTTAATGGCTGATTCCTTCTGGGTTTTCAGAGGGCTTCGCAGTGGTATGATCATCCTGGCATTCAGAGCACTTTTTGGAATTTACTATTCTTAGTAAATTCTATTTTTTTGCAGCCTTCCAGATGAGCTCAGGTTGGTTGACTCCCGGCTTCGGTTTGATCAGTTGACTTCATCAGTATTGGCTTCAGGGCATTTTCAAAAAACGAGTTAAGTCATTTAAATTAAAAGTCACGTTAAAATGATATATTTTAATGTTGACCTTGGGCCTAGGATTAATGACTTAAAGATGTTTTAAAAAGGGGGTCCTTGAGGGTGGCGCCCTCATTAAAAGATTAATTTAATATTTCCCAAAGTCAAAGCAATGATTAGGAGGGGCGTAATTATTAAATGTTGATATTCTTTTAAAATATCATTTCTTAAAAGACTTGAAGAGAAGGTACGCCCAACCTTGAGGAGTGGATTTTGACCTAAAAGCGGATTTTAGGGTTTGAAGAGGTCAATTGGAAAATTATAAAGGGAAGGAGTTGAGCATCATTTTGGATCTTTTGTCGACTATACTGTTATGCTGCCGAACTGGCTCTGGGACTGCTTCGGGGAATGAAAGCCTCCTAGCATTGGGCATCACTTCGTGTTTGAAAGACAACATCTAGTGGTGAATTTCAGTCTATTTGTGAGTGCAACTTAGTTTATTCATTTGTGTTCAGTTTTGCTTTGTAAAATCTGTTATTGGCATTTTAGAGTTTCAGCTTATTGCATTTTTAAGACAGCAGATTGCATGTTTCATTCATAAATCATAAAATAACAAAAATATCGTTCTGGGTAGTAGCCCATTGGCTTTGTTAGACCTAGGCGCCCATATTCTCATATTTGCAGATTTTTTAGTGTTGTCTTCTATTTTATATAGCAGATCGCCCTTTTCCTCTGAGCCGTACCTTTCAGCTTTGTATTGAAAACTGTGCAAATTAAATGAGAGGTTTTGGATCTGTTTCCAGTGTCTCATCTTAGGTGTCTCCTTTGTTAAAGTCTTTTGCATTCGATTTCATGTTATTCCGAAGTGTTTTGAGAGAGTTATGTTCACTTGAGTGTTTTGAAAGCTGCTGGTTATTCATACAGAAAAACAGACTTGTAACAAATCAGATTTAGAAGTTGATCTCTGAGAAGTTGTATTGTTTGGCACTATCTTTCATGACAAGAGGTTCTTTGTGATGTAATGATGAACTCTCAATATTCTAAGCTTTTGGCAGGTGAATGATTCATATCTTTGTAAACTGGCAGTAGTACTGACCAGTGTTTTAATATTGCTTTGTCAATTCTTGTAATAATCTTTCCTACTTTCAATTTTAGAGTAAAATAGTGATAACTCCGCCCTATGGTCGCTACTGTCCATTCTGGATGAGCAAGCACATTCTGGGTGTCGAGAAGTTTACTCTTTCAGCATTATTTCTTTCTAGCATTGCTTTGTAATTCACTCCGTCATATGGTCGCCCCTCACTCCGCATTGGATTGGGTAGCACATACTTGACGTTGAGTTCTTTTCTGCAATTACAATAGAAGACCCTCTGACCAATGCTCACCGTCATCGGTGCCATCCTGGTTAGAGTTACAGTATAAGCAGTTTGTTTCAGATCCTCTGACCAATGCTCGCCATCATCGGCGCCATTCTGGTTAGGGTTGCTTTCTTGTACGTTTTGGTTTATCCATCTAACCTTAACGGGTGCACTGTTTGTAATGTTGTAATCTGATAATTGTAAATTGAAAAAACGAAAAAAATTGGCTCGGAATATTTCAGAAAGCTGCCAGAAGACACAATAATTTCACAGGTGAGTCCACAACATAACCCTATTTCGCCATCTCCTGAGCAGCAGCAAGAAAAAAATTTGAGAGAACTGAACAGTGCAGAAGAAATCTCAATAGTTAATCATGATGATACTCAACAGGACAACTCCATCTCCAGTGAGCAAATCTAGCCAGTCAGCAGACAGGCTATTTCTTTTGGGGGGAGAGTGTAGATAATATAAGGTGTACTTGGTACAAGTTCTATAGATGCTAGCATCAAGCAGACTAAGTAAATTATGCTCCTAGACAATTTTATACATATTAATTATGAGTTAGGGCATCACCAAATGTAGTCTTTGGAGAGAACCCTATCACTGTATTTAAATAGACAAGGTTGAGTATGGAAATCATTTGCTGTTGGTAATTCATAGGTCTTATTTGCTTTGCTCTACAATTTGTTATTGCAGTTACAATTTTGCTATCAGTGTGTGTATGCTGGATAATTGCATAAGCTGTACCCAGACATGAATCACCTTCACCAAGGCCCTTATTCCAAAAGACAGCATCCAAAACATTTTCTTAAAATTTCAAATGAGATGACTGATTGTCTTGGTTGTCTAGAATACAGCCAGTGCATGCCATCAAACTCCATCTCAATCAGCTTAAGGTTTGTGATCCAAAAAAGGATCCAGTTTTTGTACTTCAAGGCTGCTTTTGTAACCAGGACAACTTCTTTAATGCTGGGGAATGTTCAGGGTGCAATGGCACATGTATGTGCAGACCTCAGTGTGTGAAAAGATCAAATCAGAGTATCTGCCCATTTTGGTGAAATCACCAGTTTCAATAGGTGGTCGTGGAGAATTTGCCACATACTGAGGAAAACTCTCCTAGACTACAGTGAATGTGCAATTGCCTCTCTGTTGGAGCAGCAAATTCATTACATGCAGTCATGACATCTAGTGATGTTCCAAATCCCAGAATTTTTCACTTTCTCTTCCACGTTGATGGTCACTTTGGCTTCCAGATGGCAAGATAGTCTATTTATAATTTATACAATGTCCATGGTTGGATTTTGGATGCGAGAGTCTTAATTCTCTTGTTGGGAATTACAGTCATGAGATTTCCTCTTGTAATTTCTCATGTTTGTGACTGTCGTAATAGCAGAGAGGGCAGAGAGTTCATTTGGGAGAGTCTCATTGGTTCTTGGGGAGTTGACGTCTTGTTGAAGCTCTTAAGAAGACCCAAGAGGTTGTGAATCAATATTGTGAGCCATTTTGACCACCAAGTGAGTGTTTACTCACATTTTAGCTAGAGTTTTCACTTGCAAGGGGTTTCTCCAGGGTATATTGGTCTCATTTTCATGGTGTTTAATTCTCTCATGTTGTCTTTTGTTTCTAATTCCATAGCTTAAGTTTGCAGTCATTTTGCTTTCACAATCTAAGTCTGCCAAATCAATTGTTGACAATCTAGTTTAGAAATATCCTTCTAGTTTATGAATCAAGTGGTAACAGAGCCAGTCCATTCCTTTGGAAGAATTTTTTTGTAAGCGTTTTGTAGGTTCATGTCCACAACAAGGTCAAGTGGAGAGAAAACATTAACTTTACAAAGACATTTTGAATCCCGTAGTTGGAGAAGTGAGTTGAGAAGCATGGCAAGAGAAGAAGAATTTAATGCAAAATTAAGATTTCATAAGATGGAAGTTGAGATTGCAAGCCTATCTCAATTCACGGAAGCTGTGAAGATCTTGACAGAGACACTTATTGAGAGGTTTGACTAAGGCAAGGGTACAACTAATTCCGATGAAGGAGATTCTTCAAAAAGTGAAAAGAGCCTTCCAAGCAAACCATTGTTCAAAGCGGAGGCTAAGATTGAGATTCCACAATTTGAAAGAGAAGTTGATGTCACCAAGCTTGATCATTGGTTGGAAAATTTTGGAGGTATATTTTACCATGCATTCTCTTCCCTTAAAGCAGAAGCTTTCCTTTGCTAGATTGAGAATGGCAACGCATGACTTGATTTGGTTTGAGACTCTCTTGTATTCCATGGTAGTTTAGAAACAAGCTCCTATAAGTTCATGGGAACAATTTAAAGAGGTTAATCAAGAAACAATTTTATCCTATTTGGCATTGAGAGGGAAAATTTATGAAAAAGCAATTTCTTAACCAAAGAGGGGGTCAAAATGTACAAGATTACGATAGTGAATTCCATAGGAGAGCCATTCAAATGGAAAAATATGAACAAGATAAAGAAATTCTAATGAAATACATAAGAGGTCTTCATAGTCATATGTGTAGTGCTATTTTACTTTCTAAATAGGTAAACATAGATGAAGCATGTGCTCATGATCGTAATTGCTACCTTAAAGTAGATAGTCCTCCATCCTCTCCTAAGGGTAAGGGAGCTAAAGTAAAGGGAAAAAAAGTAAATTCCACGAGTACCAAGAAGAAATCTACATGTCATTTTGACCAATGTGGTAAGGTTGGTTGTGTAGAGTCCTCATGTTGGAAATTACATCCTAAAACAACCCTAACAAGCAAGGTAAGACGGGTAAGAAAAACTCTATGCCTTCCATGAATGAAGTAATCACTAAAAGGGTAAATAGATTCATGGCGATTCCAAGGAGGATTCTAAGTTTTCTTGCACTACAAGAAAGTTGGTATGACTGCCAAAGAAACATTATTCAGCATTAAGACAAACATAAATGGTGTTTAGATTGACGCTTTGTTTGATTCATGCTCTCAAGCTAACTTGATTGCACAAGATATGGTGTATAAATTAGACCTTAAAACTGTTCAACACCCCAAGCCTTATAGATTGGATTGGGTTAAAGAAGAGTTTGTATGCAGTTAGTAAGCAATGCAAGTTAAGATTTTCAGTTGGAACTAACTTTGTTGATGAAGTAGTGTTTGGTGTTGCTCGTCTAGATTTATGTGGCATCATCTTGGGCAGTCCACAAGTGTATGTCAAGAACATAGCAAGTTAAGATTTTCAGTTGGAACTAACTTTGTTGATGAAATAGTGTTTGGTGTTGATCCTCTAGATATATGTGGCATCATCTTGGGCAGTCCACAAGTGTATGTCAAGAACATAGTATTCTATGGAAACATTAACAAATACCTAGTCATCAAGAATGGCAACTCTTTGGTTTTGTATGCTTACCAAGGCAGAGAGCAACCTAAGAAGGTCCTGAATCTTCATGTAAAGATGAGTGACAACACAAGAATGCTTCCTTTGGAGGGAATTGTTAAGAAAGTTTCCCCATGTTCAAGCAATGTAGTTTCCCATCACACAAACAATTGGAGAAAAAAGTGTACCAAATTTTGGCTTGTGTCTGCATTGTGGTGTGAGACAAGGTGGCATGTGTCATCAATAGAGGGATTCTTCCACCCTCATCTGTTTAGTCTCTAAGCTTTTGGGGACCAAAACCCTCTCTAATTAGGGAGGTGTGATCTGAAAAAGGGTCCAGGTTTGGTACTTCACAAGTTTTTGGAACTAGGACAACTTCTATAATATTAGAGCATATTCAGGGTGGAATAGGACATCTATGTGCAGACTTTTGTGTGAGAGATCTTCAAATCAGAGTATTTTGCCAATTTTGGTAAAATTGTCAGTTTCAATAAGTGGTGAAAGTTTAGCCACTACAGTAAATTTTCCATATACCATCATAAACTCGCCCAAACAACAATAAATGCATAATCACCTCTTTGTTGGAAGTAGCGAATATGTTACGTGCAATTGAAGCATCCAGTGATATTTTAAACCCCAAAAAACATCACTTCCTCTTCCTCTTTGATGGCCATTTCAGCTTACAGATGACACAAGAGTATTTATACCAAGTTCATGGTTGGATTTTGGATGCAAAAGTCTTAATTCTCTTGTAGGGAGCTATTGTAGTGAGATTTCCTCTTGTAATTTCTCATGTTTATGACCACTGCAAGAGCAAAGAAGGGCAGGGAGTTCATTTGAAAGAATTTGATTGGTTCTTAGGTAGTTCAAATCTTGTTGGAGCTCATGAAGAAGGCCCAAGAGGCTGTGAGTCCATCATGTAAGCCATTTTGAGCACTAAGTGAGTGTCTACTCACATTTTAGCTAGATTTTTACTTACTAGGGCTTTCCCGGGGTATGTTGGTCTCACTATCATGGTGTTTCAATTCTCTCCTATTGTCTTTTGTTTCTAGTGTTCCACGGGGTTTCTGGGACGAGGACAAGGGGACGGCAGGGGACACGTTTCGAGGACTCAGGGACGGGGGGTCTAAGTTTGGGGGCAGCGGGGGGACGGCAAGAGGACGGCAAGGGGGGGGGGCAGCAGAGTGTTGAAATACATATAGTACTTGAAAACGAAGTTATAAAAAGATGTATAAGTATAAGAATTATACATCTTGGAGACAACTAGGAGTCCTCTAGATGTCTTGAGGACACCCCAACATCCTCAAAGTCCTAGCGGCATCTTGGAGACAACAACATTGGTGGTGGGATGGTAGCACTGGTGGTGGGCTGGTGAGGGGACGTCCCCCCCAAGTCCCCAAGTCTTTGAGACATCCCCCTCTTGGAAACGCGAGGATTTTTCGGGGGGATGCATCTTCGTGGAATAGTATATTGCTTGAGTTTGCAGTCATTTTTCTCTCACAGACAAAGAATCCATTGTTGACAAGCTAGTTTAGGAATACCCTTCTAGCTTATGGATTACTTTGCTCCCATCAATTGCACATTGACAATAGCCATCCCAATCATTAGGAAGATGTCGCTTGAAGGCTTAATTAGTATAGATACCTTAAATACATTTAACTAAAAGACACTGAGAGATATCAGTCTCAAGATGCCTATCTATCTTTAATAATTATTTCAATATAAAAGTCTCAAGATGTCTTTCAAGTTTCAAATAGATATGTATTTAAGATATCTATAGTAATTTACATATTATCATATATCATTTATTTATATATTTAATATCTTATCTACATAACTATTTCAATCATTTTATTTATTATTTTATTTTAAAATACATACTATTTTTTAATAGTTTTATTTACCATTTTAATTAATACTTAAACTATTGTATTCACTAATATTTACCTTAATTTTATTTGAAAAGCTATTTTATATATTTTCTACATATTATTTACTGCATATTTAATTACATACTTATTTCAAAAGTATCACTTGTTATTTTATTTATAAAGTATATTACTTACTATATCATTTTTACTAAACTGTAGAGTTATTTATTATTTTATTTACTAAACTACATAGTGATTTCAGCAGTTTTTTTACTTACCATTTTTAATATTTTATACTTTTCCTAATTCTTTTATTTGTATTTTTAATGTAACATACATATTATATATCTATATATTTATATGTAACTTACTATTTTGTTTTATCAGTACACAAAATCCACTTCCTTAAACAATGTACTAAAATGTATTTAATGTAGGAGCTGAAAATTAGCTCACACACCCTAAGATCACTTGTAAAACAAAAAATAACCTTCCACAAGAGAGTATGGCAAAATAATAGCATGTTTGATATATGTGTTTACAAATGTACAAGAGTCTTGCTTAAGTAGACAAGGTGAGGGATAAGATTAGACAAGATCATGACAACTAAGACTTTTAGAAGGATTCCTAGGACCTAAGTAAACTTAACATGTGAATAGGACATACTAGTGAACTAGTTAGGTAAAATACCATATTCACACCAACATTTAAGATATCTTAAGTTTTATTTACTATTTTATTTAATAGCTATATACTTAAATGAATAATATGTACTTCATTTTTCTAAGTTTTCAAAAACAAGTTGGAATAAATTATTTACTATATATTTAATCATATAGTTATTTCAAAAATATTATCTATTATTATATTTATTAAAACATGTAGCTATTTACTATTTTATTTACCAAAGTACATAGTTATTTCATTAAAATTATTGTATTCATTATCTTTAAATGAACATAACTATGCACACAAATAAACTGATTATATAGAGTTATCAAACTTTTATAATCTATATATGTCTTTATTATTATTAATGTTGAGCTTTGTCGACCATACATTTTATTTGTTTTGTATTTTTATTATTTTGTTATGTTAGTCATTTAATAGTTTTCGTTAACACATTCACACCATTACACTTCACCCCTTTTTTGCCAGTGTAAGTTACACCTCTTAGAGTAATTATGTAAGATAAGGAGAAATATTGCATATTCAATGGATATCTCAATGAAATGTATGATCTGGTTCTGAAGGCAGACCAAGTTATAATTCCTTGATCCAATAGCAGCCAAGCCATCCAGCTAATATCTTCTGCATATCTTACAAGATTTAAGAATTACATCCCTTCATTGATCATTCCTTTTTCTCTTCTACTTCAACGACATTAGAACATTCAAATTAGCAAATACTTGCACAATTATTCTGTTCTTATCCGTTAGTTCAACAACAACAAAATGTTCAAAAATGAAACTTTGCAGAAAGATTTACATAATCAGGTGTTTTACAGAAAACGTAATGAAATTTCCCCTTTCACTTTTCTTTCCAATTTCTCTTTTCATTGTTCCTTTCATTCATGTCTTTATTACTTGGTATTTCAAATCATAGCATTAAGACTCAGACTTGGCAAGCTGATTTTTGACTTGGACTCAAGCTCAACAAAAAACTTTTAGCTATTACCCAAATACGTTTAAAAAATATACTATATAAGAATTGTTCTTTTTTACTTTTTTTCTTAAGCACGCACGCCATGGATGTAGCAACCTAATCCCATCAGAAGCAACAGGAGATGGAGATGAAATATCAATGCATGTCATCTAACTACACTACTCATCCCTAAATGATGTGTCCACACAAGATGCTTAAGTGTGATTGAATCTGGATTAAGAGTCAACGAAGCCAAAGTTTCAACTGGAGTCTTTGGAGGAGTAGTATCAAGAGAAGTCATTATGTCATCACAACATTCATAACTTTCCCAAAAATCAAGCATGATGATCGTTTTATGAACATATGGTAGATTATCAAAATCATCTAGAGGAATGAGATAGTCACATGGAGCACTTATGGATGTGTACCCTAGAAACTCCCTAGGGTTTGTGCAAGCCACAATTTTTATTTTTATTTTAAATCTAAAAAAATAATTAAAAAACACATTCTATTTCGTACAAGTTGTGCAAGCACTATGCTAGGAGATTTCATGGAATATTCTGACTGCACAAGCAATATTCCCCAAGATCCATACGATGGGGAAAGAAGAGATTTTTCTCAAGGTTGCAGGTCAAGTGCTTCAATTTAACAAACTAACAATCAATATTTAAATTTTCGGGCCTTCTAAACACTATGGCAAGGTCAAGTTTGACCGAAATGCTCTAAAGGATTAGGTACCTACTACATCTGGGATGCACCTCCCAACTTCAAATCCTTGTAGATCTGGCCTCCAATGTCTAATTTAGACAAATGAAAATGCTAAACTGACTTTCTTGAACACCTTGAACTCAATGGTGAACTTAAATTACTCTTGAAATCCCCCAAAGCAATTTACAACACAAAACCACAAAGAATAAACCTCCCAAAATTTAGTATTTCTATCAAATTTTTCTAGTTCTCTAAGTCATCATTCAATGCAAGAGAAGAAAATACTCAACTTTTCAAGAAAACACAAGATCACCTAGATCTCTCAAAAAAACTAACAAAAAGCAATCCTACAAGCTCTCATACCATGTAAGAGCTGGGATAGAATGCTCTATACCATGCAAGATTTGGCTATGGAAGTAGCCACCCAAAATCTAGGAGCTTTAAGCACAAGAGAGACCCAACATGAAAGAATAATTCTATTTTATCAAAGGATACAAATGCACAATGAGTTCATGAATATGATTCATTTTTTATTACAATAAGAAGCCCTTGGTTATAAGGCCAAGGTGAAACATAGGACAACATAAGAATATGAAATGTGTCTTAATCTTATGAACTGCGACATAAAATGATAATGCCCTAAGTAAACTAGTGTGAATAGAACCGAATAGAGAAACTAGTTAGGTAATATGCCCCATTCACACCAACAGGGGGGCATATCCCTAGCATTTCCACATCTTGGGGACATCCCTGTCTCGAAAACATGATGATTTTGGGGGTGTGCATCCCCATGGAACATTCAATAAGAGCAAACTTGCAATTGGCAAAATGGAAATCTCAATACAAAAGATAATAATAAATGTTGGGACCATTCTTTATCTTAAGGTTGAAGCTAAAGTACTAATAGAGGAAAAATTTAGTACAAGTAAATCATCTCCATCCTTGTGAATTGGGAATACAAAATGCAGCTTGCGTGTTTCTAAAGTGTAGGCCCAATTTCATCCTTTGAGGATTTCTTGGTTGTTTTGTTTATAAGAGTTTGTTGGGAAATTGATACAAAGATTTTGGCACAAAAATGAAATTGTCAGTCAAAAATTGTATCTTAGAATACTGCATCAAGGATACCAACAAAACATGCATGCTTGTAAGACATTTTTTCCTTTAGAGGGATTCTTGATCTTCAATGGAAATGATGAAGCAACCAATACATGAAGCCACTTGATGGACAAGGCACTGGTTACAAATGCAATGGTTAAGAAGTTGCATCTCTGGGAGAATACACAATTAGAGATTGCACCTAAACTTTAACATAGTCAAGCTTGTAATTGACTTGCTTGTCTAATCCAAATAAATAGGCATTACTTCAGAGTTGTGCATGTTTATCTCACTACCTGCACATCTGAAACAATGCAATGTAATTCCATTTTCTTTTGTGTACAAAAGGGTATTATCTGCACTCAATATGTTCACATGGAACCTCTTGTGTCCATATAGTCATAGTCACAACTTGAGTGCTTTCAAACCATCTTTTTGTGTAGCTTGTTTGCATTGGCCTTCCTGGTCATTTAATGTGTTCATCCTTCTAGTAAGATGTATTCTTGATAAGGGCATTAAAGTTTACTGTGAGCAGTCTAAATCTAATAATCATTGTAGGCAGGTTATGATATCGTGGATCAGTACAGACTTATACATACCACTACAGGACAACCATTGTGAAACAACCAAGTATTTGTTGCATGTTCAACTTTATTTACATGGACAATTATCTGTATATCAAGAACTTCACTAACTTTGACTGCTGAATTTCTACAAACATCTTGAGTTCTCATGTTCTGGATTTTGTCATGCACAAAAGCTTAATGCCTAACTAGATATCTTTAAAGTGCCTACAGAAAAGATCACAATTTTAGTTCGGATATTTACCAGCTTAGGAACAATTTACGCAACTCTCCTTATAGAAAAAGCACCATGTAATTTCATCTGCATTTGTACAGGACATTCTGTGCATTCGATATGTTTACACAGAACATGTAGTGTCCATATAGTCACATGGCAACTGTTGTGCTTTCAAACCATTTTCCTGTGGTGCTTGTTTACATTGGCCTTCCCAGTTGTTGCATAATTTTATCCATCGAATAAGATGTAGTCCAGAGAACAACATTAAAGTATAGTGGAAGCATTATCTCTAATGATAATAGTTGATAGAATACAATATCTTGGATCAAGAAAGTGGACTTATATATGATACCAGGGCAACCATTGTAAAACAACCAAATATCTTCTTAATGAATGTTTAACCCTATTTATATGGCATACAGCATCAGCCAAATACAGCATCAACCAGATACAGCATGACCAAATAATTAAAACATTTGTAATAAGCTCACAAACACAGAAAAATGTGACACTCTATATCCCTTCAAACATCTTATGTTGATCAAGATGTTGGACTTATAAATAGCACTGCAGGGTGACCATTGTAAGATAACCATGTATCTCATGTTAGAACAAATAACTTTATTCACATGGCCAAATTTCTGTATATAAGAACATAGTTAATGCCTTCCCATTGCACAACTCCAAAGTAATGCCATCAGCTGGATGTTGCATGACAAAAATAATAACATTTCTGATAAACCCACATGCCCATAAACACAGCTAAATGTCACTTTATTTCCCTGTAAAGATCATTTGTTGATAATTCACTTTCCCTTACCGTGGGTGTCACATTCACCACTTTCAGATATCAAATCAAATTATCATTTTATGATAGTATGCATCCCACCATGTCCACCATTAAAAAAATTGAGAGGCCTCAGATATTTGTTCCTCTCATTTAGATCTTATTCAACCACTAAAATTGATTATAAGATATACTCAGGGGCACTTAGGCCTAAAAGTAGAAAGCTATGAATTTCAAATTTTCCTTAAGCAAATGATCATAATTCACCCAAAATCTTTACACAAATTTAACTTACGTACCTTAAAAGGAATGTAGCTGAAGCTTTCAATTCGTTCCTTTTGTTCATCTGAGCTGAGAACCTTTCCAAAAGTGTCAACTACAATCCTGAAAGTGCTTTCTGCACCCAGGTATGGTAACTTCTGCTCCTCTGGAAAAGTATGCACCGATGCATTCAATTCTTCATAAGAATAACCCTGCCCCCATAACTCCAGCATGCACTTCACAAGAATACCTGCAAAATTCTAAAATATAAAAACACAAAGGCTTTCCAAAAGCAATGGCCAGTTGACTTTCCAACATTTGATGAGAAACAAAATGCAAATAACCAGGTCAATGTCCCATCACAGAGGCCATTTCAAGTAAAAATAAAAAAGAAAGAATGTTAAGGCCCACGAATTACAAAAGTTGATAATGTGACTGCAAAGAACAGCCAATTAAGATACCGCCTGCAAAGGGTCTTAAGAGGGGAAAAAGAATTCAGATATAGACAAAACAAGCAGAGTTTTTCAAAATAAGGTATAACTAAAAACTAGGAGCTATTTAGGCCAGGACAATGTCCCATCACAGAGGCCATTTCAAGTAAAAATAAAAAAGAAAGCATGTTAAGGCCCACGAATTACAAAAGTTGATAATGTGACTGCAAAGAACAGCCAATTAAGATACCACCTGCAAAGGGTCTTAAGAGGGGAAAAAGAATTCAGATATAGACAAAACAAGCAGAGTTTTTCAAAATAAGGTATAACTAAAAACTAGGAGCTATTTCATACAACTACAAAAGATGGGCAGATATCTTAACTTCAATAGCTATATTTTTCAGTTACATAGGCAGGTGCGGTAGAGCTTAGAGTATCTATGTTATAGTTTATGGCAAGAAATCCCAAATATCTTGCTCCTACACTATCCACTGTCCATATATTTATAAACACCTACAAGGTATGCACAATGGTCCAGATGCCATATTGTGTAGAGAAAATGTGAATAACATATGAGGCCATGCCAAGAAATGTTCAAAATTTTCATTCTATGACATGGCATTCACATGGGAATAAAAATTCAAATTAATTAAGACCATCTATCCTCAGTCAGCTGCTAGAACAACTCATATGCTGCAAAACAAATCAGCCCTGATCATATTTTTATGCAAAAATAAAAGTCTTGAGCTCATTTTCCGTTGTTTTAAGAGTTGAAATGGCACTTTGCCTTGCATTCATTTCATTTGGAAACTTAATAGTATATTATCACATTTGCTTGGTATATTCTTGATTTGATTCCCATGTGTAAGTCGAAGATACACTTATAAAGATTCTGGTCACTAAGGGAGCTGTCTCCTCTCTCTGTTTCTACATACATTTTTTCCCAGCTAAAGCCACCAAGAAAAAGTGCTGTAAAATAATGAATTTTGGATTCTAGTAACACATTAATTATAAGGAAGACAAGTCCCGATAATGGGATTTGTATCAAAAGGGTAAACAGGAGCATGGCCAAATGGAAGAGCACATTGGCAAGATTATCTACCTATTTACAAAGACCAGTCATCTCATCAGATTGTTTTTCTACTCAAGAGAAGAATCCATACTCTTTAAATGTATCTCTTCCTTGGCCTTTTAAAGTTTTCCTAATCTGTTTCTCATATAAAGCACTTATAGTTATCAAATAGTAAGTAGCACCCATTACAGCAACTCATTCAAGTCAAATTGCATTTCCTGTTAACCCCCAAACCCCCTCAACCCCACTAGGGGCATTGCCTCTTGAACCCACTAGGGGCGTTGCCCCAAAACCCCTACAAAGGGCTCTACCCTTTGACCCCACTAGGGTTAGTACTCCCAAATCCCTGCTCTAGTTTTAAAAAACAAAAAATGTAAATCTTTTTGGGCCATGTTCGATGGAAGTGCAACATTTCTTTTAGTTTTTGACTTTTTTCCAATTGCATTCTTAGTAATTAAATTACATTTATACTTCTAGTTTGCTATGTCAAACCCTATTCTGAGTAATACTCCTACGGCTGCAGCAGCATTTACAAACTTGTCTAAGATGCAAGTGAATGACTCCACATAAAGCTAGTAATGCTAGGCTAAGAAATACAAGCTCCTTCCTACCATTGATTATGACTCCATATTGTGATTTATTTTTAGATGCCATGGATATCATAATCCATGAGTTTTGTACACCTTAAACACTTGTATAAAAATGCTGTTTCCTTCAACTAAAATCCACTTTTATACTTATGACTATGCCTGCAACCACTTATATTAAATCTGATTGATATATCTGAATTGCAGATTGCTTGATTAGTAGAAGGAGATAGAACTCTTTATTCTTCATTCCATGATTTATATCTGCTTTCCAAAATGCAGATGCATTCCTGCATATCCCTCTCTAGATCTGCATATATTATCTTTTAGACCTGCATATTATATCTCTGCTGGTGTATATGATTTATCCTCCATTGCCGATTTTCCAGATTTCTAATTGATCCCATATGATCCAATGATGCCTTTACCAAATGATGCCCTCCTCCTTATATACCCCCCAAGGTGGGGTGAAAAGTCACACCTTTATTTTCCTTGCAACCTTTACAAAGGCACCCATTCCTTGATCGCTGTTTTCAAACTTCTTTAATTATTATTTATTGCTGCCTTAAATTAAGTACTGCTCTCCTTAGAAAAGGAATTGCAGCCTTTGTGAATCGATGCCTCCTCCTAATAATTCCAATTGTTGCTTTTATGAAGAATGATGCTGTACACTATAATAACTGCCTTGTCCACACCATTTATATATTATTTGATATTTACATATTTTATATTAATATAGTATATTAGTTTTATAATACTTTTTAATATTTATAGTATTATTATAATATTTATATTGTTATTTATTTATTTATTAATTTATCTGCATTTCAAATTTCGGGGGCATGACATTTTATTGGACTTCCAGACTTCCACCAAATGTCTAGTTCCAATGTCCATTTCCACAATGAATTCCCACAAACCACTCATCATACCTTTTGCCTATCATTTCTTCTTGTGCAAAGTTAAACCTAACTTCTAGACATCCGATTTCCCACTTGGACATCCCATCTTGATGTCTAGTTCTACATGCTTTTCTTGTATTTTCTCCTATGCTTACATCCACACCTTCCACCTATTTTGTGGGATTTCAAGGTGCTTTTGGACTTTATTTCAAATGTCCAATTCCGATTTCCTATTCCACAAGGAAATCTTGCATTTCCTTTTCTCACCTCTAGTTCCTCATCGAACTTATGCATTTCTTCTAGATGGTGGCCCCCTGCACTTGCCAAATCTTCCTAGATGTTAATGTTTGTAGCTTAGGGAGATATTTTCTCCTAAGTAAAAATAAAATAAAATGAAATAAATGATTCTCAAGGCAGGTCGGCCTTGACTTGCAAATTATATTTTATATTTGTTATTTATCAAAAAAGGCCGACCTAGATGAAGAGTCACCTAGGTTGGTGTATATAAAAGGTGATGTTCTTTCATTTAAGCATCAATTCGAATTCTCATCTTCCATACTCAGAAATTCGCACCTCTAGCAGCAGTCTATTCTTAGCAGCAGCAGTTCAATTTCACTTTTCATAATTCACATCTATCTGCAGTTCGCCATTCCTACAAGCAGCAAAAGGTTGCACTCTTAGCAGCAGATCATCATTTAATAGCAGCAGATTGCTTTCAAGGAGAAATTTATCCACTTGTATCTTAGCATCTAGGAGAGGTGCTATTATTCTTTATATCAAGTTCACCCTTGAGAAGGGTCTGATTTGTAAAGCAGATTTCTGCTCTTATTCGTGAGATATATTTTATTGGGTTTTTTTCCCTCAAGAAGGAGGGTTTTCCCAGGGTAATTTGCTGTGTTCATTTGTCTTATGTGTTGCATTATTGATTGCTTACATTTCTGATCTAAAACTAACATGGTATCAAAGCGGGTCTAAAAAAAGATCCAATCAGATTTGTTTAAGCATTCCAGAGGAGTTTGTCATACACTGTGATGAGGGGTTTGAAATCATTTGAACTCGTTTTTTTTATTGTGATCCTTGTGGCTGAGCGACTCAGCTGTGAAGGGTTTATATAAGGTGGTTTCAAGGCTGTTTGAAGGAGTGCGGTCTATGTGAATATTATTCTCACGCTGAGTTCGTGAAAGCATATATATATGTGTGTGTGTGTGTGTGAATGCTGTTGAAGTAATTTGGTGCTATGATCATGGAGTCAAGGAGGACGTGATTTTCAGTCTGTATTCAAGAGTGTCAATGACATTTGAGCTTCCTGCCATAAGATTTGAGTCTGCTTGGCGAGTTCTGGTCTGAAACATGAAAGAAGAGACTGAAGTGACAATTTCTAGAACGTGGAATTTGCTTTCTCCTGTAGCAGCTTATTTGGACAGAATTATTCAACATAGGGTGTGACTGTTATTGTAGTAAAGGATCAAGGAATCGATATCAACCTGCTGGGTTATTGTTGGAAGAATTTAATTTGTTGGTGTTCAGCAAATCAAGATTTGTTGTTCTCTAATTACTGTGGTTGTTAAGCAATTTTATTGAACCCATAAATGTGAAAGAAAGAATTCTTAATGTTGGGCAGTTGTCAAGATGTTATCCAAGCTACTGGAGCTCAGTGGGCATTCTGGAGATTGAATAAAATCTTGGGGCTGAGTCTTAATTATTAGCTGATATGAAATCAGGATGAGGGTAAATTGATGGCAACATTGAGTGAAGGTGGCAAAGATGAGACACAGCTACAGGTCTAGCTCAATGGTGTACCAACATAAAGAAGATAAGTATTTTATGCTTGTACCCTTGAATAAGGTTCATGAATTTTATATAGTTATTAATTCATGCAATAACATTGGAATAGTGAATCACGTATTCTTCTAGCATTGGTATTTCTCTTCGGGATAGTTTAGTTCTATGAACTATTCTTAATCTCTCTAAAATTGCTTCCAAGACGGATTGAGGAGCAAAAGGGTGATGAGAGATTGCATAAGGAATTCAAGGGAAGAAGAGTTTGAGGCATCCTGTGAGGAAGTCACGCAGGCTGAAGAAATGATCTAACTTAACTGCACTGGAGACATCTCTCAAAGAGGAAGAACCTATACATATTGCAATCAGTTTCTTCAAAGAGGATGAAATAACATTCAGAGGGAGTCTGACAAACCAACAAAGGCAACCTTAGACGAGGAGGTCAGGTGGTTGATGCAAGTACTTGGAGATTTAGAGGGAGTCACATCATCATGAAGACTTGTTGTAATGTATATTTCTCTGAGACGAAGAAATATGAGGTGAAAGCCCTTGTAGCGTATATTTCTCTGAGACGGAGAAATATGAGGTGAAAGCCCTTGTAGCGTATATTTCTCTGAGATGGAGAAATATGAGGTGAAAGCCCTTGTAGTGTATATTTCTCTGAGACGGAGAAATATGAGGTGTGAGCCCTTGTTCATCTTTGAGACTGAGATGAGACGTCATGTTGAGAGACTCCATGACAACATCACGTTGAGAGACTCTGTGATGAACCCTTTGTACTTGTGTTTTTCCACACATGGGGGTAGCCATGGTGGACGTCATGTTGAGAGACTCCATGACGACATCACGTTGAGAGACTCTATGATGGACACTTGTACATGTGTTTCTTTCCACACATGGGAGTAGCCATGGTGGACGTCATGTTCAGAGACTCCATGATGGCATCACGTTGAGAGACCTTGTAATGAACTACTTTCCACAAATGGGTGTAGCCATTGTGGGGCGTCATGTTGAGAGACTCCATGATGAGGATATCTGGAAAATACCTCCCTAGCTAAGAGGGAGTGTTAGTGTTTGTATCTTAGGGAGATATTTTCTCCTAAGTAAAAATAAAATAAAATGAAATAAATGATTCTCAAAGCAGGTCGGCCTTGACTTGCAAATTATATTTTATATTTGTTATTTACCTAAAAAGGCCGACTAGATGAAGAGTCACCTAGGTTGGTATATATACAAGGTGATGTTCTTTCATTTAAGCATCAATTCGAATTCTCATCTTTCATACTTAGAAATTCGCACCTCTAGCAGCAGTCTATTCCTAGCAGCAGCAGTTCAATTTCACTTTTTATAATTCGCATCTATCTGCAGTTCGCCATTCCTACAAGCAGCAGAAGGTTGCACTCTTAGCAGCAGATCATCATTTAATAGCAACAGATTGCTTTCAAGAAGAAACTTATCCACTTGTATCTTAGCATCTAGGAGAGGTGCTATTATTCTTTGTATCAAGTTCGCCCTTGAGAAGGTCTGATTTGTAAAGCAGATTTCTGCTCTTATTCGTCCTATATATAAGAGATATATTTTGCTGGGTTTTTCTCCCTCAAGAAGGAGGGTTTTTCCAGGGTAATTTGCTGTGTTCATTTGTCTTATGCGTTGCATTATTGATTGCTTACATTTCTGATCTAAAACTAACACTGGAAATGCTATTATTGCCCATTTTGACTCCTACAACTACCAAATTGGTCTTTCCCGCCAAAAGAACTTGTTTATCCCAAGGGTGCAAATCCAAGTTAAACCCATTGATGGATGACGAAAGATGTCATGCCGCCATGAATGCAATGGTTGAAGTTTTAGATGCAAGTAATCCTTCACCAAATCTAGGCCGCCATTTCAATGGATTTTGAGAGATTCAAATTGGTTTCACACACCACATTAATGGCATCTAGTTTTGACTCGAATTCCTACAAGTAATTCAACCACCAGACAAAGTGCTATAAATGAGTTCATTTGATAGAACAACAAACAATCATTTCCTTACTTCCACACGACTACAAACGTTGAGCAAAGTCTAGGGTCTCAACTCCTACAAATCTAATCACCTGTTAAGTAGCATAGTTTGTGAATCTCAAAGAGGTGGGTCATTTCTAGCAAATATTTGTAACTGAATATCTCCTTGGTCATTTGTAGATCTTCAAGAAAACTCCTAAGTGACGAATTGTGACAGCATTATAGACTAAGGTTTTCTCTCGCAACATTTGCTAGTGTGATTGTAATACAAATTTGATGCATGTTGTGGCATTCTAGGTCACTGCATTTGTAATGGTCATTTTGATATTGCATACTGATTTCTAGAGTTTGAAGAGGGATTATTAAGCACGTTTAGTTGTTATCATATCTATTTTGTTATCTCTATATGTTGCCTCTTTTGGCAAACTATGACTCTGTAACCCAATACAAGGCAGGTCCTAGAAATAATGATCCTCCATGCACTTAGAATTTAAAAACATCTTTAACCCGTAGTTTAAGAGAAGGAAGTTAGTTTGTGTGCATTTCATAATTCAATATTATTCCCAGGGAAACATCTCTAGCAAGCTTCAAGATTTTTTATCCTTAGAAAATCATGTGATTGCATGTCTTCTTTCAATTTGGACTCAGCTCAACCCAAGAGGGTATTCCCAAAGGTATCCTTAACAAGATTAGCACAACCGAAAATAGATAAATTGCAAACATAGTAGTAGTATTTAGTGTATGCTTGGTTTTAAAAGTTGTCACCAAACTGATGACTACCCTACTGCACATATAACCTCTATTAAGCTGATGAAGACATGCAAGACATGATTCAAAAGAATATCCACTCTCAACAATTGGCCCATCATCACTCACTCTTTGTTGATGAATAGATCTATCCACCCTTCAAGAACAACCTTTCTTTGGCCTTGAAGTGGATTGGTCCCTCTAGAAGTGTGAGCAGCGATTTTTGCACCCAACATGGATAAGCACATTAGAAATTAGGCGTCGAGCTTATTACTTTCAAAAGTGTCCTCTATTCATTTGCAACTAATTGGGATGTCTTTGTCAACTCATAAGAGTTCACTAAAGTCATTATCAAAGAACAAATTAAAAGCCCTCAATAAGGAATTCCTCTCAATTTCTCATAGTTAGAGGATATTTAGGCATTCTATGCAAATTTGTGCAAGGTCAGTTTATTGGTATAGTAATTAAATTTTTTACCAGGGGTTGGTAACTAATTTTTACTAACAATGATTTACTATTTACTAGGAAGGAATCTTGGATGTTAAGGTTTTTTTGGACATTCAAATTCCTATGAGGTTGTTTTGTCGCCTTGTGTGGCTATTATTAAAGATAATAAACACCAAGTTGGTTAGAAACTAACAACAACCAGGTGTCCAAATCATGTAGGTGAGTAAAATAGTCGCAGCCTACATTAACCTATGACATTAATGCTTGATTTAATCAAGGAGAGGCGTTGGGATTTCATAACCAACTTGGAAACCCCATTTTGGGGGTGAAAATGCTATTTAAGTAGGCCTTAAAGTGGTAGTATGTGTATGTAATTCGCAAGAGTGATAAAACTCTGTTTGCAGGTGCTGAAAGATTGAAGATAGAGGAGGAGAAAGAAAGGATTGTATATAATCTCTATTTTGAAGATAATACAGATCTAGGCCTTTCTTCTTGGTGGAGCTTTTTCCCGAAAGAGTTTCTCCATGTAAACACTATGTTATGTGTTTAATTATTTTGTGTTAGTTTTATGTTCAAATGTAATGCACAGAAAATTAAATCAAAATCAGACACAATAACACAGCAGATACCCTGGGAAAACCCTCCTCTTGAGGGAGGAAAACCCAGCAACAAACATATCTCTTATATATTTATGTAATGGCAACAAGTCTCTTTACAATGAGGCCATACACAAGGCCAATATTCAGCACCAGCAATGGCTGTAATAACACATAAGTAATCTGCTCTTACTTGACCTTCAATCTGCACTTCGAACCTTCACAATCTGCACTTAGAATAAATCGCACTTCTCTCTTGAAGAGTTCGCACTTGAATGAAGAAGGAGATCGAACTTGATTGATACACAAATGAGAGAAAGTGACCTATATATACATGTTGCTTAGAGGGGTCGCACCTTTTCAAGAACAAGGTCGGCCACCATAAAAATAATTACAAATAATAAATAATAATTACAAAGGAGGTCGGCCATCTTAGAGATATGTTGCCATTAAATAATCACAAATAAATAAGGAAGTATGAAGCCCAAAGTTGCAATAACATCAACACTCCCTCTCAACTAGGGAGGAATACTTCTTGCTGCACAAGACACATCACCTCGTCGTGATGCCAACCACAATGGCTACAACCATATGTGGAAAAGAAACGATATCACCTCATCGTGATATCAAATATCACCTTATCGTGATATCAACCATAATGGCTACAACCATGTATGGTATGTACAAGTGTTCATCACTTGCGTGATGTTGTCACCTCAACATGACTTTCACCATGGCTCTCCCAGAGGGTGAAAACACAAGTACAAGAGGAATCATCACGGACTCTCTCACGTGATGCTGTCATGGAGTCACACACATGACATCCACCATGGGACAAGTACAAGAGGAATCATCACGGACTCTCTCACGTGATGTTGTCATGGAGTCACACACATGACATCCACCATGGCTCTCCCAGAGGGTGGAATCAAGGGATTTCACCTCGAACTTCTCTCACAGAGAAGAACTCATTAATCAAGGGATTTCACCTCGAACTTCTCTCACAGAGAAGAACTCATTAATCAAGAGATTTCACCTCGAACTTCTCTCACAGAGAAGAAGTCATTAATCAAGGGATTTCACCTCAAACTTCTCTCACAAAGAACTCATTAAAGAGGATCACTGATACAGAGACTCCTTCTCAATTAAGGTTGTATTCTCCACCATACCAAGCTTATCTCGAAAGTACACAAACTTTATCCTGGAGAGAGGCTTGGTGAGAATGTCTGTCGTCTGCTCATCAGTGTTGATATACCTCAACTAAAATGCTTTCCTCAATAACATGTTTAGTTTTGTCATGAAACACAGTATTGACAGAAGGCTCCACATAGCTTAATTAACACAATGGATGACAGTCGACTCCAACGATTGTCCAACCAATCCTACAAGGAGCTTCCGAAGCCACACTGCTTCTCAAACTGCCACACATGTTGCAATGTACATGACCTTTGCGGTGCTCAGTGCCACTAAAGACTACTTCCTAATACATCAGGAGATCATCACAAACCCTAAACTGAAATAACATCCAGAGGTGCTCTTCTGATCAGCAACACAACCTACCGAAACAGAATTTGTATAACCATGTAGCTCCAGGATCACACCTGAAGAATATCTTAGCCCATATCCAACTGTCCCACGCAAGTATCTCAGGACATGTTTCGCTACAACAAGATGTACCTACCTCGGTTCACACATGAACTGACTAAGTGCACTTACTGCATAGCAGATTTCAGGTCTAGTGTTAACTAGATACATCAAGGACCCAATCAACTGCCTATACATCATGGGATCCACCAGGTTTGAACTAGTTGCAGCCTCCTTCAACTCGTGCAAGTTAGTTTCCATAGGCGTAGACATGGATTTGCAATCCATCATACCAAATCTCTTCAAAATATCAATAGTAGGCTCCCTTTGAATCTTTAAGTACTTGCATCAACCTTCTGACCTCATCATCCAAGATTGCCTACAGCGCTTGCCTTAGATAAATGTTTTCTAGTGCACACCTCTAGTACTGTAGAGAGTTCAAGGTTGACCTCCTCGACCTCATTGCAGATCACTCTATTCTGAATAGGTTTGCAGAGCTACCAATGACAAATCCAAATGGCAGTTTTGAGCAATTTTGATCTTAGCGGCCAAAGGGATCCTCTAAGAGTTTAGCACCTAGCCTTGCAATATAGTAATATTCACTTAATCTCAGTGAGTTACAAAGCTCCCTCTTGATCCCTGCTTCAGAGATTGCAAAGAAGTCTTCTGGAAGTGAACTCCCTCTAGCCATCAACTCAGTCTCATGGCTGCAAGTTGTGACTTCACGCTTGATCATTTCTTTGGTCAGCATGACTTCCTCATAAGATGCCTCAAGCTTTTCATCACTAAGAAATCTCTCTATCACTTTCTTGCCCCTAGATCTTTCTGGAAGCATTATAGAGAGAGATTACTAACTGTTTATAACTATGCAAAGAAATATCAAGACTAGAATCATACAAGGTTTATTATCTCAGGTTATAGCATGAATACATAAGAATTTATGAACAATATTAAAACATGAATAAGTAAATCAACCTAAAGAGAAATATATCAAAAAATCAGAATGAAGGAATAAAGAAACTTATCTTTATTGAATTTTGATATAACTCTTTCTTCCGTCTTTTACTCCTCTCGAGAGCTAAACTCATCACAACAAAAGACAATCTGAACAACTACAAATTTCTTAAATGCATTATGTAGTTAGCATGTAGAACCAACTCTCTCCAAGAGTTCAAGGCTCTATCACAGTTCATGCATTAGAGAATGATATCGATGTGACCAACTAATCACCATCGAAATTGCAATTCTCTTTTTATTTCAGAGTCACTCAAAAATCTTCACAACTAGCATGAAATAACTTGCAATAAATGAAATTTTCAAAGGATCTTATGCTAGAGAACACAATTCAAGAGAATGTGTATCTCTCTTTACTAATTACAAGATCCAACTAAATGATATAACTCAACAAACAAAGAATACTTATCTCTTTAAATATTTTGATGGATGCAAATACTAGACACAATAAGATACGCCACTCTTGCGTACAGATCAGCACACAACCTTCACGGCTTGATCACAAGCCCATGGCTTAGAATAGAAATTCCCTAGAATCCTTTTGAGGAGAGATCTCATCCACATCTGCAAATGAAGCATGCTAATTAGGCCTGGTGAGGCAATCCTTTGCATAGTGGCCAAACTTGTCACAATGAAAACATTGGACTTTGGAGAGGTCCCACTTATTGAATGTGGGAGCACCATTAGCTCCTTTATCTCTATTCCTCTTGAAATATCCTTTATTTCCACCTTTCCCTTTCTTCTTTGAGGATTGAACGGAAAGAACGTGAATGTCTTCATTTGTAGAGCTTCGACCAATACCTCTCGCAACCAACCTAGACTCTTCTTAAATACAATTTTCCCTCAAACGATCAAACTTGGGAAGTTTCAACCTTGCACTGATTCCTTGAATGTAAGAACTCCCAAGATGAAGGAAGACCATTAAGGGCAAGCATGGTCAAATCCTTGACATCAACAAAATGACCAATAGAAGAGAGTTGATCTCTCAATTCGGAAATCTTCATAAAGTAAGCAATGACAGATTCTCCTTCAGCCATCTTAAAATGATGAAGTTGTTGCTTTAATGCAAGAGCACGGCTTGTGTTGTTGATCTCATACATCTCCTCCAAAGTCTTAAACATCTCCCTTGCCGTCTTCAACTTAGAGACGATTGGTACAATATGATCCTTAACGGAATCAACTAAAATTTTCTTCACCTTGATATCTTTCTTCTTCCACTGTACCTTCTCTTCCTCATCAATAGGCTCGAGGACTTTGCTCTCCACAAACTCAACCAATTCACTTTCTTCCAAGGTGAGCATAATTCTAAATCTCCAAGATGTGAAATTAGATGCTCCCTCAAATCTATCCTCAAGTTTCAAACCGATCACCATCGAGATAGAAGTAAACAACGATGAGAAAGAGAGTAAAGAGTATCGTTGTAATAACAATCTGATCAAGATCTTTTTCAAACCTAGCTCTGATACCATGTTAGTTTTATGTTCAAATGTAATGCACAGAAAATTAAATCAAAATCAGACACAATAACACAGCAGATACCCTGGGAAAACCCTCCTCTTGAGGGAGGAAAACCCAGCAACAAATATATCTCTTATATATTTATGTAATGGCAACAAGTCTCTTTACAATGAGGCCACACACAAGGCAAATATTCAGCACCAGCAATGGCTGTAATAACACATAAGTAATCTGCTCTTACTTGTTGTTCAATTTGCATTTTGAACCTTCACAATCTGCACTTAGAATAAATCGCACTTCTCTCTTGAAGAGTTCGCACTTGAATGAAGAAGGAGATCGAACTTGATTGATACACAAATGAGAGAAAGTGCCCTATATATACATGTTGCTTAGAGGGGTCGCACCTTTTCAAGGACAAGGTCGGCCACCATAAAAATAATTACAAATAATAAATAATAATTCCAAAGGAGGTCGGCCATCTTAGAGATATGTTGCCATTAAATAATCACAAATAAATAAGGAAGTATGAAGCCCGAAGTTGCAATAACATCAACATTTTGTTCCATATTTCTTTGAGTTGCTGATTTATTTTCTTGCGATCTCCATTCAATTATGCAATTGATACTAATTTACAAATGAAATTAGATTTCCATTTTATCATTGTTCACTTTCATTTCTAACATTTGGTATCAAATGTCTGGCCAGCTTTGTTTCTTTGGTGGAAGTGTGAAGTGGAAGTTCTAGTTGAATTTGTTTTGCAGATTTGTGTAAAAGCCATGGCTACATCCTCATCTTGGTTGGCTATTGAAAAGTTCAATGGAACCAACTACGAGTTGTGGAAGCTAAAAATGGAGGATCTCTTTGAAGAGAGGGATCAATGGTTGGTAGCAACAAAGGAAAACAAAACAGACAAAATAGATCAAGATGAGTGTGTTAAGATGGATAAAAAGCACAAGGAACCATTTGTCTTTGTCTTGCAAACTCTATCCTACTAAATGTTTCTAAAGAGAATCTATTGAAACAGTTGGATGAGATCTACCAAGCCAACAGTCTAGTAAATATGTTGCATTTAAAAAGAAAATTACTTTCTCTTAAAATGAAGGTAATTCAATAGCAAAGCATTTAAATTCATTTAATTTGATTTTTAGTCAATTAGCTTTTGATGATGTTAAGATAAATGAAGAACATAAGTGTATCATGTTACTTTGTTCTTTGCCTGAGTCATGGGAGAATTTTATCTTTGCTATCAGTGCTAATCTCAAAGATCCAAAGATGGCTGCTCTTGTTAAAACAATGTTGTCACAAGAAATGAGAAAGAAGGCTATGGATAGCTCATCAGATACTCTTCATGTCAGGGGAAGGTCCAAAGAAAGAAGTGGATTTAAAGGAGATCAAAAGGGCCTAAGGACAAGTCCAAGGGAAGATCTAAGACTCTGGGTAAAAAGAATAAAGTGAAGTCTTGGAACTATAGAAAAAAGGGACATGTGAAAAAGGAATGCAAAAACAAAAAAAAACAATGGAATTCCACCATAGAGAAGTCCTCTGATTCAGGTGATGAAGCTTTGATTTGTTCATGTAATATTATATCTAATGAACATTGGTTGATTGATTCAAGATGCCCCTATCATATGACTCGTCATAAGGAGTGGTTTCCACATATGAAGAATATGATGGAGGATAAGTATACCTTGGGGACAACATTTCATATCCCATTGTTGGACAAGGTAAGGTATAGTTGTGTTTCATTGATGGGAGATTAAAAATTCTCCTTGGTGTTTTACATATTCATGGATTAAGTAGAAATTTAATATTGGTTTCTAAGTTAGATGATACAAGAATACATGTAACATTTGATAAACATGGTTGTAGATTGGTGAGAGGGAGTTTGGTGATAGCAAGAGGGACAAGGATGGGAACTCTATTTAGGTTAGATGCCACCACTATTTTTAACTTTACCAACGTAACTAAGAAAACTAAAAAATTAAAAATACATGTATGTTGTGACACTGTAGATTGAGCCACATAAGTGAGATTGGTTTTAAAACCATCTTAAATAGGAAGTTGTTGGACAATTTTTCTTATTCTAATAAGAATTTTCAGTTCTATGAACACTATGTATTTGGCAAACAAATTAGAACATATTTTTCTTCGGGCAGCAGTAAAGCTAAGATTAAATTAGAGATTATTCATTCAAATGTTTTTGGTCTTGTAGATATTGAATCAATTGGAAAGTCTAGATATTTTGTGTCCTTCATTGATGATGATTCAAGATTTACTTGGATTTATTTTATGAGAAATAAATCTGAAGTTTTCAATAAGTTTAAAGCATTTAAGGCCTTAGTTGAAAAGCAATCAGATTGTAACATAAAGGTTTTGAGATCTGACAAGGGAGGGGAATACTATTTTAAGTAATTTGATGAGTTTTGTGAGCATGCAGGAATTGTTAGACAAAAGACTACTCCATACACTCCTCAACAAAATGGGGTGGCAAAAAGGATGAATTGAACAATTATGGAAAGAGCCAAAAGTATGTTAAATGGTTCACAATTGGATACATGCTTTTGGGCAGAAGCTACAAGTACTGCTTGTTACTTGTTAAAAAGATCTCCTTCTAAGGCTCTTAATTCAATACCTTATGAAGTAGGGACAAGTGAGAAACCGTGTGTTTCACATTTAAGGGTTTTTGGCTATGAGGCTTGTGTTCATGTGCCTAAAGAAAAGCAATCTAAGTTGGATCCAAAAGCTAAAAGGTGTATTTTCATTGGCTATGGTGAGAATATTAAGGGTTATAAACTTTGGAATACACTAACCAAGAAAATTATCTATTCTAGAGATGTGATTTTCAAGAAACTTTGAGCTATTTCTAACCCTAAACTTCAAAAAGATAAAGAAAAAGAAAAGGAGAGTGCACTTTGAGACTAAGCAAGAAGATGCACCTCAAGAAGAACAAAGAGATGGATTTGGGAATAAGAAGGAACAAGAAGAAGAGGGTTCAAATGAAGATTCTATGCAAATTGACAAGGTTAGGGAAGATAACCAAGAAGAAGTTGAGCAAAGTCAAGAACAAGAAAAACCCCATGCTCCTACTCTCAAGGGATCCACAAGACAACGAAACACAATTGACAGGTACAGCCCACCAGATTTTTGTTGTCTATTTGTTTTATTAAGGACCAATGATGAACCTAGCTCCTATACGGAAGCTCTTATTGTAAATGATAGCGAGTCTTGGACACAAGCCATACAGGAGGAGATGATGGCTTTAGACTCTTGTAACACTTAGGAACTTGCACATTTGCCCAAAGGAAGGAAGGTCATTGGTTGTAAATGGACCTTTAAGAATAAGTTTGGAGCAGATGGTTCATTAGAGAGGTACACAGCTAGACTGGTAGCTAAGGGCTACTCCTAAAGAGAGGGAGTTGATTTTGGTGAAATATTTTGTCTTCTTGTTAAATTATTAGATATTGTCATAACTATTGCTAAAGATTTTGAAATTGGGCAAATGGAAGTTCAAACTGCATTTTTGCATGGAGACTTGGAAGAGGAAATTTATATGCATTTATAATGTCTATTTTGAAGATAATACAAATCTAGGCCTTTCTTCCTGGTGGAGTTTTTCCCAAAAGGGTTTCTCCGCATAAACACTATGTTATGTGTTTAATTTTTCTGTTCCATATTTTTTTGAGTTACTGATTTATTTTCTTGCAATCTCCATTTGATTATGCACTGGATACTAATTTATAGTTGAAGTCAGATTTCCATTTTATAGTAGCTCACCTTCATTTCTAACTAATGGTAGGGGTGTAACTTCTTCAGTTTAATGGTGGTGGGTGGTGCTCTCATTCTTTCTCTCTGCTTTCTCAGTTGGCAGTTCTTTTTGAGCAATGTAAGTTTCTTTTATTTGTATTTTTCTCGCTTATGCAATTATGTTCTAACTTCTATATCTAGTGGGTTCAGCCTATATGCCTTTCTGCTGGTAACGTATCTTGTTTGTTACATGGGCGAGGACTACCATAAAATTCCTCGATAAAATTATCAAAAAAAAACACTCACTCCACCAACTTTTGATTCATGTAGCATATGCCATCATTTTTTAATCTCCCTTCAACTTTGGAGGCCACATTCAAATATTTCTATTTTCAGCCATAACTTTCCAAGGACTTGCACCCATACTCAGTCAAAATCCAGGAGTACGTAAATGGATTGGAAACAAACAGTTACTCCTGAGCTTGGTCTGGTACTCAAAAATTGCAGCCATTTTAACCATAGTGACCAGGAATCTCAAGGTCAGGGCCGGGGACTTCATCTCAGCCCCTTTCCATAGCTCTACACGCATCTCGTGCTGACTATATTTAAATGCAATATATCCATACCCCTAATTATATTCACATGTATCCTATTTCAAAATCCCGTTCTCAACACCTATCTGTATCACCCGTCTCAATTACTATTTCAACATGTAAATAGTAGTCATCGTGGCGATCTCTCCACCTTACTAATACACCATCGCCCACTGAACTTTATTTCCTTGAGACTATTTGTAGTTCAAAAGTCATTTTTCAAGCATTGATTGGAAAATGACCAATCCAAGAATACGAAAACTGGTGGACAAAAGTTAAAGTTTTACAATGATCATCTACAACTTACTCAACAGTACATTACCAAAAGAGATTATGGAAAAAACATTCTGTCCCCGCATAAAAATCTCTATAATTCGTGTACCCGATGCCTGCGGATTGCAAAAGGTATCAGAATATTTACCCTTCAAACGAAAAAGAAACTCGAGTTACCCTAACCACCAGTAAACTGCTACAATGACATGGGGTTTCTCTGTGGATAAACGGGGACGTTAGACGTAGACAGAAGTTGTGATTGATAAAATGAAAAAATGAACCAAAAAATAAAAATTCTAAAGCACATTGCATTTTAAGTTGTCTCCCTTTAATGAAACCTGTGAAGGAAAAGTGAAAAATAGAACTTGCTTACTTCGATTAGCTATCTTTGAGGCGATGTCTTCTGAGGGGAGCCAAATGAAGTGGAAAGGCGAGTCATGGTGATGATGTGGCGGAAGTTTCCACTCAAGTTTAGCGGCGCCAAAGAGCTTAGCCAATGCTTCCACCTCAGGTCTCCTGTAATCCAAAAGCCTGTGAAAAAAATAACACAAATACCACATTTTCGACTTCTTCTTTGAACACTCTTTTACGGACTAAATAAGATCATCGCAGGAAAAGAATAGATTGAGATTCTTGTGTTGAATGTTTTTAAGCCAGACTTATCCAGCTCCTCTTGCTTGAGAGTTCTTCTGAACTAGCGTGTGCCTTGCAGTTTTCAGATTCTCTTGGTGGTGTGTCGGGACCCTGTGATTTTTCAATTATTCTGTAAGTTTTTCGTGTCTTCACGGGAAGTCAGTGGGATCGCAACTGAGTTTAACCGTAATAAGCATTTGGGATATACCCTGTTTTGCAAGGGAATGAGCGGATTTAGGTTACAAGTATTACCTAGTAGCTTATGGTCCCGTGAGGGAGCGGGGGCTTCTCTCAATATTTTAGTATAGTAGAGAGAATTTTTTCTAAAATCAAATTTTTAATTACATTAAAAACTAGTAATCGCACCCTCGTGTGCAATGGGTATGCCGAAGATTTGTGGAGATAAATATATTAATTTATGATATTCTTTTTAAAATAAATGAAGGTATGTATATATATTATATTGTCACTTCATTTTAATTAACAAAATATGATTTTGAACTATTCAAAGAAATATCCACTGTATTATTCATAAGCTTTGTAAAGAACAATGTATTAAGTTTAAGATATGAAGATGATCCGAGCTCTATTGTTCATTGCATTCAACGGTGTAGCATCATATGCTATACAGTTTTGACATTTTGTCTTTAAAGTACAAGAACTAGTATAATTGGTATTTTTACAAAGGACAATAACCAGTACAATGGCTGAAAAATGCAAAGAAATATCTACTGTATAATTCATAAGGTCTGTAAAGAACAATGTATATTAAGATTAACTTATGAAGATGATTTGATCTGTACTGTAGGTATTGTGAAAATAGCTCTGGAAACCATTGCATTTGCAGCTTGAGTAGTAGCTGCTATACATTTAATAGTAAATAAAGTTGTGAGGAAAGTTGTCAACAAAATAGTGTCAAGAAGAAGGAAAATATAGTTAGCCAAAAATGTATACTGTGAAATGAACATTAAATTTTTCACAGAAATAATGGCAAGTGAGTTACCTCAAGTTGAGTTATGAGGAAAGGTCTGGCAATGATTGCATTTAGAGCTGCTATTCATTCAATAGTAAAAGATGGTGTCAGGAAAGTTGTAATTAAAACACAAGAAGAGTGATATGGTCGTGTATAGATTCTGAAAAAAAAAATTGACTGAAATAATGGCAAGTGAGTTACCTTAAGTTTCAACACACATTGTGTCGAGTTGTGAAGGATGCCAAAGAGAAAAATAGTTGTTCTACCAAATTTAATATCATTCAGTAAACTATTACAAATTGTGGTCACTACAGTAGCTGCATAGATGTAATGCTCATCTTCCTCCCATGTTTTGGAAGGCCTAGAATCATCCTTGGTATTGATGAACTTTTCCCCCAGCATTAAGCCTAGAAATAGTCTCTAGTTTCAACACCACTAGTTTTGAAATCCAATTAGTATTTTCTACAACTACTTCACACTAGGTTCATAAACGTTGGGAAACATCTATTTCCATATGAAACACCTCAATTTCATTAATGAAATCAAAGGAACCATAACCAGGAGCAAATATTATCACAATATGTCTACTAAAATTGGCCACATTGATAGCAATAGTTCATTATGTGAACAATCTTCAGGGTCCCACTTGCAGTGTATTGCAAAATGATGTACCTATTGCTTGTTTCATTATAAATATTTAGATTGGCTAAAAGTTTCAAAGACCTAAGATTTATAGAGAAAATGGATGAATTCACTCTGTGATTTGTGAAAGAAAATGAAAAAGAAATGAAGTCAGTACCAATGGAGATAGGGGCTAACCTTAAATTTATAATTGGTCACAGCAGTGATAACGTGCTCAATGGCATAGACACTAAGATAAGTTGCATTTGCATTCACACTGGAAACAATTGTAGTGGTTCTGCTTGGATAAAATTTGACATTATTAACCAATAAATTCCCCTTTCGTTCCCTGTCATTCTCTAGAGTGGTAAAACTTGTTCCACCCTCACTCAAAAAACTACCATCTGCTGAAAACATCAACAACATTGATAGAGGGTGCATGTGAAGATTATTCCAAAACTAAGCATTTGCTTCAAATACTGCAAAAAGGCTTCTTTCTTGTGGCAGAATAACAAAATAGGCAACAAAAGATAGACCCAATTGCAAGTAACTATTTTCATCTTCTCAAACTAGCAAATGCTTGGAATTAGCATGGAAAATAATGGTGATGTTGATTTCAAAGTTCCACTTCTCTCAAGTTTTGAGGTGTCTCTCTAACTCTGCTTCTCTCTCTCCCATGCATAACGCGAATGCATTTTCAAATTAATGCTTCTAGGTTACAAGCAGAGTTTTCATAGGACAAATAGAGACGAACCAAAGAAAGAATTCCAGAGAAATCAAATAGGGCAAATGACTTACCTGAAGATTCTGCAAAGCTTGGAGATGATTGAAACGTCTACAACCGCTTAGTTTCCATCAACTTTTTACTATCTTCAGGCCATCCGCTTTTATGCCCTTTCTTTCAATGTTTTTAACCTTATGAAATGAAAACCAGATGTCTTTGCTTTCCCATATTTATTCTGGCGTTCTCATTTAAAATAGGGCCTTCTAAGTGAAAAGTAGGGTTTTGTGGCAGTGCTTTGTATATTCCATTAAAAGTGTTAATGGAACCCTATTTCAGCTAAATGGACATTCTATGTGCGTATCCAGCTAAATTCTTTGAGGTTTTCTAATATAGAGATAGAGATGTAGATGGAGATGAGGAGAGGGGTATGGACAAGAGAGGGAGAGATAAAGAGAGATGAATAGATAGAGATGTAAGAGAAATATTTGAAGAGGGAGAGGGAGGGAGAGAATGAGAGAGGGAGAGATAGATATAGAGATAGAGAGGGAGACAAATAGAGAGACATACAAACAAAGAGAAGTAGAAATAGACAATTGAAGATGGAGAGAAGGAAAGTAGAGAGAGAAAGAGAAATAGGGGGAGATAAAGAGAGAGATAGAGATATATAGGAAGAGAAACAGAGATATATGAAAGGAGAAAGGGAGAGAGGTAGAGATAAGGGCCTCTATCTTTATCTTATCTCACATTCATTATTTCTCTTTGTCTCTCTATCTTCCTTTTTCTTTCTTTATCATCCTCTCTCTCTTTCTTAATCTCTATAATTTTTGTTTATATTTGTTCACCCTTTGATGTATTTTGTATCTAATATATATTATTAAATATAAACATAATATAGATTTTATGCATAACCTAAATAAAAAAATATAACATAGTTAATATAGATATATAATTCTATTATATAATAATATTTGTTAAAGTATATTTAATAATATATATTGTTAAAATAGAATATCATATATAACAATAAATAATTATATTTAATTTAAATAACAAATTTAACTTCAAAAATTAATTTGAACTTTAGTAGGTGGTATAATACCTCTCCCTAAAAAAATTCATTTGTTAAATTTATTATAAATTAATTTAAATTATAATATATGGTAAAACATATTGATTTTATTTATTTAATAATATATAATAATAAACATAAGATATATATTATATAATTAAATTGCATAAATAAGATTAAACATATATTATATGTACTTTTAATTTCTATATAATCAACATATAAAAGAATTATATTATATGCATTTTTTATTTAATAAATTATAAAATGTAGTATTAGTATTTTTTTTGGTACTTCATACATAATTAAAATATATTATAGTACGCATATTATATGTATTTTTTTATTTAATAAATATAATAAAATGATCATAACTACTATATATTTTATAATATATAATATTAATATTATACTTTTTAATCTCTATAATATATACAATATATTTATTAATAACATATAAATAATATATATTGTTAATAATTATAAATAATATATGATATAAATATATATTATAAATAATTACAATAAATATTATAATATCAATGTATTTTTTGAATTAAATTCATTAAAAAATATCTTATGTAGATAAATATAAAATTATAAATAAACAAAATTTAAAATAAATTTAAAATAAATTATAATTTTCAAACTCGAACATTACTTTGCATTTAAAGAGGAAAAACAACGCAGCAGAATTGGAAACCGCCATTAGAGAGAGTTCCAAAGTGTTTTAGAGAGTTCCAAAGTGTTTTTGTTCTTGTGTAAAGATGTTTGTGGTTTAACCGACGCAAAGCACTAATGCCAACAAAATCAAAAGCTTAAGAAAAATAGCGTGGTCATACGGGTGGGTAATTGTTGGCACATTTCTTTCATGTGCCACATGGATGTACCGCATTGCGTTATGGTGATAGGTTGTCTTTACCCATCGATTAAGCAATCTTAAGTGAACGATTAAGAAGGTTTTGTAGTTTGTTGGGCTGCTTACGTGATAGGATGGAGTTCCTGGCTTTTTGGCATTTTGCAGATGGTCTGCGCGAGGCGGTGCAACAATGGCTGGGTGAAGATGCCACGTCATCATTGCTTTGCTTTATATTACTTTCCCTCATCATTAATGAGGCAATGCTTGTTTGTTGCTATCAACGATGGGGACGAGAATGAGAAAAAATGAGCAGTAAAATATTGTGATGCATTTAATGCGGGATAAAAAAAAGTTAAAAATATCAAATGAATGAAACTGTTTTCATAGTCGGATAAACAATATGGTTCGTTGATAGGAAATCTTAGCTTGGACAATCTCAGCAACAAGACAAAAGGTGGTTGCAATGCACAAGGACAGGGTACACCAACTCCCAGCCACATTAAATGTGCAAATTAGACAATGTAAAAAATGTCGGTGTAATAATGAACGGTAAAGATCTATTCTAGATGGTCTTGCATCCGTTTTTTATCGTCGATAGAGAAAATGAATTAGCAAACTTCATTGAGGGAACGCCTTCAGTGTAAATATATATATTATAAATTATACATGTGATTTATTAAATATATTATTTGTAAGATAGAAATTATTGAAATGTTTTTTATTGTAAAATTAAAAGTAAATTGGTGGGCGGTTGGGCAGGCGACTACCCACAGAGTGTGGGAAGTCTGTTTTGAATGGAAAGGGTTTGCAGTGGTAGAGGACGTGGTAGCCTTGTCAACGAGGTTGGTTAAGCATTTTCTGAGAATCGTCTAATCGTATCACTTCACGCTGGGTGTTGTTGTGAAACTTTATGGGCTTGTACTCATGGCAAATTTGTTTGGTTTTTAGTTGTCTTGTCATGGATGTTCACTTCACTCCGTTGTGTACTCATTCATCTGAATGGTGACATTGTTTGGTGTTTTGGCGGAGTTCTATGGTGGCAAGCACACTTTGTATAGCGTAATAAAGAAGGTGGCAGTTGAGGCTCATTTTCATTCTCTTTCTGAAGGTGGCAAGGTCGAAGAAATCCATTCCTCTTTTTAGCATATTTTCTCTCTAGTTTCAAGAGGTGGTGGATGATGGCAGAATGCTTGAAATTTATCGTGGAAATGTCTATGGATTCACTAGTGTGCTTTGGAGCGAATACTCTGATTTCCCTAGATTGCAAGGCTTGGTAGAATTCCTTTCGTGTCGTTACAAATCAACACCTCAAGCGCATCCTGCTCAACATTGACACTTTGACTGTGGTGGCCATGAAAATGGTGCTCGAGAAGGGGCACCTAGAGTACAAGGTGACATCCAAGACGGATACGCAAATTGTTTTGATATTTTTGGCATTTGTTATAGATAATCACATGGCTAAGGCAGAAGTGAAGGTTTGCAAGTTGTTCAAGAAAGAATTGTTGGGTGGTTTGGAGGAGGTTCTTAAGGCAGCGATACCTGGTAAAGGCATCCAACACCCATGTGACTTGGAACTACTAAAAGCCCTGGGTGAGGTCGTTAAATTCTACCCACTCTTATTGGATTTAAAGGGTATGGCCTTGGTCAGACACAAGATGATTGTGGCGATTAGGGTGAATTTTATGAAGAAGGTGGTGCAGTTGGAGGCAGTAAATGACTTTGAATGGGTTCAAGAGTTCAACGCTTTCGCCAAAGCCAATGGTTACATGTAAGTGGTAGGTACTCTTCTGGCTCTTCCGACAAATTGCTCAAAGGTAGGGTGTCTAGTTTGGGTCTATGTTAAATTGAAATGATGAGAACAGTGGTATATGTTTTGTAAAAGTTTGGTCTAGGTCTCTCTGTTAATTGCAATGGCTCGGCATAATGTCAATTTTGTAATGGTTTTGTAAAAATCTGATAGCAATGGTGGCAGCAAGGTATGGTAGGGATACGTCTATGCGGGTAATGTTTTGTTTGTAGGTGTGGTAGGGTTTGGTGTCAGTAATTTTTATTGGTTGGATCATGTTGAGCAAATGCATGTAATATTTCCCAGATCAATACAAATCTCTCTTGTGAAGCAAAAATAAAAATAAAAATGAATATATACTATTATTGAAATTATTTTGTTTGAAATTTATTAGAATTAAATTATATCTAAAATTTTGAACTTTGTATAATAGTTGATCTCAACATGAATCTTAGAAGGTGTGTTAGAATTGAAATACACTTCTAAATAGAATTTGAAAGTTTCCATCATGAAAGGGCAGGTGACTCAATGGTGGAAAATCTCACTAGCCACAAGTAGATTATGAGTTCTGAATGTAATGTTTATATTTGATAAATTAATATATGGGTGCAGCCCCTTACATGCCTTTGCATCGATTAAAAAAATATATGTTATATTTCTTACAAAACCAAGCATGTTTAATTTGTACTAAAAAAATGCATAGTTTAATTCAAATTATAATTACATAGATCAGTAAGATTTCACTATACCAAATCTCATAAATAATTACATGGACAATAATGTCAAAGTGAAATTAATTTACCCAAATCAACCTAATTCAACAAAATATCTCAATACTTTTACACATGTAAAACACATAAATCTATTTTTTGGTTTCACCCATTATAACTATACCAATTACAAAATAGTGACAGTATCCACCAAATGAAAATTTATTTATTTTTCTTTTCTCGCACTCATTAAACATGTTAAATGAAGACAACATTAACTTCTTTCCTTGCATATTTAATTTTCACCCAACACAAGTAAAGTTTAGGTCATTTATATTTTACAATTAAAAATCACTAGTCCACCCTTGTTTCTAATGGGTCCTTCAAATTTAATTATTTTCAAAAACAACAATAGCATCATATGACCTATTAAGAACCACAAGTTTGGTTATCTCCAACATATTCTTCAACCATATACCTTGGACCTATAATAGTAGGACAACAAAAGAAATGCTACAATGGCCAACGGGAGCTCACCTCCCAACTATAGGGTTGAATACAACCCACCCCCGAGTTTGGGATCACATTGCAATCCAAGGTTGAACGTGCACATTTCACATTTTTAAAACAATATTTTGACACTTACATTTTTCAACAATGATACACCATACCACATTTCACAATACAAGGTTTTACACAATACAACAATCCCATTGTAACCCACACAACACAAAGTATTCCTACTATGGAATCCTACATAGGGGGAGTGGGGTATCTACCACTAGGGGAAAAGATTTATCCTGATACATATGACATTGAGCACACACATACTCCCATCTCTCCAATATCATTTTATATACAATATTCCATTCACATTTCCCTTATTCCTCCTTAATATACACATAGAAGGACACTCATCCAAAACTTGGCATTATGGGTACGCATACCCAAAATCCCAAAAATGGGAGCCACACCCACTCAAACCCCATCACACGAAGGACCTAACTCTCTTGAGAGGAGGTCAACTTCACACAAGAATCACTTATAAAAACATATGACAACTTATGCAATAATTTCCACCCCACAAAAAATAACATGTTTTCTCAAAAAGATTCACCATTTTTCACAATAATCACATAAGATAAAAACACTCCAATATCAAACATTTGCACAAACATTCAAAAATTTAAAGATGGTTGGATCCTACCTTGAAACACTATCCAAACTTGGTAGATTTGATGAAAACCCTTTAAGCCTCCTTCTCTTCCCAATCCTTCCTCTATGCCCTTCTTCCTATCCTCTCCAACCTAGAAATTTTTCTCTACCAAAAGAAATTCAAGAACTTCAAGAGGGAAAAATCCCTCTCCCTACTCAAGAAAAGAACATAAATAGAAAAGGAGGAAACTTCATCTCCCTAACCACCCCAACAAACAAATAACTTCCCTATTTTTGCCACCTTTTTGGAATGGAAAGTGTGGACATGGAAAAAGTAACCCTTCTACTTTTTCTTATGTTTGGGCCCTCTTTGTTCTTTTAGCTTGATTTTTCCTAGATTTAATGTTGTAATGTGGTCAACACATTCACATTAGGTCTTGGATCCTTGTAAATTATTAATAATTTTAGGATGTCTTATAAAGGTGTTGTGAGGTGTTGTAACCCACTTTCACACTTTTCTAGGACCCTTTCATCATAATTCACTTAAATAACCCATTTTTTATCACTTACCAAGTCTTATTTTAAAGTGTTGTAAAGAGTTGTAACAAACTCTCACACTTTTCTAGACTTTCCATTACTAATTCAACCCTTTCTTATGTCTAAATGACCCCTTAATGCACTTTTCAAGCCTACTTAAGTGTGTTTTGGAGAATATTCCCATTAAACCTCATTAAATGCACTTTAATTCCCGGCACCCAGTGAAATTGCCTTGGTGGGACTAAGTAGCCACTTGGGGCGACTTAGTTGGCAACTTAGTCCCACTGGGCACAAAAATCAAAATTATTTTAATTTTATGGCGGGATTTTATTCTCTCACCCTTGAAGTCGGCATGTGATGTGTTATTTTTAAGAAATTTTGTATAATCAAGTACAAATAAAGGGTTTTTCTCTCACTTTAACCCCCATTCATCCAAGTCTTCACTTATTCATTAAAGCATCATAGCATTCAAGCATCTTAGGCAATTATCAAGCATCTTGGAGCAACCATTAATATATCTTCAGACTTCAACATCAAGGGTTTAGTGAGTTTATGACATTGCATGTTATTTGTTCATCATCCTCTCTTTATTTCATTTCAGTTTCAAGGGTTTGATTACCAAACTAGGGTTTGACCAAGGCAAACCCCTATACTCTAACCTTTAACCCCTTTTCCCATCTTTGCATGTGTTTTTTAGAGGTCTTGTATACATATTTGTGAAAGAGAAACGTGATAAAAGGTGGTCAACAACTCATAAAAGTCATTCAAGTCAACAAAGGCCTAATTGAAGCTTGGAGACCTCTTTCAGCCCAATTTTTGCAGAATTTGAACTAGACACCTGTCAAGAATAGAAGTACATACTCATAGCTACAGATTCCTGCTCTAAATTTTTTGAGATTCCCAGGTGGACTAAGTCACCATCTTTGGCAGATTAGTCCCACTACCAAGTATAAAAAGTGATTTTTGTATTTTTGGATACCCTTTCAGCACAAACCTATTCTGACATAATCTCCCTGAAACAGGACTAAGTCGCCCAACTTGGCGTAAGTGTCCCTAGTCAACATTTCCAGTCAACTGTGTAGGATTCCAGAGCTTCTCTGCATCACATTTCAACTTCCAAGTGCACCTCTCCAATTCTATTTATTTTTGTTACTGTTTACTTGCATTCGTTTTATCATTTTGCATATCATAATGTGTTTTCAAACAACTTGCATTTCTTAGGTTTTTCATTAGTAATTCATCTACTTTCCATTCATATTGCATTGATTTTGAGTGTAGAAATTTCCCATTTTGGCCCTTCTTTCTCCTTTTAGATGAAAAACCCTAGAAGTGCAAGAAAGCCTTAAGGGGTCAAAATCTTTGTTTACATTTTGGTGAAATGACTTTAGAACATTTTTACTTCTGATTTCAAGTGTATCCTAGGAATACCTTGCATCAAGATTGCATTAGGGTTTGCATTGTTTCATTGCATCCTAGGGTTTTAAAAACTGCATTAGTGAAAAGCTCATATAGCTTGCATTTTTGCATTACATTTCATTGAAAAACACCAAAAATTTGCATTTTCATATTGTACACCTACATTTGAAAACTTAAAAATCATAAAATTGCATTTAAAAATTTATAAAAATCTCAAAAAACTCACTATTGGGACTAATTTTCCACACTAGGCAACTTAGTCCTCCTGCACATTTTGCACTATAATTTTTGTCATTTTTAGAGCATTTTTTGCATTTCTATTTTCTATTATTACATCTCTATTGTTGTTTCTAGATTTTCTATTTTATTCAATTTCTTGCATTTAGTTTACTTTCTTTCATTTGCATCATGGCTTTTTTCTTTAATCAATTTTGGATGTCATTAAAATCTTTATTGTACATGTCAAATTGTGCCTTTGGAACTGATCCTAATGACCTTGAGCTTCCTCATGCTCCCTCAACTCCTCATGAATGTCTTTCTCATGATTTTGAAATCATTGGAGAAGATGATGTCAACATGAATAAGTTCTTAAAATAATGCCTTGACAATCTTGAAGCCAATGCGTCCTTTTATCCATCCATGAAACCACAAGACCTTCCTACAGTATCCCCTCCTGATATGTTTGGATACTTACATCCTGAGACAAATGAAGGACCTAAGTTCCCTCTCATAGGTGGACCTAGTTCTTTGAAAAAAGAAAACACGCAACCATTCTATAATAACAAAGTCATTAGTACTCCGATCAACCTTGAAGAAACTTATGACAAAGGTTTTACCATCTTGAGAAAACAAGGTTGTGACACAACAACTGAACATGAAATACATCAACTTTTTGAGCAAGTAACAACTAAATAAAACACAAAGGGGATAGGTTATCAAGATCCCCCTCATGACCATCAACCTCCTACAGAATATCTAAGGCTTTGTGATGATGGCACGGTGATCTTTGACTCTCCCCTTGACTTGAACTTCCTTCTTCCTCGTGAACAACCCTTGACTAATCACAATGATAAGAATACAAGGATCCCCATGGGTTCTCCTCCTTCAATTCATGAAAAGGGTGAATCTAGTAAACATAAACGACCTTATAAGTTGAAAAAAGTGAGGTTTCCTCTCCATCCACCACTTGAATGTGAAAGGAAATTACAAATATTTTTAAACAAAGAACTCATAAAATTACCTCCTATGAATAGGTTGGTAATACGTCCTAAAGATTCCAACATACCATATTGTAAATACCATTGTGTTCTTGGACACTGTAGTAATGAGTGTCATACATTGAAGGAGATATTGAGCAAGTATCACTTTGATGACACTGATTGTTATCCCATAATCCCATAGTACACTTTCCTACTCCTTGGCATGCAATAGTTGTAGAATTTTCCATTCTCATTATTGCATGCCCCTCTTCCCATCACTTATCTCAGCTCATTCTTGCCTTGCACTCAGTGGGGGAAAGAATTTTTTAGCCTTGTCCTAGTAAGCCATTTGTCATTTTCCCCTAGCCATGTCATTCATCTCCTGCTTATACCAACTGAGATTGGGAGGCAAATGACTTGCTTGTTGTGTGACTGGCATTTTCCTTACCAGTCTTTTTCATTTTCTTTGGTATGATTGCATGTGTGTAATGTGCTCCCCCGTGATGTGTTGTTTGATGCTCTCTCTCTCTCTCTATCTCTCTCTCTCTCTCTTTGTGCTATTCCTCTATTTGTACCTTCATTCTTCTATATGTCGTACATTGCTTTTGCCTTTTATCTATTTTGTTTTTGTTGTGTATTTTCCTTTTGGGGATGACGCAAAGCATTGAGACACCTTATGTCTCTTCCATGTTGACCCAAAAGGCCCCTTTTCCTTTTTCTCGTCTTTTCTTGTGTTTTACTTTTAGGGATGATGCAAAATGTTGAGACACCCTTTGTATCTTCCATGTTGACCCAAAAGGCCCCTTTTCCTTTTTTGCTTGTCTTGTGTTTTCCTTTTAGGGATGACACAATGAATTGAGATTCCCTATGTCTCTTCCATGTTGACCCAAAAGGATTTTTTTCTTTGTTTTCTCTCTCTTTATGTCATTCTTCTAGTTCTATGTATTTGGGGAATGATGACAGTTCTGAGCTCTTTAATAAAACATTGCAGCAACGAACATACTGACCCCAAATCCATAGATCCCTTATGTGTTTGGTGTTTTCCATTTTGGGGGCAACTCCTTTTTCCTTCTTTCCTCTCCTTTTTACTTTTTCTCTTGCATGACACAACCTTACTTGAAAACATATGACTTGGCATAGTGGATTTTCAACTTGACTCTCATGTCTTCTTTCTTGTTTGCATCTTTCATTCACTACTTTAAAGTAATTTCTCACAAAACGATGTGTAGCAATTCCTTTAAAGTGGGGGCATACATTGGCATTATCATTTTGAATTTTTTCTTGGTTCTTAGTGCAACCTTATTACTTCATACAATGTGTTTGTCACTTTGTGGATGACATTGGGTGTGATTTCCTTCATAAGCATGATCTATCTTAGCATATTAAACATTCCTCTTAGTGGCCTGATGTGACGCACTGCATCCCCTAAGTTATGAATTTTCTATCCTTTGATTGGTTCTCTTTTGGAGACATTAGACACAATGTTCCCTAAGTTAAGACCTCGCGTGAACTAAACAAGAATCCTTTGAACATTTTCTTTGTATATTGCATATTGCATTTATATTCCCACCGTGCATAACACAACTTACATGTTTGTGATGCCATCACATTTGTTCATAAGTTATAAGCATACGAAGCTTTGCTTGTCTCATGGAGCACGAAATGACATTTTCTTTTGTGGCACCTTATTAAAGTTATCAGGAGGTATAACTTTGGTATGGTTGAGCAGGAAGCCCATTCTAAGGCATGACTTTCCCCATAGCCACCTATGTGTGTGAGTGCATACCAGCCATGAGTTTATGTTTCTCACCTTTTGGGCCTTCTCATCTGGTGGACAACCATGAGTTCCGTCACCCCAGAGTGAGTATGCATTTTCTTTCTGGAAAAATACCCTAGATCTAATCCACAACAAGTTGGACAAATGATTGAACCTTGATCTGATTCCTTCTTTCATCTTTCCCTTTCCTTTTCTCTCTTTTGCTTTCATGTGCATTCTTTGTGAGCTTATGTTTAGTTTTCCATGGGATCTTGATCCTAGGGGCTTGATCATCCCTCTTGATTATCATCATCTCATCTTGCTAAGCATTAGTGCATCGAAACCCCTCTTGATTGCATGTTCAACTACTTTAGTGTGAGTTTGAAGCAAGTTCATCCTCTCACTAAAGTGGGGGCTAATTGTCGACATGGAAAAAGTAACCCTTCTACTTTTTCTTATGTTTGGGCCCTTCTTGTGCTTTTGGCTTGATTTTTCCTAGATTTAATGTTTTAATTTGGTCAACACATTCACATTAGGTCTTGGATCCTTGTAAATCATTAATAATTCTAGGATGTCTTATAAAGGTGTTGTGAGGTGTTGTAACCCACTTTCACACTTTTCTAGGACCCTTTCATCATAATTCACTTAAATAACCCATTTTTATCACTTACCAAGTCTTATTTTAAAGTGTTGTAAAGAGTTGTAACAAACTCTCACATTTTTTTAGACTTGTCGTTACTAATTCAACCCTTTCTTATGTTTAAATGACCCCTTAATGCACTTTTTGGCCCCACTTAAGTGTGTTTTGGAGAATATTCTCGTTAAACCTCATTAAATGAACTTTAATTCCTAACAGCCAGTAAAATTTCCCTGGTGGGACTAAGTCACCACCTAGGGTGACTTAGTCCCACTGGGCACAAAAATAAAAATTATTTTAATTTTATGGTAGGATTTTATTCTCTCACCCTTGAGGTCGGCCTGCGAAATGTTGTTTTTGGGAAATTTTCTATAATCAAGTATAAATAAAGGGTTTTTCTCTCATTTTAACCCCCATTCATCCAATTCTTCACTCATTCATTAAAGCATCTTAGGCACTTATCAAGCATCTTGGAGCAACCATTAACATATCTTTAGACTTCAACATCAAGGGTTTGGTGAGTTTATGACATTGCATGTTATTTTTTCATCATCCTCTCTTTATTTCATTTCATTTTCAAGGGTTTGATTACCAAACCAAGGTTTGACCAAGGAAAACCCCTATACTTTAACCCTTAACCCTTTTTCCCCTCTTTGCATGTGTGTTTTGCAAGTCTTGTATGCAGATTTGTCAAAGAGGAAAGGTGATAATAGGTGGTCAACAACTCATCAAAGTCATTCAAGTCAACAAAGCCCAAATTGAAGCTTGGAGATCTCTTTCAGCCCGATTTCTATAGAATCTAAACCAAACACCTATTAAGAAGAGAAGTGCAAACTGATAGCTACATATTCCTGCTTCGAATTTTCCAAGATTCCCAAGTGGACTAAGTCACCATCTTTGGCAGATTAGTCCCGCTGTCAGGCATAAAAAGTGACTTTTGTATTTCTGGATACCCTTTCAACACAAACCTGTTTCAACAGAATCTCCCTGAAATAGGACTAATTCGCCCAACTTGGCGTAAGTGTCCCAGTCAACTCTACAGGATTCCAGAGCTTCTCCACATCACATTTCAACTTCCAGGTGCACCTCTCCAATTCTATTTATTTTTGTTATTGTTTACTTTCATTTCTTAGGTTTTGCATTAGTAATTCATATACTTTTTCATTTTTTTGCATTTAGATCATTACATTTAAACATATTGCATTCATATTGCATTGATTTTGAGTGTATACATTGCCCATTTTGACCCTTCTTTCTCCTTTTAGGTGAAAAACCCTAGAAGTGCAAGAAAGCTCCAAGTGGCCAAAATCTTTGTTTACAAAAAATTTAAGGTGTTTAAAAATATTTTTAATGGTATTTTAAGGTTTAACATACCCCTCACTATACCTAACACGTAAGGTTAAATTTTGATTATAAAAACTTGATTAATCCACTTAAAACTCCTAAAAAGAAACATTGTAAAACAACTCACAAAGACTAATAAAAATATATCATTCTCACAAATAAATTGCATCACAACACACGCAGAACTTTATATAACAACATATTCACATCGCTACATTATAACATATGATCTTAATTCCTCTAAATGAATTAAGATCGATGGCATAAGGAAGAACATATTTTGGCATTGTTATGTGGCCCCAAATTTTTATTGGCAATTCACCTACACACTTGATACATAGATATTAGAATATTATAAGAAATCATAATAATAGAAGCATTAGTAACTAGATCCTAACATATAACAACAATAATATTTTAAATCAATTATCACTTTACAAAATCAAAGTCTACAATTATTATCACTAAATCACATTTTTGCATTTCACATAAAAGAAAACATCTAGTATCACAGTGTATCTAAAACTAGCATTAGTCAACTAAAATCCATCAACTAACCCTATCAATAATAACCAAAATAATCTATAAAACATAATAATACCAACCATGTCTAAAAAAAACATCATCCATAGTACTCTTGTAATAATATCCAAACATATGTAGGAAATCATGAAACCATCATGCAAGAGTCTTAATAATACCAAAGTAACATAGATTCAAAAAGGATCACAAAAGGAAGGTCCTCACATTTGGGATCAATTAACAAACTAAAAAAATCTCTACCAAGAATTGTCCACACATTGCGACACTTGTGTTTCACCTGCACAAAATCCTTTCACTAGAAGATTAAAATATTAATTCTTGCACCAAAGATAGTTATAAATAAAGGAGGCACTTTTTCGTTTGTAATATATCAAAGACTTCATTATAGTGAAGAGGTTCTACAACCATCCATCTTATCTCCTATATCCCATTTCTAGGGTAGACTAAGAAGATGTCAAGGAATATATACAACCATACAATCAATAAAATAATAGATATATATAGAATAAAATGTAGAAATGATGTATATACCTTGTGACATAATGTGAGAAGTAGATTTTCCTTAAGAATGCAAATGACAATGTCCTCTATGGCAGGCATCCCGCCCCTTCTCTATATCAAAAATGACACGCCGACCATGAATCGACAATCTCAAGATGCGCCAAATGTCCTCCAAGGTGACAGTGGCCTCACTGGTGGGAAGGTGGAAAGAAGAGGTCTCACTGTGCCATCTCTCGACAAGCACTGATATCATCCCAAGGTGGGTGCAGATGGGCGCTGTGTAGGCGATGTACCACAACCCCATGTCTTGTAGCTGATCCTGATCTCTGTCACTCAGGTCCCGCAAGTAACCAAACAAATCTCATGACCTGTGCTCTCGAGAATAGAGCTCCCTTGCCGCATCCTGCGTCAAGAAGAGTCATCATGTTAAAAAATTTGAATTTTTTTTGTCGAGCGTCCAAGGAACCACTCCAGCGTCACAATCTGTGAAAGTGTCACAGTTTGATTTTTAATCAAACTATGACGCTAGGGCATAAAAGGCTAAAAGTGCACTACCACAGTGCACTTTCCTTCCTAGCGACATAGTTTGCAAAGATTCTTGTTGATAAAGAACTGCCACATCGCACTTTAGAAATGGCCTTGCCCGCCATGAGCTCAACATCGAAGTTTGGAATTTGTTTTCAAACTCCAAACTCCACCGCTGCGGCATAATTTGACACCGAGCAACACAGTTTAATTTTTAAGTGGTGTTATATAGCGCCGCTGCAGAAGGACTAACTTTGAAAGCATTAAATGAACGTTAAAAACAAAAAGTAAAGCTCAAGTAAGGATCACTTATCGGTGCCCCAATGTCGGGTGGCCGCTGGTACGTCCGGACTCAATCAAAAATGTGCATTGGAAGCTATCATTGCGTGATATCATCAGGAGGTCAGAGCTCAAATCTCAAGGTTGTTAGATGGTCGTGTGTGAAAACGAATTGAAATTGACCCCTCAGAGCCTTTTTAAGCTTGAAAATTAGGGTTTTTCACCTTGATTGGCTATCTTGCTAGGGTTTTGGACCTTTGAGCCTATTTTTATCCAGTTGAGGCCTGTTTTACATTGTTTTATTGCGTTTAGACATTTTTTTGGCCTCCTAGAGCCTTTTTAGACCTATTGGGCACCTTGTCCTCTTTTTTCGTGAGATAACCCAAAAAAATTGAAATTTTCGTCCAATCTCTCGAGGGGGCAATATATTGGCATGTTTTCTCTCGCCGGGTAGTAGTGGGGCAAGATTTTTTTTGAAAATGAAATTTTGGCTTTGATCAAGATCGTTTATTCTTTGAACCAACGCAACAAGTGCATTGCTTCAAAAAGGGAAAAAATGTAGACACGTAAAATATACCGATTGACATTGTGCATCTGATCCCGATCACTAACATTGTTTCATCCTGAATCATCCTTCAGTCTAACCATTTAATCAAATCCCCTTATCTAATTAAATTCATCAATATTCCTCTCTTAATTAAATAAACCAATTATCTAATTAAGTCACCTCTTCTCGGTAATTAAATTAATCATTTTGATCTAATTATCTTATTTAATTAAATAATTTATTTTATTTTATTAAATCTCTAAAGTCTATCTATTAAATTAAATAAATTAAAACCTTATTTAGTTTAATCTAACATCATCCCTTTTAATTAAATAAATCAAAATCTTTATTTAATTAATCTCTTCACATTCTTCTCATTATTTGATTTAAATTAATCCACAAATTTAAGTCAAATAGGTCACATCATTTAATCCCCTTCATTAAATTAATTAAATTTGATTAATTTAATCTCATATCATGTCCCATCCTCCAACTTTTACCACTTGCACATGAAAATAGATTTAATTGATTTATTAAATCTCTATTTTTCCTCAACAAGGCATCTTTTAAAGGAATATTCTTCAAGTTTGAATTCAAAATTTAAGTTGACATGTACATCCAACAAGGCATTTACTCCATCTTACATGTCCTTTGCCTTGAGCCAAGTGGAATTTAATGGTTTTTTTCTTCCCTCTTGCATGTCATTTCAACAAATTCAAAATTCAAAAATAGGCATTTATTGGCACAATCCTCAAAACTTGCACATCCTCCATCCACTCATAGGTTGACAAGTGGCATCTTGCCATTGGTTGAATGTTAGTCACACATTGCTCAATTTTGTACATTCATCCATCAATCTCATCTATAAATAGGAGGCTTCATTCCTCATTTGATTATCCACAATTTATGCAAAGTTACCATGCTAAAATCATTAACAATCCTCATCCATTATCATTGAATCTTAGCTAGGTTATGCAGGTTTTTCCATTGGAGTACTCACCATCCTTCATCAAAGTAGATCATTCATCAACATTTCATCAAGCTTGCATCATAGGAATTGGGAAAGGGCCAATTTTCACATCAAATTGGCACCAATTCCCCCATGGGATCATGAGTTTGCTAGTTTAATTAGGATTCAATCTCTTTTATTGTTATTTCATTGTGTTCTTCATTGTTTTTTTCCTATTTTGAACTTTGTGAATGGATTTCATGGGGAATCCTTGTTCTTGCTTGCATTCCATCATCTAATGTGTTTGTTCTTATTGTTTTGCAGGTATTTGGATTGAGGTTCACACATTTGGCGCTAAAAGGAGGGCATAATCTCATTTTTAATAATATTTTTCTAAAAATCCTGTGTTTTTGTTTATGCACAAGAAAATTCCAACGCTGGAAGCTCAACATCGCCATATAGCACCGCTGGCTCTCCAACGTCACCATATAGCACCTCTGGAAATTCAAATTGCGCTGCTGAAGTCTTCCCACCCAAGATTTTGAATTTCAAACCACGCCGCTTGACCAATCTGACCCGCATAAATTTTCAAAAAAATCAAACAACGACGCTAAGCAAAAGGGTGATGCATTTGAGCTCACTAGTCCGGGTACAAAGCACCGCTAACTGGTAAGCGGCGCTATACAACAACGTTGAGAAATCAAACTGCAGCACAATCATGGGTTGCGCTGCTGACAGGGAGTAAAAAGTTTAGATTTCATTTTAGCACGTGTTTTTTGTCAAGTGATGAGTTTATCTTCTATTTTTTTCTTTTTAACCTCTGTGTGTTGTAGAATCTGACTTGTTTTCTTTCTTGTAGGTTGGATCAATTAAAAACAAAAGAAGGAGAAGCATGATGATGGTAGTTCACAAAATCAAAGTGTTTTTTAAACAATTTAGTGTTTGCTTAACACTCTTAGGAAACTGATATCTCTTCTTACTTAGGATACTAATTTCATTTGTGTGTGATTGATTTTATGCGTGTTAAATATATAAAAACAAATGAATGAAACACACCAATAAGACATTATATCAAAACATAATATTAAAATAATAGAGATGCAAACTCAGTATCCTGTTATCGATGTCGTCCTATCGTCCTCTATCTCCAGTATTTTCATTGATTCCAGTTGGTTCTCAGATAGTGTGCTAGGCTCAACGAACAATCTTCCTAGAGAACAAGATTGAATATGAAATGCATGTAATGTTAAGACATGATTATTCTAATGCTAAACATGATTGCTAAAATTAAAGATTATGATAATGCTATAAAACTATAATGATAATGCTAGAGTGTTATAATGCTAGAATGCAATTAATCTCTAATTCATCTATTGTGTGTTGTAACCATTGCTTGGATTGACAGTGTTATTTATAGAATTTTTGAAAGCTTCTAATTGGCTGATATGATCAACGACTATGAAAATTCCTGGTAGATCGAACGGTTGAAGATGGACAAGACTGAAGAAAAATAAAAGAAAACAAAAAGCAAGATTTGTTTTCTTTTCTAAAAAAAGAGGTAAGATAAGATGATAAAGATGAATTGTAGAAAATCATCTTTTTGTGAGATTATGGAAAGATTTTGAAGAAGATAAATAATGAATTATTAAATTCAATTATTCATTTATGGGTGACATGGAGATTTTTCTTAAAATAGAATATTTACCCCAGATTTGAAGAATAATGGAAGATTTCATAATTAAATAAAATATTTAATTATGATTTTGAAAAGATATGGAAGATATTTAATTAAAATTTTTAAGAAATGGTATGTAAATGAAATTAATTAAATAAGATATTTAATTAATTAGAAGAAAGATTTGAAAACAAATATTTAAACTTAATTAAATAAAAAAGACTTAATTAGATTTAAAAAGTGATAATTAATTAAATAAATAAAGTGCATTTATTTAATTAATCAAGTGGACATTTGAATGTGAAATAATTAAAAATTAATTTATTTAATTATGATAGAAGAATAAATTGAATGAACAATATAATTAAATTAATTAAATTTAATCATATGTAGAAGACTTTAGAGAAATTAATTAAATAATAAATATTTAATTAAATGCCAGGATTAATCAAATATGACCAATTTTATGCATCTACATTTTACCTCTCTTTGAAGTGATGTGTGAAACGTATTGCTTCAAAGAAAATATTCATGCTTTCAAAATTTGTTGTATTTGATTTTTGCCCCTTGATCATTTTTTTTTAACTGATATGCCCCTGATCTAGTTCTGATATGTTTTTGATTGAAAGATGTTGTTGTTATTAATGATGCCCCCTCGGGAGGTAAATCACTGATGATGATATGATTTGTTGAGAATGTTTGAAAAATTTGATGTGATGATGAGATGTTGATTGCGATGTGAATTCAATGATTTGGCTCTCAAAAAATGATGTATTAGGATGCCCCAGTTTGAAAATAAGGTCAAAGTTAGATAAAAAGATAAAAATAAAATAACATTCCACCAAAACTCACCTTTGTTTGACCTTTAAAAGGTAAAAGGGAAAAAATGACAAGTCATTTTCACCATTGACTTTGGGAAACCTTGTGTACTGATAGTGACCTGGCGAGATGGAGATTCCATACCATAGACATAGATTCGAGCGGGCCCATCGATACCAGAGACCAGCTACCTATGGACCATCAGTGAGTCGATCCAACCCCTTGTGCTTTGAAATTTTCTGTTTTGAATTGATTTTTCATGTGTATTTCTATGTATTTAGGTGTAAACAATCCGTTTTAGCGCTTAGAGTAGGTGTTTTAGCGCTTTTGAAAATTGTTTTAGCACTTTCGATATTTGGTGTAGCATATATAGGATTTCATTTTTATTGTGTGCATGTTCGCTGTAAAAGCCAGTTTAGCGCATCTGATAGATAGAGTAGCGCTTATAGGATGCAGTTGGAAAATTAGAACTTTAGCGCATCTAGGAAATAGTTTAGTGCATTTAGGGTTGTCACGCATCCAGTGAATAAAGTGGCACTTTTGATTAGAGTTTTAGCACTTTTAGGGAAATAGTGCATAGAGACAATGATTTAGCACTTCCAGGGCAAAGAACGATGCATCTGAGTTTTAGCGCATCCAGGATACAAAATAGCGCATATGAGTTTTAGCGCATAGAGGCTGCAAATTAGCGCATAGAGGCCGCAAATTAACACATTTAAGAAATGTGTATGTTTTATAAAAATGATGATGTTTATTGCTTCATTGGTCAATAGATATAGAAATGGGTTTGTCATCATGTTGATATAGATAGAAAATCTGATAAAGAGTTGACAACTTTGTTTCCAAAAATAGAAATCAAAGAGTAGATAGTTGATAACTTTGTCTCCCCTGAATGAAAATCAAAGAGTAGATGATTGATATGACTTCTGATAAATTTGCTTTCTGCGATAGAAAACATATTTGCATTTGTGTCAAAAATACAAATAGGATGATATTTTGATTGTTGATAAATTTGCATTCTTGAAAAAGAAAACAAATAGTAATTAATGATAGAGTAGATTGATGTGATATTCAAATAGATAGATTGAGTATTGATTACATGATATGAGTCACCTAGATAGAACACTTGATATGGGTCACTGATATGGGTTCAATAATATGAGTCACTGACATGGGTCATTGATAGATAGACATGAGTTAGATTGATTTGCTTGATTGAGATTGAATCATTGATATGATGTTGATTGATTGTCCTTGTGATAACCAAAAATAGGAGGTTTTCAAAAACCTTCAAATTAGGGAGCGTCACTCGGCAGGGTGGGATAGTATACCAGAGCTGACACCAGATTATATAGCGTTGATAGGGGCATGCAGATTGAGATCATTGTTGTCCATGCCTCTGATTCAGGTCAACATGGGACTGTTGACCGCACTGGTAGAGAGGTGGCATTCAAAGCACAACACCTTTCATTTGTCGATAGGTGAGGTGATTGTGACTCCTGAGGATGTTTACAGGATATTGGGTATTCCAGTGGTAGGCACCCTTGTGTTCTATGATCACAAGGAGCTAGGTGGGACATATGCGCTGAGGAGAGTATATGGTGATGCACACATAGCAGGGTACTGGGTACCATGGGCAGACTTTAGGGGGTATCCGACCTTACCTGCAATTTTGGGTGCATTCATTGGAGGTCTCCTTTGTCTAGATCATTGGTCAAAGGGACTATCAGTGGGATGGGGTAGGATCCTTGAGTAGATGCTGGTACAACCACAGAGATATGCCTGGGGGAGTTGTATGTTGGCTCATCTATATCATGACCTTCATCAGGTGGTGTACAGAGGTTCATCTAGTATATCATGTGGTGTGACACTACTCTAGATCTGGGCATGGGAGCATATTGTTGTGACGAGACCAGCTTGTCCTAGAGTGAGGCCAGCAGGCATACCCTATGTATATGCATATTCGATGTTCCTTGTCTAGCCTAAGCTGGGCAAGTTGGATTATTGGAGACGGTGTCTTGACGATATGGATGCAATGATATGGTGGCCATACCTAGATTGTGAGCCATGGGATAAAAATCACCTTGAGATTCCATTTGTAGGTATTCCTCAATTTTTGATAGGGAGGACCCCATTCATCATTGAGAGGTTTTTGGATTTGTGGGTGCAACGACAATTTGGATTCACACAGGGTATGCCTCAGGGTGTTGCTCACTATGCACGGAGCAAGGATGAGGCAGGATGGGGACCTGACATTTCATATCAGATAGCCTATACAAAGTATATTGCTTTAGCACCCGAGGTATGGGATCATAGGTGGGATATTGTTGATGCTGGGATGTCTAAGGAGTACTCTGTTTATTATCATACACATCCATTTCCATGGTTGACATGTCCTGATGAGCCAACACCCATTTTAGTGGTACCGCATCCAAGGGTAGGGAGATAGGAGGATGTGGCAAGTGGTGAGTAGGCAGCGGTTGGGGGAGAGGATGAGGAGAGTGGAGAGGAGGAGAGCTTAGATGGGAGTGATGGAGATGATGGCAGAGATGAGGGGCAGGTGCCAGTGAGATCGAGGCTAGACATTTTGGGCGGTGTTCAGATCATGTGGAGGCCGAGGACTAGGATTGCGCAGAGGATAGTGATCAGGGTTTCCTCCACCTCTCAGTAGGGACAAATAGATGCTCTGCAGGCCCAGGTGCAAACACTGTAGGGATATCAGGTGCAGTTGCAGAGCCAGTTGATTCAGGCACAGGGTTTGGTCGCACAACTACATTCACAGCTGGCACAAGCACAAACACAGGCACAGGTACCTTAGCCTGCCCAGACCCACAGGTAGCCCAGTTGATAGCAGAGAGGGATTCTCTTACATGGAGGGAAACAGAGGTAGAGGGTATTGCTCAGAGGCTTATGGGCACTGTAGAGAGTGCATCATTGCGAGAGGCCATTGCAGAGGGCTTTGAGATGGCTAGAGAGGCTGAGTACTACCGAGTCAGATATGAGGAGTTGTGTCCTCCTGAGTGTAGAGAGCCTTACCTGCGGTCTCACAGTAGGACCAGGAGCAGGACACAGACAGCCACACAGAGCCTGGGGGTTACCGGGCCTCGACAGGATCCAGATGCAGGGACTAGCGGCAAACCATCATCCTCGAAACCAGTTCTGTCAGGGGGTCCACCAGCCAGCCTTGATCCATTAATGCAGGATTGTTGATACACATCATATTCTTGGAGCATGTATATGGATTTTTGATCATATCTCATGTATCTTTCTATACTTTTTAGTGTCATTGGACTTTTGGACATTTGTATGTATTTTTTGATGAGCGATAATGAGTTTTTGATGATGTGTTGCATTGGATATGATGAAATGAGATGGATATGCATTTATTTCCTTATTATGTGATATGGATTTTGATAAATAGTTTTGATGATTTACTGACTAACATGATTTGTAGGATGATGTGATATGATAATGATATGATGATGTGCAATATGATGTGTACTAATGATCTCATGCAGGTGGATGATGATGGTAAAATGCAATGTGTTGAGATGATATGATATATGATATGAAATGTTATGAAAACATATGGTTTACAAATGATGTGAAAATGTAATATATGAAATTTGTGTTTTTGAATTTTTCAAATGCTATAAATGATGATGATGTGATGTTGTGTTTATGAAATGCATGATGAATATGTAATATGTTTAGGAAATGATATGAATCAAATGTTGTATATATGAAAAATGATAAATATGTAAATGATAAATGGTATGAAAGGATTAATAATGATAAAATGAAATGTAATGATATGATGAGATGAAATGAAATGTAATGATATGAAATGATGAAATGAAATGAGATGATAAAATGTAAGGAAATGTAATGGTAAAATAAGATGAATTATGAAATGAAATGAGATGTTAAAATGATATGATCTGATTGAGATGATAAATGATAAATGATAATTATATGAATAATAAGGATATGAAACTGATAATGATGAGAACATGACATGATGAATGATGATATGATATAAAATGCAATGAGATGGAATGATAAAATGAAATGAATTTGAATGATATGATGAAATGAAATTATATGAGATGATGGAATGTAATGAAATGATTTGAAAATGTAATAGAATGAGATGTTATGTAAAATGTAATGATAAGATGAAAATGAATATGACATGGACATGAAAATGAAAATGATGGATGAGATGATAATGAAAGTGATATGGAAAGGCTTAATGAATAAATAAATGATAAATGATCGGAACGATAGGAGAATGAAACAAAGATGATAAAAATGAAAATGATCAATGATATGCAATGAAATGATATGAACTATGATAAATGAAATGATAATGCAACATGAAGGATGAGAAAGGATCTATATTATATGAAAATGAATGATAAATGCTAAAGTATATAATATGCACAAGACCTAGATGAATTGATAATGATTAATGAAATAAGGATGAAGACGAAAGATGATAATTAAACAAATGTCTAAATGTCCTCCACAAATAGTCTAAAGAGACATGTCCTCCACTGTTGATATGTCTATTAATCCTTTCAAAAACTCTAATGTGAATCTAATATGCATATATGTACATTGATCTAAATGGAATGCAACTAAACAAAACCAAGTGTTTGTTGAGCCTTTTGTTAGCTTTCTCGAATCATCATAGAGAATTTTAAAATGTTGGAAGTATGTACAAGCATCAGAGGGGAAATTAGCACCAATGATGACCTGAGTACAACTTTCATGAGTTTTGATATAGCAAGCGAACACAAGCATCGAGGTATAATTGAACCGAGATGACACGAGCATTTCTTGTATAAACAGACAAAGACTAACCACTTTCTGATGCAAATGTGGAACTGTCATCAATGATACCCTTTGGAAATCATGTTTCACAACATATTTACATCAAATCGATAGTTAACCTCAAGACAACAAACAAAGAAAAATTATCCTCCTTCCTTGCCACTCTAGTTCAATTCCAAGAAAATAGATGATATTGAAAAATTCAACAACCATTGTTCAAAATGTAAAACTGACATTCCAATCATTATTCAGATTTTAGGTCATCCATATATGAGTCATGATATGGTATTTTGCTGAAAATTTGTTGTGATATGGATCAATGGTTGAATAGTTGTTCATGTGATTTGATTGTTTGTTCGCATGATGGAGTTCTATATCATTGTCGAGTTGTTTTGGTAGAACCTGAAAGTTGATTGCCCCAGAGTATGTCAATATTTGCCCCAAGTATTTGACACAACTTGCTGAAATGAATATGTACGATGATCAAGCCACGGTAAGATGTTATCGCTTTAGGAAAATGATGGCAACATGATGCTGGTACAACCCTAAGATGATGGAAAGATGCATGAAATGAAGGCTGAGAAGCCAAGTGCAGAATATGAACTAATAGATGGAGAGCTATAAATAGCGTCTGTTTGCCAGATTTTCACTATTTGTTTTTATTGCATTTTTCTAATTGATTTTTTTTTTGTCACTACCGAGATGCCTGTTTGCCAGGTTTTCACCAAGGTAACCATTTTTTAGGATTTTTTTTGCTATTTTTGTATTTCTTCAGGACCTTTTCTAATGTTTTTGTATTTCTTTATGACCTTTTCTAATGTTTTTGCATTTCTTCAGGACTTTTTCTGATGTTTTTGTATTTTTTAGGACTTTTTATGATGTTTTTGTATTTCTTCAGGACTTTTATAGATGATGATAACTGCTTTAGACATAATACTTTTTCAGGTGCATGCTATTGATGGGTTCGTCAAACAGGTCCCCTTTTGGCGTTGACAACTTGTATGCTCCTGAACCGTATACTACTATGACCACATACAAACCCAGCCAATTAGGTTCAAACTTTCCTTCTCTCTGTCTTGCTGAGTGTGTGGGTTCTCTTCTAGAACAAGATCACCAACCTGAAAGGTACATGGTTTGACTCTATGATTATAGCTGCGAGACATCATTTATTGATAGGATTTCAAATGATCAGCTGCTCGTTGTCTCTTTTCATAAAGAAGTTTCAGTTCTTGCAATCGAGAAACTTTGTATTCATCATCTGTTATGAGACCTTTCAATGATACTCTAAGTGACGAGATCTCAACTTCTAGTGGAAAAATGGCTTATTCTCCATAGACAAGAGCAAATGGTGTTGCTCCTGTTGGCGTTTGGATACTAGTTCGGTAGGCCCATAATGCAGGATTAAGTTGAACGTGCCAATCTTTCCTTGCATCATTCACAATCTTCTTCAAAATTTTAATTATTGTTTTATTTGAGGCCTTTGCTTGGCCATTCCCTTGTGGATAATAAGGTGTTGAATATCTGTTTTGAATATGGAATCTCTCACAAAGTTCGTTAAAATCTTGATTCTTAAATGGTAGTCCATTATCTGTGATGATGGAGTTGCGAATGCCATATCGACAAATGAGATAGTTGAGTATGAATGATGAGATTTGTTTTCTAGTGACCTTAGTGAGAGGTATTGCCTCAATCCACTTGGTAAAATACTCTATCATTGTGATGATGAACTTGTGTCCGTTTGAGGATGAAGGATGAATCTTGCCAATTAAATCCAACCCCCATTGAGAGAATGGCCAGGTTGGGACGAAGGGTTGTAGTTCCTGTGCTAGTGCATGAATGAGATTTCCATGTATCTGACATTTAGAGCACTTCGTTACAAAAGTGAATGATTCTCTCTCCATTGTAGGCCAGTAGTAACCCATTCTAATCAATTTCTTGGATAAGGTTAGTCCACTCAAATGAGTACCACAAATGCCACCATGAACTTCTAGTAAAGCCTTGTTAGATTCGTCACATTCAAGACATCGAAGTAAAGTACCATCAAGACCATGGCAATAGAGAGTGTCAGTGATAAGGGTATAGCGAGAGGATAAGCGGATAAAGTTGTGCTTTTTGTTACGAGATAATTCAAGTGGTAAGATGTCATCTTTTAGGTAGGCATAAATTTTTCCATACCAAGGTGAATCAGATCCTACTAAGTGGCAAATGATTTTTCTTTCAGGTGTGTCATAGGCAGGCGTAAATTATTGTTCCACCAGAAATTCGTAGCGAGCTTGAGTTTCTGGGAGTTGTAACAATGAAGCGATTGTGGCCATAGCATCAGTTGCCTTGTTATCAAGCCTTGGAATTTGTATGAACTTGATGTCTACAAATTATTTCTTGAAATCGTCAACCATTTTCTTCTATGGCAACAATTTGTCATCTTTGGTTTGATAATCATCATTGATCTGGTTAATGACTAATTGTGAGTCACCGTAGACTTGTAATTTTGTGATTCTTCATTCCAATGCTATTTTGAGTCCAGTGATTAAAGCTTCATATTCGGAAATTTTATCAGTGCATGGAAACATTAGCCAATATGACCAAGGAATGGTATTGCCTTGAGGGGTGACAAAAAGTATGCCTGCCCCCGATCCATGTTGAGTAAATGAGTCATAAAAATATAATGACCAAGGTTGCTTTGATTCTATCATGAAGACATTAGCATCTGGAAATTCAATGTGCATGGGATGCTCTGCTTGTAGGGGTGCTTCAACCAGTTGGTCAGCAATAACTTGTCCTTTGATTGCTTTGTGATCACTATAATGGATATCTAATTCGCTTAAGATCATGAGCCATTTTGCTAACCTTCCTGACAATGTGGCCTTGCTTAACAGGTATTTGAGTGGATAAATCTTTTCAACAAGATTGATTGTATGAGTTAATATGTAGTGTCAAAAATTTTGTGAAGCAAAGACCACTGCTAGGCAAGCTTTCTTGATGAAAGTGTAGTTGAGTTCATGACTTGTTAATGTTCAGCTGATATAATAAATTGAACATTCTTTTCCTGTAGAGTCTTCTTGTGCTAACAATGCCCCCAAAGACGTCTTTGTTGCAACAATGTATAAGATAAGTGGTTTGTCTGGATTGGGTGGTACTAGAACTGGTGGGTTCATTAGATACTGCTTGATTTTTTGAAAGGCCATTTCACACTTGTCATCCCATTTGAAAGGAACATTCTTATGTAGTAGATGTGTGAAAGGTAGACATTTATTTGCTAGTTGTGCAATGAATCTTCATATAGATTGGAGTCGTCCCTGTAGTGATCTCAACTGACTAATATTCCTTGGTGGAGGAATTTCCGTGATTTCTTGTACCTTGGTGGGATCTACTTCAATTCCTTTTGCTGAAACTATGTATCCCAAGAGTTTTCCAGATGCGACTCCAAAAACACATTTCTTAGGGTTGAGGCAAACTTTGAACTTTTCCAACCTTGCAAATATTTTGGATAATATCTCGAGATTTCCTTCTCTTGTGTATGATTTTTCTAGTATGTCATCGACATAATCTTCCATGAATGTGTGCATCATGTCATGAAAAATTGTAGTCATCGCTCTTTGATATGTAGCCCCCGCATTCTTTAAATCGAAAGGTATGACGTTCCAACAGTAAGTCCCCCATGGACATGTGAAATTTGTTTTGTCCTGGTCTTTAGGTGCAATCTTGATTTGGTTATATCCAAAAAATCCATCTATTAGTGAATACATGGAATGGCCAACCGTCAAATCAACTATAGTATCAATGCTTAGAAGAGGGAAGTCATCCTCAGGACATGCCTTATTAAGATCTCTAAAATTTGAGCATATTCTAACACTTTTGTTAGGCTTGGATACAATAACTATGTTGGAGATCCATTCTGCATAGTCAATTGATCTTATAAATCCCACATCAAAGAGTTTCTTAAGTTCTTCTTTAACAAGTAGTGCTACATGAGGATGCATCTTTTTAAGTTTTTGTTTCACAAGTTTTACTCTTGGTTTAATGGACAAGTGATGCATTATAAGATCAGGATCAAGACCTGGCATGTCTGCATAAGACCAGGCAAAGTTGACTTGATTTTCTCTAAGAAATTCCATGAACTCAGGTACTTCTTTATCTGTCATTGATGCAACTAACTGTAGAATCCTTGGTTTCTCTATAGTTTCAAGATTAACTGCTTTTGTAGGCTCAATCAAGATAGGCGATCGCTCATGATAGTGCTTTGAGAGAGTGTCAAGCATCCCATCATCTGGTTTCTTAAAAAGGTTTTCACCATCTGATACACTCTTTGTTTTATCTTTGTTTGATCTAATACTGCCAAATTCTGGTTTTCACCATTAGATCTTTCTTTTTGATTTTTATTTTTGCAGCTAGGAAGCTTGACACTCTCCTAACTAAGGATCTCATACCGAAAATCACTAGTGGAATAGTCATTTACATCCTCCGCAGAAAGGAAGTTTACGATAGATTCATTAATTGGAAACATAGGTATATCAAGAGGTTTAGATAGATCCCAGTCAATGAGATCAAGATGTATTAGCGGTAGTGGGTCATTAGGTTGTGTGAAATCGGCTATGGTTATGTTCATAACGGAGGTGTCTATAGGATCCAAGGTATGAGGTAGATCAATAATGGTATTGTCCTCATTATAGTCTTGTTCGATTAAATCTGACTCGATATCACTAGAATCATAGTTGCATTGTAGTTCAGATTCTTGTGGTTGGGTCCCTGACTCTTCTCCTTTGATTAGAGTAGGTGTATACTTGTGTATCACATCAACCTATTTGTCCCTCTAGAATTCATTATTATGGATGGTATCCCATTCGTATTCTCCAGAGTCTGTGTCAGAGTTACTATCGATGAAATTCTAAATTGTTGTCAAGCATGCTTCCCTTGGATCAAAACTTTCTTGCAATGTGAGTACAATATCATTCAATTGTTTGGATGTTGTTTCTTTTGAGCTAGTATCATAGCCTAGCCTTATTTTATCTTTTGCAGCCAGTCCTGGAGGCTCAATAGGCTCAACTACTCCTTTTCTCTTTCTGATAGGACTATCACCATCATAGCCCATCTTTTGCATGATTGAATATCCCTTACCATATTTTTCAGTTGGTAACTGGACATTGAGAACTATTTCATCTTCATCTTTATAGAGCCAACTTAGAATATCTCTATCCTCAGGATCTTCCATGGGGAATTTTTCTTTGATAAAACGTCCATTAAACTTTGTATTTGGCCTTGTTGGTGACTGTGTTGATGTTGATGCTATAGATATCTGATGTTGCGTGATAGAAGGTTGTCCATGTGACCGGGGCGATGTAGGAAGATTAGCCAAATAGAGAGAATATTCTCCTACTCCATTGTCCTTGAACCGTAGTTGCTTGTCAAAGGTTTTGGTTAGCTAACTGATTTGTGTATCAACTTTTGGAGAAGTACTAGCAAGCACTTCTCGATTGTTGGGAACCAAAGTGTCTTGACTAGCTTTGATGTTGGCACAATTTTGACTATGAGAATTATTAGCTAGTATCGTGATCTCTTGTCCATCATAAGGAAACTTAAGACATTGATGATATGTGGATGGTACAACTTGCATTTCGTGGATCCAAGGATGACCCAACAAGATGTTGTAGGCGAGATCACGGTCTAACACTTGACAAAAAGTATTTTTGATAACATGCCCCACTCTGATTGGTAACATAATTAAACCCTTGGATTCTCTTTCCTCATCATCATAGGCTTTAATAGTAATCTTTCTTCTGGGATCAATGGAATCCTCAAAAAATCCTAAAGCCCAAATTAATTTCATGGTACATATGTTCAAACCAGCACCTCCATCTATTAGAACTCATTTGACATGAAACTTGTGGACCATGACTTCTAATTATAATGATGAATTATGGGGATATGTCATGGAAACATCATCTTTTTCAGAAAATGAAAGGCATGTGGGTAAGGACAAATGTCCCACCATGGTTTGAAATTGATTCACATTTAGATCATCGGATATAGTTGTTTCAATGAGGGCTTTGTCTAAAATTTCCTTATGCGTTGGGGAAATCTTCAGAAGTTCCAAAATAGAGATCTGAGTGGAAGTTTTTCCAAGTTGATTGATTAAATCATATCGATGTTGAGGCGGTGGCACAATGGATTTTGAAGGAGCACCTTTTAGGACAACTTTAGCTTGTTCCCTTGTTGTTATGTTAACTTCTCCATATTCCGCTTTCTCTTTGACTTTTATAGCATTAACCCACTCATCATCAATGTAGATATGATTGATTATATGCTCATCGATATGATTCAATTTTTTTCCAGAAGACTCACCCTTTTGATAGTTGGGAAAGGATTTCTAAATGCTTGGTGGTCTTTGTTTTATTGTTGGTTCCCTTCTATTGTGACAATGTCTTTGTCGATTAAATCTTGAATAGCATTCTTTAAGGCTTGGAAATTATTCGTACGATGGCCTTTACATCTATGATATTCACAATAGTACGTATCATTCCACGATGGCGACTTCACATTGGGTTTGAAGTTACGTTGAGGCGGTAGGGTAATATCGTTCTTGGCCATCAAGTCTTTAAGGGTAGATTCTAGAGATTGCCCCAACAGAGTAAAAGTTCTTTTGTTGGAAAAAAATGAAGATCATTGTGGATTCATGTTTGATGTATTTCCTAAGGCATTGTTGTTTCCATGATACCCTTGGTTGTTGGTATTACTTTGATTTGGAACAAAAGTTGGATTTTGGTTATTCCTCGAAGGAGGAGGATCGTTTCCTTGGTTTATAACCAAGTTGACATTGTTGTAATTATTGTTGCGAGGAACACTAAGAACAACTGGCTTAGCTGAGACATGATGTGCATCTACAACACCATCATTCACCACATTTTTGTTGCAAGTCCAAAACCTAGATTTGTCATTGTGGTGATTTGAGGAGCTAGGATTGTCTTTATCAAGTTTGATTATCCCCCTATGGACTAATGCACTTTCTATTGTGATTAAATTTTCAATCATTTTCTGAAAAGAGGGAGGACAATGAAGATTTAGATGATAAATCATCTCTTGATCCAAGCTATTTATAAATGTAGTGATCTTTTCCTTTTCAGGAACATGACGGGGATATCTAGCGAACAATCTTCTCCATCTCTGAAGAAATGTGATGAATGGTTCACCAGGTTTTTGCTTAGCCTTGCATAGATCAATCATGGTTATTTGGTGTTGTATGTTATAGGAATATTGTGAGATGAAATCGTTGATCAATTCTTCAAATGTTTTGACAAGCGATGTGATTTTTGATAACCATTCCATAGATTGGCCTCCAAGAATTCATGGAAACAAATGCATTAAGTATGTATCCTCATGAGAAAATTCCAAAGTCATTTTTTGGAAGTCCCTAATATGGTCAGTTGGATCCGATTTCCCGTTATAACGATCAAACTTTGGTATTTCGCAATACTTAGGAAACGAGATCATGTTGAGGCGTCGATCAAAGCGATATGGACATATATCATTGAGAGCGTATGTTTTTTTTGTGGCTCCCCCTTGTAGATCTTTAATTTTTGTTTGTAGTGTTTTAACTGTTTGAGTCAAGGTACCAAGATTAGATAAGGGTGTATCATCAGGTTTACTCTTTATGTTCTTAGTATCAAAATCATGAGGTAGTTTAGCTCCTTTTTCAGCCAGATATAGGAAATATTTTTGTTTGTCCTGTGCTAAGATCTTTTCTACTACTCTGAGAAATTTAGGATCTTGTTTAGCTTCTTTAAGGTGATGCTCTTCTTCTTGTTCATCCTCACTATCCTTAAGGGTTTTTCGCACATCTTTGTCAGAAGTAAACGAATCCTTTGCTCCTTCGGTCATGTTGTCTTCAAAAAGGGGATTTTGACTCACACTATAAAGAGGATCTCTATTTTCACCTTCCTCTTGAGTTTTTGAGGTATGATCTTCTTGTTGAATATCTTCCTTCAGTTTATTATATTGTGATCGTGTAAAAATAGGCATATGATTTCAAGATGTTCTTCTAATCTTAGACCATAGTTTGATGAGTGCAACCAATAATGATGTTTTAATCTGATAAGATTGAAAATCTTATGATATGACCAAAACTATGTTCCTAATTTGTGGTTGTGGCTTCCAATGATAAAGGATGTTAGAATCTTGTTAGGAGAAGTTGAACCAAGAATTCAGAAGTTTGTGATGAAAGGTGCACTTGTAAGATTTGATTCTTGTTTTTGAAGAATGATCAGTATATCAAATAGCCTATTTCAACTTACTAAAGTATTTGACTAGGATGTGTCGAATATTCGATAGAAGGTTGTGGTATATAGTTGAAATCAAGAGGTTGATTATGATTGTGTCATTGTGAGAGGGCTCTTCTTTGAAAATAGGCTCGTGAATCTAGAGGGTCTATAGCATATTCGTCAGTAAATCCCCTAACAAAATCTTGGTACTTATGGAGAAATTTGTGATAATGGAGCAAGACATTTCGACTCTTGTATAAAAACTTCTTTCGTTGTAAGGTTTTCTTGTAACCTAGAGGTTTCTTGGGTTTCTTGATTTTATTGGAAATTGACTTCCTGACAAACTTGGTAGATTTCCACTCCCTAAGCATGAGAGAAAATGTTGATATGTTACTAGACCGAGAATGCTGAGAACTCAGATCTGTCAAAAACAATGATTCAAGAAAAGTGACAGATGTGCTATTCTGTTGCCTATATGCGCTTCAGAAATAGGTATATGCGCCAAAGAAATGGTCAAATGCACTACAATATGTCCTAGATGCGCTTCTTTGTTTCCTATATGCACTTCAGAAAATGTTTTGACAGTGACCCAAAAAATGTTTGCAGTACACTCAGCCTATGCGCTAAAATATACTCTAAATGTGTTGAACTAACCAGTGAATGCGCTAGAACATACCTTATATGCGCTAAGATACTCCCTATATGCTCTAAAACAATTTTTCCAAGGTAACTTTTTGAACAGTTTGTGAGCAGTTTCAACTAAAATTTGACATGTTCATTTCAAATGATCTTTTATCTGAATTAGTGTGATTGAAAACACAACAAACACCTTGAAAAACAATTGTTTTTAAGTCCTATACTAAACATCAAGTGTATGTTTCAAAAAAAAAATTCAAAAAGTGTTTTTACAGGTTTTACACATGACAGAAAGTTCAAGCAAACTCACTCTTAGTACTCAGGTAGGTCATCAGAATAATCAATAGCCCACATCTTAGAACTGTGTCGACTCACACAACCGTGTCACCCCCGAAGGGGCGCTCGCGTTTTTGTTTTTTCCAAGCGCGTACTCAGAGTGATGAAAGTGGATATCAGATCCCCTGAGAAAATGATCTTTGGCAGTTATATGGTGAGTATCTTGGGGGAAAATTCTTCCCTCCCCTTGCACTGTGATTATTATGATGTTCAGAAACTGACTTCAACTGGATACTACACTAGGTTCATAATAAGGGTTTTCGTTCGGTGCGGCAATAATAAACTCCCTCAAGAGAGCTCCCAACCTTTAGAACAAAGGATTTGGGGATGGTTATCTTGCACACTACCGATAAAAGAGGATTTCCCCTGATTTTCTTTAAATTTTATAGTGGGGCGAAATAGCCTAGCTTTGGCTTGAACCCACTTGATTCGTTCCTCTTGGGTGAGTAATTTTTCCCACAAGAGCAGGCCCTCTATAGGATGTAATAAAGCAATAAAATTGCATGAATGTAAAAGGAAAGTCTGGTATTTTGGTCACCCAGTTAAGGGGAGAGCATAGACCTATTGCCACAAACATAGTAGACACTGTTCTTTTTAAAACCCAAATCACAATGATCTAAACTATGTGAAGATGTTGCTTCACAAAAAGCATGGGATTCATTTTAACCAAAAAATTAGTGTGTGGTGACTATCCTAAATTGCTTCATTTTAAATCCATGTCTATCATAGGGTTGCTTCCTTTTAAAACCAGCTGTGACTATTGTAGATTGGTTTTTTTTAAGCAAAAAGGTTATGTTTGCGGAAGGCATTAGACTCAGAAACCTATTTAGTTACAACCTGTATGCACCAAAAGATCACCTATATGTGCAACAATAACAAGTTAATGCGCCAAAATAGATCCTAAATGCACTACAGAAAGTCTCATATGCACTTCAAAAACTCCTAAATGCGCTAAAACAAAATGTAACTATTTTTTTTCAAAAATATTTAATAAACTAAGCTGAGTATATGCGCCATTCTATCCCGTAGATGCACCGCTTTGTTCTTTAAATGCACTGAAACAGTTCATGGATGTGCCAAAGTACCTGCAAAAGCGCTAAAATAAATTATAGATGCTCTATAGAAACACGCGTATGCGCTTCATAAATCCTCGTATGCGCTAAAACGAAAATTTTTGCTGAAAATCTGAATTCCAGAATGCGAAATCCTGTCATAAAACCTTTAGATAAATATTAAAAATGGGGCAAAGCCCCACGGTGGGTGCTAGAAATGTGTGATCAATTTTATGCATGTTAAATATATAAAAAAAAAATGAATCAAACGCACCAATAAGACATTATATCAAAAACATAATATTAAAATAATAGAGATGCAAACTCAGTATCCTGTTATCGATGTCGTCCTATCATCCTCTATCTCCAATATTTTCATTGATTCTAGTTGCTCTTAGATAGTTTGCTAGGATCAACGAACAATCTTCCTAGAGAACAAGATTGAATATGAAATGCATGTTATGCTAAGACATGATTATTCTAATGCTAAACATGATTGCTAAAATGAAAGATTATGATAATGCTATAAAGCTATAATGATAATGCTAGAGTGTTATAATGCTAGAATGCAATTAATCTCTAATTCATCTATTGTGTGTTGTAACCATTGCTTGGATTGGCATTGCTATTTATAGAGTTTTTGAAAGCTTCTGATTGGCTGATATGATCAATGACTGTGAAAATTCCTGGTAGATCGAACGGTTGAAGATGGACAAGACTGAAGAAAAACAGAAGAAAACAAAAAGCAAGATTTGTTTTCTTTTCTGAAAAAGAGGTAAGATAAGATGATAAAGATCATTTGTAGAAAATCATCTTTTTGTGAGATTATGGAAAGATTTTGAAGAAGATAAATAATGAATTATTAAATTCAATCATTCATTTATGGGTGACATGGAGATTTTTCTTAAAATAGAATATTTACCCCAGATTTGAAGAATAATGGAAGATTTCATAATTAAATAAAATATTTAATTATGATTTTGAAAAGATACGGAAGATATTTAATTAAACTTTTTAAGAAATGGTATGTAAATGAAATTAATTAAATAAGATATTTAATTAATTAGAAGAAAGATTTGGAAAGAAATATTTAAACTTAATTAAATCAAAAAGACTTAATTAGATTTGGTTTTGGGTGGCTTGTGGGTGGAAGGGTTTTGATCCTTCCCTTGGGGTCTTTTCTTTTTTTCCATTTCTTGCTAAAGTGTCTTGGGGGTTTGCATGCCTGCTAGGGATCTTGTTTTTTGCTATGCCGGGTGGGGAAACATCTGGGGCTAGCCCCAAATTGGATTTTCGATCAACATTTGGTTCGAAGCCTTTATCGCATGGAGTGAATGTTTTTGATAATACGTTGTTTTCTTTGGAGATGGAGATGAATGATCTAGGATCAGTTAGTGGTTCCCAAATAACGAAGATTAATGGGTGTTTGGAAAGATGCAAAGAGCGACCAAAGTTGATTATCCCGATGGAAATGCTTGCAGATGATATTAAATACTATTCAAGGCACTCTTTTTATTGCAAGTTCATGGGTTTGAGAGTCTCATTGCAATTTTTGGAATCCTGGGCTCAGCGGACTTGGATGTCAGAGGGGGAGATGGAGATTAGGCTCCTTGCGAACAACTTTTTTATGGTCTCTTTTGATTGCATGGCAGATTGGAATAAGGTCTTCAAGGGTGGCCCCTATTTTTATAACCAGGTGGGTTTGTTTATCAAGCCATGGCATGCTGGCTTCAACCCAACTGAGGCAATACCAAGTCAGATCCCAATTTGGGTTCGGTTGCTGTGGTTTCCAGTTGAGTGTTGGTGGGATGACGTGTTGCATTTAGTGGCTTCAATGCTTGGTAAACCTGTTGGGTCTTCACAACAGACGCAGTATAAAAAGTTAATGAATTTTGTTCGTATCTATGTAGAAATTGATTTAAGCAAGCCACTTCCAGATTCTGTTGAAGTGAGTGCTGGATCATATACTTGGGTTCAACAGCTAGATTACGAAACCCTACCTTTTTGGTGTCGTCTTTGTCATGAATATGGTCACTTGCAGCGTAGGTGCCCTAGGGCTAAGCCTGTGGTGCCCCAACCTTCTCAGCCTTCTCGTAATCCACCTAGGACTGATAATGGTAAGGAGCCTATTCCAGGTGATGGTAATGGAGATGATGGTTATGTCCCTGTCAAGGCTCGCAATAGGAATCGGGGCCAGAAGCGAACCTTGAGGGAGAGGCAGGACGATGAAAATTTTAATAGGTTTGAGGTGTTGGATGATCTCAGCCAGGAGGAAGTGAATCCGGGGTTGCTGAACTTGGATAAGGGAACTTTGGGTATAGGACAGGATGGGCCACCATTGGAGGCTATTCAGGTTGTGCAGGAGATTGGGGTTGGGCAGATGCATACGGATCAATAATTGATTGTCCAGATTGAACAAGAATCTTCTATTGGAGCTTCAAAGAGTGGTGGAGGTGGTTCCCCATTGCCCCTGAAAGGAGGCAAGGATGTGGGGAAGAGCTCTTTGGCCTCCTCTCATTTGGGTATTCAGCAAAATGAACTGAAGAAAGGGGTTGGCGACAGGACTTCCAAGCTAGGAAGGAAAAAGGATATGGAGAAGATTAAATTAACTAGGGAAACTTTGGTGGAGTCAGGGTCAGTCATGACTATGGATTCACATTTTTCATGCCCCCAGAAATGATTGTTCTCTCATGGAATGTAAGGGGCTTGAACAGTGGCCCTCGACAAAAAGTTGTTCGTGATTTGGTTAGGAATCATTCTCTGGATGTTCTTTTTCTTCAGGAGACTAAATTATCTATAGATAATATGTTGGCCATGGCTCCTAAGTTGTGGAAATATGGTGAATGCCAGTGTGTGGGGGCTCTTGGTGCTTCTGGAGGGGTGGCTTGCTTTTGGAACCCTCAAAATATTTTCCCTCTCTGGTGGATGTCCTCTAGATCCTCTATATCCCTAGTTGCCTCTTGGTATGAGACTGGTGAGTGTATTCTCCTCTCTAATGTGTATGCACCTGTTGAGTTTCTGGGTAAACAACTTCTATGGTCCCATCTTCATTTTGTTCGTAGCTTAGCTCCTTACCATCCGTGGGTTATGGCTAGCGACTTTAATGCTATTGTGGAGTTGTCTGAGAAAATAGGTGGAATTCCTAGGTTGGAGCCTTCTACTTTGTTATTCAGAGATAGCATTTATGAATTAAATCTTATTGATGTTCTGCCAAGTAATGGTTGCTTCACTTGGAATAATAGGAGAATTGGTGAGAGTTGTGTTGCTGAGAGGATGGATCGATTCTTGGTTTCCTGTTATTGGGTTGAAGACTTATGGTCCACTCGATCTAAAATTCTTGATTGGAGAGGTTCTGATCATTGGCCTATTAAGCTTAGTATTATCTCTGCTCGGGGGCCTCGTTCTCCCTCATTCAAGTTTCAGCTTATGTGGTTACGAGATCCTACTCTTCATGAACATGTGGCTGAGTGGTAGTGGATTGGTAGACCAACTTTTGGTATGACAATGTACACATTCTCCAAGCTTCTTCAGTTTGTCAAATATCAGCTGAAAAGGTGGAATCAGCGATGTTTTGGTAATATCTTTCATGCTAAGGTTGCTTCCCAGGAGGAGTTGAATAATATTACGCGGTTGATTCGTGAGAATGGGGCCTCTGAGGATCTTCTAAGGGAGGAGGCTAAGACTTTGAAAGTGGTTGAGGAATTTGAATTGCGGGAAGAAATCTATTGGAAGCAAAAGGCCCGAGTTGAATGGTTACAGGAAGGTGATAAAAACACTACCTTCTTCTTCAATTCTGTGAAGGACAGGAGGCATGGTAATTCCATTCCTATTCTGGTGAATGATAGGGGTGAATGTCTTGCCCCGTTTCAGGAAATCTCTGTTGAGGCATCTCAGTATTTTGCTACTTTATTTAGGGAGGATTCACGAGGGGGCTCTGTTGAGGAAGCACAGGTTCTTTCTTGTATTCCTCAGTTGGTCTCCAGGGAGGTGAATGAGTATCTGATGAAAGATATCTCTCTTGATGAGTTGGAGGGGATTGTGTTTTAGATGAAGAAGGGTAAAGCTCCTGGTCCCGATGGTTTCCCGATTGAATTTTTTCAAGAATTCTGGGATATCATAAAGTTGGATCTTCTGGTGGTTGTCCTTGAGTCCCAAAGGAATAAACAGATGCTTCGTGCTCTGAATTCCACCTTCCTTTCTCTCATACCCAAGTGTGAAGGCGCTAATAGGTTATCTCAGTTCTGACCTATCTCTCTTTGCAATGTGGCTTATAAAATCATTTCAAAGTTATTGGCTGAGAGATTGAAGAAGTGGCTTAAAGTGCTGATTTCGGAGGAATAGAGTGGATTTGTGGCAGGTTGACAGATTCTTGACGGGGTTGTCATTGCTACGGAGACCATCCACTCCATGGACAACACCCACGAGAAGGCTATGTTCATTAAGTTGGATATGGCTAAGGCTTATGACAAGGTTAGATGGTCTTTTTGTAGAAGATCCTTGTTTCTTTTGGTTTTGGTGAGGAGTGGATCCAATGGGTCATGAGCTGTGTCACGTCTGTTTCCTTCTTAGTTTTGATAAATGGAGATCATTCTGAGCTTTTTGGTGCCTCAAGGGGTTTGCACCAAGGGGATCCTCTTTCTCCGTATCTTTTTCTGCTTCTTGTGGAAGGCCTTGGATGTTTGTTGAAAAGAAGGGTGGAGCTTGGCATCATTCAAGGTTGGCGATGGGGTGGAGACTTGCCTCCGCAATCTCATTTGCAATTTGTTGATGATACTGCCCTGATGGGGATGGCTACTGTTAGGGAAGCTACTAACTTGAGGCAGGTGTTGGACATATATCTTGTTGCTTCAGGACAATTGATTAATGAGGAGAAGTCTTCCATATTCTTCTTCAATACGCCGACCCCCATATAGAGAAGAATTGCTAATATCTTTAGGTTTCAGTTAGGGGTTCTCCCTTTGACGTATCTGGGTTTCCCAATTTCTCTTCGCCATCTTCCTAAGGGTTCTTGGCAGAATATTATTGATAAGCTTCGTGCAAAAGTTAATCATTGGACCCACAGATGGTTGTCTTTTGCGGGGCGGGTTCAGCTTCTCAAGTCGGTGGTGTAGGCTCTCCCTACCTACAGATGTATGCTTCAGGTGGCTCCAATGGGTTTTCTGAGGGAGTTGGATTCTCTTGAAAGGCAGTTCTTATAGGTGAGAAGTTTGGAATCTTCCAAGTGGAGCCTGGTCAGGTGGGATGTTGTGTGCAGCCCAAAGCAATTTGGTGGTCTTGGTCTTTGACAGTCTGCATTATCTGGAGTGGCTGTGGCTGCTAAGCTATTTTGGAGATGGTGTGTGGAATAGGATCAGCCGTGGGCTAGGATATTATCTCATAAGTATTTCCCGGGGATTCCACGGCAGGATCTCCCTCGTTACCCTCTTGAGGGGAAAGGTTCAGTGATTTGGAATACTCTTCAGAAGGGTGCAAAGCTTATCAAGGAAGGTTTATTTTGGATCTGTAGACGGGGAACTAAAGCTCTCTTCTAGTCAGATTCTTGGGATGGATTCCCTCCACTTACTTCTCAGTTCCCCAACCTACTTCCTTTGTGCCAAAGATTTCTCGAGGCTCGCTGGGCTAGGGTGAGTGACTTCAAGTTTGTTGCTTCTTTTGGTCAGTTGGAGGTAGCTCATTGGAAGGATCCCGCAGAGTGGGTAGATTTGGGACTTGCGGAAGAAAGTGTTAAGCTTCACAAGATTCTTCATAGTAGGAGTTGTAGTTCTCTTCTGGAAGAGGATATTCTTGCTTAGACCCATAATCCTAAGGGGGTTTACTCTGTTGCTTCTGGTTATCAGGTGTTATTGGCTCAGAAGCTAATTGGGGCTGAGGTTCATTGGTGGAAAAGGGTGTGGAATAAACTCTCATGGCCTAAATGCAACTGCTTTGTTTGGAATTTGGCTTGGAATAGGTGCTTGACTTGGGATAACATTCGTAAATAGGGATTTCAAGGACCTTCAATTTGTGTTTTGTGTGGGGGAGCAGAAGAGGATTCTTCACATTTGTTCTTCTGGTGCCCCTTTGTTGTGCAGCTTTGGCATTGGTGGTGGGAGGTGTGGAAGCTTCCTTGTATTCATGCATGCTCTTTGGTTGAATTCTAGGATAGTATGGGAAGACCTCCTTCTATGGCTTCCTTTTTGTAGGAAGTTTGGTTCGTGGGCCCTACCTTTCTGCTTTGGCAGATTTGGCTAGAGTGGAACCGCCGAATTTTTTGTGATCAGAAGTTGGTGGGTCGGCAAGTTTGGATGCGTATGCTAGGAATGGTGCAAGAGTCTGTTTTAGCTAAATGTGATGTGGTTTTCCCCTTAGAGAGAGGTGATGCTGAGTTGGTGGCTAGACTGGGTCTTCAAGAAATTCATTCATCTTTTGTCAGTTCCAGGAACTATAGGCATGGGAAAAAGAGGGTTCAATGGGTTGGAAGGTGGTTACATCCTCCCAATGGATTTTTAAAGATCAATATTGATGGTTCTTCTAGGGGAAATCCTGGGCCTGCTAGAATTGGTGGGGTTGGCAGGGACTCAGCTGGGTTGGTGATTTTTCTATTCTCTATACATGAGGGGGTGAAGACTGTTAACTTCATGGAGGGTCTGGAAATTCTTCATGCTATTGAGAGGGCCCTTGCTTTGGGATGGAGAAAGGTTATTTGTGAAGTTGATTGATAGATTTTGATTAATCTCTTGAATGAGCGAAAGTTATCTGATATAAATTGGCAGTTGGCTTCGGTGGTTCAGCGGATTCTTCAGGTTAGTTCTCGGATGGAGGAGGCATCCTTTGTTCACATCTCGAGGGAGTGGAATCGTGCTACTGACTGCTTGGCCAAATGGGCCTCTGAGCATGATAGTGGTTGGAAGGTTGAGGATTGGGATCAGGTTAACCCTGAGCTGCATCTGGATTTAGACCAGTTCTTGGAGGAGGATAGGAGGACACATGGGGATAGTTGATGTTGTTTTATGCTGTGGGGTTTTCGCCTTGTTTTCTGGGGCTAGGTCCCTTAGTTATTATTGTAATGCTCTTTTCTGATTTCTAATAAAGTTTTTACCCCTTTGTTTAAAAAAAAAAAGACTTAATTAGATTTAAAAAGTGATAATTAATTAAATAAATAAAGTGTATTTATTTAATTAATCAAGTGGACATTTGAATGTGAAATAATTAAAAATGATTTATTTAATTATGATAGAAGAATAAATTGAATGAACAATATAATTAAATTAATTAAATTTAATCATATGTAGAAGACTTTAGAGAAATTAATTAAATAATAAATATTTAATTAAATGCCAGGATTAATCAGATATGACCAATTTTATGCATCTATAGTTTGGGCTTTTAAAAAGAACTTTTTCAAGTTTTGCAAAGGCTTAAAATGAACATTAGGACTACAACTTACTAGAGTTTGTTTTTTTTGGTTAACAATTGAACAAAGCAACTCTCATTTGTCCTTTCGTGCTTTAAAAAAAATTTACAATTGCTTTGTGGCTCTAAAATGAACAAGTGCAACTTTGTCTTCGTGAGGGCTTACTTAAACTAACTTCATTGAAAAAGGATGTATGCGTTTCTCTCGCGCTTTATAGCGATCTTGAGAATCAAAAGGCCTTTTTTGTGATTTTACGTTCAGATAAAATAATCACCTCCACACTTCATTTTGGGTTTCAAATTGAACAAAACATTGTGTGAGTGTGAGTAGAGCATTATTGCGTACATTCTCTTTCTTTTGTGAACAAAGATTGATCGAGTTACGAATATTGTCTTTACTCAATTTTATTTATCTTAGAGGGCTTGCCTTGGGGAAAAAATACTCACCCAAGGGAACGAATTAACCGATAACACTCTGAACCCAAGAGTATTTCCAGTCGGGATATAAATGTGGGTATTGGAATAAATGCCAATATCACGTGGTTGGCTCCGACGAGATGGATCTGAAAAGGGAATCTCGCCGTATGGGTCAATCTCCATGAATAGAAAGTCCTAATTAAAACCCATGTTTTAGAATTACCAAAATCCTTGATCTATTTGTTGGTGCAAGAACGGTTGATCTAAAGCTGCCCCACACTTTTACGGTCTTTTAGTAGAAATGGAAAGCATGCCATGGGAGTTTCATGGGTGTTGATTCTTGGCTGCCCCAAATGATGTTAATGAGTCGTGGAGGGGAGCCAGTGGGGTCAACTATCTAACCATTCGCTAAAGATAAGCGTAGCTAGACTTGTCCAAGTGGGGACTCAACAAATATTGTCTTCCATATCCCTAGGGTTGTACTTATTCTTGGTTACAAAATGCAAGCTTGTTCGAAAATATCTTGGAAACAAACACTTAAACTTCATCATCGAAATTTCAAACCCTTTAGGATACAAATACAATTAACCCAATTCATGTGTTATTGCTTGCCCTTGGGATTCTATCCTTAGAGGTTTCTAAACACTTGGATTACCTCTCAATTTTTCTACTAAAGTTAAGCAATAGGTAACCCTTTCCTTGAATTCATCAAATCTCCACATAACATACTTTGTGGGATTCGAAGAAATTAAGACATTAGACATGTAGTTTGGAAACTTAATCAAAGAAGTGTTTGTGGTAAAAATAAAGTCACTAAGCAAAGATAAACAAAATGAACTCTCACATGCGTTGAAACCTCACGACAATTTCCAAGAATTCCAAAACCCAAAACGAAAGTCCTTGATTCAAAATCCAAAAATGAATGCTCAAATTGAACCACTTCTTGGTTATAAAGGTCTTTAGAAACATTGCATGTTCTTCAACACCGAGGTTTAGGTAAAAAAAGTGTCTTTTTTAGGTTCATCTTAGGATCAAAAGAAATCAAAATATCTTTTCACCCATCCTTAAAACATCAAAACAAAAATAATCTCACCATCACCTTTTGAGAAATCTTGAAATCATCCTTCATGCTAGGATTTTTGGCAAAAATCAAAATCATCAAATCTTTGAGACAAAATCCTTGAAATCTTTATCAAATCATCTTTGGCTAGGTATGTGTAGATGCGTCCTTTTGCATATGCTTAGTCAAAGTTATCAAATCATCTTATTTAGCTAGGTATATGTAGATGCATCCTTCTTCATATGCTTGGTTAAATTATCACCTTATTTGAATAGGTGTGGGTAGATGCATCCTTCTCCCTACACATATTCAAATCATCATCCTTTGAGAAAATCTACCCCTTAGATAATCATCAAACATCTTAGGGTCTATTTGTTCAATCAAAGAAATCCAAAATCAATCAAGTCAAGGGCAATCCAAGAAAATTAAAAAATAAAAATCCAAAACATATCCAAAATTCGCAAAAGTCTAGCATCCCCCTCAAGATTTATCAAAAGATCAAAACATCCACATCATCCATCTCTTACATCATCATCATATCACCTTTTGATCCTCAAGATATCCTAAAATTTTCTCTTTTATGCATAAAGTAAAGATCAATCCAAGGAATTAAGAGATTCATCTCCCATATACTTGAAAATTGATCCTTGTTTTATGGTTCAAACTAGATCTCAATACAAGAAGAACATGGAAGCCGACAAAGAAACACCTACTTCAAGTGACCTAAGCCAAACAAACATCGAAATGAATCTCGTTGAATCAAACAATCATTTGATTATCTCATCATCACAAAACCCACAAGAAGAAAATCAAGAAGAAGACCTTACCTTTGGGATGTTGCATGAAGAAATAACTGAAATGCTCCAAAATTCAAAAAATCATAAGATCGTCAACATTATGATGAGTCTTAACCCTTCACTATACATGCTCGAACAAGCAAAAAAAAGGGCCAAATTACCTTATGATTTCGACATGAGCTCAATAGTAGAACCATCTTTGGAGGTCATGCCTCTAATTTCACCCACACTTCCCATCTCATCCACAACCCCATCCCAAAGCATCACCCAAAACATTCCGCAAATCACATCTTTTGCTCCAACTCAACCTAATGTTAATAAGGGAAATGCATTTCTTAATGCTATTCAAACACACTATCTTGTCAATAATCAAGACTTGGATGCAAATACCATCTTGGAACAAAGAATACCCCAAAATCCATTACATAAGTATGTTCCTCTCACTTTCCATAATCCTAATGATCTATCATCATCATCCTTCTGCGCAACACCTCAAACTTCTCTCCTCACAAATTCACAAGAGTAAGGAGACATGTTCGGACCTGGGGGCATTTTCGACACCACATCATTTTCTCAAGAAATCACACCCCTCACATTTCCACCACTTCTGCCATTTCCACCATTATCCACACCTGTCTTTGGCTTAGGGCTTCCACCTTTACCAAATATCAATAAAACCAACATTCCAAACACTAATCAAAGCATTATGCCAAACTCTCAAAAATTGTCATCGATATCGCAACAACATATGACAACTACACAAGCAATCACGACATCATCAACCACCCCCTAACATCTCAAAGCATGGTCTCTCAAGGACCAACCACATCAATAACACCATTCACCACTCAAACCACCAACATGACATCACCACTCACCACCACCACATACACTATTCTGAATCCACCGCCACCCCCACCACCACCAACTTCTAGCATATCAAGCCAATACAACATGGCATTGTAAGTAGCTCAACAAGTTGCTTATCAAAGGGGATTCCTACAAGTGTAAAAATAAAAAACTCACGCAACTAGCTGCTCAATAAGCCACTCGAGCTGCGCAAGCATCCCAAGCCACATTACAAGTGCAACAGGCCGCACAAGCCCAAGCCTTATTGCAACAACAACAACAATAAGCCACTCAAGCCACTCAAGCCACTCAAGCCACGCAAGCTGCTCAAACAACCCAAGCTGCATTACAAGCACAAAAGGTTGCCCAAGCCCAAATTCTTTTGCAACAACAAATGTCACAAGCCCAAGCCCAAGCTCAAGCACACGCCCAATATCAAGCACAACAAGCACAAGCACAAGCATAAATCCTTGCACAAAAACAAGCAACACAACTACAAGCATATCAAAAAGCAATAAAACAATATCAAGAGCAACAAGAAGCAGCCCAATTAGTGGCCCAACAACAGACATTGTTGGAACAACAACAAGCACAAAAACAAGCTCAACAACAGGCAATCCTAGCACAACAACAAGCTCAACAACAGGTAATCTTAGAGCAGCAACAACAAGAACAACAACAAGCATTGTTCATACAACAACAAGTGCAAGCATACCTGGCTCAGAAAAATGTGAAAATACCATCAAACAACACACCAAACAACCCACCCATCCAACCCACAATCGAGACACCCCAAAACACCTTCATCCCATCCCCTGATCCTCAAAATGACATAAAGACACAAATCAGGTTGCTCTCACAACAAGTGCTCGATCTTCAATCAGGGCGAACCACAAAAACACCAAGCAACTTGTGTCCCTATCCATTTGACAGGAGCCTTGTGATGAAACCATTCCCAAAGGGATTTGAGATCCCCAAGTTTGACAAATATTGAGGGACAGGAAACCCTGAAGATCACATCAGGGAATTCCAGGTTCATTGCATGGAAGTCGCATATGATGATACTTATTTGATGCAACTATTCCCTAGGAGTTTGGCTGGCCACGCTATGGAATGGTTCTCTCCCCTACCTATAGGCATCAGAACATTCTGATAAATTATAGATATATTCATTAAAAACTATGCATGCAATATTGTAATGGATGTAAGCCTAGAAGAACTCTCAACTCTAAAACAAGGTAAGGGTGAATCATTCGCTTCATTCCTACAACAATGGTGATCCAAGGCCAATCAGAGCAAATGGACCATGCCAAAGGAACAACAAGTTTGCACCATTATATCCAACCTTGATGGCCTCTTGGCATTTCATCTCAAGGTACAAGGGATCACCACATATGATCAGTTGATCTCCAAGGCACTCAGCATCGAACGAGCCCTTATGACTCAACCCGTGGGATCAACTTCATACACTGAACAACAAAACAACTGTCGACCCACTAATTACAACGATAAACCTCACACGTGGGCAAGGAACAAAAATGTTACTAATGATGGTGTTGTCGACGCCAAAGTAGTCATCAGTGCCCCACGCCAAAATACAACCACACCACAAATCCAAATCCAACACCAAAACAATCATCAAGCAAACAACAACCAAACAACAATCCAACAATTAACAATCTCAATGATCAAAGGGGACCACCCCAATGGAACAAGAGTTACCCCAAGCAAAAGTACACCGCTCTTGGGGAACCGCTAGAAGTCATCATGAAGAAGTTGATAAACGAAAAACTTATCAAAGCTCCCACCTATGAGAATTACCAAGAATCGGATGTGAAACCTCCTTGGTATAATGAGAATCAACTTTGTGACTTCCGTAAAATCAAAGGGCATACCACGAACAGTTGTATGAGGCTAAAAAAATAATTCAAGATCTCATCGATCAAAGAATTATAAACGTGGAATAGCCAATAGGAAACCAAGACCTTAAGATATACACGAATTCGATGCCTAATCATGGCAATAAAGGGAATAATAATAACACTGATAAAGGGAAAGGTACCCACAAAAACGTGAATCATGTGTATGAAACTGTAGTTGCCTCCTTAGATGAAAACTGCATGGTCATCACCATCAAAGGCACCCATGTCGATTGTGGAGTCACCACAAGAGGTGGCAAAGTTACCATTGCAGGATCATCCCATCCAAACAGAGTCCCTACATCTAGATCTATCCCCAATGGTTATAACATCGTTTATTAGCTCAAAAGAATGCCAACGCAAATCTCCATCATGGAGTTACTAAAAATATCATCGACCCATAAGAAAATCCTTAAGGAAGTGTTGGCTTCATCCATGCAAAACAATTCCAAGCTAAGGTCGGAAATATCATTATGCCAAATCTCCTCACATTCTCCGACCAGGATTTCCCCGCTAAACCATCTCACAACCATTCTCTCCACTTAGAAGTCATAGTACACAAAAGAAAAGTCAAAAGGGTCTTGGTGGATGGAGGTGCGGGCTTGAATATTTGGTCTCTCAAGCTCATCAAACAATTAAAAATCTTAGAAGATACTATCAACAAGGGAAAGGGTATCACAATAAGAGCATATGATGATCAAGAAAGAGTGTCCCAAGGCACGATCAAACTCCCTATTCAAGTAGGGCCCACTATCATGGAAACCACTTGTTAGGTCTTGGACCTCAATTTTTTGTATAACATCCTCCTAGGATGCCCATGGATTCATGAGATGAAAGCAATAGCATCAACTTTCCATCATTGTGTGAAATTCACACATGAGGGACAAGAAGTCACCATCCATGGAGATCCCAAACCCTTCTCCTATTGCAAAAGCCTTGAAGCAAAGTACTATAAAATCCACCAAGTACCAAAAAATGATGAGGGTCCATCTACACCGTACATTGTTCTCGTCACCCTCGCATCCACTTCTGCGACAGAGACACCCACCACTCCCACCATTCCCACCATCTCTAACATTAAGGTCATCATCCAAGATAACAGTTGTGGAAACTACACGTTCCCTAAAAATGGTTTTGTGGTAGGAGAGTTACCACAATCTCCTAGATCACGGGGACATCCGCAAATAAATGAAGCCTCCACATCTCAAACGTCTCTTGAAGACTATCCCAACTTTACAAGTTGGGGAGATCTTGGCCAAGAAGTTATTGAGGCAGATCCATCTCATATGCTATATCAAGATGAGAGACTAGTAGCTAATTTACCAATGGATGACAGAAGCAAAGGTCTACAAATGATGCTCACAATGGGCTATGACAGAAATCAAAGACTTGGGAGAAACAACAATGGGCTTATAATAGCTATCATTCTGGAGATGCGAGCAATAAAAAATCTTGGCCTTGGATGTACCCCTCTGAGTATAACCATACGTGGCCAAATACATCTAGTTAGAACGGTTAATAATCCTCCTCAGCCAACTGCAACAGAACTACACTTACCAGTATCTACAGGTTGCGTCATAGATAACTTCACATTTGATATAACCAACATCTGTAGTACTAGTGATGACAAGGATTCCACATCCAATTTACCTAGGTTTTTTGAGGATACCACTCTTTTCATGATTATCACCCTATCTTTTGAATCAGACCACCAAAATCATGAAATCTGCCTAGTATATCCCCAACTCATCGACTACGACCAACGAGGACCGCCAATTCTCGATACATTAAAAAATGATGAGGCACTCTCAAAATTCATGGGACTATGGGAAAACATTCCATATGGTGATCACAAAGCAGGGTTCCTAATCGAGCTAGATACACATGCCTATTATGGGGAAATGATTGAATCACTGAGTCGCAAAAGTAAAAAATTAAGAATAATATCTAAGTCCTTGAGTGAAAACCACACTGTGGCACTCTCCGACCAGAAAAAAGTAAAAAGAAAGGACACATCCAATGGTGAAAACCTCTCCAAGGTGCCCGAGGATGGGGGATTCAATCTTCCTTTCAGAGCTCTTCATCAAGAAAAATCAATAGTCTTGGAAGAAAAATGCAATCCGGTCAACCTAGGAACAGAAGAAACCCCCATATCACATTCTATGTGGAATCATTACTATCAGAAGAGCAAGAGCTCCTAGCAACTTTCCTAAGAGAGAGATAGATAAAATTCGCATGGAGCTATGTTGACATGCCTGGGCTTGATCCATAGGTCATGGTACACCACTTAGTAGTATACCCAGAAGCAAAGCCTATTAAAGAAAAGCTTCAAAAAATGCACCCTCAGATTGCCTTATTAGTCAAAATGGAGCTAAAAAAGCTATTAGATGCAGGATTCATCTGACTGATAGATTATCTAGAATGGGTATCAAATCTGGTGCCTGTTTCAAAACCTGATGAGAACATCAGAATTTGCACGGACTTCAGAGACTTGAATAAAGCATACTGAAAGATGACTTCCCACTTCCAAACATCGACATGATAGTAGACATGACAACCAGACATGAAATGTTGTCACTAATGAATGGATTCTTAGGGTACAATCAGATCATGATAACTAAAGAGGAACAACATAACACAAATTTCACTTGTCCATGGGGGACTTACTATTGGAACATCATGCCATTCACCTTAAAGAATGCAGGAGCAACATACCAAAGGGCCATGACCTTAATCTTCCATGACATGATCCACAAGATAGTCAAAGATTATGTTGATGAAATTTTAGCCAAATCCAGAAAGGGAAAAGATCACATAGCAACCCTAGGTGCCATTTTTGACAAGCTCGAAGAGTACAAAGTCAGATTAAACCCAAAGAAGTGTGTCTTCAGCATATAATCAAGAAATTTGCTAGGATATATAGTGTTAATGAGAGGTATCGAGGTAGATCTAGCAAAGTTAAAAGCAAACCTTGAAATGGAAGCATCAAAAACATTAAAGCAATTGAGAGGTCTCCAATGCAAGCTCCAATCCATTCAAAGATTCATAGCACAGTTGGCGGAAAAACAAAACCCATATTCTCACCTACTTCACAAGGGAGTAGCATACAAATGGGATAACAAGTGTGAAGAGGCATTCAATAAAATCAAAGAATATCTACTAACACCATCGGTCCTAATGCCACCAATCCCAAGAAAACCATTCATTCTCTATGTATCAGCAACAACAGTAGCCCTTGGAGCTCTCCTAGCTCAGCATGATGAAAATGGAACAGAAAGGGCTATCTATTACATTAGCAAAACAATGGTTGGGCATGAACTAAACTATTCATTCATCGAGAAAGCATGCCTAGCGGTAGTGTTTGCATCACAGAAATTCAGACATTACATGTTGGCACACAAAATAAAACTCATCGCCAAAATTGACCCTCTCAAGTACTTATTGTCAAAGACAATGCTCATGAGAAGAATGGAAAAATGGGTGATGATACTATCAAAATATGACATCGAATATGTGGAGCGGAAAGCAATAAAAGGCCAAGTCATCGCAAACCAACTTGCAGAAGCACCAATCTATTCAGAGAATCCTCTTGTCTCAGAGTTTCCAGATGGATCTATTTTTAATCTCAACATAGATGACCACTGGAAATTGTACTTTGATGGCTCATACACACAACATGGATTAGGAGCTGGCATCTTCTTTATCACCCCACAAGGGGACTGCATACCAAGGTCCTACAAACTGGCATTTCCCTGCACCAATAACATTGCAGAATACGAGGCTTTAACCATAGGCCTCAAAATAGCAGTGCAATTAAACATTATAGCTCTCAAAGTATACAGAGACTCTCAATTGATAATAAATCAAGTGAATGATGAATACCAGACCAAGGATGATAAGCTCACTCCATACAAGAAATTGGTGGACACTCTTAAAGAATCCTTCATCGAAATTACATTTGAGCAGATTCCTAGAACCAACAATAGAGCAACAAATGCCATGGAAACAATTGGATCCTTACTGGACATCCCCCACAATGTTCCAAAATATGAATTCCTGATAGAGCAGCTTCTCGTACCCGCATTCGAGGTACCAGAATAAATTTTTTTGTGCAAAATCATTGCTCTCGGTGATCCTTGGTACCATGAAATTTATACATATCTTTGAATAGGAGTCATACCCGCCGACTTACCCTCAAACCTAAAATGAACCTTTGTCAAAAAGGCATCCCGATTTCTCATCCTAGGAGATACCCTATATCGTAGAAGCATAAAAGGAACCCTATTGCGCTGCTTAAATGCTGAGGAGGCATTGACCACTCTAACTGAAGTACATAACGGTATCTGTGGTTCACACTCGAGTGGAATGACCATAGCTGAGAAACTGCTAAGGATGGGGTATTATTGGCCTACAATGGAAAGAGAGGCATATGACTATGCCAGAAGGTGTCTACAATGTCAGCAGCATGGGGACCTCATCCATGCTTCAGCTCAAGAGCTTCATCCCATTGTCACACCATGGCCCTTTTTCCAGTGGGAACTCGATCTCATTGGAAAAATCACCCCCACTTCATCTAATGGCCACAAATTCATCATAACCACCACAGAGTACTTTACTAAGTGGGTGGAAGCCATACCCATGACGTATATAACTGGGAACTAGATATCAAAGTTCATCCTGAACTATCTCATTTGCCACTATGGTGTTTCATAAGCCATTATCTCAGATAATGGGACACCATTTAAGAATCAAGAGGTTCGTGACTTATGCAAAAAAATAAAAATCCAACATCACTTCTCCACCCCATACTATCCCCAAGGCAACGGCCAAGTAGAAGCTACAAACAAAACCATTTTAAAAATCCTCAAGAAAATAGTTAATGACGTAGGTTGTGACTAGCATCTGCAGCTTAATCCCACCCTTTGGGCCTATCGAACCAGTATCTGCACACCCACCGGCGCCACCCCCTCTCCTTGGTCTATGGATCAGAAGTAGTACTCTCCATTGAGATTGAGCTTCCATCACTTAGGATATCACCGCAAAACCTCATCACAGATGAAGAGTATTGAGTATCAAGATTGAATGAGCTAGAGCTACTAGATGAGCGACGTATAGATGCTTTGAATCATTTGCAAGTCTATTAGAATAGACTCAAAAGGAGCTACAATAAGAAAATTAGAAGCAAGACTTTCCAAGTCAGAGAACTGGTATTAAAGGAGAATAAGAAGAATGTCCCAAACCCAAGTAGCAAAGGCAAATTTGAACCCAATTGGTTGTGCCCATTCATTATCACAACACGTTATAAGTCAGAGGCATATTAGTTATCAACACCCGAAGGGGAACCTCTACAAGAGCCCATGAATAACTCTCATCTCAAAAAGTTTTATGCCTAAATCTTTCAAGGTATAGAATCAAAAAATTAGAAAATGTCCTGAAAAAATGGTTACTTCAGTGAAAACTTGGAAAACAGGCGTCTTCATAATAACAAAAAAATAAAAATAAATAAAAATCCAAAAGAATCAGAAAAAGGATTGAAAACAGTAAAGAGAAAAATCGTCCTCTAGTGAAAACCACTTCGGTGGCACTTTGGACAAATACCTTGGTGAAAACTTGGCAAACAGGCACCTTGTGTAAATAAGCACTTTCCATCCACCAGGATCTTTACGGCTTTTTTTGCATCATCCATCTATCACGTTCCCATCATCCATCACATTCATATCTCCATCCATCACTCATCCACCCACATCTGCATCATAGCTTGGTCCTGTTTTCATATCATGATCCCTCCTAGTACTACTCAACCCATCCTCAAGGTCAGCTTGTCCTGCCTTTATCGGAGTAGTCTATTGCATCATGCTGGGGGCATGTTCTCATTGGATTGGATTCGTGTATATTTTTGAAGTCCCAAAATCAGAAAATCAAAAAACATCAAAAAATCACCAAAATCCAAAAAACATATAAAATTTCCAAAACAGGTCAAAAGGTCAGTCAAAAAAGTAAAAAAAAATTCATCTTGTCAAACTAAGGGTCTCTGAGCCTCGAACGTAGGAAAGGTTGATCTTTGATCATCCCCCGAGACACTTAGGTCAATCCTTTAGGCGTCTATCATAATAAACTGACATTTCACCATGTATATCATCATTTGCAAATTGGTCAAGTCATCAGTCGAACTATGTGGTCTCTACGTGTATAACATAGGCAAGGCTAATCTGTTGATCAGCCCCTGAGGCCCCTAGGATAGGTCTTTAGGTTAGTTTCTTGGTCAAAATATCAGAAAACCCCAAAAACATTGGAAAACCAAAAATCAAAACATTTGAAAATCTTGAAAAAATACCAAAAACAACCTTGAAACATCTCAAAATGATCAAAAACATCAAAATATTTGAAAAGATCCATCCGTCTCATCTCGCTTTCACTCACAATAACATCAATCATAATAAACAATCATCATCCTCAATCTTTGGTAAGATAATCATAAACAAGTCTAGCGGGAGAAAAGTGGAAACTCAAAACATCAAGTCTTAGGTCTAAGTCGGTACGTAAACAAGATGGTCAAATCTTCACATTGGTAACCTATCATCCAATTGGTCCCATATCAATCATTTGAAAGAACACTTAGGATAAACGAAATGACGTGTCGCCATCCACTAACATGTCCTAGGATACATCCTTCCTACAATGGGCATTATCTTTTTGCAATAGTTTACGTTCCTATCCTTAAAAAAACACATCCCCTTTCGGTTAGCGGTATTGAAGAACATCAACTTGTTTGTTTACTTTGTCTTTATTCTTTTGATTTATCTTATTGCACACATTCCAAGGACTTCTTGATGATATCTGAACAAAGGATTTAGAGAAATAGGAATGGGGCAATGATTATTATCTTTTGTCTGCTGTGTTTGTTGGATGTTCTTGTAATATAACCTTGGTGAATACTTGCTTTGTTAGGTATGTATGGAGGAGGTTTCAGGCAACTTGTTGACTATTACATTGATAGGTTATACCTTTCTTTGTTTTGTTCTGAGGTGTTTGAAACTTCTAAAGTGCATCTTAGCAAGGTTTATGTATGTCATGTGTGAACAAGGATACTCCTATCTATTTTTCAAGTCAAAGTCCATCACACTAGGTACCACGCCATCCTGGTTTTCTATACCTTGATGCATCGTACCATGTGTGCTATCAAACATAAGGAAATTTCCCCCTTGAAAATACCAACTCTTCGGCAAGTAATCATCATCATTTGCATATTCATCATCTTGTGTCTTGTTGAAATGACTTTTTTTATCTTTCATCCCTTCTTGCTTATCATGCTAACAAGGTACTATGACAGTTGATCATCATCATCATTATCATCGTCATTGATCCTGCATCCTCAAATCATTAGCATATTACATCAACATATCATACAGGAAACACATGCATTGCATTTTCATCATCATATAAACATGTTATTATAAGCATTCTTCATAGATAAGCACATCCATTTTTATTACATCACATTGCATTTACCACATAAATCATCGCATAACATTCATGTGTATAAACATTTCATAGTCACTTCATATTTTCATTTACTACATAATCATACACAATAGGTACATAAGCATTATAGCTAATCGATTGCATACATACTCGCATAACATCATAAAGTCATCTCACACATTACATTCATTTTGCATAAACCATCATCATACCACTTTATATTAACATATCATTTCATATCATTGCATCACATCACATTGAATGTATCACATTGCATTATCATTTAACATGTTTAGGATAATAATATTTGTTATTCTAAGCATCTTAGAAAACCATCTCATTTGCATCATCAATACATATCATATAAAACACAACCATTTCATTCACATTGCATTATATCGTCCACTAATCATCCATACCATCTCATAAATAACATCGCAATCATTTTTACATTTCATCGCGTAAATCATTCCACATCATTATAAGCATAAATAGAAGCATAAAAATCCATTACATGCAGAATGAACATCCATCCATAATCATATATAAGCATAGTTCACATAACATTTCATGTATACACCATATCATATTGCATATTACATATCATATCATTTCAAATCATCATATAGATTGCAACATCATTATGCATCACATAAATACATCTGCATATCATAGGTCAACAACATAATATAGATCTGTTAGTCATAATCATCACATAATGCATATATCATCGAAAATAAATGCATCCATAAATACATCATATAACACCATAACATCATTGCACAACATATAGAAATAGAATCATCCATACATGCATAAATAAATGATACACATCACATCATATCAAAATCATCGGCTCATATATATATCATCATTGAGTAACTATCATAGTACAAAATAATCAGACCAGTATACATGTATGTCAATCAGTACAAAAAGGCCCATCGGGCTATCAAAAAGGAGCCCATAAGGCACAAAAAGTATCATCTCGATCAAGGTCTACCCCCCTATATGTTGCCCTCACCCCTGTCACCGTGACCCTTTGCTGGTCTGTGGCTAGTCCGCTGCAAGTACTCTAGGACCCGTATTGCTCTAGGTACGACCTCGTGATAATGCATACGGTAATATTTGGCCTCTCAGACGGACTCCCTATAGGATCTAATAGACACTGTACCCTGAGAGGAGGAGGCTTCCATGCTCTCCAACTGTTGTCACCAGCCCATCTCTGCAGCTGCTTGTAACTCTCCAGCCTATCTTTTCAGTATGGCCCGGTCTCTCTCGACCCTGATCTGATCTCTCTACATCCTAGTCTGATCTCTCTCCCCTATCAAAGTCTGCACCTGGGCCTACAGCTGTGCAATCAATGTATCTCGAGGATCCACCTGCCCTGTTGGCTGCACTGCTGGTTGTGCTCATGGAGGTTGTTCCTGAGGCTGATCCTCACCCCCAGCCCATGGTGGTGCACCTGCTGCTGATCCTGCATCTGCACATCAACCTGAGCTGGCTGAACTGGAGGCCCGACTAGCTGGTCCTGTCGTGCACCATCCCTCAATCCTCATCCTCCCCCTTTGCCTCTCACCCTCCGCTGATCGGGGACTACTCCTAGAACTGTCAAATGTAGGGGAGGCCGGAACCAATCCTTGTATGCCTGTGTCACGCCTAGATCTACAGGCCCCTGATCGTAAGCCCATGGTCGAGCCACCAACTGTCTAAAACTTTCCACAACCTCAGAGGCAGGAATGTATAGCCCCCATCAAACCTGTGACATGGTGCGGGCAAATACAACCACATAATCATCGTTTGGCTGATCCTGAGGCTCACCAAACTGGCGTTGCACGCACCTGGGTAGGTATCTCTCTATCATAGTGTGCTCTCACCCCTTCATGAAGCGGTCCTATAGGCATAGAAAATTTGATGTACATCATTGGCCCATCCGGGCCGACCAAGGTATAGACGCCATGTGAACACTTGCATGTCATCTAGGACCCTCCTCCAATAGGGAATGTCATGCTCACCTATGTATGTGAAGGACATACCACCTCTATAGCGCCATACAAGGGGATTGTTGGCCCCCATTGAAATTGCAACAAATCGCGGCCGAAGGACAACAATGTGCTCCCACGCCCATACGTGGAGAAGTTTCACGCCTACTTCGAGTGCTCTGCCGTCGAGGTAGACATACTCATGAAGATCTTTGTACAAGGATGCAAGAAAAAATGGTCCCCAAGCAAAGCGAGTAGGCCTGTCACGCATCACCATGCACTCCTAGTAGAGTCCCCAATCGAGACTATAGTACCGACCTCGTCGATCTGGGGCAACAAGACCTAAAATAATTGTCACAACAACTAAGCGGAAGGGATGTGCCAAAGCTCTATGACACTCGAGCTCGATCTACCCCTCGCAAATGACAATGCCCTCTATGGTGAGGACTCTGTGGAAAGCATCTTACCCCTCCTCTATATCGAAAATGACATGCCGACCATGAATCGATGATCTCAAGATGCGCCAAACATCCTCCAAGGTGATGGTGGCCTCGCTGGTGGGAAGGTGGAAAGAAGAGGTCTCGCTATGCCATCTCTCGACAAGCGCTGATATAATCCCAAGGTGGGTGCAGATGGGCGCTACGTAGGCGATGTACCACAACCCCATGTCTCATAGCCGATCTTGATCTCTATCACTCAGGTCCCGCAAGTAACCGAACAAATCCTGCGACCTGTTCTCTCGGGAATAGAGCTCCTTCACCGCATCTTGCATCAGGAAGAGTCATCATGTTAATTTTTTTTTTTTTTTTGCCGAGCGTCCAAAGAACCACTCCAGCATCACAATCTGTGAAGGTGCCATAGTTTGATTTTTAATCAAACTACGATGCTAGGGCATAAAAGGTCGAAAGCGCACCGCCGTGGTGCACTTTCCTTCCCAGCGACATAGTTTGCAAAGATTCTTGTCAATAAAGAACTGTCGTGTCGCACTTTAGAAATGGCCCTGTCGGCCATAAGCTCAACATCAAAGTTTGGAATTTGTTTTCAAACTCCAATCTCCACCGCCGTGGCGCAATTTGACACCGAGCGACGCAGTTTAATTTTTAAGTGGCGCTATATAGCGCCACTGTAGAAGGACTAACTTTGAAAGCATTAAATGAATGTTAAAAACAAATCCGGACTCAGTCATAAATATGCATAAGAAGTTTTCGTTGTGCCATATTGTCAGGAGGTCAAAGCTCAAATCTCAAGGTTGTTAGATGGCCGTGTGTGAAAATGAATTGAAACTGACCCCTCAAAGCCTTTTTAAGCTTGAAAATTAGGGTTTTTTCACCTTGATTGGCTATCTTGCTAGGGTTTTTGACCCTTGAGCCTATTTTTGTCCAGTTGAGGCCTGTTTTACATTGTTTTATTGCGTTTAGACACATTTTTGGCCTCTTGGATCCTTTTTAGAATTGTTGGGCACCTTGTCCTCTTTTTTCGTGAGATCACCCAAAAAATTGAAATTTTCATCCAATCTCTCGAGGGGGCAATATATTGGCATGTTTTCTCTTGCCGGGGCAACAGTGGGGCAAGATTTTTTTTAAAAACAAAATTTTGGCTTTGATCAAGATCGTTTATTCTTTGAACCAACGCAACAAGTGCATTGCTTCAAAAAGGGAAAAAATGTAGACACGTAAAATATACCGATTGACATTGTGCATCCAATCTTGACCACTGACATCATTTCATCTTGAATCATCCTTCAGTCTAACCATTTAATCAAATCCCTTTATCTGATTAAATTCATCAATATTCCTCTCTTAATTAAATAAACCAGTTATCTAATTAAGTCACCTCTTCTCGGTAATTAAATTAATCATCTTGATCTAATTATCTTATTTAATTAAATAATTTATTTTATTTGATTAAATCTCTAAAGTCTATCTATTAAATTAAATAAATTAAAACCTTATTTAGTTTAATCTAACATCATCCCTTTTAATTAAATAAATCAAAATCTTTATTTAATTAATCTCTTATCACATTCTTCTCATTATTTGATTTAAATTAATCCACAAATTTAAGTCAAATAGGTCACATCATTTAATCCCCTTTATTAAATTAATTAAATTTGATTAATTTAATCTCATATCATGTCCCATCCTCCAACTTTTACCACTTGCACATGAAAACAAATTTAATCGATTTATTAAATCTCTATTTTTTCTCAACAAGGCATCTTTTAAAGGAATATTCTTCAAGTTTGAATTCAAAATCTAAGTTGACATGTACATCCAACAAGGCATTTACTCCATCTTACATGTCCTTTGCCTTGAGCCAAGTGGCATTTAATGGTTTTTTTCTTCCCGTTTGCATGTCATTTCAACAAATTCAAAATTCAAAAATAGGCATTTATTGGCACAATCCTCAAAACTTGCACATCCTCCATCCACTCATAGGTTGACAAGTGGCATCTTGCCATTGGTTGAATGTTAGTCCCACATTGCTCAATTTTGGACATTCATCCATCAATCTCATCTATAAATAGGAGGCTTCATTCCTCATTTGATCATCCACAATTTATGCAAAGTTACCATGCTAAAATCATTAGCAATCCTCATCCATTATCATTGAATCTTAGTTAGGTTATGCAGGTTTTTCCATTGGAGCACTCACCATCCTTCATCAAAGTAGATCATTCATCAACATTTCATCAAGTGTGCATCATAGGAATTGGGAAAGGGCCAATTTTCACATCAAATTGACACCAATTCCTCCATGGGATCATGAGTTTGCTAGTTTAATTAGGATTCAATCTCTTTTATTGTTATTTCATTGTGTTCTTCATTGCTTTTTTCCTATTTTGAACTTTGTGAATGGATTTCATGGGGAATCCTTGTTCTTGCTTGCATTCCATCATCTAATGTGTTTGTTCTTATTGTTTTGTAGGTATTTGGATTGGGGTTCACACAGTTGTCATAGAGGGAGGTTAGAAATTTCTCTTTTAACTCTAAAATATTTAGGGGTTTTACATTTGCTATATTTTTGGGGTGATTTTTAAAATAAAAAATTTCAATATTAACTACTAGAAAGTCTATGGAACCACCAAGTTCCTAAGAATTATTACTAAAATTTTTAGCATTACATATTATTATAAAATTTATGGAACCATCATATTGTAAAAGGGTCCTAATTTTTTCAATAATACCTCTTGAGAAATTTTAGGTGCCCCAACTTATATGGGACTAGGATGAGGTTACAAATATTAATGGAATGTTGTACCTCCTTGAAGATTTTAAGATGGACCTTAATTTTATATTAGTTATAAATATATATTATATGCCTTATTTTTAATTCTAATTATAATATATAAAATTATGTTGTGAAGAAATAAAATAAATTTCTTTACTAAATTTTGATATAATATATATAACAATTAATATAATCAAATTAATTTAGTTAAAAAATTTAAATGGAAAATAGCAAATATTAAAGTTTTTTTTTTTTTTATAAAAGTGATAAACCCACTTTACTTTATATTGATATCAAAAGAGGTTTATACATAGCTAGAGAATGTTACAAAATGTAGCCATTATGATTTCCAAAATTAGTTAGTGTCACTTTCAGAAGAATTAGCAAGAGCAAAAGGAGGAGGGAAAAAGGTTACAAGATGAGGATCCTCAAGAGCATGTTTAATAAGGAATTGAACTATATTGCAAATTGTGAGCCTTGCAATACAAAGAATCTCCAAGATTGGGCCCAAACTTGTTGATACGGGAGAAAAAATCAGATGAGTTATCCCTAACCAGGCCATAAGCCATTACACAAAGAACAAAAAGGTGTGCATCATCAATAAGAAGAGTAGGATGATCAAAAACACCACCACCAATGTAAAGCCATAATTGAAGTAATATTGCTCCAACTCCACAACAAGATTAGACAAAGAGAAAATGTGAGGCAAAATGTAAGTACATGCCAAAAATTTGACCATATCTAAGCACCATAAAACGTCGATGAGATTTGAGACTAGCATTAAATGTTGAGTTTAAATTGCAGATAATTAATATCAAATAATTGATAAAATCAGAACATCAATATGCAAATAGGGATAAACAACAAAAACACCAAATTGCGTGGTTCACCAAAGATTAGCTACATCCACGAAAAAAGCAGTTCCTAGATTTCTTTATTTATTCACACTCTATTTTTCTCTTATATATTACAGCAGTGATACTCAACATATTTTTAAACACACATTGTAAACTCTTGAATTTTTTGAAAGAAATGAAGAAACAAAGCAACAGGCGGGAAAGAATGGGAGTTGAACAGTCAAGAAAAATTTGGACTTCACTCCCCAACATTGAAGCAACTTCATTTGGGAGAGCCTCAACATGGTTGGTAAACTAGTCTTGACTAATAGTTATAATTAGAACTTCTTCTACTTGATAACATTGCATGACAAAGGATCGACTAAGCTTTTCTCTTGAGAAGGAGAGATTATCCCTAACTTCCCAATGATGAGGAGGAATATAAACTCTGAACTTAGACTCCATGGAAAGAGAGCATCAAAAGCTAGCAAAAAAAAAACCCATGACCAAGACAATACAAATGAATTGCCAAAAATAAAGTAACACATAAAAATAACATGTCGGTGTTGGAAAATTAGGTGTCTCAACCTTGCAAAATATTCCATTATTAATTTTTTATTTGTCATTTAATATTTTCCCATAGTTGGTTATTCTTTTATTCAGCTCTAGCATAAAAGAGGGGCGTTTGAATTTGTAATTGGCACTTTTGCCACATGTTAGTGCCTTGAAAATTTAAATATTAGTTGTCAAAAGATGCCCACATGATAGTATATCATGGAAGGACTATTTTTAGATGTATTATGACAAATTCTATGACAACTGTAAGGGACAAAAATAGGGGAGAACAATTTGGACGTGAGAGCTTATTTTTAGACTGGAATCTTGGTTGAGAAGTTAAGCACATGGTTTTGTAAAACCACAAATGGTTTCTTATATAGCCAGAAGTCTATAAATTGGAGGCTTGAGGAGAAGTTTGTGAGATGAGGGTTTTATGCAGGGTTATGCTGTCAGTTTTTCTTCTAGAGGAACAAGATGTAAATCTCCATGTTAAGGCTTTGAGCCTGCAAGTGTATTGTAACATGTTAGTTGTTGCAGATTAATACATTGGTTTGATGCTTTGGAGTGTGGGGTTTTTTACTCGAAAGGGTTTTCCCCATGTATATTGGTGTCTCTTCTCTTATGTCTATCTTTTTTCTATTCTTCTTCTTTTCGTGTTCTTAAAAATATAATTTATATGTCGTTATGTTGTTGAAATTTATTTAGATCTGTAAACTACATTACCTTTCATCTAAGGGTTAATGAGATGGGAAATCAACTATGTATGTTCCCGCTTTAAGGGCATAGTAGTATGTGCTTGCATCAAGTTATTGAATATATATTTAATCAAAATATAGGATGTTGTAAGGTGCATGATGGATTCTCCTTTCCCTTTCAATTGGTATCAAAGTTGCAGTGGTTCCATGGTTGCATGAGATTGCATGTGTTGGTTCCATAGTGTTTAAGGTTCTGGGTATTTCTTCTATTGTGATTTCTTAGCCTGACAAGCTTAAGGGAATCTGTTTCGAAGGAATTGGCTGATTATTAATCCTTGGTTGAGTGGAAGTTTTGCAGTTGATCTTGTTTCTTGAAAACATCATGCATTGTGAAGAATGGAGAAGATAGAGTTTTATGGAGTTGATCATGTGGTTATATTTAATATGATATTGATTTAGAGCTCATATTTGATAGTATGTAATAACCCTCATGCATGGTGGTTATTTTCTCTCATTTTATGGTCGGATGCAACAAAGTATTCATGTTGGGTGTTTGTCTTGGCTCCCTGATCACATTGAAAAAATTGGGTTGTCATGACTATGGTTTAATGTGCTTATGTTGGGTGCTTGGTTTTAGTCCCTGACATTGGAAGGCATTGTTTTGTTAACCTCAAATGCATCTAGGTTGTGGAGTTGATCATTGGATGATATGAAAGCTTCTGGAACAACCTAGCTCCTTTGTATGCTTGTACATGGTGATGGTTGTGGAGTTGGTCTACAATTGGGCCTAGATTTCTTGGACCTCTACTTCCTTTTGGTTGGTAGTACTTGTATGTCTCAGTTTCATATTGATTTGATTTGAGAGTTTTATAGATTTCTATTCAAAATCTATGGTTATGATTATCTGTGTTATTCTATTGTTCTAGTAAAGTTTTTATTGGTGGTTTTCAGACTTGTGGGTCTTCCAGATGATAAGTGGATATGGATTTGCATGTGTGTCAGTGACATGGTGGTTTTGCAGGTTTTACACGGTTAATCAAAACTTGTGATTTTGTAGATATGTGAATAAATTATTTTTTAGATTATGATTCCTTGGGGGTGTTTCTTGATGTAAGATAGTTGTAGGTTGCATGGTGTGAGGAGGTTTGTAGCTTTCTCAATGTGGAGATGTTGGTATGTGATTAGTCACTCATCATTTCTATAGTATTTGATTGATGTGTTCTTTGACTATGGCTACTCATATGTGGACTTGTTTGGAAAATTAGATCTGTGGTTGATTTGGTGTTTGAGTCTTGTGGTCTACATGTTATCTTCTTGTTATCTCAATTTGCAGGTTACTAATGTGATGATGAGTTTGCATGTTTCATGTTTGGGATCTATGAGTTATGGAATTTTGTGGGATGGTCACCTATTTGATTGCAGTGAGATTGATGAGCCTAGTTTTTGGTTAAATTTTGGGTAGAATCTATAGTTTATTTGCTAGTAGTGTCATAAAATTTAATGGTTAAGTGTTGATATTTGCATAATGTTTCCCTCAAACCATTGACATTGGGTTTAATCCTATCTTTGCGAAGTTTTAATGACATTGGTATATTATGTGGATTATCTATATTGATTTTGCATGTGGTTGATGAATGTTCTTTAAGGTGATTATAGATGTGCAATTATTATGCATACTAGCATTGCCATGCAGATACAATTTATGGATGCTAAGTTGAGAAAGGCAGCCATCAACTGGTCATGCAGGGGAATCATTCAAACAGTCAACTAGAGGACCACGACAACAAATTCCCCATGACAATCGAATGTAACCGCCTTGCATTTATGGCATTGAGCAATTGCGGGAATTACTACAGTGTTGAGTCCACGTTTGGGCATGCATGTCTGACTGGATTCCCTGCAGGTGTAACTGCCCTGCCACTCTTCTCCTTGTTTTCCCTAAATGACATCCTCTTAGTTAGTGGGAGTTGACTGCCCTATTTAGCTAGTAGTATAAATAAGGATATGTACCTTTTTCTTAGAGGTTCTTAGTTCTTGATTATTGTTGTTATCGATAGTTGATGGTGTACTAAGCGTTCTTCATTTCCAATATAGTCATGCTACTATTCTATTTACACATTTTTCAATGAATGAAATGATATTTTGAGTTCAAGCATTTGAGTTTATATTAGTCTTAGAGGATACTCATCCAAGGGGGCCCACTTGGTGAGTAATTCGTCCTTTAGAGTAATTAGTTTAGTTATTATTTCCTATTTTGTACTTAGTTCAAAATATGGCACTGATTGTTCCTACAACCATTGGAATATCATAATGTGACTGTTCCTGTAGCCAAAGCAGATAGAGTAGTTTCTTGTTTGTTCACTCAGATCTTTATTCTTCTTATGCATTGCAGCTTAGTATAGTTGTTAATTGATGACCAGTCTTGTTAATTCCTTTTTAATTAGCAATTTACTTTCCAGTATTGTACTTTTCTTAGTTGTAGAATGAAGATGGCTACTTTGAGTTCCTAGTGCACATACTGTGTTGACCCATTTCAAGTTCACGTCCTTGGGTTGACAAGTTAAATGCACCTTCATGATGATTGAGATAACTATTTAGGCTATATGTCCAATATTTGAATCATGGTTGTAAAGGCTTAGTTATTGAATCATTGTAGGAGGCCAACATTTTTGGCATCATTGCTGGGGATGGTGTCAAACTAGGAAGTTTCTTAAATGGAGTCATTGATAGTTTTTCCTACTGTAGCATTTTTGAGTTGTTCTTAGAATACCCCCTTCTCTTAGACAAGTAATGATCCACTATTCTTTTGCTCATTCTTTGAGTGAGTTGGTTGATGTTGAGTTAATACCACATGCATAGAAGAAGAGATGCTTATGGGAGATTCCTTCCTAATGATCTTGATCCATTTCAATTAGTAGAGCTTCCAAATCTGCCCAAAAATGAAGAAGAAGAAGAACCATTTCCCTTTGTTGATGCATATCCTGATCTAACTAGTTTCGAAGCTTCCACTGAAGATCAAAACTAGATTGAAAACCCCTTTTCCTTGGGAATCCATAAATAAGACATGGGTGATGAAAATAGAAACAAACCTAACCAACCAACTTTTCCTTTCCCCATTGCTTAGCAGAATGAGGTTGACAATATAAAAAACATCCTTGCTTCAGCACTTCCTAAGTTCTATGGACTTGTTATAGAAGACTTTGATACCTTCTTGTTTGAGTTTTACATACTCTGCAAAAGTTATGACTATACCACTGATGCTCATAAGCTTAAGCTATTTCCTACCACTCTGAGAGAAGATGCACTTAGATGGTTTACGAGCCTAGGCAGAGATATTGTGGAGACTTGGGAGGACATGAAGAAAAAGTTCCTTGAAAAGTACAACGAATATTGCAGGGGCAGTGATATGAGAGGAGGTGATATCTCTAGGATGCAACAGAAGGAATATGAGAGCTTGGAAGATTATTTTTCAAGGTTTATGTTTTTCTTGGAAAAATCCCCACACCATACAATCAATGAAGAATCACAAAAGCTACTTTTCCTGAGAGGAATCAATGAGAGTTGTACTGATGCTTTGGACCTGATGGCAGGAGGAGATATCACCCAAGTTCCTTGGGAAGATATCAAGGAAATATGTCAGAACTATTCCATAGCAACTTCAAAGAAATGGAGAGCTTGCCAATATTTTATGGGTAATTCATCTACCAGTGGAGTTTCAAGGATGGAGATTACTCATTTGTTGGCAGATTTCAAGCAGGATATTATAAACAATCTAGCTACTTAGCTGGATACACTTCAGGCCAAAAAGAAACATGAGGAGGCAAAGGAAATGTTGACAGAATACTGCCCTCATTGCAGACAAAAGAAGAGGGATTGCAGATGCAAGGTGGTAGCTAACATTGACAACAACCAGATTCCACCTGAGTTCAAACCAATTAAGACTGAGGAAGATCAAGTCTAGTTTGTTGCATAGAGAAATCCATGAGCTCTAAGACAAGGTATGCCACCAGATCCATTATCTTTTGTTGGACCATATTTGAATTCCTATTCATCTGGTAATCAATGACAACCTCCATATCCATCCAACTATGGAGGATATCCACAATAGTCTTGGGGTAACCCTCCAAATGCTTGGTCCAATTATCAAAATTCCTCACCTCAATGGTAGCAACCTCAAGGGAATTGGCAACAGTTTCAAGGACTTTGGCAGCCACCTCTAGGAAACTAGCAACAAACATCTCAATGGAGAGGACAACAATGGCCAAACTAGACAACTAGTTACATGTATCCACCTTCTCAACCCCAACAGCCTGCTATAATGCTTCCACCTGCTAATTCAAGCTCAAATGCACCCAAACCTACTTAGTTACCAACTTAGCCCACACCTAACCCAAATAACAAACCACAACAACAACCGGTATATTTTGCTGATCCAAATCAATTTCATGCATGTGCTATGAGTGTGAGTGACATCCATCTGCGTTCAAGAACCACTTTACCAACTCTTCCCACACCCATCATCACTGAGCTACCCGTGGAAGAGGAAGAGGAACCTTTGAATGATCCTATTCAGCCTAATGTACCTAAAAATCTTGAACCAGTTCCAGTCAAGTAGACTGCACAAGAGTCGCCATTCCCTCAGAGATTGGAAGTTGCCAAGCATAAGGAAGACAAATAAGATACAACTTTTGACATCTTGGAGCAATTGAAACACACATGTGTCCAGATCCCCCTATTTCAAGCCATAAAAGATGTTCCTATATAAGGCAAGGAAATCAAGGAAGCATGTCTCAAGAAGCTAGGTAGAAAGAAGAAAGACCCAACTACAGTCCATGTGGAGGGGCAACTCACTAACATCATGCTTGGAAAAGTGACTATTCTCAAGTACAATGATCTAGGTAGTCCTGTAGTAGCAGTTGTTATAAATGAGATCCAAATAAAAAATACCCTGATTGATTTGGGAGCAGCAATAAATGTGATGAATAAGGACATCCTGCAGCAACTAAACATTGCAAACATGAGATCTACTCCTACTATCCTGCAACTCACTAATAGTTCTACTGTGAAACCCGATGGTATAGTAGAAGACCTTGTGGTGATTCTAGACTCTTGGGAGTATCCAATAGACTTCATGATTCTCTCTCCTAAAGCTACACTAGGAGGATATCCTATCATTCTTGGAAGACCATGGTTAGCAACAAAAAACACTTATATTGGGTGTCAGTTAGGTGTCATGACTATTTCTGATGGTAGGAATACCAAAAAGCTTGTTCTTTACCCTCCTGCTCAACCAGCCCATGATGAGGAGAATCCTGTATGGCCACATGTTGGCGAAGAAGCTGAGGAAGTTAACTCTGTGGCATAGCTCATGATGTTAGGTTGAAGTCCTTTCTTGCAGTTTCAAGATGAAGATGAAGTGTTGTCTAACAAAATTCAGAATCATTGCAAAGTTGAGGAAGCATCATCTTCTCATGCATCTAGTTTTTTCAATCTTGTAAATACACTTCTTCCTGCTCTGCTTGCTCTTCCTGCAACCACTCTCCCTGCAGACAAACTTCCTGCAACAACTCTTGCTACAACCACTATGCCTGTAGATAAACTTCCTGCAGCCACAGGTATGTTCCACACAATGTTTCCATATGAACTCAAGGTACCATGTGTTAATGAAGAAGCTATGATAGAGTTAACTACACAAGTACATGTGTCTGAAGGGAAATAATTGAATATTAATAGTAAGTTGAGCAAATAACAACAATTGCAATTGGTAGACTTACTGAAGTCTCATTAGCTTGCGTTTGCATGGGACTATTATGATATGAAAGGACTGGATCCTAAGCTTCGCACTCATAAGATTTACATCAGAGATGATTTTCAACCAGTAAGGCAACCTCAATGAAGAATCAACCCTGCATTGAGAGAAGTTGTTAAAGTAGAATTGCAAAAATTGTTGGATGCCAGATTTATCTATCCTATCTTAGACAGCAAGTGGGTGTCCCCATTGGTGATCATGCCAAAGAAGGGAGGAAAATGGAAAGTTTGTGTTGACTACAAGGAACTCAATGCTGCCACCAAAAAAGACCATTTTCCCTTTCCTTTTGTGGATCAAGTTTTGGACTCACTTGCAGGAAAGTAGTACTTTTCTTTTCTAGATGGATTCAGTGGCTACATTTAGATTCAGATTGCACCTCAGGACCAGGAGAAGACAACCTTCACTTGTCCATGGTGAACATATGCCTATTTAGTACTTCCTTTTGGCTTATGCAACACACCTACAACTTTCCAAAGGGCAGTCATTAGCATATTTTCAGACATCTCCCTTGACTACATGGAGATCTATATGGATGAATTTACTACCTATGGTGTTGATTTTAATGAAGTATTGGAAAAGCTCATGAAGGTCCTACAGAGATGTGAAGACCAAAACTTGTCTTTAAATAGTGAGAAATGCTTCATGATGATGCAGGAAGGTGTAGTTCTTGGCCACTACATCTCTCACAAAGGAATTCAAGTAGATCCTACAAAAATTGAGGTAATAACTAATCTGCCTACACCTATAAAATAAAAGGATGTTAGGAGTTTCTTGGGACATACAGGATACTATAGGTGGTTCATCAAGGAATTCAAAAAAATGGAAGCACCATTGTACACTCTCTTAACCAAAGATGTTGAATTCCAATGGACAGAAGATTGTGATAAAGCATTTTTCAACTTGAAGGAAACCTTGAACCATGATCATATATTGAAAGGACCTAATTGGGAGATCCATTTTCACATTCATATAGATGCATTAGATTATGCCATAGGAGAAGTCTTAGGAAAAAAAGAAGGAGCCATTGGAAATGCCATTTACTTTGTCAGCAAAAAATTACAGGGAGCTGAATTCAACTATACTGTGACAAAAAGAAATGCTAGCAGTGATCTATGCCTTGAACAAATTCAGGCACTACATAATAGGCTATCAAATCTTTGTGCATACCAATCATGCAACCATTAGATACCTCATTAATAAACCCTTGATCTCAGGTAGATTGGCCAGATGGTTATTTTTGATGTAGGAGTTTGACATAACCATTATGGATAAACCAGGGAAGGCTAATGTTGTTGCAGATTTTCTTTCAAGGTTGACTGCATCAGAGGAAAGTCAAGCCATAGATGGCTCCTTTCTTGATGAGCATCTATTTTCCATCAATGTTCAAACACCCAAGTATGCTGACATAGCTAACTATCTTGTAATAGGGAGAGTTCCTCCTCACTTCTCACTAAAAGAGAGAAGAGTGCTCATTGGAAAATATTTTCTTTTTTCATGGATTGTTGGATGCTTGTTTTATACTAGACCAGATCATGTTATGAGAAGATGTGTGAGGGAAGATGAGACATATGACAGTCTGCATGCATGCCATGATGAACCTTGTGGAGAGAATTTTACAGCAAAGAGGATTGCAATGAAGATTCTAAACACAAAATATTATTGGCCTACACTCCACAAAGATGTAGGAAGATACACTAGGAAATGTGATAGGTGTCAAAGGATGAGCCAACCAACCAAATATGATGAGATGATGCTTTATCCCCAAGTAGTGATCACTCCCTTTGACAAGTGGGGATTGGATTTTTTGGGACCCATTGACTCTCCATCAAATGGTAAGTATTATATCTTAGTATGCACTGATTATGTAACTAAGTGGGTAGAAGTTAAGGCCATGAGGCATGCAAGAGACAATAAGTTTGCAAAATTTCTTTATGAAGAAATTTTCACATGGTATGGAGTTCCCAGAGAAATAGTAACTGATCAAGGAGCTCAATTCACTTCAACTCTTGTTACAGCCTTGGTTAATGAGTATAACATAAGGCATAGGATGTCTAACCCTTATCACCCTCAAGCCAATGGTCAAGTTGAGGTAACCAATAGAGAAATTGAAGTTATTCTGACCAAGACAGTAGCCATCCATAAAAAGGATTGGGAAAGAAAATTACTAGAAGTTGTTTGGGCCTATATGACCACTTAGTAAACCACTGCAGGCTTCACTCCATTTGAATTACTGTATGGCAAGACAACTATGATTCCTATTGAATTTGAGTACAAGACTCTTAGGACTATATTAGACCTAGGGATGGATATCTTTGAGGCACAAAAAAAGAGAGTTGTGTAGCTAAATTCTTTGGATGAGATGAGAAGAGCAGCCTTGCACCACACTGAGGTAGTGTAGAATCAAAGAATGAGGTGGCATGATAAATTTATCAAGGAAAAGAAATTTCATCCAGGTGACTGGGCATTGCTATATGACTCAAGGTATTAGGACAATGCAGGAAAATTGTAGACAAGGTGGCTAGGACTATACGAAGTTGTTGAAGTCTTTCCTAATGGAGTTGTTCAACTCACTACAATTGACCCTGTTAGATTCAAGTTACTTGTCAATGGTCATCACCTCAAATTATATCAGAAGCCAGTCTCCAAAGAAGAGTTCCTACAAAAATTCACCCAACATTTAATGCACAATCTTCCTATAGCCGAAGGCAGTGAACCTAGTGTCCCTCCTTTCGGCTAAATTAAGGTACATACTTGTCATAATAAAGATTTCCACTTTTTTGGAAGTCCATTTGTTCACCCATCCACCCATCCATCCATTCGTATCACCTTTCTCTCTCTTCCATCACTTCATTTCACCTCGCCTCACTCCATTTCACTTTCATTAATTGCTCAATTATTTTCTAAAAACAGGTGAATGATACTTTCTCTCCATGATCTTTACAACAAATCCTCCACACACTCAAGTATGTGTGCATTAATTATCATCTTTTAATTACCTTTTAAGTGCATTCATTTAATCATGACATATTAGTATAGACATTCACATAATATGTCATTATTTCTTGTCAAATCACCACTCCCTTCTCACATGTGCAAACACATGTCCAGATTTGGGTTGGGGGGAGGACATAAAAACTGAAAGTATATTGCTCAGGTTTCAAATCATAATTAGGCTATGTCCAAAAAAATAAAATGAGCCGATTTGAAAATCTGGCTCACATGTGTGAAGCGACGTTAACTATAGTTGTCATTTCTTCTCATTATCCTTGCCATAATTAACCCTATCATAATTTTGAGTTACAAAAGGCAAGAGGTAAAAACAAAGGGAAATTTAGTCAATATTGGCACTGAAAATTCAGCAAGAAGGTGTTAGATTTCAGACAAGAATTGTAGAAAAAAGAATTTTTTTGCAAAGTGATGGTTGATTTTAGACAATGGGAGTTGGGCTAATTCGGAATGAGCCCTCAGTTCATGATGCTTTGTTGCAAGATGCACAATGCCTGGTATAATTTCAATGTTGTGGTTGGTTTGAATACTTCATGAAGCTGGATGGCTTTGATGAAGGCATTGCACTTGAATTTTCTTAGACGTTTTCTGAAGGCAAAGCCATAGTAAAAGGGTTAGAGGTTGTGGCAACAAAGGAAAGAAAAGTAGAAGTTTCAGGGTTACCTACTGATGGTGAGAAATACCTTGCCTCCAGGGATGTTAGGTTGGCCATGGTAGAATTTATAGTACATGGTGACCCTCCAATTAGCATGGATAAACATGGTGCAAAAAGGACATCTTTGCCTAAACCATGGAAGCAAGTAGTTGTCTACATTATAAGGTATATCACCTGTGAAGGATGTTTGTCAAACCTACATTTAGTACATTTCAAGCTGTTGAGTCACATGAGGCACAGGAGGAGAATGAATGTGCCTAACATATTATACACCCTTCTCTCCATCATGGCGGCCGAAACACAAAAAAGGTAGGGACAACTCTGTCTCCCACCATTGCTTGATTAAATTGTTGGTTGAAAAATCTTTGCACAATGTATCTAGAATGTCCTGGGAGGAGTTTATAAATGTTAATCAATTTAGGCTGAACAATTACAACCTAGGGTTTTACCCCAGCCCTGTAGGGTTAGCAGAAGATTAAGCATAGTTGAAGCCACTCTTGGTGCTTCAACTTTTGGTGCTAGCTCTAGTATGAACCCTCCTACAGTAGAAGAAGAAACCATAAACATTAGTTCCTTTGAAACAGAGAATTAAAAAAAAAGTAAGCTCTTCATCTGATTCTGATGATGATGTCCCCCTTGAAACCCTAATGAGAGCCATGGCACAGAAGGAGGCAGAAATAGGAAAAGGAAAATCCCAAACACAACCTATAGAAAAAGAGGTGTCGAGTGCTAGGAAGAGAAAAACTAAGACTATTCATCCTGCAACCAAAGGAAAACGTAAGAGCGCTCCTAGGAAGTCAAGACCAACTAGGCCAACTTTTTGTATGCCTCCATAGGAAAACCCTAAGCGTGGAGAGACATCACATGAGGACACTGAAGCTCCAATGGGGAAAGAAAATGTTGAAGAAAAAGAAGAGGGCATATTTGAGAGAGTAGCGAAAATAACATTGGCAGACCTTGCTAATATCGCAAATGAGTTGAGGACGAGTAGGGGTTCCTGCAACAAAACCAAGAACAAGAGTAGGAGTTCCTATAGCCACAACAAGAGCAAGAGCAAAGCCAAGAACAGGAACAAGAGGTTTTGCAACAAGAAGAGGGCAAAGAAATAGTACCCCCACAACCAAAGACAACTAGACAGCCCAAGTTCATGCAGATAGTACCATATGGGGAGCAACCATCGACAAAAATACTGGTAGGAATTCATAACCCTCCTAGTTTTATAGTTCATGCAACAATTTTAAATTTATGGGAAGAAATACAAAGGAGGGAGGAGGAATGGAAAAAGGAGAGGAAGAGATTGAAAAAGGAAATTCAAAAGAGGGATGAGGTCATTGAAGAAAAGAATGAGGAAATTGCTACTTTAAAGAAGAAAGTAGATAACATTGTGACCTTGGTACCATAGATTCTGGAGTACAGAAACCCTCCAAGGGTTTATGCCTTACACTTGAAAGAGAAATATCTCTCTTTTAATTTTTCAAAAATTGTTTCAGATTTGAACCCCTCTATTGAGACCCCTACCAAATTCTTCAATGCCTACAGGATTGCTTACCTTGAGATGAAAAATTTATTATGTGAATTTTATTTGCACAATTATGCTGTCACATAGGACCATGATTGGAACCCGTTGCTATATGTTGGAGACATTCAGTTGAGAGCATTCATGTCTTAGGTGCAAAATGAGATTAGTTAGGGTGAGCAACATGATGCTTATAAGAAGATGGAATCTAACATCCCTTTGGCCATTAGGGACGAATCAAGCCACACAAGGGATATTCGCAAAGAATGGCTCAGAATACTTCTTAGGCCCAGCTATAGTAACAAAATTATGCCCTGGATTCAAGTATTTTACACTGAGTATGAGGTAAAAGTAGCAACAAAAGAGGAGCTAGTGAGAGGATACTTGTCCCAATGATGGAATAGTTTAGCTGATGAATTGAAGTAGGCCTAACCCCATTCTATCCATAATTATGCTGCAACATTGAAATGGATTGATAGGTATATTCATATTGGGAGAACCAAGGGGTGATTTTGGATTCCCCTAACCTTCCAGCCACCCATTCTCATGTGGCCAGTACCAAACTACAAGTTCTACCAATACAACATTGCTGTAGAAAGACAAAGATGGGCCAAATTTGATAGATTGGGAGGATTTTATTGGGACCTTGACTCACACTCAACAGAGACAGATGTTGGACAACTATTAGTTGCAAACTTTAGAGCTTTGACCAAACAGAAGAACAACCCTTCCACTGCTAGAGGACTAGCAAGATGTTAGGTTGGGGGGAGTGATGAGCCTAGTTTTTGGTCAAATTTTGAGTAGAATCTATAGTTTATTTGTTGGCAGTGTCATGAAATTTAATGGTTAAGTGTTGATATTTGCATAATGTTTCCCTCAAACCATTGACATTGGGCTTAATCCTATCTCTGCGAAGTTTTAATGACATTAGTATATTATGTGGATTATCTATATTGATTTTGCATGTGGTTGATGAATTTTATTTAAGGTGATTATAGATGTGCAATTATTATGCGTACTAACATTTCCATGTAGATACAATTTGTGGATGCTAAGTTGAGAAAGGAAACCATCAGCTGGTCATGCAGGGGAATCGTTCAAACAGTCAACTGGAGGACCCCGATAGTAGATTCAACATGATAGTTGAATGTAACCGCCTTGCATTTATGGAATTGAGCAATTGCGGGCATTACTATGGTGATGAGTCCATGTTTGGGCATGCATGTCTGATTGGATTCCCTGCAGGCATAACCGCCTTGCCACTCTTTTCCTTATTTTCCCTAAATGGCATCCTCTTAGTTAGTGGGAGTTGACTTCCCTATTTAGTTGGTAGTATAAATAAGGATCTGAACCTTTTTCTTAGAGGTTCTTAGTTATTGATTTTTGTTGTTATCAATAGTTGATGGTGTACTAAGCGTTCTTCATTTCCAATACAGTCATGCTACTATTCTGTTTACACATTTTTCAATGAATGAAATGATATTTTGAGTTTGAGCATTTGAGTTTATATTTGTCTTAGAGGATACTCATCCAAGGGGGCCCACTTGGTGAGTAATCTGTCCTTTAGAGTAATTAGTTTAGTTATTATTTCTTATTTTGTACTTAGTTCAAAATCTGGCACTGACTGTTCTTGTAGCCACTGAAATATCATTATGTGACTATTCTTGTAGCCAAAGTAGACAGAGTAGTTTCCTTGTTGTTCGCTCGGATCTTTATTCTTGTTATGCATTGTAGCTTAGTATAGTTGTTAATTCATGATCAGTCTTGTTAATTCCTTTCCAAGCAATTTACTTTCCAGTATTGTACTTTTCTTAGTTGTAGAATGAAGATGCCTACTTTGAGTTCCTAGTGCACATACTGTGCTGACCCATTTCAAGTTCACGTCCTTGGGTTGAAAAGTTAAATGCACCTTCATGATGATTGAGATAGCTATTTAGGTTAGATGTCCAATCTCCGAATCATGGTTGTAAAGGCTTAGTTATTGAATCATTGTAGGAGGCCAACAAAGATGACTCAAATGTGGACTGTCAATATCCACAAGATTGATTCAGTATTTATGCAAAATTTGTTAGTTGGCCTTGTTTGTGGTGATTTATGCATTGGTCTGTTGCATTAGGATAAGAGGATGAATGATTAGAGTGCCTAGATAGTTGGTTATTGGGACTTGTAGCATGTTTATCACGATGTCATGGATAAGCTCGTTATCATAGTTTCAGTGGGAGCTTTGGCAGTGATGTGGATATATCACTTGGTGATGGATGATCTTCTACAATGGTTATAGGTGTCATGGTAAGACTTTTGGATTATGATTCTTCTATGTTGTGAAATTATTGACATCTTGATTTCCATTGTTAGAGGATAGTTATCTTAATGTGATTGGAGATGGTATTATGCCATGATGGATTATTATTTTTAAGATTGGAGTTTTGGCATGATAGTGCCCCCTTGCAAAGATATGTTCATTGGAGTAGGTAGTGATCTCCTAGGAGGAGATGTTAGATCATGATGTCATGTGTGTTCCTGGATTTTGTAGACGTGCAGTGGGAGCTTTGACAGTGGTCTAGTGAAGTTCTCTTTGGTTTTGAGTATCAGTCATTTTCTTGAAGCTTCATGATTTTGCAGGATGCATTTGAAGTTGGCATGTACTGGTTGAGGGATGCTGATGGATACTAGAGAGACTTGAGGTGAGGCTAGAGATCTCTTGTTATGGGGATTATGTGTTGGAATGGTGAAGTTTCAGCAGAAAGATCAAGGAGCCCTCACTTGTTATGGACATGAGTTCATGTTTGGAGTTGAGAGGAGATTGTTCTTGGAGAGATTCTATGAGGCTTGGTGTATTGGATCATTCTCATTCCCCACTCTCAGTTCACTTGGCAGAAAATGACCTAATAGGTATTTCCCATGTTATTTTAGATTCATTTTGTTTTATGCTTTGATTTCTCATGGATATGAATCTTGAGCTATAGTTTCTAGTTTTGGAGGGTTCATTTGAGGATTACTTGAAATGGTTATCTCCTTAGGTATATGGTTTGCTTTATGAGAAGTTTTGGAGATGTTATTGGGTTGAATTCCTATTTGTGGAATGAATATTTTAAGTTTGATCTTCCTTGGTTAGACAAGCTTACATCCTTTTTGGTTATTTGAGATATATATGTTTTGTTTGAACTTTTGAGATTGAACAGTTGGGTGTTGATAAGGCTTTTCAGTTGAGATCTTGTGAAGGAGATCTTACTTGGAGAAACTTAGCACTTGGTGGTGTTCGTAGAAGGACATGATATGGTTTGTAGTTTCTCTTTATGGTCTCATGTTTCTTCCTAGAGGTTCTTATTCATCTAGTATGATCACTAGGTTTGTGGTCATCTACTATTGTTGTACTTTATTATTTTTTAGCAACAGTATGTGTTCTTTTAAAGTATATCATTTGAGATGTGGAGGATTTGGGAGAAGTGGAGGAGATCAAAGGTGAGAGAGTGAGTAGAAAACTAATTGTGGAAGTATGCTCTATTTTGCAGCAGTTGGTTGTAGTTTGTAGATCATTGAGATTGTTTTTTGTATTACATGATTTCATTATAAGCCACAATTTGATGTAAGTGTTGATTGGTAGACTTTGGGTTGATTTGGTTAGCATTGCTCATGCAGTATGATTCCTAGGATTTATGCATATTTTTGGTAGATTGTTTTTCATTGGATTGCAGTATCAATGGTATTCATTTTTTTTGCACATCATTGGATTTGGTGTTTTTGTTATCATGGAAGATGGAAATTTTGAGCAAGACAATGGATTATATAGGGATGAGAGCTGTAGTATGGGCTAGATATGTCATGTGCAAAATTTCTATCAATGGTGGGTTTTTTAGTTGGATGTAAACAACTAGCTGTGGTTGTTATTCTAACTATTTTTGGAGCATTCATGCTCAATCTTATTTTGGAGGATTTTGGACTTCAGAGTTGTGTTCTGGTAATGAGTTTGAAGTTGGATACATTGGTGTGTCTATGCGACATTTTTTGTTTCATCATGTTTTTGGAATTCTAATATTTTTGTCACGTTGGTGATCACTTGGAAGATGTTACAGGTGCTTATGTAAAGCTCATGAGCATAGTGAAGTTCAGTTGAGGTAGTATGGTAACCTTGGTTGTTCACAGACTGGTTGTGTAATCCCCTGACTCTTGCAAGGTATTCGACAAGCGGGAGAATGTTGGAAAATTAGGTGTCTCAACCTTGCAAAATTTTCCATTATTAATTTTTTATTTGTCATTTAATATTTTTCCATAGTTGGTTATTATTTTATTTAGCTCTAGCATAAAAGAGGGGCATTTGAATTTGTAATTGGCACTTTTTCCACATGTCGATGCCTTGAAAATTAAAATATTAGTTGTCAAAAGATGCCCACATGATAGTATATCATAGAAGGACTACTTTTAGATGTATTATGACAAATTCTATGACAACTGTAAGGGTCAAAAATAGGGGAGAACAATTTGGACGTGAGAGCTTATTTTTAGACTGGAATCTTGGTTGAGAAGTTAAGCACATGGTTTTGTAAAACCACAGATAGTTTCTTGTATAGCCAGAAGTCTATAAATTGGAGGCTTGAGGAGAAGTTTGTGAGATGAGGGTTTTATGCAGGATTATGCTGTCAGTTTTTCTTCTAGAGGAGCAAGATATAAATCTCCATGTTAAGGCTTTGAGCCTACAAGTGTATTGTAACATGTTAGTTGTTGCAGATTAATACATTGGTTTGATGCTTTGGAGTGTGGGATTTTTTACCTGAAAGGGTTTTCCCCACGTATATTGGTGTCTCTTCTCTTATGTCTATCTTTTTTCTATTCTTCTTCTTTTCGTGTTCTTAAAAATATAATTTATATGTCGTTATGCTGTTGAAATTTATTTAGATTTGTAAACTACATTACCTTTCCTCTAAGGGTTAATGAGATGGGAAATCAACTATGTTTGTTCCCGCTTTAAGGTCATAGTAGTATGTGCTTGCATCAAGTTATTGAATATCTATTTAATCAAAATATAGGAATTTGTAAGGTGCATGATGGGTTCTCCTTTCCCTTTCAATTGGTATCAAAGTTACGGTGGTTCCATGGTTGCATGAGATTGCTTGTGTTGGTTCAAAATATGTCGAGAGTTATCATTCTCTAAGTTTTTTTTTATTGATTTATCTTTGTGATCAAATCTGTGATTGCTCTTTGGGATAAAAAAATATTATTTATTTATTTGTTCTTTTAGTTTATGCAAATATTTGAATTATTTTTATTATTTATTTATTTATTTGTTCTTTTTGTTTCATCAAATCTCTTTGATTTGATTTTTAAATTGTTTTATCAAATCTCTTTTATTTTATTTTTTGTTTCATCAAATCTACTATAGTTGTAATAGGCTCCTCTTGTAAAATGTCCTAATGTGATCCAATGTTATGAAGAAGATTAAAATCAAAATAAATACCTAATTAAAAATATTGATTAATTTATTTGAGTGCATATAATTAAATTCCATTTATCTGTTTATTGGATTAAAAAAATCTAACCAATTATAAATATTAATTTTCCATTTAAAAACTTAGTTATGTCGTACATACATACATCAATTGTAAATTTATAGTTTCACAGGAAGGGATATTTTTTTTTCATTTTCGAGGAATCTTGACATCCATTCCAACAATTCTTACAATTGTATGATATTCTACAGTCCATCAGTGTCGTTGCTACAATATTTGCATTCACAACAAAAATGGTATCTCGAGGATGCATTTTTTGAAATAGAAATGTCTTCTAAAAGGAAACAATTCATTTATGCATCAACTTCCAAATTTGTATTAGTTCAATGAAAATGGCCTTTAAGCTGCATCCATCAATGGAAAATTTGAGCTGAACCAACTTAATTTATAGCCATTGGATTCTCCCACACAATGCAAGAACTTTTAGAATGTTAAAAGATGGTAGCTACTCTAAACTAACAAGATGCCAGCCAAGTATGGTTGCTACATCTGTAAAATATGGACTCAACTAACAACCTTCTTCTCATCTACCACATATTTTTATTCTGCTACAAGTTTATCCCATTTCTCCTTTCACTATTTTACATCCCACTTGATACCTTGTACCATCAAGCAGTCTACCCGTTGATCCCAAAGCAATCCCTTTCTTATAGACTCTCCAAACTCACTATCCATTTCCCTCTCATCTTGATAAGCTAAAGAACCTCAACCTGCTTCCAATTCTTGGACCATTTCTTCAACACTTGATTATTTCCATCAAAGGACAAAAATGGAGGAATTGTCAGAGCTCTTGGTTCAAAATTACCTAGTCCATCACCAACAAGCCTCTATAAAAAGACCAACAGAGCCTTTTCAGACACCTCGCTTTGAGCCCACTCCTCTGCCCTCCATTTCTCCTCTTTCTCCTATCGTGCAAGTTCCCTTGACCCTCCATTTAATCAAGACCACCAATATTTAAAACTAAAAATAATACTAAAAATAACACAGACTGCTTCACTTTAAAATTTTCTTTAAATCTACTTGAAAAAAATCTACATACAATGAATGTAGTTATGCCAGTTGCATGTCATTTGAACGTCAACTTCTAGTTGAAGAGTTTTTCCTTACACACAATTTTGATTTTTGATGGATGCCATTGTCTACGCCTCTTGACATAATTAGTGTCAAGTTCCAATCCATATGCATGGGCCTGGAAACCATCGACAAGACATCACCCACTTCTTCAAACGCCATCCATATGTGGCAAATCACACACAAGCCACTAAAGAAGAAATAGAGACAAGTCAGCTAGGTCCAAGGTACAAACAATAAGCCAACACCCAAAGAGAAGTCCACATATACCAACACAATGACAACATGTGCAAAGTCATCACATGAAGAGAACAATGAACTCATAGCCCGAACAAAATATCCATAGAGGACAAGATCTCCTAATTTCAAAGATTGCTTTTCTACAATTTTCCACAAGTGTAGAAACACTTATGGGCCACTGAAGAAAAGAAAAATATCCTCATCAAAGAATCTAAGCATGAGAATCTCATGACCTAATAGAGATGTCTAAATGTGAGAATTCAAAATATGGCAAAGAATAATCTATCACCCAATTAGCCAGAACATCTGCCAATCCATTAGCTTCTCTATAACAATGTCTAATCTCAAATGAAGAAATCTTCTAAAGAAGAGATAAAATGAATTCCAATAGATAATTAAGGTACTAGTTAGAAAAAACCTTTTGTGATAAAGCATTGACCACTACCATAGAAGCACCCTCAATAAGGATATGGTATATCTAATATTTTAAATCCAATTCAAGCCCAAGTAACAAAGCATTAAATTTTGCCACATTATTTGAACTATCCACTAGTTAGTGACTTGCACACAACCCTCACAACATTACCTTCACTATCTCTTAATACCATACCCACACCAGATTTCCCAAGATTTCCCCTAGAAGCATCGTCAAAGTTTAAATTTACCACTCTAGTAAGAGGAGGTTGTCATTTGATCATTTTCCTATTTGGATTAGGGACCAAAACTTGAATAGAACCCTTTTCAAGAGGGGACTTCAACAAACTCCAATTCTTTTTAATTAAGACATCCCATGAAGAGAAAGCTTTTACAAAATTTGAATTTTTGAAAATATTTGACATAGTTAGGTCTTTGAAATCGAAGCTTCAATCCTTTGAATTACCTGCTTAACATCAAAAACCTTTTTTCTAAAAATTCTATTATTTCTCTCTAACCAAATCTACCAAATTAGAATAGAGGGGCTTAATTCCCAAATGCAAGCATATGTGGAACTCACAAACAAGGAGGGACAAATTTAAAACTATATAAAGAGAGACCCTTATAAAGGCCCAAACTAGCCAAGCATGTATTGTAACCAAGACCAACAATGATAAGAAAAATCTCATAAAAACAACAAATGATCTGAACTTTCATAAGCTTTACCACACAAGACACAAGGGAACAAATGGGTAATACCCAACTTGTTTAATCTTGTACTGGTTAAAATTCAAACCTTCAGAGCTAACCATGAGAGGGCCCTTGCTTTAGGCAAAACAGTCAGGCCTCAACACAATTTAAAGGGCCAATATTCCTTCTAACCCAATGCCACAAGAGAATTATATCTATCTTTGACATTATAATTTCTTGAATTTGATTTTAGCCAAATTATTTCATTGACTGCTTATTAGAATAAAAGACTTGTCTTTTTTTTAGCTCTGCCTTCAAAGAGTCTTTCAATTGAGAGGAACAAGGAAAAAAAAAAAATTTCCATTTCACAATGAAAGGAGGATTATAAGAATCCATATCCATATAATTTTTATCTTATTCCCCCATAATGATTTCAAGACAATCACAATGTGCTTCCATTTACCATCATGCATATCAAATATTAAAGTTGAATAGGGAATTACAATAAATTAAATTGTAATACTTAGATTAAAATTTGATGATGGAGAAATGTTGCGCATCTAGATGCCAAGAAATGGTTCATCAGTACTCTATAATTTTAGGATTAACTTAAACAAAGATTACATATTCTATAATGGTTGATTTTACTCTAGATCCCTTGTGTAAGTGTAAAATTGATCTTCATGAGTATGGATCTAAACAAGTAGACTATGTAGTATTGAAATTTTATTCCCCTCATTTTATGTTGCTTTAATGTGTGCAAGGATAGATGGTATTTATGAATTCCTTTATGGAACCTATCAGATCGTGAGGATCAATTTCTCCTTTGTCAAACGACTAATGGGCCAAATTTACACTTTGATCAAAGATCAAAGATAGCAAGAAAACATGCAATAGAATTAGGATGATGGCACAAGTAGATAAATGCATAATATATTTTCCTTTGATATGTTTGATTTAGATGTTCTCACATTTTATCATGTTCCAAATGAGTGAATGAGTGCCTTTGAATACAACAAACAAGCCCAAAAATAAAAAGTGTGCATTAGGTTGGTTCACAATGACTAGTGAAGTGGTTGACAATGTTTAAATTTGGGTTTTGAATGTTCTAAGTGGAAGTTCATATCTACAGCCAGGGAAGTGACCTAGGTCAAGTCTACACCTACATATCTAATCCAATATAATAAATGGTGAATCCAGGGATCAAGAATTAATCTTTGAGATCAATGATAAAGTGATTGGGATGTTTGATGTCATAATCCAAATTCATGCAAGAATATGCCATGTGTAAGCTTGTTATCACATTTATGACACTCTAATCAAATGGACCAAAAAACATAAGAGAAAAAGAGCAGAGGTGTAAAATTTTCAACATATATTAAATGTATATTTGAAAAATAAAAAATGTTAAAAATAAATTTGAAGATGAAAGCAACCACTAAAACTAAAATTATCGAGAAAAAAGAGTGCATAATCTAACATTTTCTCACTCTAGTTCTATACCACTTTGGATCAATGTCTCATATTTATTATTATAGTGTAGGATTTAACTATTTATGAAGATAATAAACTAAATAAGACTAAATAAATAATTCAAATGCATGCAAATGAAACCTTTTACCGTGTTTCTCTTCTTTATCCTTCAATTGAGTTGAAGTAGAGTTTCACCTAATGCTCCACTTTATGTACTCTTTGTGATATGTGATGAATGGTAGAATGTGGTTGCTTATTAAACCAATAGCATGATGCTAGGATTGAGATGATGGATGATAAAATAGACAACATGTAGTTATCATACATGTGGGTGCCCAAATAGGATGAGAGGCCTCCCATTTATAGATTTTTGGTGGAGGTAATGGATGGTTGAGATGTGATGGAAAGATTAATGGTAGAGGATAAATGAGAATATTTCCCTAAGATCAAGGAGAGATGTAAGGTTGAGATGAATTTGTAGTATATTAAGGGCTAGAATGCATTTACTAAATTTGGAAAGCAGTTGTAACCATGAGGAATGGAGGGTTAGGATGGATTTCAAAGATCAAGGGCTCACAATTGATGAGAGCTCTCAAGCAAGAGGGATTGTACAAATTTCAAAAGGGGATTAATTGGAAAGGGCGGCTCCAAGATCAATAGCGGGGATTGGGCATAGGATATAGTAGGTGGATAATATTTGGTAGGATATTAAAAAAGGTATCTTGGGAGGAAAGATTTGACTTTTTAGAAAGGTAAGTTTTTTCTTGTTGCACATTCCCAAGGAGATGGGGGAATTTAAAATAAATATTTATTGAAAAGGGGGTCCTTATCACATGTGTAATGATTAGGGATTAATTAATCTAAATCAATTAATTATGTAGTAATTAATTGATTTAGTTGGAGGGTTTGGGGGGATAAGGCTAGAATTAATTAAATAAATATAAATTTATTTAATTAAAGGTGGGGGATAAAGGTGAAAGGTTAAACTTCATTAAGTAAATGTAAATTTATTTAATTAAGGGTGACGAATAAAGGTGAAGGGATGGATTGATTATTTATTTATTTAATTGGCTAGGATAGGATAAAACAAAGTGTGTTCAAGTATGGATAAATTTAGGTTCTACAATTTTAATGCACTCATTGATGTAATACCTAATCAACCACATAGACATGCTACATTTCCCTAATATAAATCCTTATAACCTAATCCCTAATGGTTTATTTAACTTTAACACAACTATAATTTGTGATCATATCCCCTAGATAAGATCGCTAGTACAATCCCATTCTCCGATTTCAAATTCTAAATTCTAAATTCTAAATTCTACATCCAAAAATTCAAGAATTTAAACATTACACATTAACATGAACATAAAAATTTAATTCATGCATCTAAAGTCATTTATTTAAAAACTTCATCCTAGGTAATTTTCACACACAATGGAATAAGTAGAAAAAGATACATTTTTTGACAAAGGGTACCAAGGGTCCTCTCCTTTTGTGGGTACATCCATAATCTGTGACTCCTATGCCATACATCAACAAGCACTCAAGATATCTCTATAAGAAACCAAGTGAAATTTATTATTAGGGCACACATTCAAATGACATGCTCTAGTATAATCATTCATCAACTTATATTAACAAATTCAATAATTGATTTGACATTATTCATTGCCATACACATATAAACATGAACATTACCATTGCAATGTGTTATTTTTATTGTTAACATAGTATTTGGGCTTGACTATGATGCAAGGAAGTAATATAATTTAATCCTTATGTCATGCCCACATTTTAATGTGGATCTAAGACAAACATCACAATATTTTTTTTGGAAACAACATAGGTTTGCAACCTAACACATACACACCATGCCACCCTTACACAATAACTTCTAAGTCTAATATTATTTGACACTATTACATTGAACGAGGAACAACTCATAGTTTAATTAACTATAGTTTCTTGTTGGCCGACTCCTATAATCAATTTTTATAGATGTGTGACTTAAATTTCTTACTAATTTCTTGATGAGGTAGTGGTATCAATAATGTCACCACCAATAAACTTGTTAATTAACTTGAACCTTAGCCTTCAAATTTACCTAAGGTGCCAAAGTTATCTCTGTTGGAAATATGAATCAACAATAACCCACTTGAAGCTACAGTCTTCAATGGATCAACCAAGAAGAAAATCATCCACATGAATAAAAAAGTGATGCATCAAGAGCAAGAAGAAAATATGATCAAATGATGATCTTGAATGCATTGAGATAGAATCTTTGAGATGATTTACAAATGTACAAGAGCGTTGTTTATATAGGAAAGGAGAGAGGAGGTTGGATAAAAACCTTAGTTGTAAACATTAAATGCCTAATGCATAATTTTAAATGAATGAGAGAAATATTAAATGCCTAGATAACTACTTGCTAATTAATGAGACATGACCCCATTATTAAATTCTAGTTTCTAGAATGCCACCTTGGAAACTAACTCTTAAGTAAACTTATTAATGATGTGAACAGGACCTCACTAATAACTAGTTAGGAAAAAACCCCATTCACACTAACATCCCCCATAAGTGCAACTTGGGAGTGTAGTTATTATGCAAATTATGAAAATGCAATATGGGTCCCGACTACTAGGCCATGTTTAGTACCCATGTACAAATGAAAGTACAATCTCTTACAAACGGAGAAAAGGAAAAAACCCTCATGAGACAAAAATCCTCCCAAAAAAAGAGATATAATGCAAAATCTAATGCTAATCATGTACAAATAATGGAAGTGATGATGGAGGTCTCAACATCAATACCCCCCAAGAGCTACATCCATCATAAGAGTAAAATAATCAATAGCCTCCCCATAAGAGGGAAATAGAGAAATTATATATCCCCTTATAATGTGTAATCACCTGCAAAAATGGTAAGTTCTTGAAGACAAAACATGATCCAACGTTAACAAACAACTTGTCTACCATTTAGAAGAAATAAAACCAAGTACAAATGTAAGAATGCTTCCCACTCTAGATAGGAATTGGAGAAAGGAAGGATGAATAATGATGATGTCTTGAAAACTACTCATGTGTTTGCTTTCCCAAGGAAGATGAAGATGCCACAATCAAATTAGGTACATGCCCAAGCAATGAAGAAGGTGATAAACCAAGACTACACGAAAACTGATGTTGAACAAGATCCAAATACAATGATGGGTTGACAACAGTTGTGCAATGGTTGTCATCAAATAGGAGAGATAACCCCTCAAGAATGTCCTCCAAACTTGTAGGAGTAGCCAAGTCTAGAAAATAATTAGATACTTGTTGTGATGAATCACCAGGATTTCTCAATGAATCACCAACATAAGATGAATGATCCTATTGAATAGGAATGATGGAAGCCTCAATCAATGACTCTACACAAGGAACCACTGAAGGTGAAGGTACATAAATTGTATCTAATGGAGAAGAAGCATCTGAAGAACCCTTGACATCCTTATTTGAAGAATCCAAGCATTCCAAATCTGTAAGCCCCTACATAGCATTATGATCATAAGGTATCATGTCTGTAGAATGAAGATGCTCATGACATTCTGAATCATGATCATCGGGGAATGGTGGAGTATCAAGATCTCCATATAACTCCTAAATCTTAGTCCAAAGAGTATGAGGACAATCACAATGATCAATACCTTTCAAAATATCATCATCAACATGCATTGAAATAACCTCTAAGACATCATACCTTTTGCAACTCCAAGAATTTTTTTGGATACCTTTATCTAGAGGGGGTACTAAACCATACAAATGTGGCAACAAATGAAGTGATTGGAGATGCTTTATGATGCAATCTCTCCATTGTTTATAGTTTCCCCTTTCCAACATAACCAATGAAGGATGAAATGAAAACCCCATAATGAACTATGATTAATCTTTGAGATTACAAAGACATTGACCTTCAATATCAAATAGAAACTCCCAAATATGATGCACAACTGAAAATGAAGCCTCCCAATGCAAATATACCTTCTCCAAATTGTAGTATGTCCAATTTATCAAGCAAATTCCTCAAATTGAAAAAAATCAATAAAATATACATGGAGCTAAATCTAAAAAAAGTGAATGGACAGAATGATACAACTTTGAATCACCTTCGCAATATCGCTAGAATCTCCCAAATCTGATAAATTGGTGAAAATATATGATCTCGAGAGTCCAAATGGAAGCATTGAATTCAATTGGCTATAATTCATACCCATAGTAAAATCTAGCAAAATACTCCACGTGGCTACAAAGTACATGAAACCAACTTTTTGACGATATCTTGTTTGTGAAAATCTGATATCCTGGTGAAAAGTTATGCTCCATTGGAAAATTATACCCTATTAGGGGGTGCAGGCTAACCGGACACAAAATTCAAGCACCTAGGGAAAAAGAAATCGGGCCCTTGGGCACGAATATGACTGCAGGGCTGATTGGAAAAATAAAAAAAAAGGGCTACTAGGGATGACGACGACGGGGTTGTGGTCGGGCGGTGTCGGGATGATGTCGCTTTAATGGCCAAACCCCCAATCCGCTATATGACTTAGACCTAGTGGTAGAGGGCTAGAAGTGATTGGTGGTGGGTGTGAGACAATCAACAACGAAAGGAAAATATGGGATGGAAATCAGCACGAGTAATTAAAACTTGACAAGACACTTACGCTGCTGACAAGAATTAAAGACTCGGTGACAACAAATCTTTGACCAGTAGATGTCTGCCAAAAAAGGTACCTTGCAAATCTTTGACCAACAGATGTTTGCCAAAAAAGGTACCCTGCAAAAATTAAATCCTTCAAAAATAAATCTGTGGACTGAAAAATTGAGCACCAATGAAGATTTTGATGTTGCCTTTGAGCAATCAAAATCATATATATATTTCGATTAATTTTTTTTCAAACCCGCATTTATAATCAAAATATGTATGTCGACTCACAATTAATATATCTGACCACTGATTTAAATAAACGTACAGATTTAATAAAATGCCACAATAAATTTTAATATTATTGACAAATATTAAATCAACTCCAAAAATATTTTATGCCAAACTATAGAAGGGGCTATAGCCCGAATTGATAAAAAAAATTTGAACCTACAAATGATGATTGATGCCAACCAGAGAGTGGATTTTTTTCCTGCAATGTGGGGGAGGAAATTTTTTCCTTTGCAATTGTATGATCTGTACTTTTGCACTCAATATAGCTGCAAAAAACCTCTGGTGGCCTTTGGATGATGAAGTCAAATTTTGACAAATGGATAGGTGTTCCTATGGCTTTCAGACCTTTTGACACAATGGCGGGGTCAAATCTGACCCAACTTGCCTTAGAAATCAATTGCCTCTCAGATGAGAACAACTAGCCCTTCATGCAAACCTTCCACCTGTAATAGTCTCCTCAGCTTAACTTCCAAATATGAGATGGATCTCCTATGGCCTAAGCTTCGATACCATGTTGGAAATATGAATCAACAATAACCCACTTGAAGTTGCAGTCTTCAATGGATCAACCAAGAAGAAAATCATCCACATGAATAACAAAGTGATGCATAAAGAGCAAGAAGACAATATGATCAATGATGATCTTGAATGCATTGAGATAGAAACTCCAAGATGATTTACAAATGTACAAGAGCTTGCTTATATAGGTAAGGAGAGAGGAGGTTGGATAACAAATTTAATTGCAAACATTAAATGCCTAATGCATAAGAGAAATATTAAATTCCTAGATAACTACTTGCTAATTAATGAGACATGGCCCCATTAAATACTAGTTTCTAGAATGCCACCTAGGTAACTAACTCCTAAGTAAACTTATTAATTATGTGAATAGCTCCTCACTAATAACTAATTAGGAAAAAATCCCATTCATACTAACAATCTCAACTTGGCCAAATTGATTTAATTCTAGAGTAGTTGACCCTAATATAGTTATTTCAATATTCTTGTGGATTAAGGTTGAGGATCTCAATAATAATAATACTCAAGTTTATAACCTTTTTAATTATTCATCGAAATATCTTGATGAAATTACTAAGTTGGTTTGCTGTACACATCCAATATTAAGAGGCTTCACCTTGCGGATGAATTAGGTAAGGATACTTAGATATATTCAACTTTTTATTTATAATAGTTTTGTTGAATTTAGATTAATCATTCTATTCAATATTTGATTTAAATACCCAATAGTTTCTATACGTGTAAATAATATAGAGTTAATGTGATATAGTCATCATGTGTGAATTTTATTAGTCATATGTTTTTAACAATCAATAACAAATATTTAATCTACATCATTAACACTTTGATTGGGTAGGAGTATAGATGAGAATGATAAATTAATCCAACTATACCATTACAAAAATATCTTATATACATAAACTTATTTGAGTCAACTAATGATTTTTATCTTCTTTTTTTATTATTATTTTTAGACTATAGGAATCAGTCGAGTATCCATTCCCCTATAAACTGTAGTGCACCTGGTAAACTTTTTTCACGTGATTGGTGGCGCTGGCGAGACACGCCCTCCGGTACAATGGGTTTGGCGAGAGACTAGACCTCGTGACCTCTTGCCTGCAACGAGATGCTTTAGCCAATCTAGCTAGGCCCCCTTCCCCTAATGATTTTTATCTATTGCACTAGATTAAATAGATCCAATTTTAAAATAATAAAATTCACTCAAAAATAATTTCCTATTTGACCTTTAAATTAAATCTCTTTTTAATCTATATTCATAACTTTAATATCTATGCACATTTGTTACTATGAATAATTTTAATTAAGCTCTTGAATTTTAATTGGTAGTAAACAAACTATTCACTTAAATTGATACCCATTTTTGCCTAAGTGGGAACACATTTAAACAAAATAAGATGATCTAACAAAACCATTTTAAAGTATCCACTATACAATACTTCGACCCATTATAATTTATCCAAATTTAATTGGTGTATATAAATTTTTTTGAATTAAGTTGCACAAAAATAATGTCTTTTTTATAGCTCATTTCCCATTTAATAAGATTTAAAACTCCACTTAGTAATAATAAAGTTAAAACAATTTGATAATATAAAATTTCTATTACAAAAGTCTGTTAAGTCTTTAAGTTGTCACTTAAAGGAAGGGTCCTAACATCATATTTCCCCACCATAGACTTAATCATCATTAAGTAAAATTAGATTAAATTAAATAAGATTTTAAGATAAGAAAAAAAGTAAATGTTGAGCATTGGATGAGATTGAATCTCCACCCTTAGAACTTAGGGCAACAAGATGAATCCCGAAATCATAAGGATTTCTCTATAACGATTATCTTTCTTTCATTTTCACTTCATTTGTGTTTGCGGGTTTGGAGGAGGAAGATGAAAAGACTCTCAAGGATATTAAAACTCATTTGTCCTTCCCTTTTTATTTCCTCTATATTCTTTTCTTTCAATAGGAAGTTTTAAGATAGAACACTCTATTTTATAAATTGCGTATTTATTTTATTTCTTATGTAAAACCATGATTTTTATTCAATTTTTGCTTGTTGTGTATATACAAAATCCTTTCTTTCTTTTTCCATATATATATATATATATAATCCCTTTTTTTGAAACAATTGATGTGTATATCAATATATACAAACATTTTATATGTAGTCTTTGTTCATTTAAGGGAAAAAACGAATAAATAAAAAAAAATATATAACTCTATTCTTTATAAAATTACTGTGTATCAACACACACACACACACACATATATATATATACATATATATATATATATACACATATATATATATATACATATACATATATATATATATACATATATATATATATACATATATATATATATATACATATACATATATATATATATATATATATATATATATATCTATATATATGTGTATATGTATATGTATATGTATATATATATATATATATATAACCCCTTTTTTTGAAACAATTGATGTGTATATCAATATATACAAACATTTTATATATAGTCTTTGTTCACTTAAGGGAAAAAATGAATACATAAAAACATACAACATCCATTTTATCTTATTTTGTTGTTGTGTTTGTTTCAATGAATAACACATGATATTGTTATTTGTATTATATAAATACCTTTTTGTTGTTTTTGTAAAATTCACGATGAATAAATTGTTGTTTATTTTGTTGTTTGCACAACAATAAAAAATCATTTTTGTTTTTGTTTCAAAAAATGAATTATTTATATTTTTTTATTTGTTGTTATTTTTTTTATTATATGTTCTAATGTGCTATTGCAGATTCAAGTGCAAGCTAACAAAGTTGCGCTTGAGGTGGCTCACCTTCAAGAGCTCCTAGATCACTAGGGAATTCCCCCTTCACCGTTGCTTGTGTGCCTCCCTCTCCCACTTCTTCTCGAGGTTGTTCACCTTCACACAATCGATGACAAAGGAGTGGCTCTTCCATGGATTTTCAAGCTTGCCCCCATTCTCAGACTCCTCATAGTGGCTTGTGTCCTCGCAGGCGTTCACCCTCTCCCCCTCCTTGGGTTGACCTGGGGTGGTCTTCTGGAGGAGTGTCTGGAGGTGGCAATGCTACTTGCGGGTGGCCTTCTGGTGGAGCTTCTAATTGGTCAACTGACTCTACTAAGTGGTTTCTGCAGTTGGATCTAGCGATTTCTCCTCAGTGAGAAGATAAATACAAGGATGATGATGGATAGGATATTCTTGACGTCACTTCGGACCCCATTGTTGTATGGGGCAAGCCAAATGACAAGGATCGCCTCTCTCTGTTGGCATTTCCATGGCCTCTTAGCGACTTTTATATTGTTATTTTAATGATTTCTTCTTTCTGGGCATGTCCCATGCGACTTTATGCTTTCTGGGCTCTACCCATGTGACTCTCAGGGTGTTCCTTTTTACCACCCAAACTATTTTTTTGTGAATATATGTAATTTTATCTTTTAATTAATATATATGGATGCCTATTCATCAAAAAATGTTGTTGATAATAACTTGATGTAAAATTGTTTTTGTGGTGCTTCATTATAAATGATATAATAAATAAAACTATGTAAATACCTCTCTTGGATAGCTTTTTGTCTATCTTTTTTGGAGGTGGCTCCATCTCTTTTTTGTGACAATTTATGGATCTATTTATCTTATATGTAACATTTTTATTGTTTTATGGATGTGTTTCATATATTAGCCACTATATTTTGTAACCTACTCTTTTTTTTAATGATTCTCAATTTAAAAATTCTTGATAATTATGTTCTATCATTTATCTAATAAATGAATTATTCTCGAGTGTTGGAACCAATAGTATTTCACTAATATACTTTTCACCACCACTTATCCTAAAAATATTGCTTGACTAATTGCAACTTGAGTAAAAAGTAGTGTTCCACAGGGTTTCGGGGACGGGTATGGGGGGACGATAGGGGATGCAGGGACGAGGGGTCTAAGTTTGGGGGTGATGGGGGGATGGTGACGGGGGGGTAACAGGGTGTTGAAATACATAGAGTACTTGAAAAAGTATCTATAAAAAGATGTATAAGAATTATACATCTTGGAGACAACTAGGAGTTCCCTAGACATCTTGAGGACACCCCAACATCCTCAAAGTCCTAGCGGCATCTTGGAGACAATGACACTAGTGGTGGGATGGCGGTGTTGGTGGTGGGATGGTGGGGGGATGTCCCCCCAAGTCCCCAAGTCCCCAAGTCTCTGAGACATCCTCGTCTAGGAAACAAAGGGTTTTTTGGAGGGACACGTCCCCATGGAACACTGGTAAAAAGAAAAACTTCATCATCTTTTTCACATTTGTTTTATACTCTCATTTTTACTAATTATTTAATGTGTTTAATACATTTACATCTTCTAGTTCTACATACCTTGAACAATGTCTCATAAATATTTAGATTTTAACAAAAAATATGTCCTAGTGCACCAATTGGTACATTCAAAGATGGAAATTAATATGCTAGACCTTGCATCCCTTGTCATATTTTCCATTACAAAAAATATGCACAATAACTTAAAAACTAAAAACTAAGCCTTGAAAATATTCTTATAAATCCCCATCTCTTAAAATAAAACCTACATAAAAGAGTATTTATATTATTTTATTTTTATGATAACCTTCTGTTGATAAATAAATTTGTCACATTGAGATTTTATAAAGAACATGACTTGCCCAAGGAACATGTGACAAAAATTCCTATAATAATTGAAGTTGTTATGGATTGACAACTTTCTTATATGCTTGAGAGGGGAACCTCCCTCATATGATGAGGTTTTATGATTTTTATAGTATTTTAACCCAAAATATTGAAAGGTAAAGGGAAAAACTCAAAGAAAACTTAATTACAAAAACCCTAGTTGTAGACACACGAATACTAACTCAAACTTTTTATTATTATCAAAACTAATGAGTAATTATCACAAAATTGTAATGTATATTCTCATATTTATATGATGGGTAAAACAATGTATATGACATTGAACAATACTGAGAGAATATCACACAAATCTCAACACATGAAGAGATAGGTTTGCATTAGCAACATTTAAATCAAGATACCAAGATATAATTGCATTTATTTACACAAGTTGCACATTCTATGAATGCCTCAACAAGTAACCAATGATTTCTACAAAGACAAAGGGATATAAAGATTACTACTGATTTGACATACAAAAAATCAACAATAATAAATAGACACAAAACATGCAATCTGAATGCTTTCTTTATTATCACTTTGAAGTTGCACAACTCTAAAGCCCTTATGTCAAAAATGAGAAAGTCAAAAGTCTCCAAATTTCTCAGCAAAGTTGAACCAGAAAAGTAAGAACCCCCTTTACATTGTGAATTATTGTATTTATAGCTCTCCAACCCATAAATAACTAATAATTGACTTTTCAGACTTCATGAAATATTTGAAACAATGTTGCAAAGCCTTTTTAATGAGCATATATGTTTAACTTAGTAAAACAAAAATGATTTTAAATGTTAATAAATTGGCTTTATAATAAAATGTTGTCTTGGAATAAATGTTGGCAAGCATGTGACTATCAAGGCATTATGTTGAATAGTTTTCCTACATTGGTTGTAAATTTGCTTTCTAAATGCATTCCTTATATATCAATCTTCCACTAGCTACGGAAACCACTTGTTTATTTAATAGGTTATAGTAGAAAATTCCAAGAGTTGATTAGGAACATACTCATGTGATGCATATTGATTCAATCCTATGGTTAATATTCAAATTAGAATGCATTTGTTACTTCAAACAACATTCCTCATTCTTTGATTGAGAAATTTTATTCAAGCTCCATAGTGATAACATTACCTTTAACTTTCATCTTTCAAACCCAAAAACTTCTACATAAAAAATAGGGCATGCCTTGTTGATTAGTAGCCATATTGTAATGCACTCTTCATGATAAGGGTGCTTGCATGGAAAAGTGGTCAATTTATCCCTTCTCTTGTAGTCCATATGACAAATCACACTACTATTTTTTTCTAAAGCATTTAGGCTTGTATTTCAAAAATGATAGGCATGCAATCAAGTATGGGCAAAGGCCTCCATTGTGAGTTCCAATCATCCATCCTAACTCAACCAATTCCTAAACTCATCATTAGAATGACATGTTTCTAAACACTTATATGCTCGGAAACCTCCTTAAGCCATCCTCTTTACAAGCACTCAAATATGTTACTTCATCTTCTTTTGAATTGCCATAAAATCCTTATGCTTGTCAAATGGGTTTCCCAATAAAATTTCCTCTAATCTCAAAATTAGTACATCCTCATATGTCAAGTTATTTATATCAAACCATCATTTGCACATTACACTCATTTTCACCCCTTTCCTACACACATCTTTTGGAGTCTTCGTTGCCCTAGGGACCAATACATGTTCGGCTCCACTATTTGCAACTTCAGAAGAAACTAATACATGTTCAACTCCACTCATTGTTCCTTTAACCACTTGACGATGGTGTTTTTCTCGACTAAGGTAAACATTGCTACATCCAATTATTCTTTGTGGTTCGTCTTTCACTATATCTTGTATGCTACCTCATTTGACATGGTTGGCTAGGTTTGAACTAGACAAATAGGTAGTGGAGCTAAGTTGACTTTGTTTCTACCTCAATGATCGCCATTTGACCCAAGTGAGGTTTTCAAACCTCACTAAGGAAACATCATTTGTCTATGTTTGTTGTTGCTTCTTTCATTTACAAATTTGTTTGATTTCCTTTTCATCTACTTTGTATTCTGTACTTGAAGGTTTTGTTCTTTTGTGGGTGCTTTTGAAATGAATATGTAGACATCCAAATTCAGACACTTAATTTATCCAAATTTATCACCTTTCGTCTAAACATCCTCTTTAATTAAGTAATATTAGTATTATTTAATTAATATCTTTAATTCTGCTAAATCCCTAAGGTATTTAATTAATAATTAAATACCTTACCCTCCTTAATCCTCTTTTCATCAAATAAATTAAATAAATATTACATTTATTTAATTCTCACATGTCATTTTCATCTAATCCTAATCCATCTCCTAATTTCTTTATTAAGGATGTGCACATGCCTAATCCTTGATTAGGATGTGTCACATCCTCCAACTTTTGCAAGTTGGCTTTTAATCCTAATTAGCCCCTAATTATCCTCTAATTATAAATTAATTAAGCCTAATCATTCTCCAAGGAATTTTTAATTCCTTTTTTATTTGTCCTAGATTCCCCTCCTTTATATGTGAATTTTTAATTCACATTCCATCCTTCCAAGGCTTCTAGAACCTTGGACTTGTCACAATCACCACATGTGACCAACCTTGGACTTGTCACAATCTTCACATGTGACCAAGTCCCACCTTTTTGGAGCCCACCTTTTATCCTCTAGATTTCCTATGAATGTGAATTTTTAATTCACATTTATCCTCCCAACCACCTTTCCTTTTCCCATGTAGATTTTTGAGGAATTCTAAAATTCCTCAAAAGTCCCTTTCACTCCCACTTGGGGACAAGAAATCCCTTTTTGTGGAAATCCTCCCATCCCCAAGGTGCATGTCCTTTTCCACCTCATGTACCTTTTTGACAACTCATCTCCATCCCTCCATTTCACCCTCCACATGTCAAGATGTGAGGGCTTGTGGGTTCTCAACCCACCATAGCCCTTCATCTTGGCATTGTTGGATCAATCTTGACCCTTGAATTCTCTAGAGAATTCAAATTCTCCTATAAATACCCCCTCCTCAAGGGCATTTCCACAACTTTTTGGATTTTTATAATCTTATGCTACCATTTTTCCTTCACAACACTTCTTCATTTGAGCAACCTTATGCTGCTAATTTTCCTTCTCAACACTTTGCACTCTCATAACTACATGCTATCCAAGCATTTTTTAATCATTCAACCATCTTTGTCCATCATTTTGCACATTGAAGCTTGCATTTTAGTCATTCAATCTACCATCTAAGGAGCACACAACCAATCTAAGCAAGGGCCAATCAAAGAAGTTTCAACAACAAGGGAGGTGAAAGTGTTTGTGTTTCATTTTATTTGCATTCCTTTTCGTTGTAACTCTCTTTTGGCTAATCTTGAGGTGTCCTTGGTGTTTTGTCTTTTACGTTTCTTAGTTAGATTCACACATTTAGAGTAGCATAAAATATCAAGGTATACATTTCCAATTCAAGTTGAGCTATATTTTATATGATTTTGTAAAACTTATCACAATAAAAAAAATCATAATTTTTTGGTGGCCATGCAGGATATTATCTATTTCAACCAACCAAATGAAGAATTACAAGCATTCAAGAAATTAAATATATTCTCATAACAATTAACACTTTTGAGTTTTGTGGATGATAAATCATATTGGTATGGATGGGGGGTTGAACTTGAGAAAGATAACTATATTAATGGGAAGCTTAAAATTCAAATGGAAGCATGGAAATTCTATCAAAATGTGTTTGAAGGTGACAATCAAATAGAGTTAGTGAATTTAATCCTACTTTACGGGCTTGATTCTTATCCATACATTGTTCTTTGTTGTATATACAACTCCAAGGTTTATGGTCGACCATTTACTGACATTGTGAGTAACCACATCATTGAACATGTCACAAAAACATTACCTACAAATAGGTTGATTATGGATTATAGTGAAGTATTCGTTTGACATTATGGAATCAAGAAATAAAAAAGATTTCAAAGGACAAGGGTAAGGATATTGCAGAAGACTTCAAAGACCTTTGAAATTAGATAATAGATAAATTGTACAGCTTCAAAAAAAATGAAATATTGTAATGTCTTTGTAATAAATATATGTTAATAGTTAATTGTAATAAACATTATATTAATAGTTATTTTGTTGTTAATTTGTATATTATTATGTTATTGGGAAGATTGGTTTGGAGCACTACACGTTGGTTGGCTGTTATTTGAACATTTGAGCTTCTTTTCAAGTTATTTGAAAGAAGTTGTGATTTGGAAATGATACATTTATATGTCATCTTCTAAAAATAAAACTTTACATAGCACACTTCATTGTGTTGAAAACTCACATTGTCGATATCAAATTCTAGAGTTTTAGTTGTAACTTGTCCGACTAAGGAATTACGTGGAACATAGAACTTACAGCATACCATTTATGTCTATCTTTGGTCATCTTATTTATGGGCATTCTATAGAAATCACATTTATGAGACCATTCTATGCATACCTCATTGAAGCATTCTGTGAACTACCTAATTTTACTTTCCTATCTAGACAAGTGTGTGGGATGCTTTGCCCAGGGATGTTCACATGAATGTACCTACAACTCCTAAACTAGGATTGTTTTTGGATAAGAGCTTCTTTCCTTCTTATAACCAAAAATGGCAAAGTACACATGAGGAGGTCTCTCTAAAGGGATTTGAGCAACAAGATTGGATTTCAAGCAAAAATACATATACAAACACGTAGCATCCACTAAAGTTAAGAAGGGAGTAGTTTCCTTGTGGTTGCATTCTCTTAATCAGCGAAACTACCCCAATTTTATTATTGCAAAGGAATCATAAAAAGTACAAATGCTACTAGCATCATATCCCATCAATTGGTTTATATTTTTTCGCTTACTTATTAGTGTTTCTTGATTGAATTTCTCACATAGAGTATCTTATTTTGTAAATTATAGATTTAATGAGGCTTTTTATTTCTTGTGCTCATTTGTACTTGAATTATTTGAGTTAGGTTTGCATTATTTTAATTCACTCTTTTGTGCTTCTTTCATTTTACTATCTTTCTTTAATATTTACTGATTGTCTATTTATTTCATATTGCAATTGTTTCTACAGGTCTTCTACACCCTATGGAAAAGATAAGAGGGGGATATTGCAGACATTTGTAAATGTCATCTTCTACCTTTTTGAGTCAAATTGTCATTTTCTTCAAACAGTAAGCTCTGCAAATACGAGTCAAACTCCTGTTATACAATAGCTAGAGTAAGAGTTGATTTGAAATATGGGTCATATCAGTTGTTTGGGAATGCATTTTTGTAGGGTATTTGTAGAAATTGGTGTTGAATTGATGACTATGTATTTTTATGTTTTAGCTTAATAAAGTGAAAATTTCCTTGATATTCTTCAATCACAAATAGCTCAACATCTTCTGATGTAGCATTTGGCAACAAATTAATACTTGATTTTAGATTTTTTGCATTCATATATGTGATCTATCATTGGCAAGTACAACATGTGTTACCATTCTTACTTGAGCAATATTTGATATCTACAGGTATCCACATGGTTCAAATAATAAAGAAGCATTTGGCAATAAATTAATACTTGATTTTAGATTTTTTGCATTAATATACGTGATCTATCATTAGCAGGTACATCATGTGATACCATTCTTACTTGAGCAATATTTGATATCTACATGTATCCACGAGGTTCAAACAGTAAGCTCTGTAGATACGAGTCAAACTCATGTTATACAATAGCTAGAGTAGTTGATTTGAAATATGGGTCATATCAACAGTTTGGGAATGCATTTTTGTAGGGTATTTGTAGAAATTGGTGTTGAATTGATGATTATGGATTTTTATGCTTTAGCTTAATTTAAAGTGAAAATTTCCTTGATATTCTTCAGTCACAAATAGCTCTAGATCTTCTGATGCAACATTTAGCAACAAATTGATAGTTGATTTTAGATTTTTTGTATTCTTACTTGAGCAATATTTGATATCTCCAGGTATCCATGAGGTTTTGTTGGGTTTGGAATTCGAAGTTGCTTTTCTAGGTCATTAACAACTCACAAAATATTAAATTTGCACTCAATGTAAATATCTCTCAACGTAATATAGATATATTACTCAATAAGATAACTAAACTAGTTTTTACATTACAAATGAATTAAATCCCATATGATACAAGTATTCATTTTTCTACAATGTTTCTTCACCCAAAGGACATTTTTGGACTATCTTACAAAGCTTAGTGTGAAAGTGGACAATCATTATCTCATTTGGTAGTAAACGATTGTCAGGCTACAACTTGTATACCAATAAGAACGAATATTGGAAGAGAATTCAAAGGTCTACAAATCCATTTTGCCTAGCAAGAGAGTTCCATGGAAAAATATTCATAGAAAAATATTTTGATCTTTATTTGTAGTAGTCATCATCCAAAATATTATTTTACATGGAAGCAATTATAAATGAGTCTATTGGATTTTTACTTTTTGTATGTTGGTTTTTAAGTGTAATGGGATTTTAATGTGTATATGTTTGGAGTGATTAATGTGAGAGGAATTATTTGAGATTTTAGAGGTCCACTTTTCTTTTCTTTTTCTTTTTTTTTTAATGATGGATAATAGAATGTGATTCAAATTATTAATGTAAAAAAATATTACACAATTTTATTTTTGTTGGGAAATCATGCTCATATCATAATGAACATCTAAGATGAGTAGTGCCTTTAGTTACTTTCAAAACCATTAATTTACTTCAAAGACACGTACTACTATGCCACAAAGGGAAAACAAGCATAGTTGATTTCCCACATTAACCCTCCTAAGAAAAGCTCATGCAAATACAACCATTTTCAACAACATGCATCATATAGATTCAATTTTCAAAATCAACCAATATGATAGACAAAAGATATGGACACATATTTACATGGGGAAAACCCTTTCGAGTAAAAAACCCCACACTCCAAAATGATCGAGCCATTGTATTATTCAACAACAAATAGAGTTATAATACAATCTCAGGCTCATGGCCTTTATAGGAGTTTTCAACTTGTTCCATCCGGAGAATACAAACAACATAACCATTCAGAATCCTCACACTATTACAATAATCTCATACAACATACAGTGCACATACTTCTCCTCCCTTCTTTTCTCTACATTTTTCCTTCTCCCATCATGGCACACTAAACTTTCAATGTTAATGCAACACTCATTTTATCCAACGGTTCCAAGCTGACCAAGAAAACCAACCGATTCCCAATTGTCAATCCAACCATTGACAGGTTTCATCCAATCATTGTTTTCCACGTCAACATCCATCGGGTCCCACTGAGACATTCTACATAGGTCACCGAGTTAGCCATTGTCATATCGAGGGGAGACCAATTCGTCTCCCACTGATAAAGGGAAGTCCCACTGACGTTCACATTGCATCTTCATGTCTATTGGATCATCGATGAGACAAGATCAAGAGTCCTACTGAAGTCTATGAGTCCCATCGATGAGAGTTATTGGTCCATCGGGGGAACCACCTTCAGAGTCTTATCAATGAAGCATTGTCCCAGTGACAAGAGTCTTCAATACGTTCACCACTCCATCGTTCCATCGATGAGACCCAACATGAAGTCCCAATGATACCATTGAGTCACATTAACGTACCATACACCACCTACACCATCAACCTATCAAAGGGACACTCACAAAGGTTCCACCAATACCAACATCTCCTACCGACGAACCACTCCATCGTTCCATCAGTGGGACAAGCTTCAATGTCCCACCGAAGAAACAACTTCACACTGATGGGGATCCAATGCTACATATCGAGCTGTCGATGTGACAACTCATAGACTCCCACTGACAATGTCATCTCCCATCGACAAGTCTTTACTGCCATACAAGTCACTGCTCCATCGAACCATCAAGGGAACTCAAGCTAGAGTCCCATCGGCGACACAAAGTCTTAGCGATGAGTGACCAAGGCAAGACATTGGGCCATTGTGAAGACTTCTTGGAGACTCCTGCTGACATGACTAACTCTTGCAAATAGAACACAACGCCAAAGGAAACTGTTAGCGCAAAACTGTGGAAGTCATCAGAGCATTGTGGAGACTAAGAACAAGGTTCCGTCGATATGAGGAAGTCAGGCCGATAAGAGATAGAAACAAGACTTCAAGGAGTATATCAAGCCAATAATTTGAGGCACAAATCCCAACATGCTCCCACTTGACAAGGTACTTGAATCAAAGATTAAAGTCCCTATCTCCAAGACATATACAACAAAATTCAAAATTTTCACCATCTCCGACAACTGTTCTAGCCATCCTCCAAAGGAAAGAAACTCACCATGGTGTATATGCACCAGTCTAAAATAAAACCATCTCTAGGCCCAACTTACAAAAACTATTACAACTCACTACCACCACTCCACTATGCTCATAGCTTGTATAGAAGCACCAACTTCAAAACCCCACACATAACACAATCATGAATCCATTCTCTAGAAACAAGATAGAACACTAGCTAGAATAACAACCATAAAATTGTCTGCTCCCATCCAATTGATCAACCCACATGACTAAAAATAGCACCCACAACACATGCTAACCATCCAATCTCTCATACCTTAAAGATATCCATATTAGCAAATGCATGTCGCCTACATAGCCAACCCATCAACAACAAAAACAAGCCCCATGCGCCAACTAGTTGAAGAAGACAAAACACATCTAGGAACTCCCATTGCATGGGTAATGCCAAATCTGAAAGATCAAAGGCATGACAAGTCTACCAATGGTAGCACATAGAAAGTGTAACCATGTAGTACCAAGGAAACATCCATAATTATATGCACGATTTGTAAATTAATAACCTGCAAGAACAATTCTCACCACTAGTCTTCATAGCTCTCCCAAGTTCTTCACACCCAACACAGGAAAGAGATAAAGAATCTCCAAGTTACCACCCAATAACTTGAGTGAAAACAACAGCTTCGACCAAATCTCAAACCAATGGAATATGAAATCAAACCTCCAAGAAGATAACCTAGACCAAAGAGAGAAACATTGCACATCATATACCTTTAGAACATCCTCCTACATACACCTCTAAATGCCAACTATGACAAGTATGATATCCTTCATAATACCCCAAAGAGAGCAACATAACAACACCCAACCGTTCAATCTCCAAGATCAAACATGATACACACACACACACACACATATATATATATATCAAGTAATCAATATGGATGTAATCCTATCAAAGAAGATCAAACCACTCCATTTCCCATCTTAGGAAAACAAACCTTATAAACTCAAATTCACAAGGAGATAACCATGCTTTCCATCTTTCACTATGAGTCCTCCAGAACCATTAAACAACAATTCAAGATCCATATCATGAAAGAAAGCATATAACACAACTGAAAGACATAACGTGCAAATACCTCTCAAATAGACTTCACTGTTGAGTAGACCAAGAGTGGGGAATGAGAATGCTCCTCCAAGATATACAAGCCACCATGACTCATCCAAGAGAAATCTCCTCATTGGTCTTTATTGAACTCACGTCCAACCAAGGTGTAGGCTCCTCAGACTTTCTGTTGAAATCTTCATTAGGAGTAACCATCAACAACAATTTTCTCATCTCAAGAGAATTATAGACTCAACTTATTCTCCATGTATCCATGAGCACCCACAAATAATAATTTCATACTAAACTCCAATTTGCATCACTGCATTATCATAAAGTTCTCAAGCATATGACCAATGCACCCAAAACATAGAGAAACTCCAGACCACTGTCAAAGTTCCAAACATTTGAACCAGGAACTTATCATGACATCATGATCTTACCATCCCCCTTAGGAGATACCACACTCCAAGTGATCTTACCATGGTCTCAAGAGCAATTCCTCATGCCAAAACTCTAATGCACAAGCAAGAGTATAACATGACATGAAACAACTCTATACCAACATCACTTGTCAAGAACCACCAACACCTTAGCCAAAGAATCCAAACATCCTCCATGGTTCCAAGATGTTACACATCCTCAAATAGTTTCCATGCAAATGTGAAAGAACCCTTTTGCAGCAACATGATCTAAGAGACCCTCCTAGTAACATCTGCAACACTAAAGAAGATCATTCACCACCAAGTGATGAATCTATAGTTGTTGCTAAAGCTCCCACTAAACCGCGACGCTTGAGCTCTCCATGCATCATGACCAAACATCTATTAATCTATAAAACTTCCAGGTCCACTCAAGAACATTTCCATCTAACAACAATACCAAACAATGCCAAGATCTCCAAACCAAGCAGACAAAACCATCCCTGTCAAAAGGAAACACAAACTAGTGTACCCAAGCTATCCATGACAATGTGATACACATGCTACAGGTCCCCATAGCTGACTATTCAGGTACTCTACATCATCCATCCTCTCATCTCGAAGCAACCACACCAATGGACAAGTAACCACATACAAGGCCAACTAACAAATCTACACCATCATGGAACCAAACCTCATGGATATTGACAGTCCACTTCTGAGTTGTCCCACAACAAACATGTAGGTAAAGACAACCCACAACATTGCTCAACCTGTAGATTCAATCAATGAAACATGCAAACCCATCATCACACTAGAAACTACAAAACTGAGATCTCAAGGAGAATAACAACCTAAACAACTTGACTCAAATACCAGATCAAGTTCAAATCCGATTTGCCAATCATGTCCACAACAAGTACCATAGTCAAGGGAATCCATTAAGCACCACCACAAAAAAGTTGAGTGACTATGCACTTACCAACACTCCCACACAAAGAAGAAACCTAACCTCCTCTCACCATGCATGAAGCATACATGCAGAACTACAACTATCTTGTCCAGTAACACCCCACAAGCTAGGGTCTAGAAATCAGTTTACTAGTAGCTCCACAAAACCGCAAGTTTTTCTTGACTGTGTAAAGCCTGCAAAATCACTGTGTTTATAAAACACCCATGCACACCCATATCCATTGCACGTTTGGATGACTCAAAAGTTTGCATACAACCATCATAGTTAACTAGAACAATGGAATAACATGAATATGCATAACCATAGATTCTTTAAACAAAAATCTATAAAACCCCTTCAAATCCAAAGAACATGAATCTAAGCCATGCAAGTACAAGGCATCCTTAAAAGGAACAAGTAGTACAAGAACTCGAGGCCCATTCCAGACCAATTCCATAACCACCAATATGCACATGCATATGAGAGAGCCAGGTTATTTAGAAGTTTTCAGACCACCCAAAGATCAACTTCATAGCCTACATGTAATCAAAGTAATAGAGAACAATGCCTTCAATACCAGGACAAAGCACCCAACACAAGCATAATACTCCATGGTTGAATAACAACCCAAGCTTCTCCATATCATCAGGGATCCTCTCATATAGACGCTTAGTATGAATAACTTTGTTGCAACACAACCACGAGCATAAACTCGCACCCCTTGCATTAGGATTATTCGTTGTCAACTAGTAGCCTTAGACCACATCATTACAATATGATCAACTATAGTTTCTCCATCTTCAACATCCTTCACGCTGTGTATTGTCTCTTAAAACAAAAAAAGAGAGCAAGGACTTCTACTCACCAAAGGATCAATCATCAACCGACTCCTTCAGATCTCCTCGAGCTTTCCAAGCTAAGAAATCTTCACAGAAGGAATCCACAAAACTGAGAAACACCAAGAATTCTTACATGAAATCACATGCAAGCAAGCCACATGTGATTCCATGCAAGTACATGCAACACACATGCAAGTACATGCAATTCACAAACTTGCACATGCAAGCAAAAGAAAATCTCAGAAGAAGGCTTTGATACCACTCGTAGGGAAATCATGATCGTCTCAAAATGAACATCTAAGATTAGTAGTGCCTTCAATTAATTTCAAAACCATTAATTTACTTCAAAGACACGTACTACTATGCCACAAAGTGGAAACAAGCATAGTTGATTTCCCACATTAACCCTCCTAAGAAAAGCTCATGCAAATACAACCATTTTCAACAACATGCATAAGACATATTCAATTTGCAGAATCAACGTATGAAAGATAAAAGATATGGGCACATAGATTCATGGGGAAAACCCTTTCGGGTAAAAAACCCCACACTCCAAAATGATTGAGCCATTGTATTATTCAACAACAAACAGAGTTACAATACAATCTCAGGCTCATATCCTTTACAAGAGTTTTCATCTTGTTCCATCTGAAGAATACAGACAACATAACCATTCAGAATCCTCATTGTTACAATACTCTCATACAACATATAATGCACATACTTCTCCTCCCTCCTTCTCTCTACATTTTTCCTTCTCCCATCATGACACACTAAACTTTCAATGTTTATCGAACACTTATTTTATCCAATGATTCTAGGTTGACCAGGAAAACCAACCGATTCCCAATTGTTGATCCAACCATCAACAGGTTCCAACCAATCATTTTTTTCCACCTCAGCATCCATTAGGTCCCACTAAGGCATTCTACATAGGTCACCGAGTCAGCCATTGTCATATTAGGGGGACACCAATTTGTCTCCCACTGATATAGGGAAGTCCTGCCGACGTTCACATTGCATCTTATTGTCTATTAGATCATCAACAAGACATGATCAAGAGTCTCGTCGAAGTCCATGAGTCCCATCGATGAGAGTCATCGGTCCATCGAGGGACCACCTTTGGAGTCCTGTCCATGAATTACTGTCCCAACAACAAGAGTCTTCAATATGTTCACCACTCCATTGTTCCATCAATGAGACCCAACATGAAGTCTCGACGATACCACCGAGTCACACCGACGTACCGTACATTGCCTACACCATCGACCTATCAGAGGGACATTCACAAAGGTTCCATTGATACTAGCATCTCCTATCGACGAACCACTCCATCATTCCATCGATGGGACAAGCTTCAGTGTCCCGCTGAAGACACAACTTCCCACCAATGAGGATCCAATGCTATGTATCAGGTTGTCGATGTGACAGCTCATAGACTCCCATCAACGATGTCATCTCCCACCAACAAGTCTTTACTGCTATACAAGTCACTGCTCCGTTGGACCATCGGGGGAACTCAAGACAGAGTCCCACCAATGACACGAAGTCCTACTGACAAGTGACCAAGGCAAGACATTGGGCTATCACAGAGACTTCTTGGAGACTCTTGCTAACATGACTAAATCCCACCGATAGAACACAACGCTAGAGGAAACTGTTAGCCCCAAATCATGGAGGTCATTAGAGCATCGGGGAGACTAAGAACAAGGTCCCACTGATATGAGGAAGTTAGGTCGATAAGAGATAGAAACAAGACTTCAAGGAGTACATCAAGCCAAGGCACAAATCCCAACAATTTTATAAACTTTCAAATTCACTACAATGAATTGTGGTAATATCATATCTTTAAGAGAATACCATATCATACATTTTAATGAATATCATATCATATCTTTAAGCTTGGTAAATATTAATTTTCTCTCCTCATCTTGATAATAAATAAATCACAAAGTGATCTAAAACATTGATGCAAACAAACTCCTATGTAGTTTTAATCTATAAGCTTTCAAATTCACTATAAAGGATCGTGAAAATCATATCTTTAATTTGTAGGATTTTTTCCACTTCCAATTTGAAAGAAAACATATCAATAGTGACCATTATCTACAAATTGTGCACTTTTTTGAGCCAAGCAGTCATACAATTTGTAGATACCCAAAATTGTCCTAGCCTACAAGTAACTCTTTTTACACTATATATCGTCTTATTCCTAATGATTAAATAATTTTCAATTATTTATTATTATCTAAGTTCATATTTCACTATTAATTGTATAATTTGATATCATCTAATTAATTCACTTTAATCTTATTCTCCTAGATTAATTAAATAAATCTTATTTATTTAATTGCATCCCTAATTACCTTCATTCTTCTAGATTAATTAAATAAATCATTATTATTTAATTAATCACCCATTACCTCTTTTTAAATTAAATAATTACTTTAATTATTTAATTATCCACTCATCCACTTTTTAAATTAAATATTACTTTAATTATTTAATTATCCTGTTTTCTCTCAACATTATCCACATCCTCAACAATAAATAAAATTAAATATTTTATTTATTTAAATCCCACTTACACATTCCTTTAATAATTAATTCATTTGATTAATTATTAAACTCGTGCATTTCCACCTCGTTCTTAATAAACACTCTATTCCAGTCGACTGGATAATCAATGTCAATCCACTGATCAATCAAATCAGTTCACTCCCACTCAGTGCGAGTTAATGAAACAATCAATTCCTCATGTAAACAGTTAACTGAAATCATGCAGCCAATTGCAGTTAGTTAACTCATCAATCAATTCCTCTAAAGGATTCCTTACCCTTGATCTCTTAATCATCCACCTCTCAATCTCGATCGTCCATCCACATCAAACTTTTCTATAAAAGCAACCCTCATTCATCTTTGAAGGCTAACCACGAATCTTCAAGATTTTTCATCCTTTATCAATATATCAATATTCATTTGAGGTTGAAGTAATATAGTGCACACAAATTCTAAGAGCAAAGACAATTTCAAGAAGAGCAATGAAGGTCATGCAAGGTTAACATAGAAAGGACAGTATTATCGTATCAATTTATTGTCTTTTATGTTGCAATTATTCTTTATTGTTTGATTAGATTTAGAATTTCATTTGACTACAATAGTGATTGCTATTCTAGATTCTTGCAATGATTTATATGTCTCTAATCTAGTTGTATAAATGGTGAACCCAACATGAATCCTAATCGTTTTTGGCTAACCTTGTTTGTAAGTTTTTGGTATTTTCTATCTTGTAGGTTGCAAGTACTTTTAACAAATTTTTAAAATCACACTTTTAAGAGATTTTTTAGGATAAAAAAACCATCATGGTTGCATATAGAAGGGTTGAGGGACGAATTTTCATATATTATACCCCTATTTTGCTATAGGATAAGATTTTATGCTTAAAAAACATGATTTTTTACATATGTGGGATCTTGTGACGCTTTTGCATGTTACAATGCGATGCTTTTGAAATAAAGTGACACTTTTGTATATTTTGCAATGCTTTGTATATTTGTGATGCTTTTTTCTATGCATGTTATAATGCGATGCTTTTGAAATAGAGCAACACTTTTGTATATTCTGTGATGCTTTTTTTCACTGAATTTTGCATGTTACAATGTGACGTCTTTGTAGTATTGCAATGCACTTAACTTGTAAGCGATGCTTTTGTTCTGTCAAAATTTATGTCATTTTTCAAAGATTTCCAATTTGATTAACCCTAATGTGCATCTATTCTCTTGAATTTTTTGACATTTGTGTAGCTTGTGGTGAATGTTGGGACAAGATTTGATTACAAACTATCAACGATGGGTTTTGTGGGTTTTCATTAGTCTAGAATTTCACACCTTTTTTTGTGCACTAAGATTTACCATAAATTGAACACTTCAATTTGTTGCATTAAAACTTATTTCACATTTTGATTTGGTATTTTAAAATGAATCCTACAAATTGAACATTTTGATTTGGTGCATAGAAAGAGCCTATAACTATCATCTTTCGATTTGGGTTTTAAAAATGAAAAAGACAAACCACATTTTCAATTTTGGATAAAATTGAACTCACATTTACATTTGGGTACCTTAAAAATAATGATTGTATTTTGTGTTTGGAAAACTTGTGACGTGTATGCTCTTCTCTTGCACCTTGTGTGATCTTGGGAATAAAAAAAGTTACTTGTTTGCAGTCTTGTTGTACACCTAAGGTGTAGTGTTAAATATATGCTCTCCCCTCGTGACTCCAAAGAATTATTTTGGAGATCAAAATTTGTACTATATCTATTTAATTTAGTAGCAAGACTTACTTTGGGGCCTCATCACATTTTGCTTTGATCACAAGAACATTTCTTGGTGGGCTATATAAAGGGGGGAGAGTGAAATTTGTACCTCAAGGTGTGGCCATTGTCCTTCAAGCCAAGCCCCATGACCCTCAGTCCGTCGGGATAGGGAGGAGATGAGTAGAGAGGAGACCCCTCTTGACTCAGGCATAATAGACGAGCTTACTGTTCACAGTAGACCCCTTCTAAACACCATGTTATTTAGAAGCCTAAGAGCCATTTGCAAACTATTAGCTTAAAGTGGTGCAACATACAAGTATCAATGCGTGAAGTTACTCACTATGTGCCAACCTTTGTTGAGGTGACAAAATATTCCTTGTTAGGATCTTTTCCTTTCAAGGTGAGAGGTGTCAAGGTAGTACATGACATTGGAATACTCTAGTTACCCACTCATTAAAAGGTATTCTGGAGCAAGCCTACCCTTAGCTGATAATCCCAATCTACCACTAAAATAGGTTGTGTATCTATGATGTTTTTTTATTGTTAAACTACCTGTGACACCAATTAGTGTGATATGAAGAGTCAGTCCTTTATGCTATTGTTTTTTTGTTGTGTATCATTTGTTAGATCAAAAACAATCATCAAGCAGTTAGGAATTGTAAAACCCTAGGTTGGTTTAGGTTAAAAAATTGTAAGTATGTCTTTATGTCATATTTTGACACTTTTGTTTTTGACAGTGCATCGCTTTTGTCATATTTTGACGCTTCTATTTTTGATAGTGCATCACTTTTGTCATATCTCGATGCTTTTATTTTTGGTAGTGCATTGCTTTTGTCATAGCTCAACACTTTTTTTATGATAGTGCAATGCTTTTGAGTGTGTTTTGATGCTTTTGATTGTCATTTATAATTTCCAAACCAGTCAAAACTCAATTTCTAGAATTTTCCATCACATAGTTAGTCATCAGTTAGGATAAGAGAATTATCAGACAAGCCTAGAGGCATACTTAGTCCTCCTTGAAAAACAACAACAAAACAATCAAACATCTTACGTCATTCATTCATCTTGGGTCTTTTAGAAACACATTTCGTTAGTGTTTGAACCAACAAAAACAAACTCATCCATTATCAAACTAGAATTAGATATTGTCTTATGGATCTCTTATAAATATCCCCTAGTTTAGTCATTTGCTTGGAAAGCTATCATTCTCAAGTATTTGTTAAATTAGTATCAATATTTGTGAACAAGTTTTCTTAGTGGTCATCAGTATGCCCCTAAGTTTACAAGTGACCTATCATCTTACTTTTCTTGGACTCATTAGTCTAGGACAAGCAAGGATTATTAATCAAAATCAAGATATAGTGAACTATTATATTCTTTAGGTTTCATATCCTACATCCATTTATCAAACATCCACATCAAATTTGGTTCAAAACTCTACTCAGTGTGTCTCTTTCCAAATCCAATTTGAAACCAAAATATCCATAAAAAAGACATGACTTCACAACACTACCTCCATCATAACTACAAAATGATTCAATTCGATCAAACTATTCCCTCACAATCCACATCTTACTCTATCATAAATCCCCAACAATAATTCACCACATGTAACCCATACACTCAAGCTCGTACATTCTCCATGCTCGTCACCAACTCCATGACACAACTTCCATAGGCTCCCAACTACAATCCTAACTACATTATACACCAACATAATAAGAATACCTATCCCACTCAAAATCCATCATACCTCCAAGGTCAATAATTATCACATCCTGTATCCACTTGCAAGGAAATCAATGCACTTCCCACAACAGACCTCAACATAATAGTCCTTGTTCATTTGACTTCATAATAGGCCATCTTGAAGAAGAGTGCCCATAATAAATCCCCATCTCTACTTCCATTCCTTCATGCCTAAAACCTTTACAACATCAATACACATCATCCCCATCAATCAAATCATTCACTAATAACACCTTCCAAGATTTCCCCCAACGACTATCCACAATAGGTAATCCACCGTTTGATACAAATCTAATCCATAATCATGAAATTTTAGACCAAATACTGTCATGTATCCCATCACTCATCATGCCCACTCCAGATATTCCTATTCAAGTTCCATTACCACCATCCCAACATATTGAGACTACCCAAGAGTCCTTTATTCTTACCACATTATCAGAACCTGATCTATGTCAAGAACACTATCCAAGGCATCAAGTAGAAGTCCATGAAACTAATCAAGATCAAGTTATTCAAATCTTGCCATCTCATCCTATCCTTGATCAAGATCCTATTATTCTTTTCCATGTTATCCATGATCTAAAAACTAAAGTTGACCCCATCCATGTTCCAATAAACCTCCACTCCTATAGATGAGACACTGGCTTCCACTGGACACATAGATGATCTCTCCCTTGTTCATCCAGAACAAGAATCTTTCTCTCTAGACGTATTTGAAAAGAATGAAGTTATAGCTGAATTCATAGGAATCCATAAAAATATCCCACAAAGTGTCAAAGAAACAAGCATAAAGGAAAATAAATCACCAGTAGCCTATCAACTTGGATCACACACTTTTGTTAAAACAAGCCTTCTTACTAATGAGAAGACGACAACCATTGATGTTT
>VDFB02252616.1:15202449-15512556 GCA_007258455.2 Sequoia sempervirens | reverse complement strand
GACTGTTCTTGTAGCCACTGAAATATCATTATGTGACTATTCTTGTAGCCAAAGTAGACAGAGTAGTTTCCTTGTTGTTCGCTCGGATCTTTATTCTTGTTATGCATTGTAGCTTAGTATAGTTGTTAATTCATGATTAGTCTTGTTAATTCCTTTCCAAGCAATTTACTTTCCAGTATTGTACTTTTCTTAGTTGTAGAATGAAGATGCCTACTTTGAGTTCCTAGTGCACATACTGTGCTGACCCATTTCAAGTTCACGTCCTTGGGTTGAAAAGTTAAATGCACCTTCATGATGATTGAGATAGCTATTTAGGTTAGATGTCCAATCTCCGAATCATGGTTGTAAAGGCTTAGTTATTGAATCATTGTAGGAGGCCAACAAAGATGACTCAAATGTGGACTGTCAATATCCACAAGATTGATTCAGTATTTATGCAAAATTTGTTAGTTGGCCTTGTTTGTGGTGATTTATGCATTGGTCTGTTGCATTAGGATAAGAGGATGAATGATTAGAGTGCCTAGATAGTTGGTTATTTGGACTTGTAGCATGTTTATCACGATGTCATGGATAAGCTCGTTATCATAGTTTCAGTGGGAGCTTTGGCAGTGATGTGGATATATCACTTGGTGATGGATGATCTTCTACAATGGTTATAGGTGTCATGGTAAGACTTTTGGATTATGATTCTTCTATGTTGTGAAATTATTGACATCTTGATTTCCATTGTTAGAGGATAGTTATCTTAATGTGATTGGAGATGGTATTATGCCATGATGGATTATTATTTTAAGATTGGAGTTTTGGCATGATAGTGCCCCCTTGCAAAGATATGTTCATTGGAGTAGGTAGTGATCTCCTAGGAGGAGATGTTAGATCATGATGTCATGTGTGTTCCTGGATTTTGTAGACATGCAGTGGAAGCTTTGACAGTGGTCTAGTGAAGTTCTCTTTGGTTTTGAGTATCAGTCATTTTCTTGAAGCTTCATGATTTTGCAGGATGCATTTGAAGTTGGCATGTACTGGTTGAGGGATGCTGATGGATACTAGAGAGACTTGAGGTGAGGCTAGAGATCTCTTGTTATGGGGATTATGTGTTGGAATGGTGAAGTTTCAGCAGAAAGATCAAGGAGCCCTCACTTGTTATGGACATGAGTTCATGTTTGGAGTTGAGAGGAGATTGTTCTTGGAGAGATTCTATGAGGCTTGGTGTATTGGATCATTCTCATTCCCCACTCTCAGTTCACTTGGCAGAAAATGACCTAATAGGTATTTCCCATGTTATTTTAGATTCATTTTGTTTTATGCTTTGATTTCTCATGGATATGAATCTTGAGCTATAGTTTCTAGTTTTGGAGGGTTCATTTGAGGATTACTTGAAATGGTTATCTCCTTAGGTATATGGTTTGCTTTATGAGAAGTTTTGGAGATGTTATTGGGTTGAATTCCTATTTGTGGAATGAATATTTTAAGTTTGATCTTCCTTGGTTAGACAAGCTTACATCCTTTTTGGTTATTTGAGATATATATGTTTTGTTTGAACTTTTGAGATTGAACAGTTGGGTGTTGATAAGGCTTTTCAGTTGAGATCTTGTGAAGGAGATCTTACTTGGAGAAACTTAGCACTTGGTGGTGTTCGTAGAAGGACATGATATGGTTTGTAGTTTCTCTTTATGGTCTCATGTTTCTTCCTAGAGGTTCTTATTCATCTAGTATGATCACTAGGTTTGTGGTCATCTACTATTGTTGTACTTTATTATTTTTTAGCAACAGTATGTGTTCTTTTAAAGTATATCATTTGAGATGTGGAGGATTTGGGAGAAGTGGAGGAGATCAAAGGTGAGAGAGTGAGTAGAAAACTAATTGTGGAAGTATGCTCTATTTTGCAGCAGTTGGTTGTAGTTTGTAGATCATTGAGATTGTTTTTTGTATTACATGATTTCATTATAAGCCACAATTTGATGTAAGTGTTGATTGGTAGACTTTGGGTTGATTTGGTTAGCATTGCTCATGCAGTATGATTCCTAGGATTTATGCATATTTTTGGTAGATTGTTTTTCATTGGATTGCAGTATCAATGGTATTCATTTTTTTTGCACATCATTGGATTTGGTGTTTTTGTTATCATGGAAGATGGAAATTTTGAGCAAGACAATGGATTATATAGGGATGAGAGCTGTAGTATGGGCTAGATATGTCATGTGCAAAATTTCTATCAATGGTGGGTTTTTTAGTTGGATGTAAACAACTAGCTGTGGTTGTTATTCTAACTATTTTTGGAGCATTCATGCTCAATCTTATTTTGGAGGATTTTGGACTTCAGAGTTGTGTTCTGGTAATGAGTTTGAAGTTGGATACATTGGTGTGTCTATGCGACATTTTTTGTTTCATCATGTTTTTGGAATTCTAATATTTTTGTCACGTTGGTGATCACTTGGAAGATGTTACAGGTGCTTATGTAAAGCTCATGAGCATAGTGAAGTTCAGTTGAGGTAGTATGGTAACCTTGGTTGTTCACAGACTGGTTGTGTAATCCCCTGACTCTTGCAAGGTATTCGACAAGCGGGAGAATGTTGGAAAATTAGGTGTCTCAACCTTGCAAAATTTTCCATTATTAATTTTTTATTTGTCATTTAATATTTTTCCATAGTTGGTTATTATTTTATTTAGCTCTAGCATAAAAGAGGGGCATTTGAATTTGTAATTGGCACTTTTTCCACATGTCGATGCCTTGAAAATTAAAATATTAGTTGTCAAAAGATGCCCACATGATAGTATATCATAGAAGGACTACTTTTAGATGTATTATGACAAATTCTATGACAACTGTAAGGGTCAAAAATAGGGGAGAACAATTTGGACGTGAGAGCTTATTTTTAGACTGGAATCTTGGTTGAGAAGTTAAGCACATGGTTTTGTAAAACCACAGATAGTTTCTTGTATAGCCAGAAGTCTATAAATTGGAGGCTTGAGGAGAAGTTTGTGAGATGAGGGTTTTATGCAGGATTATGCTGTCAGTTTTTCTTCTAGAGGAGCAAGATATAAATCTCCATGTTAAGGCTTTGAGCCTACAAGTGTATTGTAACATGTTAGTTGTTGCAGATTAATACATTGGTTTGATGCTTTGGAGTGTGGGATTTTTTACCTGAAAGGGTTTTCCCCACGTATATTGGTGTCTCTTCTCTTATGTCTATCTTTTTTCTATTCTTCTTCTTTTCGTGTTCTTAAAAATATAATTTATATGTCGTTATGCTGTTGAAATTTATTTAGATTTGTAAACTACATTACCTTTCCTCTAAGGGTTAATGAGATGGGAAATCAACTATGTTTGTTCCCGCTTTAAGGTCATAGTAGTATGTGCTTGCATCAAGTTATTGAATATCTATTTAATCAAAATATAGGAATTTGTAAGGTGCATGATGGGTTCTCCTTTCCCTTTCAATTGGTATCAAAGTTACGGTGGTTCCATGGTTGCATGAGATTGCTTGTGTTGGTTCAAAATATGTCGAGAGTTATCATTCTCTAAGTTTTTTTTTATTGATTTATCTTTGTGATCAAATCTGTGATTGCTCTTTGGGATAAAAAAATATTATTTATTTATTTGTTCTTTTAGTTTATGCAAATATTTGAATTATTTTTATTATTTATTTATTTATTTGTTCTTTTTGTTTCATCAAATCTCTTTGATTTGATTTTTAAATTGTTTTATCAAATCTCTTTTATTTTATTTTTTGTTTCATCAAATCTACTATAGTTGTAATAGGCTCCTCTTGTAAAATGTCCTAATGTGATCCAATGTTATGAAGAAGATTAAAATCAAAATAAATACCTAATTAAAAATATTGATTAATTTATTTGAGTGCATATAATTAAATTCCATTTATCTGTTTATTGGATTAAAAAAATCTAACCAATTATAAATATTAATTTTCCATTTAAAAACTTAGTTATGTCGTACATACATACATCAATTGTAAATTTATAGTTTCACAGGAAGGGATATTTTTTTTTCATTTTCGAGGAATCTTGACATCCATTCCAACAATTCTTACAATTGTATGATATTCTACAGTCCATCAGTGTCGTTGCTACAATATTTGCATTCACAACAAAAATGGTATCTCGAGGATGCATTTTTTGAAATAGAAATGTCTTCTAAAAGGAAACAATTCATTTATGCATCAACTTCCAAATTTGTATTAGTTCAATGAAAATGGCCTTTAAGCTGCATCCATCAATGGAAAATTTGAGCTGAACCAACTTAATTTATAGCCATTGGATTCTCCCACACAATGCAAGAACTTTTAGAATGTTAAAAGATGGTAGCTACTCTAAACTAACAAGATGCCAGCCAAGTATGGTTGCTACATCTGTAAAATATGGACTCAACTAACAACCTTCTTCTCATCTACCACATATTTTTATTCTGCTACAAGTTTATCCCAATTCTCCTTTCACTATTTTACATCCCACTTGATACCTTGTACCATCAAGCAGTCTACCCGTTGATCCCAAAGCAATCCCTTTCTTATAGACTCTCCAAACTCACTATCCATTTCCCTCTCATCTTGATAAGCTAAAGAACCTCAACCTGCTTCCAATTCTTGGACCATTTCTTCAACACTTGATTATTTCCATCAAAGGACAAAAATGGAGGAATTGTTAGAGCTCTTGGTTCAAAATTACCTAGTCCATCACCAACAAGCCTCTATAAAAAGACCAACAGAGCCTTTTCAGACACCTCGCTTTGAGCCCACTCCTCTGCCCTCCATTTCTCCTCTTTCTCCTATCGTGCAAGTTCCCTTGACCCTCCATTTAATCAAGACCACCAATATTTAAAACTAAAAATAATACTAAAAATAACACAGACTGCTTCACTTTAAAATTTTCTTTAAATCTACTTGAAAAAAATCTACATACAATGAATGTAGTTATGCCAGTTGCATGTCATTTGAACGTCAACTTCTAGTTGAAGAGTTTTTCCTTACACACAATTTTGATTTTTGATGGATGCCATTGTCTACGCCTCTTGACATAATTAGTGTCAAGTTCCAATCCATATGCATGGGCCTGGAAACCATCGACAAGACATCACCCACTTCTTCAAACGCCATCCATATGTGGCAAATCACACACAAGCCACTAAAGAAGAAATAGAGACAAGTCAGCTAGGTCCAAGGTACAAACAATAAGCCAACACCCAAAGAGAAGTCCACATATACCAACACAATGACAACATGTGCAAAGTCATCACATGAAGAGAACAATGAACTCATAGCCCGAACAAAATATCCATAGAGGACAAGATCTCCTAATTTCAAAGATTGCTTTTCTACAATTTTCCACAAGTGTAGAAACACTTATGGGCCACTGAAGAAAAGAAAAATATCCTCATCAAAGAATCTAAGCATGAGAATCTCATGACCTAATAGAGATGTCTAAATGTGAGAATTCAAAATATGGCAAAGAATAATCTATCACCCAATTAGCCAGAACATCTGCCAATCCATTAGCTTCTCTATAACAATGTCTAATCTCAAATGAAGAAATCTTCTAAAGAAGAGATAAAATGAATTCCAATAGATAATTAAGGTACTAGTTAGAAAAAACCTTTTGTGATAAAGCATTGACCACTACCATAGAAGCACCCTCAATAAGGATATGGTATATCTAATATTTTAAATCCAATTCAAGCCCAAGTAACAAAGCATTAAATTTTGCCACATTATTTGAACTATCCACTAGTTAGTGACTTGCACACAACCCTCACAACATTACCTTCACTATCTCTTAATACCATACCCACACCAGATTTCCCAAGATTTCCCCTAGAAGCATCGTCAAAGTTTAAATTTACCACTCTAGTAAGAGGAGGTTGTCATTTGATCATTTTCCTATTTGGATTAGGGACCAAAACTTGAATAGAACCCTTTTCAAGAGGGGACTTCAACAAACTCCAATTCTTTTTAATTAAGACATCCCATGAAGAGAAAGCTTTTACAAAATTTGAATTTTTGAAAATATTTGACATAGTTAGGTCTTTGAAATCGAAGCTTCAATCCTTTGAATTACCTGCTTAACATCAAAAACCTTTTTTCTAAAAATTCTATTATTTCTCTCTAACCAAATCTACCAAATTAGAATAGAGGGGCTTAATTCCCAAATGCAAGCATATGTGGAACTCACAAACAAGGAGGGACAAATTTAAAACTATATAAAGAGAGACCCTTATAAAGGCCCAAACTAGCCAAGCATGTATTGTAACCAAGACCAACAATGATAAGAAAAATCTCATAAAAACAACAAATGATCTGAACTTTCATAAGCTTTACCACACAAGACACAAGGGAACAAATGGGTAATACCCAACTTGTTTAATCTTGTACTGGTTAAAATTCAAACCTTCAGAGCTAACCATGAGAGGGCCCTTGCTTTAGGCAAAACAGTCAGGCCTCAACACAATTTAAAGGGCCAATATTCCTTCTAACCCAATGCCACAAGAGAATTATATCTATCTTTGACATTATAATTTCTTGAATTTGATTTTAGCCAAATTATTTCATTGACTGCTTATTAGAATAAAAGACTTGTCTTTTTTTTAGCTCTGCCTTCAAAGAGTCTTTCAATTGAGAGGAACAAGGAAAAAAAAAAAATTTCCATTTCACAATGAAAGGAGGATTATAAGAATCCATATCCATATAATTTTTATCTTATTCCCCCATAATGATTTCAAGACAATCACAATGTGCTTCCATTTACCATCATGCATATCAAATATTAAAGTTGAATAGGGAATTACAATAAATTAAATTGTAATACTTAGATTAAAATTTGATGATGGAGAAATGTTGCGCATCTAGATGCCAAGAAATGGTTCATCAGTACTCTATAATTTTAGGATTAACTTAAACAAAGATTACATATTCTATAATGGTTGATTTTACTCTAGATCCCCTGTGTAAGTGTAAAATTGATCTTCATGAGTATGGATCTAAACAAGTAGACTATGTAGTATTGAAATTTTATTCCCCTCATTTTATGTTGCTTTAATGTGTGCAAGGATAGATGGTATTTATGAATTCCTTTATGGAACCTATCAGATCGTGAGGATCAATTTCTCCTTTGTCAAACGACTAATGGGCCAAATTTACACTTTGATCAAAGATCAAAGATAGCAAGAAAACATGCAATAGAATTAGGATGATGGCACAAGTAGATAAATGCATAATATATTTTCCTTTGATATGTTTGATTTAGATGTTCTCACATTTTATCATGTTCCAAATGAGTGAATGAGTGCCTTTGAATACAACAAACAAGCCCAAAAATAAAAAGTGTGCATTAGGTTGGTTCACAATGACTAGTGAAGTGGTTGACAATGTTTAAATTTGGGTTTTGAATGTTCTAAGTGGAAGTTCATATCTACAGCCAGGGAAGTGACCTAGGTCAAGTCTACACCTACATATCTAATCCAATATAATAAATGGTGAATCCAGGGATCAAGAATTAATCTTTGAGATCAATGATAAAGTGATTGGGATGTTTGATGTCATAATCCAAATTCATGCAAGAATATGCCATGTGTAAGCTTGTTATCACATTTATGACACTCTAATCAAATGGACCAAAAAACATAAGAGAAAAAGAGCAGAGGTGTAAAATTTTCAACATATATTAAATGTATATTTGAAAAATAAAAAATGTTAAAAATAAATTTGAAGATGAAAGCAACCACTAAAACTAAAATTATCGAGAAAAAAGAGTGCATAATCTAACATTTTCTCACTCTAGTTCTATACCACTTTGGATCAATGTCTCATATTTATTATTATAGTGTAGGATTTAACTATTTATGAAGATAATAAACTAAATAAGACTAAATAAATAATTCAAATGCATGCAAATGAAACCTTTTACCGTGTTTCTCTTCTTTATCCTTCAATTGAGTTGAAGTAGAGTTTCACCTAATGCTCCACTTTATGTACTCTTTGTGATATGTGATGAATGGTAGAATGTGGTTGCTTATTAAACCAATAGCATGATGCTAGGATTGAGATGATGGATGATAAAATAGACAACATGTAGTTATCATACATGTGGGTGCCCAAATAGGATGAGAGGCCTCCCATTTATAGATTTTTGGTGGAGGTAATGGATGGTTGAGATGTGATGGAAAGATTAATGGTAGAGGATAAATGAGAATATTTCCCTAAGATCAAGGAGAGATGTAAGGTTGAGATGAATTTGTAGTATATTAAGGGCTAGAATGCATTTACTAAATTTGGAAAGCAGTTGTAACCATGAGGAATGGAGGGTTAGGATGGATTTCAAAGATCAAGGGCTCACAATTGATGAGAGCTCTCAAGCAAGAGGGATTGTACAAATTTCAAAAGGGGATTAATTGGAAAGGGCGGCTCCAAGATCAATAGCGGGGATTGGGCATAGGATATAGTAGGTGGATAATATTTGGTAGGATATTAAAAAAGGTATCTTGGGAGGAAAGATTTGACTTTTTAGAAAGGTAAGTTTTTTCTTGTTGCACATTCCCAAGGAGATGGGGGAATTTAAAATAAATATTTATTGAAAAGGGGGTCCTTATCACATGTGTAATGATTAGGGATTAATTAATCTAAATCAATTAATTATGTAGTAATTAATTGATTTAGTTGGAGGGTTTGGGGGGATAAGGCTAGAATTAATTAAATAAATATAAATTTATTTAATTAAAGGTGGGGGATAAAGGTGAAAGGTTAAACTTCATTAAGTAAATGTAAATTTATTTAATTAAGGGTGACGAATAAAGGTGAAGGGATGGATTGATTATTTATTTATTTAATTGGCTAGGATAGGATAAAACAAAGTGTGTTCAAGTATGGATAAATTTAGGTTCTACAATTTTAATGCACTCATTGATGTAATACCTAATCAACCACATAGACATGCTACATTTCCCTAATATAAATCCTTATAACCTAATCCCTAATGGTTTATTTAACTTTAACACAACTATAATTTGTGATCATATCCCCTAGATAAGATCGCTAGTACAATCCCATTCTCCGATTTCAAATTCTAAATTCTAAATTCTAAATTCTACATCCAAAAATTCAAGAATTTAAACATTACACATTAACATGAACATAAAAATTTAATTCATGCATCTAAAGTCATTTATTTAAAAACTTCATCCTAGGTAATTTTCACACACAATGGAATAAGTAGAAAAAGATACATTTTTTGACAAAGGGTACCAAGGGTCCTCTCCTTTTGTGGGTACATCCATAATCTGTGACTCCTATGCCATACATCAACAAGCACTCAAGATATCTCTATAAGAAACCAAGTGAAATTTATTATTAGGGCACACATTCAAATGACATGCTCTAGTATAATCATTCATCAACTTATATTAACAAATTCAATAATTGATTTGACATTATTCATTGCCATACACATATAAACATGAACATTACCATTGCAATGTGTTATTTTTATTGTTAACATAGTATTTGGGCTTGACTATGATGCAAGGAAGTAATATAATTTAATCCTTATGTCATGCCCACATTTTAATGTGGATCTAAGACAAACATCACAATATTTTTTTTGGAAACAACATAGGTTTGCAACCTAACACATACACACCATGCCACCCTTACACAATAACTTCTAAGTCTAATATTATTTGACACTATTACATTGAACGAGGAACAACTCATAGTTTAATTAACTATAGTTTCTTGTTGGCCGACTCCTATAATCAATTTTTATAGATGTGTGACTTAAATTTCTTACTAATTTCTTGATGAGGTAGTGGTATCAATAATGTCACCACCAATAAACTTGTTAATTAACTTGAACCTTAGCCTTCAAATTTACCTAAGGTGCCAAAGTTATCTCTGTTGGAAATATGAATCAACAATAACCCACTTGAAGCTACAGTCTTCAATGGATCAACCAAGAAGAAAATCATCCACATGAATAAAAAAGTGATGCATCAAGAGCAAGAAGAAAATATGATCAAATGATGATCTTGAATGCATTGAGATAGAATCTTTGAGATGATTTACAAATGTACAAGAGCGTTGTTTATATAGGAAAGGAGAGAGGAGGTTGGATAAAAACCTTAGTTGTAAACATTAAATGCCTAATGCATAATTTTAAATGAATGAGAGAAATATTAAATGCCTAGATAACTACTTGCTAATTAATGAGACATGACCCCATTATTAAATTCTAGTTTCTAGAATGCCACCTTGGAAACTAACTCTTAAGTAAACTTATTAATGATGTGAACATGACCTCACTAATAACTAGTTAGGAAAAAACCCCATTCACACTAACATCCCCCATAAGTGCAACTTGGGAGTGTAGTTATTATGCAAATTATGAAAATGCAATATGGGTCCCGACTACTAGGCCATGTTTAGTACCCATGTACAAATGAAAGTACAATCTCTTACAAACGGAGAAAAGGAAAAAACCCTCATGAGACAAAAATCCTCCCAAAAAAAGAGATATAATGCAAAATCTAATGCTAATCATGTACAAATAATGGAAGTGATGATGGAGGTCTCAACATCAATACCCCCCAAGAGATACATCCATCATAAGAGTAAAATAATCAATAGCCTCCACATAAGAGGGAAATAGAGAAATTATATATCCCCTTATAATGTGTAATCACCTGCAAAAATGGTAAGTTCTTGAAGACAAAACATGATCCAACGTTAACAAACAACTTATCTACCATTTAGAAGAAATAAAACCAAGTACAAATGTAAGAATGCTTCCCACTCTAGATAGGAATTGGAGAAAGGAAGGATGAATAATGATGATGTCTTGAAAACTACTCATGTGTTTGCTTTCCCAAGGAAGATGAAGATGCCACAATCAAATTAGGTACATGCCCAAGCAATGAAGAAGGTGATAAACCAAGACTACACGAAAACTGATGTTGAACAAGATCCAAAGACAATGATGGGTTGACAACAGTTGTGCAATGGTTGTCATCAAATAGGAGAGATAACCCCTCAAGAATGTCCTCCAAACTTGTAGGAGTAGCCAAGTCTAGAAAATAATTAGATACTTGTTGTGATGAATCACCAGGATTTCTCAATGAATCACCAACATAAGATGAATGATCCTATTGAATAGGAATGATGGAAGCCTCAATCAATGACTCTACACAAGGAACCACTGAAGGTGAAGGTACATAAATTGTATCTAATGGAGAAGAAGCATCTGAAGAACCCTTGACATCCTTATTTGAAGAATCCAAGCATTCCAAATCTGTAAGCCCCTACATAGCATTATGATCATAAGGTATCATGTCTGTAGAATGAAGATGCTCATGACATTCTGAATCATGATCATCGGGGAATGGTGGAGTATCAAGATCTCCATATAACTCCTAAATCTTAGTCCAAAGAGTATGAGGACAATCACAATGATCAATACCTTTCAAAATATCATCATCAACATGCATTGAAATAACCTCTAAGACATCATACCTTTTGCAACTCCAAGAATTTTTTTGGATACCTTTATCTAGAGGGGGTACTAAACCATACAAATGTGGCAACAAATGAAGTGATTGGAGATGCTTTATGATGCAATCTCTCCATTGTTTATAGTTTCCCCTTTCCAACATAACCAATGAAGGATGAAATGAAAACCCCATAATGAACTATGATTAATCTTTGAGATTACAAAGACATTGACCTTCAATATCAAATAGAAACTCCCAAATATGATGCACAACTGAAAATGAAGCCTCCCAATGCAAATATACCTTCTCCAAATTGTAGTATGTCCAATTTATTAAGCAAATTCCTCAAATTGAAAAAAATCAATAAAATATACATGGAGCTAAATCTAAAAAAAGTGAATGGACAGAATGATACAACTTTGAATCACCTTCGCAATATCGCTAGAATCTCCCAAATCTGATAAATTGGTGAAAATATATGATCTCGAGAGTCCAAATGGAAGCATTGAATTCAATTGGCTATAATTCATACCCATAGTAAAATCTAGCAAAATACTCCACGTGGCTACAAAGTACATGAAACCAACTTTTTGACGATATCTTGTTTGTGAAAATCTGATATCCTGGTGAAAAGTTATGCTCCATTGGAAAATTATACCCTATTAGGGGGTGCAGGCTAACCGGACACAAAATTCAAGCACCTAGGGAAAAATAAATCGGGCCCTTGGGCACGAATATGACTGCAGGGCTGATTGGAAAAATAAAAAAAAGGGCTACTAGGGATGACGACGACGGGGTTGTGGTCGGGCGGTGTCGGGACGATGTCGCTTTAATGGCCAAACCCCCAATCCGCTATATGACTTAGACCTAGTGGTAGAGGGCTAGAAGTGATTGGTGGTGGGTGTGAGACAATCAACAACGAAAGGAAAATATGGGATGGAAATCAGCACGAGTAATTAAAACTTGACAAGACACTTACGCTGCTGACAAGAATTAAAGACTCGGTGACAACAAATCTTTGACCAGCAGATGTCTGCCAAAAAAGGTACCTTGCAAATCTTTGACCAACAGATGTTTGCCAAAAAAGGTACCCTGCAAAAATTAAATCCTTCAAAAATAAATCTGTGGACTGAAAAATTGAGCACCAATGAAGATTTTGATGTTGCCTTTGAGCAATCAAAATCATATATATATTTCGATTAATTTTTTTTCAAACCCGCATTTATAATCAAAATATGTATGTCGACTCACAATTAATATATCTGACCACTGATTTAAATAAACGTACAGATTTAATAAAATGCCACAATAAATTTTAATATTATTGACAAATATTAAATCAACTCCAAAAATATTTTATGCCAAACTATAGAAGGGGCTATAGCCCGAATTGATAAAAAAAATTTGAACCTACAAATGATGATTGATGCCAACCAGAGAGTGGATTTTTTTCCTGCAATGTGGGGGAGGAAATTTTTTCCTTTGCAATTGTATGATCTGTACTTTTGCACTCAATATAGCTGCAAAAAACCTCTGGTGGCCTTTGGATGATGAAGTCAAATTTTGACAAATGGATAGGTGTTCCTATGGCTTTCAGACCTTTTGACACAATGGCGGGGTCAAATCTGACCCAACTTGCCTTAGAAATCAATTGCCTCTCAGATGAGAACAACTAGCCCTTCATGCAAACCTTCCACCTGTAATAGTCTCCTCAGCTTAACTTCCAAATATGAGATGGATCTCCTATGGCCTAAGCTTCGATACCATGTTGGAAATATGAATCAACAATAACCCACTTGAAGTTGCAGTCTTCAATGGATCAACCAAGAAGAAAATCATCCACATGAATAACAAAGTGATGCATAAAGAGCAAGAAGACAATATGATCAATGATGATCTTGAATGCATTGAGATAGAAACTCCAAGATGATTTACAAATGTACAAGAGCTTGCTTATATAGGTAAGGAGAGAGGAGGTTGGATAACAAATTTAATTGCAAACATTAAATGCCTAATGCATAAGAGAAATATTAAATTCCTAGATAACTACTTGCTAATTAATGAGACATGGCCCCATTAAATACTAGTTTCTAGAATGCCACCTAGGTAACTAACTCCTAAGTAAACTTATTAATTATGTGAATAGCTCCTCACTAATAACTAATTAGGAAAAAATCCCATTCATACTAACAATCTCAACTTGGCCAAATTGATTTAATTCTAGAGTAGTTGACCCTAATATAGTTATTTCAATATTCTTGTGGATTAAGGTTGAGGATCTCAATAATAATAATACTCAAGTTTATAACCTTTTTAATTATTCATCGAAATATCTTGATGAAATTACTAAGTTGGTTTGCTGTACACATCCAATATTAAGAGGCTTCACCTTGCGGATGAATTAGGTAAGGATACTTAGATATATTCAACTTTTTATTTATAATAGTTTTGTTGAATTTAGATTAATCATTCTATTCAATATTTGATTTAAATACCCAATAGTTTCTATACGTGTAAATAATATAGAGTTAATGTGATATAGTCATCATGTGTGAATTTTATTAGTCATATGTTTTTAACAATCAATAACAAATATTTAATCTACATCATTAACACTTTGATTGGGTAGGAGTATAGATGAGAATGATAAATTAATCCAACTATACCATTACAAAAATATCTTATATACATAAACTTATTTGAGTCAACTAATGATTTTTATCTTCTTTTTTTATTATTATTTTTAGACTATAGGAATCAGTCGAGTATCCATTCCCCTATAAACTGTAGTGCACCTGGTAAACTTTTTTCACGTGATTGGTGGCGCTGGCGAGACACGCCCTCCGGTACAATGGGTTTGGCGAGAGACTAGACCTCGTGACCTCTTGCCTGCAACAAGATGCTTTAGCCAATCTAGCTAGGCCCCCTTCCCCTAATGATTTTTATCTATTGCACTAGATTAAATAGATCCAATTTTAAAATAATAAAATTCACTCAAAAATAATTTCCTATTTGACCTTTAAATTAAATCTCTTTTTAATCTATATTCATAACTTTAATATCTATGCACATTTGTTACTATGAATAATTTTAATTAAGCTCTTGAATTTTAATTGGTAGTAAACAAACTATTCACTTAAATTGATACCCATTTTTGCCTAAGTGGGAACACATTTAAACAAAATAAGATGATCTAACAAAACCATTTTAAAGTATCCACTATACAATACTTCGACCCATTATAATTTATCCAAATTTAATTGGTGTATATAAATTTTTTTGAATTAAGTTGCACAAAAATAATGTCTTTTTTATAGCTCATTTCCCATTTAATAAGATTTAAAACTCCACTTAGTAATAATAAAGTTAAAACAATTTGATAATATAAAATTTCTATTACAAAAGTCTGTTAAGTCTTTAAGTTGTCACTTAAAGGAAGGGTCCTAACATCATATTTCCCCACCATAGACTTAATCATCATTAAGTAAAATTAGATTAAATTAAATAAGATTTTAAGATAAGAAAAAAAGTAAATGTTGAGCATTGGATGAGATTGAATCTCCACCCTTAGAACTTAGGGCAACAAGATGAATCCCGAAATCATAAGGATTTCTCTATAACGATTATCTTTCTTTCATTTTCACTTCATTTGTGTTTGCGGGTTTGGAGGAGGAAGATGAAAAGACTCTCAAGGATATTAAAACTCATTTGTCCTTCCCTTTTTATTTCCTCTATATTCTTTTCTTTCAATAGGGAGTTTTAAGATAGAACACTCTATTTTATAAATTGCGTATTTATTTTATTTCTTATGTAAAACCATGATTTTTATTCAATTTTTGCTTGTTGTGTATATACACAATCCTTTCTTTCTTTTTCCATATATATATATATATATATATATAATCCCTTTTTTTGAAACAATTGATGTGTATATCAATATATACAAACATTTTATATGTAGTCTTTGTTCATTTAAGGGAAAAAACGAATAAATAAAAAAAAATATATAACTCTATTCTTTATAAAATTACTGTGTATCAACACACACACACACACATATATATATATATACATATATATATATATATACATATATATATATATACATATACATATACATATATATATATATATATATATCTATATATATGTGTATATGTATATGTATATGTATATATATATATAACCCCTTTTTTTGAAACAATTGATGTGTATATCAATATATACAAACATTTTATATATAGTCTTTGTTCACTTAAGGGAAAAAATGAATACATAAAAACATACAACATCCATTTTATCTTATTTTGTTGTTGTGTTTGTTTCAATGAATAACACATGATATTGTTATTTGTATTATATAAATACCTTTTTGTTGTTTTTGTAAAAATCACGATGAATAAATTGTTGTTTATTTTGTTGTTTGCACAACAATAAAAAATCATTTTTGTTTTTGTTTCAAAAAATGAATTATTTATATTTTTTTATTTGTTGTTATTTTTTTTATTATATGTTCTAATGTGCTATTGCAGATTCAAGTGCAAGCTAACAAAGTTGCGCTTGAGGTGGCTCACCTTCAAGAGCTCCTAGATCACTAGGGAATTCCCCCTTCACCGTTGCTTGTGTGCCTCCCTCTCCCACTTCTTCTCGAGGTTGTTCACCTTCACACAATCGATGACAAAGGAGTGGCTCTTCCATGGATTTTCAAGCTTGCCCCCATTCTCAGACTCCTCATAGTGGCTTGTGTCCTCGCAGGCGTTCACCCTCTCCCCCTCCTTGGGTTGACCTGGGGTGGTCTTCTGGAGGAGTGTCTGGAGGTGGCAATGCTACTTGCGGGTGGCCTTCTGGTGGAGCTTCTAATTGGTCAACTGACTCTACTAAGTGGTTTCTGCAGTTGGATCTAGCGATTTCTCCTCAGTGAGAAGATAAATACAAGGATGATGATGGATAGGATATTCTTGACGTCACTTCGGACCCCATTGTTGTATGGGGCAAGCCAAATGACAAGGATCGCCTCTCTCTGTTGGCATTTCCATGGCCTCTTAGCGACTTTTATATTGTTATTTTAATGATTTCTTCTTTCTGGGCATGTCCCATGCGACTTTATGCTTTCTGGGCTCTACCCATGTGACTCTCAGGGTGTTCCTTTTTACCACCCAAACTATTTTTTTGTGAATATATGTAATTTTATCTTTTAATTAATATATATGGATGCCTATTCATCAAAAAATGTTGTTGATAATAACTTGATGTAAAATTGTTTTTGTGGTGCTTCATTATAAATGATATAATAAATAAAACTATGTAAATACCTCTCTTGGATAGCTTTTTGTCTATCTTTTTTGGAGGTGGCTCCATCTCTTTTTTGTGACAATTTATGGATCTATTTATCTTATATGTAACATTTTTATTGTTTTATGGATGTGTTTCATATATTAGCCACTATATTTTGTAACCTACTCTTTTTTTTAATGATTCTCAATTTAAAAATTCTTGATAATTATGTTCTATCATTTATCTAATAAATGAATTATTCTCGAGTGTTGGAACCAATAGTATTTCACTAATATACTTTTCACCACCACTTATCCTAAAAATATTGCTTGACTAATTGCAACTTGAGTAAAAAGTAGTGTTCCACAGGGTTTCGGGGACGGGTATGGGGGGACGATAGGGGATGCAGGGACGAGGGGTCTAAGTTTGGGGGTGATGGGGGGATGGTGACGGGGGGGTAACAGGGTGTTGAAATACATAGAGTACTTGAAAAAGTATCTATAAAAAGATGTATAAGAATTATACATCTTGGAGACAACTAGGAGTTCCCTAGACATCTTGAGGACACCCCAACATCCTCAAAGTCCTAGCGGCATCTTGGAGACAATGACACTAGTGGTGGGATGGCGGTGTTGGTGGTGGGATGGTGGGGGGATGTCCCCCCAAGTCCCCAAGTCCCCAAGTCTCTGAGACATCCTCGTCTAGGAAACAAAGGGTTTTTTGGAGGGACACGTCCCCATGGAACACTGGTAAAAAGAAAAACTTCATCATCTTTTTCACATTTGTTTTATACTCTCATTTTTACTAATTATTTAATGTGTTTAATACATTTACATCTTCTAGTTCTACATACCTTGAACAATGTCTCATAAATATTTAGATTTTAACAAAAAATATGTCCTAGTGCACCAATTGGTACATTCAAAGATGGAAATTAATATGCTAGACCTTGCATCCCTTGTCATATTTTCCATTACAAAAAATATGCACAATAACTTAAAAACTAAAAACTAAGCCTTGAAAATATTCTTATAAATCCCCATCTCTTAAAATAAAACCTACATAAAAGAGTATTTATATTATTTTATTTTTATGATAACCTTCTGTTGATAAATAAATTTGTCACATTGAGATTTTATAAAGAACATGACTCGCCCAAGGAACATGTGACAAAAATTCCTATAATAATTGAAGTTGTTATGGATTGACAACTTTCTTATATGCTTGAGAGGGGAACCTCCCTCATATGATGAGGTTTTATGATTTTTATAGTATTTTAACCCAAAATATTGAAAGGTAAAGGGAAAAACTCAAAGAAAACTTAATTACAAAAACCCTAGTTGTAGACACACGAATACTAACTCAAACTTTTTATTATTATCAAAACTAATGAGTAATTATCACAAAATTGTAATGTATATTCTCATATTTATATGATGGGTAAAACAATGTATATGACATTGAACAATACTGAGAGAATATCACACAAATCTCAACACATGAAGAGATAGGTTTGCATTAGCAACATTTAAATCAAGATACCAAGATATAATTGCATTTATTTACACAAGTTGCACATTCTATAAATGCCTCAACAAGTAACCAATGATTTCTACAAAGACAAAGGGATATAAAGATTACTACTGATTTGACATACAAAAAATCAACAATAATAAATAGACACAAAACATGCAATCTGAATGCTTTCTTTATTATCACTTTGAAGTTGCACAACTCTAAAGCCCTTATGTCAAAAATGAGAAAGTCAAAAGTCTCCAAATTTCTCAGCAAAGTTGAACCAGAAAAGTAAGAACCCCCTTTACATTGTGAATTATTGTATTTATAGCTCTCCAACCCATAAATAACTAATAATTGACTTTTCAGACTTCATGAAATATTTGAAACAATGTTGCAAAGCCTTTTTAATGAGCATATATGTTTAACTTAGTAAAACAAAAATGATTTTAAATGTTAATAAATTGGCTTTATAATAAAATGTTGTCTTGGAATAAATGTTGGCAAGCATGTGACTATCAAGGCATTATGTTGAATAGTTTTCCTACATTGGTTGTAAATTTGCTTTCTAAATGCATTCCTTATATATCAATCTTCCACTAGCTACGGAAACCACTTGTTTATTTAATAGGTTATAGTAGAAAATTCCAAGAGTTGATTAGGAACATACTCATGTGATGCATATTGATTCAATCCTATGGTTAATATTCAAATTAGAATGCATTTGTTACTTCAAACAACATTCCTCATTCTTTGATTGAGAAATTTTATTCAAGCTCCATAGTGATAACATTACCTTTAACTTTCATCTTTCAAACCCAAAAACTTCTACATAAAAAATAGGGCATGCCTTGTTGATTAGTAGCCATATTGTAATGCACTCTTCATGATAAGGGTGCTTGCATGGAAAAGTGGTCAATTTATCCCTTCTCTTGTAGTCCATATGACAAATCACACTACTATTTTTTTCTAAAGCATTTAGGCTTGTATTTCAAAAATGATAGGCATGCAATCAAGTATGGGCAAAGGCCTCCATTGTGAGTTCCAATCATCCATCCTAACTCAACCAATTCCTAAACTCATCATTAGAATGACATGTTTCTAAACACTTATATGCTCGGAAACCTCCTTAAGCCATCCTCTTTACAAGCACTCAAATATGTTACTTCATCTTCTTTTGAATTGCCATAAAATCCTTATGCTTGTCAAATGGGTTTCCCAATAAAATTTCCTCTAATCTCAAAATTAGTACATCCTCATATGTCAAGTTATTTATATCAAACCATCATTTGCACATTACACTCATTTTCACCCCTTTCCTACACACATCTTTTGGAGTCTTCGTTGCCCTAGGGACCAATACATGTTCGGCTCCACTCTTTGCAACTTCAGAAGAAACTAATACATGTTCAACTCCACTCATTGTTCCTTTAACCACTTGACGATGGTGTTTTTCTCGACTAAGGTAAACATTGCTACATCCAATTATTCTTTGTGGTTCGTCTTTCACTATATCTTGTATGCTACCTCATTTGACATGGTTGGCTAGGTTTGAACTAGACAAATAGATAGTGGAGCTAAGTTGACTTTGTTTCTACCTCAATGATCGCCATTTGACCCAAGTGAGGTTTTCAAACCTCACTAAGGAAACATCATTTTTCTATGTTTGTTGTTGCTTCTTTCATTTACAAATTTGTTTGATTTCCTTTTCATCTACTTTCTATTCTGTACTTGAAGGTTTTGTTCTTTTGTGGGTGCTTTTGAAATGAATATTTGTATGGTTTATATGGTTTTTTGTACCTTGAAGGTTTTGTTGCTTTGTGGGTGCTTCAACATTGTTTATCATGAAGTCTATCAGTCATAGAATGTTTATGAACACTACCAAAATTTGTGTTCATAAACACAATAAATTTTACAAGGAAAAGATGTTCTATTGAAGCAAGCATCACTATGACTTACTTTATGGGTTTATTGTTTCCAAATTGGTTTATGATTGGTTTTAATATTAGGGTTTTTCACTGTATTTCAAGTAATATAAATAGATAGATGGGTATATTCTTTATGTTCTCATGTTTAGGATTTATATGGCTAGAGTTTGTTGTTTCTTGCACTCACACATCCTAACAAGATGAGGGGTCCCTCTTTTCTTTTCTTTATGTTTTTCTCTTTCCTCCCTCTCTTCTTTCCCTTTATCCCTTTATTTTATTTTCCCTTGCTTTTCCTTCCTACCATTTTCATTTACCCTTTTGTTTCCTTGTTGAGGTTTTGGGAGTTTTTGTGATGGCATGCCATCCTTGTCGAGCTCAATCCCCGACACCTTTTTGTTTCATCCTCTTCTGGGTCATAGTTTCAGTCATCAAGGTTCTCTTTGTCGTTATGTTTTTTGCAGCATCCCCAACCCTCAATGCCCAATGGTGGTGATGTCTTGAAATTTCATTTTTCTCGCCTAACAAAGCATTTAATTACCTCGCTTGGTATTTATTCAGAATTAATGTGTTGATTTAAGTGGGTTTAAAGGAGAGGAATGACATGATTTTAATTGTCATTTAAGCATTGTTAAGTTTGAGTTCCTTGTGCGCTTTACGACTGCCATGAAAGCTTCCTTGCAATCAAAAACTCATTTTCCCCACAATTACTGGTGCTCAATTTGGTTTACGTGTTTTCATCTTAGTTCATGTCTAGCTTGTTGTAGGAGTGTTCATTTGTTTCTCCCCCATTTTTCCATGCTCCTAATCTCATTTCTCTCCTTCACGAAATTTCTAGGTAGGCTAGAGATACTCTTCAAATTTTTGATTCTATCTCTAGTTTTTTCCTTTTTGGTAGTGTGGTGTTGTTTGGTGCGTTATTCAACTGTTGTTCCTTTTGTTATTTTTCCTTTTTTCTTGCTTGTGTTGTTGTTTCTTATTTCTTCTCTCTTTTGGTTTTTGTTTTTTCAACTCGTCAAATCTTGTTTTGCCCTGACACATTGATCAAGGATGTTTATGATATCATCTTGTACTTCATCGGGTCCCATATTTCCTTTCTAATCCTTATTTTTGGAAGTGGGTTGGCAAGTTTCTGAACTCTCTAACTTGTCCTAAGAGTCTTTCTAAACTATGACTAAGTTTGTTGGAAGTTAGGGATGAGATCTACCATTTAACATTTACCCTAAAATTATTCGAAAAGAGCCCAAGTGATATCCCCAACTCCTGAAACTCAACAATTTACATGAAATTTGACTAAAGGATTTCAAACATCGGGTATCAGGAATATCCCTTAACATTTCTGAGGAATATAGGAGGGGTTAAGTTTGATTTCTGACTCTCGAAGCCTGAAGATACCTTGTTTTCATTTTAAACTTATTTTGGTCATTAGACTTTGGAAGTAGACCTTATGCATTATTGAAAAAAAAATTTAAAGTATAAGTCGTCTCCCTGGTCTTCGATCCCCAACAATAATCCTTTTACTTTGTTATCAACTATTGAGTATTCACCTTAACAATTATGGTTTGATAGGAATAAGAAACAAGTGATATACCTAAACTTCGATGCCTAAAAACTGAAGATAATTTAGCATACCCTTTAAATATCATTGTTCAGGGTAATCTTGGTCAGAATTCTTAAGGGTTTTAGTAAGCAATAGGTGGTATTCTTGAGATCTAATCCTCGACAAAGCATAATTTTGGTTTAAGTACAAATTTGAGAGTTTTACTTAGTAATAGGGAATAATATGGTCGATCTTCAAGGCCTAACTAAGGTGATTATTCAATTTTTAATTGATTCTTTAGTGTTCTAATGAATGATGTTTGAATGTGTAGGTAATATGCAAGGAGAGGATGCCAAGATGAAGTATCAATACAAAGGATATAATCCTCAGTCCAAGATGTTCTCTCCATACTTGGACATAGGAGATACAAATTTGGGACATGTGGACATAGATGAGATCCATAGAAGAATTAACAATGAAGTAGAAAAGTCAACCACAACTGACTCCTTGGCTAAGTCAAGATTGGTGGAGGCATTTGCAATCCTAGTTTCAATACAATCTCCTAAACTAGTATTGACATGTGCTCAATACTATAATCACAAATAGAGGAAGATACTAGGATCATTTGGTGAAGTAATGTTGGACATCATCCCAGATATGATTGAAAGGGTATTCAAGATCCTTGCATCCCCAAAGTATAAAGCAATTGACATGAAGAAGGCATTGGCTTATTTTGAGAAGCATAATGTAAGTTGCCTTAACTTCATTAACAATCAAATGTTTCTTAAACTCAAGAAGCTAGCACTTAATATGGTTAAAGTACAACATAGGATTGAATTTCGGAAGGATTTCAAGTACCAAATCACACTTCTTACTAGGGTCTATGGTTATCCACATTTCCAAAGCCTTCCACCCATGGATGTGTTATTACTTCTTAACAGTGGCATCAAACAAGAAGATAGATTGGGCCACTATAATCAACAACACACTTCATGCACAACTAAAGGATGTGCTAAATAATAACATATTTTACATGACTTCCTACTTGGTGTATCTGTTGGCCTATTAGAAAACCTTCCCTAAACTTACGAGGATAGAATCACTTTATCTAGGAGAGACAAGGATATATGAACATTACCCATAGTTAGAGTTGAATGCCAACAATAGAAACTATTGCATAGTAAATGATGCCTTCCTCTATGTCATTATTAGAGGGTTGGAGAATGATATTGCTAAAAGGATCTCATTGGAAGAAATGTTGGAACTGAAGAATTGTGAGAATTGGTACATCCAATTCAAAACTTTCTAATACATCAGGATGGTAGGGCTCCACAAAGCTCACCTCAAGTTGCCAAGATACCACAATGATAGGATAATCCTATTAGAGCTATGTAAACAAGTTACAAAGATCCACAAGCTAATTGTTGGAAAGAATAAACGAGGATACTCGTTCCCCATAAATATGGGTGTACATTCTTGTGTGAACATGCAAACTGCAAAGACTACAAAGATAGAGTTTTGTCCATGTATAAAATGGACTTGTACAATGACCCCAGGGAAAAGTTTGATTCGATTGGGAAAATTAGTAAGGTCATTGGTTCATTTTTCAAGCATGAACCTGCTTTAGAAGATCATTGATCCAACTGAGAGGATGAATTTGAAGTAAGGATGAAAGACTATGGATTGATAGTAGAAATAATGAGGACCTGCAATGTGGCTAAGGTGCTAAAGGAGTTTAGAGATAATGGAAAAGTATTAGATCCTATTTATAGTGGTCAAGGTATTTATAACCAACCAATCTATAATGTGGACTATTCAATCTTAGAAGATAATAGCATGGAAGTAAGAGCAACAAGTGTTATAGCTTGTTCAAAAAGATGGTTGGTATCCCCTTTCCACATGATAGAGTTACCACGACCTAAACATCAGGTTGAAAAACTAAAAAAGGTTGGGGATCCATCTACTATTGTAGCTGAGAAAAAAAGACTAGCATCTTCAACAATTGGATCAAAGATGAAGAGGGAAGATGAAAGAATAATTATAGAAACAAGTGAAGAAGAGAGTGACAAAGAGATTTATCTACAATAATTATAGAAACAAGTCAAGAAGAGAGTGACAAAGAGATTTATCTACAAAGAAAGAAGAGAGCTCAAAGCTCCTCTTAGGTAGCATCCTCCTCCATACCACCCATCCCCGAGTTTGGTTCATCATATCCCTCTTCTCCCCCACATGAGTCTCCCCTTCCATCTCTTTCACCTACTCCTCTATCGCCTCGAGGTCCTTCCCCTCCCCAAGGTTCTCCTCATATCCTCACCTCTCCAATCCTCCTCCATCACCTCCCATTCCTTCTCCTCCCCCTTCACCTCCACATGACATTCACCCTCCTCCTCCTTAAGAGCAAGATGAACTTCAAGCAATGGAGGAGAAGGTTTTGAATAAACAGGTACTAGAAAGAGAAATTGGAAGGAAAGAAATAGAACAAGAAAGAGGAGCATCTAAGAAAGAACATGAAGATTCTTAGGTTTCACATGATACATAGGTCATTCCCTCTCCCTAACATGAAGTTACTTCTACCCTTCGGGTATGGTTAAACCATACCATTTAGAAAAGAAAAAAGACATATGTCCAAGAAGAGGAGGAAGATTTTGATATTCTCACTAAGGCCTTCCAAGCATCCATAGGAAAGAAGAAAAGATAAAAAGGCTATCCACCATTACTATAGATGAATAGGGCAACATAGTAGCACAAATTACTATCCCTATGGTGGAAAAACTTGAATAAGATATGTTGCCTGAAGATTATCAACTGCAACAGATAAAATTGAGAGCTTAGACTAGAGAAGGAGAACAAGATTCACTACAAATGGTTGTATCTACTATTCTCAATAAGATGCAAAAATATGAAAACACTAAAGAAGAGCTTAAGTCCCAAGTGTCTCAATTGATAACATATTTCAAACATTTAATTGGGACCACTAATTTAATTTCCCTTGCTCCAATCCTACATACTTCGTTAAATAAGGATGCCCAACATCTAGATCCTCAAGTTTTACTCTTTACATACTTTGTTAAATAAGGATGCCCAACATCTAGATCCTCAGGTTTTACTCTTTGTTGCTAGAGAATGAAGAGATGATTTGCAAGCACTAGGAAGCAGAGTTTTAAAGAACGAAATAAAGGCTTACCACTGCATTAGTGATGAATCCAGTATGGATCACCAAATAGAGTTAGAAATAAATGAAGAATTATTAGCCTGGAATGACTATATCCCAATTTTGTAAAGAATAAAGGTTACTACTACCAAGGATTTACTAACAATAGTTATGATAGAAGAAGGGGATGAAGACAAACCAAAAGAATGGTTGAAGGTTGGGTAGTTGAGATTCAAAGTTTTGAATAAGTGAAAGAAAAAACTGAGTAGGAATAGAGGCCTAGCCGATTAGGCAGTGGTCAAAATAGAACAAATTGTAGATGGTTTGGGATGCACATTTTGGGAAAATCCCTCCTTAGTAGCTTCACCGATCAAGATGATCGAAGAGTTTGAAAAGAATCTACATGGTCAACTTAGTCAAGGAGTCATTGGCCAAATGATGATATAGAAAGGAGATATGTGGAGTTTCCAAGATAAGCCTGTTATTATCAATGAGTTGCAAGAAAAGTTGGAAATTCCATGTTTTCTCAAAAAAATAAGTTGAAATATCATAAGGGACCAGATATAGGCATGATGAATGAAGTTATTATCACTTCTTTGGAAATTTTCTCAAGCAATAAATGATGAAGTATTTAAATTTTATCATTTTGATTTAATTTGTAATAAATCAACGTCCCAATTGGCAAAATGCCAATGTGGTGTCAAATTTTTAGTTAAACTTCAATTTATATATTAGTTGTTGAGTTTAGTATTAGTTCATTTCCAGATAGGGATTGATTGCTTAAGTTGAACTTTCAAAATTTTTTTTAGATCCACAAGATATGGAACAAATGGTTCCTATATATTTTGAGTTTGGAAATTGTTAATCATCAAAAACTATTTTGTATACATGAAACAAATATAATTTCAGTGTGAATTTTCCTACTACAATTTGTGAGAAATTTATAAAATATTAAAGGATTGCACCTATTACATGGATATGGATTTTGATCGTTGGTGATGGTATATTTGTTTTGTCTATCTAAGTTGAATAAATTGGTGAAATCAATCTCTTTATAGTGGTATTGAAGAAAGTCTAGTCTCACATCTGTATATGTATTATGGTGATTTGATTTGATGTGGATTGAAAATATGAAGTTAGAATTTTCCTTTGATGATTGCAATAGTATTATTTTTTATTGGGTGAATATTGATTACTATAATACTGGTTTTTTAGATTATGCTTAACCATTTCATAATTGATAGATAAAATGGGATTTATCATTGTCCATTTAGTTTAATATATTTCTCTTTCCTTAACCTTTTGTTATTTATTTGAACTCGATAGTTATGTTATTTTGGATCCTTGAAGAACATGGTAACTGCATAGATCAACTAAAAGAATGATACAATATTGAATGACACGAAATTTATTTGGATTTTTGAGTAGTTTGAAATATGTGTTTCATTTGATCTTGCATAAATTGAACATATTTTTTGGAAGTCTAAATCATAAAGAACCCTTGTTAAACATATTACATAAACCACTAATCTATCCATCATAGTCAAGACTTGACCTAAAAGGAACCTTGGAGTAGGAATCCTTGCTTTTCAAGAGTAGTGATTTATTGTTACTCAACAATTGGTTGTGCTAAAACCACCATCAATAGAGTTGAATGGAATATTACATGGCTACAGTTGAATATATATGATAGTGTTTGATTGGGAAAAGGATGAAGACCCACTTCCCAATTATTTTGTGACTAAAGATGACCTCAAGAGCCACTAGGCTACAAACCTATTAGGGGCAGCCAAAATGATAGATTAGAGCTTTATCCAATTGTTTATGTTGTTGTGGTGTGTGGTGTATGGGATTGATGATGTCAATTTGAATGAGTGATTTCTAAATGCAATGATCTAACTATGCAAATGCAGTGATCTATTATGATTTTTGACAAACTGGATGCAGACAAACAAATTTCAATTCAAAAAATGAGAAGGGTAGACATAGATGCACCTGATATATAAATTTGAGTTGATTCTTTCTATTCTAAGGTGCAATACACCCTAGACTGTCTTTTTTTCTCAGATCTAAAAGTGCAAGCTTTAGAAAACCAATATGTAGCTTCTATCTTTTGGTTGTTGTCGAAACTTCATTAGTTGATGAGAAAATCCAGATTCCATGGCTTGTCAACTTCTAGAGTTAGAGTGCATGAATAAACAAGTAGCATTCGATCTTCCTTCAACTCACTTTAGATCTACAACCTACACACATGAGAGGAGAGGAAGGGTTGTGTCATAGAGGGGCTTGCCTCAATCAAACCCCGTGTTGGTATTTCTACCTCCACAATAGAAAATTATGATAAAAAGAGTGTATCCTTAGATGGATATAGGCCACTTGACAAATAAGTAATGAATTGACAACCTTGTTGTAGCTCACCACTCAGAGTTGATCTTCTTGATGAACTAAATTCACACTCACCACCTTCAAGGATCAACTGTTGTTTGATTTGATTTGATGACCTACAAGTGTTAGTACACAACAAAAATGCATGCAAAACATATGACAAACTTACATAACACATCCATGATGCTTGCATGATGAAATTTTGCAATAATATTGATAATTCTATTCTTGACTACTCTTGAATGCTTTTAGGACACTTGATTTTCTCAATTGAATTCTTAATTGTACTTCTTAGATTAAAATGGTGAAAATACTATGTATTTATATGCAATTCTTCTAATTTCCCAAAACTCAAATATCGATAGTTGGCATTTGAAATCGAAAATTAAAATAATAAATTGTCTACATGGAAATATTCAAATTTGGGGCCAACTTAAGTGGTCTAAGGTGTAGTGCGCCCTAGACTAGATCCTTACTTTTTAGGAATCAAAAGTGTCAAGGGAAAAAAATTAAATGCATAGTCTAAATTTCCCTGTTTGATTTTCCAAGAATGTTTATAAAAATGGGTCATCAATGCATAATAGGTCCAAGCACATATGGGGGAGAAAAACCTAATGTGAAATTGTCAAGGGTGACAATTTTTGAGACTACGAATAAATTTAATTAACTGTGAGTTTATGTCCTTATATGAGGGTTTTAATACTATGTATGAGGGTTTTCTTGACTGTTCTTTTAATTTATAGCTTTATTGTTGGTATGGTTTACTTAATAAAGGTTAGGTCAAGAGGGTTTGCAGACTTGAGATGTAGTTAAGCTTGACTTATTTTATTTCATCCCTTTATTTTCATTTGTTCTTTATTTCAGTCATATATACTTAAGTCTTGACTTATTTTCTTTCAACCCTTTGTTTTAATTTTTTCTTCATTTTAGCAACATAAAATGTGTTGGTATCTTTGGTCTTACAATTAGCCAAATTTTGTCTTGTTATTTTCTTGCATCCATTTGTTTTAATTTGTTCTTCATTTCCATCATATAAAATGTGTTGGTATCTTCGGTCTGACAGTTAGCCAACTTTTTTTCTTGTTTCAAATTTTCAAGTCATATATATATATAACAAACCAACACATTATAATGTGTGTGTGTGTTTAGTCTGACAGTTAGCCAAATTTTTTCTTGTTTCAATTTTGAAGTCACACACACATAGATTGAACAAAATATATATAGATAGACTGAATAAACCAATAAATTATATATAGATATAGATAAGTCTTACTTATTTTCTTTCATCCCTTTGTTTTAATTTGTTCTTCATTTCAATCATATATAATCTGTTGGTATCTTTGGTTTGACAATTAGCCAAATTTTGTCTTCTTTCAATTTTCAAGTCATCTATATATATCGAACAAACCAACAAACCAATTGAAAACCCTATTAGTTATGCACTTACAGCACAATGGGTATAACAATTACATCGTATACAACAAATATGCATTGAGAGGCATAAACAATATAACTGAAAACCCCATAGGTATACATTCCTAAGCATAAACAATATAACAAATGTAATGATGGAAATTGTACTCCCTTCTTGGAGAGTGTAATTTCTCATTTAATCTGGACCTATTTTAGTACCCTTGCATTAATTACCCTTGAATTCATTATTAATAAGCCCCTAAGACCCATTATTTCGGATCTCGAGGCTTATTTCATCAAAAAACCCGACAAAATCCACAAAAGCATTAAAAATTCTAACCCACCTCAAAAATATAGGGTGATACTCATATGCCACCTTGGGCATATGAGTCCCCCTAGGTGGGACCCATATGGTAGGAGTGATGTATGAGTCCCATTTGGGGCCTTTTTAGGGTTTGAGCGAGAAATTCAAGTTTTTAATTCAATTTTTTGGTTGATGTCAGCTTTTGAGATCTAAATAACGGTAAATTAGGTGTAATGCCTATATAAACAAGCTTCTAAAGTCATTTTTTATCTAAGAAATCATTTAGAAGAGCAATTTCAAGATCCAAGCTTTCAAAAGCATTCAAGCAATCTCTCACAAGAGCATTCAAGAACAAGTAATCAACGAAGTTGAAGCCTTGGAGAAACATTAAAGTGTTTTTGATGGTCTTCAAGCTCACTTTCATTCAAGATCTAGCATTGTCAAGAGTTGATTATGGTTGCCTATGGTGAATCATGATGGATTCTAGGTTGGGGAGATGCAACTAGCCATTAAGCCAAGCCTAATGATTTGTTTCCTAAGTGATTCCATCCTCCATTATCACTCTACTTTTAGCCTAAGGAAGGCACATGCATTATTAGGGCTCATTTGAGTGATTAGAGATCTCTCAAAGTGGGTCATCCACCTTCATGTTTCATTTCATGCATCTCATTCTAGCACATTAGAATAGGGTTGCATTGCATTTTCGATTCCCTAATCTTAGACACACTTAAGGTTAGGGTTTACATTCATGATCCATTATTTCTATCAAGGTTTAATTACCATACTAGGGGTTTGACCGAGGCAAACCCCCCATAAGCAAATCAAGCCTATATAAATTGTTTTGCAGGTCTTTTTATAGGTTCAGATCCGAAAATTAGTTTGGAAGGGAAGAGCAGAGATTGGAGCACATATCTGAACTTTGAATCCCAAAAAAGCAGAACGAGACTGATACGCTAGAAGTGGCGTATGAGTCCCACTACAGGGATATTTTAAAAATTTTGTGAATCCTGAATCTACACTGTTAGAAACCTGTCCCAGACCAGAAACCCTAGTTTGGGACTGATATGCCCAGACTAGCATATGAGTCCCACTATACCCTAATTCCAAAATTTCCAGTGTTTCAGAGCTCATTCCAGGTCTCTTCAAATTTCTAGGTGCACACCTTTCATCCCCCAACTTTTTGTTTTGATTTACATGCATTTTTAGGTCATTTAGTGAAGTCTTGAAACATATTAGATTTTAGCATTAGGTCTTGCATTTCATTAGTCTTTCCAAGCCCTAGCTTGGTGGTGAACCCCTCATTAGTTTATAATTAGATCCTAGGGCAACCCTATTACAAGATCTCTTTCTCCTTTGCATACTTTAGATTGAGATCTCTAGGGTTTCCCTTCAATGGAATGGTTGTGAAGTGTGTTGTTTTATGTCCTAAACCATAAAGCAATCCATTTTCCATCATTTCAACAAAAAACCACATATATGCACTTACAACACATTGGCTTAAGCAATAACATCGTAGAGAACAAATAGGCATGTAGAGTATATGTTAGACCAATATAATACCTAGAAGATTATGCAATTTGGTTGTGGTAATCTTTTGCAATTACTTCATCTTCTTATGTTGTTGCATCTAGAAAAATATAGTAGAGGATAGAAAGCAAAGGGGAGAAAATAAGATGAAATTGGCGAGAGATTCAAATGAGAAAAATAAAAAGAATGAGTGGATGTAATGCATACTTGAATTGATAATATTAATTATATGTTGAATGCTTGTTTGGTATGAAGTCTTAAATTTTTGTCCTCTTGTTTGGATTTTCAAATATGAATTTGCAATAAATTGTAGAGTGTATATGATTTTTTCATAAATTATAGAATGGATTGGATTGGTTGAATGATGGAATGATGTCAATTGTTTCATTTATATCCTCTTATATTAATGGAATCTTTGGTGGTCTTATAACTTTTTTTTGTTGGATGCAAGTGGGCATGCTAGTGGAAGTGACCAGTATGTGGGTAGTTGAGTTTGATAGATGGGACACATGGCCATGTTTTATGTTACAAGAGTATTTTGTTACTAGGAAGCTGGGATATAAGATGGATCCAATATGATTTGGTGATGGGACATATGGGTTTGATTCATTTTGACTTGACAGTTGCTTTTTGGAAAGGTTGAATATGAAATGGGCAGTTGATGCATGTGCATGAGACACTTAAGGAGAGGAAGACACAAGCAAAGGTTTATTTGCACTTTCTTGTAAATTAATCTCATCATTGAAATTTCTCACAAGTTATATTTTTTGAAACAAAACAAGTTATCACGTCTTGCAATTGAATATAATGATGAGTAATATTCTCTAAAAACACATTGCTATTATCTAGAAAAATTTCTTCTTCATTACCATGATTTTTGCCATGTCAATGATATGCTTCAACACAACCTTAACTTTCTATCTCCATCATTTCTTCTTTTTGACCTTGCCTTTGACATGTGCTATCATAAGCAGATGTAATGAGTTCTTTAGTGCATGCATGGTTTGATGAATCCCTTTTAGCCCTCTGATCACAAGACATTTCAATATACATTGGTTCATCTGAAGGAAAAATTATGCCTTCACATTGTTGTCCTCATCATGCAAATGATGCATCTCAACACGATTTTCTTTATCTTTTGATGTATGAATTTTCTTTGGTAAGGACTCATGATCACAAGTAAGAAAACAATTATCTTTTTCATCCTTTTTTTTCAATATTTTAGAATGTTTGAAGCAAAGAAGGATGTATCTCATTAGAGGAAAGTTGCATGCCACCATAGAAGCTTCTCAAAAACTAAACATGCTTAGGCTCATTGAGAATCTAATTTTGTTGAGTACTAGATACAAGAGAAGAATAATTTTCCTCCTCATCATTGTCACAATCGATTATCAATTTAGACAATTGTAAGTTATGCCTCTGAATTTCTTTGTACCAATCCATTATTCAAAAATTGTAAGTTCAACCTTCATCCTCAACGAGGTACCTTCAAAATTCTAGAGAATAAAAATGCACCAATATTTCAAATTCCACAACAAAGTCGCTAAAATATGTTGGCAAATAGATTTCACTTTTAAATATGAGAAAAACTACGACTCACCCAAGGAACTTGTGACAAAAATGCCTACAATAGTTGGAGAAGTTGTTATGGATAAATATCTTTCCTCTAAGTATGAGAGGCACAACTCTCTTGTATGATAAGGTTTTAGAATTTTTATAATATTTTTAACCTAAAATAAAGGAAAAAGGAAAAAACTCAAAAAGCTTAATTACAGAAACCCTGGTAGTAGACACACAAATACTTCTAAAGGTTTCAACAAAAACTTATTAAAACTAATGAGAAATGATCAAAAAATTAGAATGCATATTCCTAGATTTATATGATGAGCAAAACAATGTATATGATACTCTAACAATACTGAGAAAATAGAACACAAACCTCAACATACGAAGAAATAGGTTTGCATTAGCAACATTTAAATCAGGATAATAAGATATAACTACATTTATTTACACATATTGCGTAGTTTATAAATGCTTCAAAAGGTAACCAAGAATTTCCACAAAGATAAAGGGATATAAAGATCAACTACCAATTTGACATATGAAAAATCAACAATAATGGAGGAGGACACACAAAACATACAATATTAATGTTTTCTTTATTATTTGTCTAAAGTCACAACTTGAAAGCCCTTATGTCAAAAGTGAGAGTCAAAAGTCCCCTATTTTCTTAGCAAAGCTAAACCAAAAATAAGACCCCCCTTTACATTGAGAATTGTTGTATTTATAGCTTTCCCGACCCATAACTAACTAATAACCAACTTTTCCGACTTTATGAAATATTTGAAACAATATTACAAACCCATTTTAATGAGTGTATATGTTTAACTCATTAAGACAAAAATGAATTTAAACGTTAATAAACTAACTTTCTAATAAGTGTTGTTATTGTATAAATTTTTGTATGCATGTGACTATCAAGGCATTATGTTGAACAATTTACCTCTTTGTTTGTAAATGTCCATTCTAAATGTATTCCTTGTACATCAATCTTCCACTAAGTACAACTAACACTTGCACCAAAAGGGGTGCAAGGGTTACACCTATAGAAAAATATAATCTCTGTGATGAATCTCGATTTGTAGGAGAGAAAAACAAATGACATCACAAATAATGTTCAAAAGGGCTAGTTGTCCTCATCCTTTTGCTCCTCTTTTCTACCCTTTCCGAATTTATATATCCATACCCACGATAACAGAAACAGGGCAACTGCACCACCACCAACAGAAACAGTGATAATTATAACCGGGTAATTAACCCTCTTGGTTCTCGACTGAACTTTAATATAAGCAGTTGAATTGTAAAAGAAATCGCTTACATTATTGTTCATTTGCAAGGAGAAGACTAAGGACTTGACATAGCAATAGCCATGAGAAGAATTGGTTGGGAAACCAAACCTGAAAAAGGCTGCTTTGAAAGAGCAATTTGTGGAGAAAAGATTTTTACAGTAATCTCTTGAGATCAACTCTCGAATAGAGGGATGTTCCCACTCATAACTAAAATATGAAACATGCTCCAACTCCAGAAAGAAATGACCTGGCGTCAATGAAAATTTTCATAGGCCGCACCGTATGTTGGAGAAATATGACTACGGACATTGTAAAGAAAGAAGCACATAAGTGAAGAGCCTGTGGGTACTTTGTATGGAGTAGCGCTTGAAGGGAGAAGAGTCACGCCAGAAGAAGAAGAATCCAGCGAGAGAAGGAAACAAGATACCAAGCCAAGTGATTTGGAAATGTGCAGAATTTAAAGTTTGCACAAAACAAACAAATAAGGAGATGAGGGCGAGAAAGAGTGGGACGGTTGGGCCGAGTGAAGGAAGTTTGATAGAGCAAGGTGGGTTGGTAAAATTAGAGCATATAATGAGGCGATGGTAGATTGTAAATCGATTCAAATCGACAAAAGTTACTATCGATTTGGGGTTAACCGTTTTCTGAGTTTGTTGTAGTCTGAAATTTGTGAATTGTGCTAAGTGGAGAATTTCTTCTTCATCATCGTGGCTCTGCCACAATCCAATCGATCAATAGCTCCCCATCCTCGATTACTTCCAGATCGATCAATAGCTCCCCATCCTCAATTATTGCAGCAAAAATATTGTAAATTTATATGCATTTATTGCAAAAAGATATTGTAGATTTCATCATTTATCGCAGCAGAGATATTTATTAGATTATTACTTTTTCTGACAAACAACCTGGTTTCCCTGCCAAATAAAAGAACCTTTTCCCTGTAGAAAAATCTGATGTCAAATACTGATGAGTGTACAGTTCACAGTAAGCCAAAAATAGAAAATTCGGTTCCAAATTTTAGCACAACCTTTATTTGGGAGTTTAATATTCTTTATTATGGAGTGCCACATTCAGCAGTCCAAGATTATGTTTACAAGATTTTATTTAGAACAGTTTATTCTCAGATGCACCACTTCTTAGCTACGTTTAGGAGACTAGTTTTAGCTTATTATTTACGAATTTGTTACTGGTTTTTAAGAATGAGATATCCCCGATCCTCACTTCACACAGTAAACACAAATACTAATATATATAGCACAAAAAACTCAGATTCCTGAAAGACGCCTGGCACTCTCTTTTATATAGTAACACAATTATGAATGTAAAAAACACCAATACTCAGATCTGGGAAAATCAACACCATTCAGATGGTTGTGCAGGATATTTAGGTCAGAGTTGATTAATGCTCAATTTTCAACTAAATACATGTGAATTTAGTGCTAGCAGGTAATAATTCCCAGATTCAGTTCACAATAGCTCAAAAACAATCCAACATGTACACATATCTCAATAAGCCAACGGAGACTCCTTCATAAATGACATTACAGTTTCAATCATCAAATACATATAAGCATATGTGAAACTGTAGAGTTTCACATCGATATGAAAAATACCCACGACTCACAGGTAGGAATATATGATTCACTGATGCTGGAAACTCCATAATGGATGGCCTAATTTGTCAAACTGTCGCTGAGTTTGTCCTGTGAGTTCAATCAAGCGCTATAGGCGGCGCCTAAATTATGGCGCCTTCCTTCCTCTTATTCTCGTCCGTTGTCAAGTGGCAGAGATGATAGGACTCGTTTGGTGATTATCGATGATAACAGAGATATAGATTACTTTTTCTGACAAACAACCCGGTTTTCCTGTCAGATGAAAGAGGTCAAACAACCTGGTTTGGAGCGTGAGACAGGTTTAAGCACAAAGCTCATACTTGATATATAGCCTATTGGCTAAAAATCACTTGTTTATTTCATGGGTCATGGTAGAAAATTGTAAGACTTGCTTAGGAACATACTTTGTGATGATTATTGATTCAAGCATGTTGTCAATTGTCAAATCAAAGTATATTTGTTACTTCAAACACCAATCCTCGTTCTTTGATTGAGAACTTCTATACGAGTTCCATAGTGATAGCATTGCCTTTAACTTTCACCTTTCAGACCCAAAAACTTCTACGTAACAAATAGGACATGCCTTGTTGATTAGTAGCCATCTTGTAATGCATGATAAGGGTGTTTGCATGGCAAATTGGTCAATTTATCCCCTCTTGTAGTCCATATGGCAAATCACATACTATTCACTATTTTATTTTTTTTCCTAAAGTAATTAGGCTTTGTATTTCGAAACTGACAGGCATGCAATCAAATCTAGGCAAAGGCCTCCATTGTGAATTCCAACTGTCTCTCCTAACCCAACCAATTCCTAAACTCGTCATTAGAATGTCATGTTTCTAAACACTTATATGCTTGGGTACCTCATTAAGCCATCCTCCCTACAAGCACTCGAATATCTTACCTCCTCTTCTTTTGAATGACCATAAAAGCCTTATAGGCCTACTTGTCAAGTGGGTTTCCTAATAAAATTTCCTCTAATCTCTATAGTAGGACATCCTTGTATGTCATGTTCTCTGGATAAAAATTGTCTTGCCATGTATCCTGATTATTGCTACTTTCAGCTTGGTGTCCTCTATTGCCCTCTTCAAGATGAGTAGTTGCCATCTTATGAGTTGTTATATCCTCACGATCCTATGTCTCTTGTAAGACGTGCTATTTCTTCATCATTATTGATATGTGAGTAGTTATCCCAACTTCTGGTGCTATCCCTTGTGCTCATACCATCATGATGAGAGTTATTGCTAGTAGAGCATGTGATCCCCTGCTTCTCAGATTAAGTTTGAAATGCTTTCCTGTACAGCATCGGGTTACATTGTCCAAATACCAGTTTATATATCCATTTGCCAAGAAAAATGGGTATGGACATGATCATAGTAGGTTGCCAGAGTATCATGTTCATTGACTTTTCCAACAGTTCTATTCCTTCCAACTAAATACTTGGCGCATGTCATAACCTACATTCGTCCAGCCACATATTGTGCTTAGATGGATGCTCATACACAGTTTTAAAGCTCCCATTTCGACGAGGGAGATGCTGTTGAAGGTTATGGAATCTGGCTTTACACCCACCGATTGCACTTGCTTGGAAGTTTCTAAATCCTTTTAAGCGAATCTATTTTGTTCATATCTTGTAATCATTGCATTACAGGAGATGACATCTCTTTGAGACCTCGTGTTTTGTCTACGCCTCCACATTTGCATACCCATAAACCAGAATGCTTGCAACTATATTTTCTTACAAAAAATCCTCTTTCATTGCACTTTAATGGATGGCTATACGCCATTCAAAAACCCTCATTTGCCCAGACCGTACGTAAGAAATTGGTGAAAGTTATGTAATTCGGCGATACTCCTGTCGATTACATTCGCCCGAATTTTTTTTAAAGCCATTTGACAAATCTTTTTCGTGCATATCCTGCATTGACGGCATTTCAGGAGATGACCTCTTTGAGGCATTTCTGTCAAACGATTTAGGCAACTTTGTCAACATTTGACATGCTTATCGACCAGAGCATCTCCAACCATCCATAACACTGTGATGCAGGTTCATACCTCTATTCCAACGCTCCCATTGTGGCACGGGTGTGGAGTACACCGACAAAGGTTGCAGAGAGTTTTAAATTAGATCAACAAATCCACTTGTGCATAGCCCACAATCATAACATTCCATGAAACCATATTTCTTGAAGCAATCTGTCAAATAGCTCACACGCCTGGTTTGTGCTCTTGCATTTTGTAAACACGATTCTTTCCCCTTGTCAGAGGTTTGACGGCTTTTGGAACCGTTGAACTTCATCGAGGGTTCAAGTAGTTTGTGGTACCGTGTAAGGCACCGATTTATGTATTGGTCGACAGTTTGGGGGTTCCCAGAACCTTGGAACTCTGTATAGGGAAAAGCTCTAATAAATGAGTATTTCGAGCCTTTTACGAGCTTTTCGACTTCTAGAGTTGCCAACAAAGAGAGTGTCAGAGATTTGGTGGACTCTTGAATTTGTGAACTCCTCATGACTTCATAACTTTTAGAAAGTTATAACAAATTTTAAATTTTATAAAACTTTTCAAATAAATCCATAAACATAATTGAAAATTGGCCTCATTATCAATAATAACCTCATAAAATTCCCTGTTAAATTATTTATGGAAGACTCGATTTAATTGTTTCTGTAACCTAACTGATAAAAAACGTTAATTTAATCTCCCAAACCAAAAGGAATTTGATCCTGAAAATTTGTCACATTGTGTTCAATTGAGTTAGGAATATCCCTGTAAAACAGTTTTGCTCCAGCTCTTACCAATTTCTTAATTTAATTGTTTCAGTAACCACTTTGCAACTACTTTCAAGGTTTCAAACGAAAAGATGAACAATTCTCCTTCAAACATGCAATGCCAACACCTTGTGACTATGAATGCAGATTGATGGCTTCAATTTTATGAGTGACTTAATGCTTGAGGATGATTTGGGCACTTATGACCAAGATCAATTCAACACAGGTGTTCAACACATAGGGGAAAGGGGCCCATAGTGGGTAGGGATCCAATGGTGGGTATAAAAGTAGGTCTGAATGGGCCTCATAGTGGATAGGTTTAATATCCAATAAACTTAACACTTAATATTCAATTTTTATCCATAAAGTACACAAACTAACAAATCATTTGATGCCACATCAGCACACCAATAATATATGACTTAGTGACCCACTATCAGTCTCACCTTTCTTTTGGGTCTTTTTGGATACCTTGACAAAAAGCATGGTGATGTGATATCATATTTGATGGTGTGGCCTTCAAACCAATTTTTATAGGCAGGGTAGGCGAGACGTACCAGTAGTCGCCAGGGTTAACTTCGCACATTTGTGCAGAGTGCAAAATAGGTCTGATTTCAAAAAAAATAAAAATTGGGCTTCATAAGCGAGTTAGGACCTTAAAAAGAAAATTTTGGCTTCTAGGTATTTAAAACACGCCTTGTGGAACCCATAAAGCAAAAGGTGCTCAAAAAGGTTATTTTAAAACCTCCGTCCCCTACATCTTTACCACTTCGCCAGTACCTGTTCATTAGACAACCAATAAAAACTTACAAAAATTAAAGGTGTTTTCAATAGTTTTCAATGTGTTTTATTTTTTTGATCAACTACACATTCAGTAGTGAACATATATTGGTGTAATTTGTAAATTTTTATTGGCATAATTAAACCAATGTAATGACTAAAATGTAAACGACTATTGGGGGGTCAGCTGATTTTGGAGTAAACAACAATTGGATCATGGGCGGCAATTGGCACATTTCCCCTACTTGCCAAATAACCTGCTGTGCAAATTTGGGAGTGACTTGAAATTTTCACATAGGACTTTGAGAAGCGCAGAGTTAGGGTGGTCCACTATAAGCCCCTCTCCCTTAGTGACACTTGTCAATTTGAGTGAAAAGTTCAAAATTGACCAAGGTCAAAATACGCAGGTAACACCTTCTTAATTAACTACAAGGACTTTGTGGAATCTCATACAATATCAATCAAAAGCCTTACAATTTACCTCTAAAAACTCAAGCTCCGAAAAAAAAAATGTTCCCAAATGAGCCTTATCTTTCATACAAATTTTGAACCATACATATACTTAGTAAGAAAGCACAAAATATTTCAAAAACAACTCCAAATTTTTTTAATGCAAAAACACTTATACAAACTACCACTCAGCATATAAACATCAACTGAAAGAAAGGGGATGAACATTTAAAATAAAAATAAAAAGAATCGTCAATCTGGGAAGTTATAGGCTGAGAGCTTTAAGCTTCAAAAAACTACTTTTAAAAATAAAAATAAAATCAATAGCAGAGCCTATCGTAGGGAAACCACCTGTCCCTGGTGGGTGTATCGCTGGGTATGCCTATCATATGAAGCTAGACAACATGAAGCAAGTGCGGATATTCACGAATCAGGCAAGGAACTGCATGGGGTCCATAGAGAAAGAGGGAGTGAGGCAATCGGAGAAGTATCTCAAGTTGAGGATCAAGCTAGCTCTCATCTCAGGTGAAAACAAGCAAATATGTAAAAGCCTCAAATTGCTTTTATAAAAGAGGAAGCAAGGGATCAATTATATAGGATTACAAAATGTAGGTAAGCATTAATCCAATATAACCATATATTCAGCTTTATTCCAATTACACTACTCATTACATACATGAAGAGAAAAAAATCTGATAGGTCAAATAATACATTATTGTTGTCATTTCGTAACATACCTAAAAAACAAATTAAGGTTTCAAAACTGATTGTTTTATTTGCTCTTCTTTATTTTCATATTTAATTATGTTCAATGATTTACCTGTTTCGTTTCAATTCCTTCCACACTTCTATGACAGACTCAGGCAAGAGGTCACTAGTACTACTATGTACACTCACACACTACCTTGAATTGTATTTGTATTTTTTCACATAAATGTAATGCTAAGACCATGCTATCCCATCAACATTCACTTTATATGATCGTCACATCAATTTGAAGAGTTTCAGTTTCTTTGATTGTCATTTACAAGATGGCCAATGTGATTGTGTGCAACATTTGCAATCCATGATGTATTTTGCCATTAATCGCTTGCCCTAAATGCATTATTTTTGTCATGACTTTTGTACTTCTCTGTTGCACTTCACATTAGAGAAAACCAAATATTTTATGGAATTAAAGCTTCAACTAAAGGTAGTTATTTCATTTATGGCTTCTTTCACATATGCTTCCTCATACGAGCTTGTTTGATGTTAGATCTTATGTGTGAGATAGCCGAGTAATTCTTGTACAATAAATGCCAAAAACAGTAGCAGATCTAAATTCAAGACCTTGTTCTCAATGGGGGTGTCACATCAATAGATGGGAACAAACCTGTTCAATATAACATGAATTTAATCATGTAATGTATAACTTGCTTAAACCATATTTACTTGAACGTCATTTTTGTTCCTCATCAGTGAACAACCAACAGTTGAGAATACTTCAAGAATACAAAATTGTGTCTCTAGTTTATTATTTCCAGAAACGGCCTACATCTAATATGAAATTATATGAGAATATTCTTATAACTATAAAAAGTTCAAAAACATTAACCTAAAACCAAATGTCTTGCATAAGGAAAGGTATATTGAAAGGGTGCTGGTGCTATTCTAATCTTATCACTGGAAATAATTCACACTGCAATGATAAAAAAAAGCAGCTGCACATTTTATTTAATACAAACTAATATTCCTGGATAAGTTAGTCTTAGATAAGAGACTAATTCTTAGATTATAATTTATATTCACTAAAAAATCATTCTAATTATGAATCTTTAATCTTTGTCTTCAAAAACAGACTCTAAAATATCGTTGTATACACAACGCATTTTGAAACCATAGAAACTTGGACCAACTGAGATCTAACACTTTCCAACAAACATTTTTCAATAGAGTTGCAATACCAACGTTGAAGTAATTACATGCATCAAAACACATTCAATTAGGAGCAAATAACGCATTTTTCAATAGAGTTGCAATATCAACATTGAAATGATTACATGTATCAAAACACATTCAATTAGGAGCAAATGACGATAGAATCTTTTTTTTTTTGGAAAAGTTACATGAGATAATTTGTTAATTTCCGAATACTTGATTAAGGAAAAAGAAAAACGCTACTGATTTCTTACAGCAAATTGAACTACTGAACAAATAAATGCAAACAATTTGATCGGTATCAAACTTTCAACATGAAAAATAAATACTTTAGGAGAAAGATTGATTTACATCCTAATCCTAAAAATACATGAATTGCATGTTTTTGTGATTATATTTGCAATATCATTGTCTCTGAATGAGGACATGTAGTAGCATGCCATTAAACAAACTAACCATGTTGTGCAAGACTAGTATCATCTTTTAAAGTAGTTGGTATTCCAAGTTCCCCAAAGAGAAAGATAATCAATGTTTTTCTCCTATGTTACCGGAATCGGCCCTTTACCCTGCCGATTCCGGGTACGGGTACGTGCCAAAACGGATGCGCCATGGAAACCCCGCAGAGTCGGCCAGGGTTCGGCTTTTTTCGCAAAAAAACGTATCCACGATTTTACAAAACAAAATTTCGAATCCTGCCGTTTTTTTCCATGACGTGGCGTTTTCAGCTGATTCGGGCGCAGTTTTTTTTCTGTGATTTCGCGACTTTGAGGAGAAAGGGCACGCGCCATTGACAGGTCCGACATTTTCAATCGCCATTGACAGGTCCGACATTTTCTTCGTGAAAGGTTTTTTCGGGCTGCACGAAAATTGGAGTTTAATTTTATCTATTATAACTTTATAATAGTTTAGCGGCTTAGCCTTGTTAATTTTAATATTTTTTTATAATTTTATTAATTTATATTATAATATTAATAATATTATAATATTAATATTATAAATATTATAAATATTAATATTAATTTATATTAATATTATTAAATATTATAAATATTATAATATTTAATAATATTTATTTTATAAAATATATATTGTATTGTTTTATTTTATTTATTTAGTATCAAGTTTAATAAATATTTATTATTTATTATTAAAAATTTAAACATTTTACATTTATAATTTTATTATATATAAATAATTAAATTTATTTTAGTATTTTAATTTAATTCAATTTTAAAGTTTAAACTTTAAATCTTAGAATAATAAATATAAGTCTAATTATTATTTTATATATTTAATTTTAAATTTCTTATTAGTTATTTTTACTTTTTAGGCTGCAAATATGTCTATATCTATGATTTTTATACATTTTATGTACGGACGTACCCAAACGTACCCACACCAAAAAAAAAAAAACCGCCGTACCTGCGTACCCTACCCGTACCCGAATCCACGTTGCATTCGGTAACTTAGTTTTTCTCCTATAACTTCATTTATATATAAAATCAATCCTTCTTGTTTTAGATGTCAAGATTCTTTAGCTGGCGGTGCATTGAAATATTCATTGTAATATATTTATTTGAAGTAGTTCAGGCCTATGCTGTAAGTAAATAGGAATAAACTGCTCAAAATACTCTACAGTCTAGTATAGGCATGCAAATCAATAATTTATCTTCATTGACTGCCCCGGTCCTATAAATGCACCAAGATGACAACAAACCTTTTTCTTTCAAACATAAGATTTGGAATCAGCAAATCAGCTCTATACTGTAATGAGTAATCAACCACTCAGTAACTCTTTAGTATAATACGGGTAAGCAGTCCCTGCAGAGCTCCTTAGTGTGAATATTAGATACCTACTCACTAATTTTATCATAGAAATGCATCAACCATACGTCTTTCATCATGCCTTACATTGTTGAGAAAACTAAGCTGGATATTACATGATTTGATATAAGTAGACATTCTATATACAGGACATTCATTGGTAAATTTAAATTCAACTTGAACGGGTGTTTCTTGTCCTTGAAGCCCAAATACCAAAAACAAGGAACATAAAAACAAATACAATTGCCCAGTAGCGAGCTCGTCCATACCTGATCCTTGGTAGCACAGCCTGCAAAGTATGCAAAAACTAGTTTAGTGATACATACAGAAAGTAAAGTTGAAAGACTAGTGGAGATCCTATCATGCATAAAAATCTTGGGAAGAGAGTTCATGACTATATCTCAAATACAAACATGCAAAAACTAGTTAAGTAATACATCCAAAAAGTAAGGAAGAAAGTCTATTGGAGATCCCATGTATCATGCATAAAAATCATAGGAAAAGAGTTCATGGCTATATTTCAAATACAAACAATAGAATACAGAATTTGCACACGACCTTCTAACTCTATATGACTATCATAAGAGATTTGAGAAAGTAAATGTCGAGACATTGCACTGTAAACTGCTATCTGTAAAGTCTATAGGGTTGCAACTTTAAACTTCTAAAATTCATAGGTTTCCCTATACATGATAATAAATGAGAAAATTATAGAGCAACGAAAAATATGGTGCATTAGTTAGTAGCAAAAAAATGTTTGTCAAATAGGAACGTCATTTGAGGGAAGACTCAACAAGGGTAAACCGTAAAACAATAAAATTTTATGGCCTTAATGAACATTGTAAATGTTAGGAATTAGTGTTCACATGGATGTTTGAGTTAACTTTATTAATGTGCTATAAAATAAAGTTATGTAAGTTAATATTAAGTTGTTGAGAAACAACTTAATATTATATTATAATGAGTGCGTAATTGTGTGTGAGACTCACGTAAAGATTTAGGAGTGAAAATAGGAGGGAGAGAATAAAGGTGGTTGAACAACCCACCTAGATTTAGTGTGAGAAATAAGTGGAGCTGTTATAGGAGTTAGTTCAGCAATTTTGGCCCTCGTACCCATGTGGGTACGGGACAGGTATGAGTACAGTTTTGGTCCTTCCCTGGTATGTGCAGGGTTTGGAAATTTTTGTGTTATTAAATTTAAGTTTTTTATTGACTCTCCAAAACCAATGATTTCCATTCCAATGCGTGGGTAGGCCTGGATAGAGACAGGTCGGAAGGAATAGGGAAGTGGCCTCGTTGCAGGCATCTCTGCTTTGCTCTCAGCTTTTTGTTACAGAAAATTTTTAGTAGAAATGCCAGTCATGGAAGGTGCATTCAGTTATCTGCGCATCACATTTGGTATCAAATTCAGTACCCTGCATCACCCGTAGGGACTATAGAGGCAAGCACTGGCTTGAAATGCCATGACCCACTCCCAGTTGATCCACCAAAAGAAATTGAAGTTGCCAGGATCGATATCGAAACAAAGATCCAGTTGTGCGCCGTGTCTAGTGGCTTATTCCTCCCTCGACGTTTTATAAATTTTAAAAAATATATATTTACATTTAATAAATCAAAATTTAATATTTTAAAATATTCAATTTTAAATTTTAAATATTAATATATAAAATTTAAGGAATTCAAATATTTAAAATAAATTATAAAAAATATAGTATTGTTTTATTTTAATCTTTAATATTAACAAATTTAAATATTTAAATAAAATTTCAACTTATTAATATTTTAAATTTACTATAATATCATTTATTATTAATTATTTTAATTTATTATATATAAAAATAATTATATATATAAAATAAAATAAATAAATATATATATATATATATACACACTCCTATACTCGTACCCAAGGAAAAAAGAAATTGTCATACCGACATACCCATATTTGAACCCATAATACCCGAACCGGCAACTTAGTATATTTGTCATATCTTATTCAATGTGAATTGTGATAGAAGCATAATATTATGTGTAATTTTTTTATGGGGGTGTTAAGAATTAGTGTTCACATGGGTGTTTGAGTTAACTTTATTAATATGTGTTACAAAATAAAGTTATGTAAGTTAATATTAAGTTGTTGAGAAACAACTTAATATTATATTATAATGAGTGTGTAATTGTGTGTGAGACTCACGTAAAGATTTAGGAGTGAAAATAGGAGGGAGAGAATAAAGGTGGTTGAACAACCCACCTAGATTTAGTGTGAGAAATAAGTGGAGTTGTTATAGGAGTTAGATATCTCATCTTTATATATTTGTAATATCTTATTCAACATGAGTTGTGATAGAAGCATAATATTATGTATGTAAATTTTTTATTTTAGCTTTTATAATTTATGCCCAAATTTTCTTATAGTAAACACATATGATGACATTGACTTCAAACTAATAAATGGAGATGAGACCAGACTGTCTATGCTCTTGAAACAAGATGAAGCAAAGCATTCAAATACACATTTGATAGAATATGGATTATTGAAATAGTTGTTTAAGGAACAACTTACAATCTTAGCCCTCTAAACATTTTGTTATGACTAAATTTACTAATAATCTAGCCATACAATAAGCAAAAAAAATCTAAAGCACTTTTTGGTGCCATAAAATTTACTTATCTGGACACAGATGACAACAAAAGTAATTTTCTCAACCAAAGTTGAAGATAATCAATTACAAGTAAAGGATTTTGAAAATATCAATCTTAAAACATATCTGAAAAGAAAATCTGTGACTAAAATATTATTAATTGCAACTGACAAGATGAATAATAAATTTACATTGTTACAATTAGCCATAAAATTTGCTCTGGATATAGAAGACAACAAAAGTAAATTTTCTCAACCAAAGTTGAAGATAATCAAATACAAGTAGAAGACTAAAAATTATTACTTATTACAATTTGGTAAGATGAATAATAAACTTACACTTTTACGATTAGTTCATAAATGAGACAGGCTCCAATATAATTGCAAGGCACTACTTCAAACAATTAGATTTGTATTTATAGTTGGATTGCAGTTTCCTCTCATCTTGGTCTAAAAACGTGAGCTTGTAATGCATATATACATGCAGAAACTACTACATTATTCTTGAATAAAATTTCAATCATAAGAAATCATAATTCAAATTTATGTGACCAAAAGATCTAAATATTATACTGCTTAAAATGTAGTCATTTTGGAGTTCAAAAGAGGAGATTATTTTGATAACAAGCATGATAGCAAACATAGATTAAATGCATATACACATACAAATCATTCCATGGCCAATGTAACTCTGCACACTCACATATGCCTGTATTTAAGACTAGACTAGACTTTTTATGTACGGGTGGTGGAACACTGACAAGAATTACAAGAAACTATACCAACAAAACTTTTTAAACTAGGTTTTATAAAGTTTTTTAAGAGTAGAGAAATCATTCTTATAGGGCCTTAATTCGCAGAATACATTTGGATGTACATCAGCATATAGGCTCTTAAGTAGTCAATTCACCTCCCATGGCATTAAATCGTATGGGTATTTATAAGTGGTTGAGACCCCACCCATCATTATCATATTCTATCCTTCTCTTAATATTAAGTATATTGTGTTTTGGGAATTCCACCCCAATGTCTTGTGTTTGGTATATGGTTCTTTACATGTCTATAGATATTTTGTTCCTGTTTATAATGGAATATTGCACTTAAAACACTTAACATGGTACCAAATCTAAGGTTATTTCCATCCACAGTTCTGGTCCTTTGCACCTGTATAGTAAAATGAAAGCATGATAGGCAAACATTAAGTGTTTGGTCGCATTTGGCTTTTTCATAGAGGTCAAAATTTTGAAGAGAAGATCAAAATTCACCTTTTAAGGCTCCATATTTGCATCTAATCATTATGGAAGCTGGCAAGCAGGTCATATCAATTATGAACAAATAGCGATAGTGGAGCCAAGGACTAGGCAGAACAGATGATTGTGCCAGAAGACCAAGTGATAGATGGCAAGGAGCTGAGTGAACTGTGCAGCAGACAATTCCAAATGGATGGCGTGCTTCACACACTTGGCAAATATTTGCCAAGTCTTGCATAAAAGTGCATCACAAGGTATAGGTGGTAGGCAAACGACTGAGCCTAGATGGTCAAGGTGTTGCCTTGGCAGCACAAGGTTGCAAATTCAACTTTCCCCTAGGTGAATTGTGGTGATTTGTTGACTTCACTTGTGAGTCAGTATTGATAATGTGATTTCTTTTGTGATGTGGCATGTTCCTAGGGGACACATGGTGTGCAAAGGCTTGTTGGTGGTGAAATGGCAGCAAGATGGGTTCTATGTAGGAAATCGGGAGCAGATTGGTTAACGATGGCATGGTGGTGACGTGGCAGCTCATGGGAGTCAGTATAGTGAGGTGGCAAGTCCTAGAGAGGTGACATGGTGTTGACATTGTGGATCTTGGCGGTGCCACATGGCAATAAATAAAGTGGTGGCATTGCAGTCTTACAACACTGACATTGCAGGTCCATGCAGGCCAACTTGGCACCAAAATCCATCTGGAGTTGAGGTGACCAACATGTTTTTGAGTATTAGCGGAGACCACATTTTTGCTATTTGGGTAAAAGCAATCAACAGAGCGAAGGACACTTTCCAAGATCAATATCTAAATTTTGATAATTTTGAGTATTATCACATGCTTGGGAGCCAAAATTTGACTGAGCACTATTTGACCCCTTTTCAATGCCTTTGACAAGAGTTTGTACAATATAAGGTTTGTGATGGTCCTCTCTTCAATGAGTAAATTTACAGAAATGATCTAGGTGATGCAATATATATTCATAGGCCCAAGGTCTATGGCAGATTAACAAGTGGATTGAGACTCTTCCAAAAGAAAAAGATAAACAACCTTTGTGCAACAACAAAGTATATCAAGCAAAAGTGATATTGATTCTTAATTTTGCTCTTGGGCTTTACATCATTTAAAGGTATTCCATCATTTAGACCAAGGTTGTCCCTATCAATAGGAGTGGAAATTAATCAGGATTGATTCTTCAAAGTTTGAGAGGATCAATGATTACCTAACCCAGAGCAAAGGACATTCAAAATCAATATACAGAATGTGGAAAGGAGTTAGTGATGAATGTTGATCAATGGGTGGATATGATGATTGTGCCATATGATGTCTTTTTGTCTACATCTTTCCAAAAAGGTCACAAGGAGGACAAAAAAAAAACGACTTTTGAAGATCATTGTCACATGCTGTTTATGAAAATTGACAAGCTCATCAAGTTAAGTTCTAAGAAACAAAGTTTCATGACTCAAAAGAAAAGCTGATAAAAAGTCAAGTGGAATCTTCACCAGAAAGTGCAGCCAAGGGAGAATAAGGTTCCAGCCGTGGTGAGACAAAGGGGGGTTCTCACCAAGATGATACCAAGAAGGGCAATCATAAAGGAAAAGATAATAAGGCAAGAAGAAGAACAAGGAATGCTACTATTGTGGCAAGATGGGACAAGGGATAGCATTTAATGAAGAATGCAAAATCTCATCAAGAAGAATGAATATCTCAAGTTTTGGTGAGGTAAAGGTGGTAATAAGGATTTGAATTTAAATCGTTTGTTGCTTGTGCTTAAGGCTTTGCATGCCCACACTTCAAGATCTAAGTGGATGGTTCATTTGGATTGTAATCATCATTTGTCTAGGGAAGGAAATCTATTTTCACTACTTGAAAAGCCTAAGGATAAAAAAAAATTATATTGCAGATATTTAGCAATGACAGTTGCAGGAAATGGTAATGGTCTATTGCCTAGTGGGGTTACTGACGATGCTTATCATGTTTCTAAACTTGGTTGTAATTTGTTATTAGTAAATCAAATCACTCGAAAGAATAATTTGGAGTTTGTTAACCTAACAAATTTGTCATGAAGGACATAGGTAACAAATTCAAAGTGATTAGTGGTGGAACATTGGATTAGCAAGTCAAGGCTTACATGTTCAATGGACTGTAGCATGTTTCAAATGATTGATAGCAATTTGCATTGGTGGAAAAGATAGATGACTATTAATTTTCTTTGGAATTTGAGATTGGATCACCTGAACTTCAGAGGCATGCAATTAATAGTTCATTTGAAGGTAGTTTACGACCTTTGGCATCACAAGTAAAACTTTGCAAATGGCAAAGCATGTCAGGCACATCTAGATCTTAAACATCCTGATTTGCATGCTATATGAACCATGCATCCATTTCAGGTGTGAGGAATATCTTGACTTTTACTACCAATCTCTCTTGAATGAGTTGGGTTTATTTTCTACAAATGAAGTTTTTTACAATGAAGAAGTTTATTGAATGGAAAGCTACAGTTGAGAGAAAATTTGAACATGTGAAATGTTTGAGATTGGACCATGGGGGAAGCATGTCATCAATGCAATGGGGGAATTTGTTTTCATCAGGGTATTGTATGGTAGCACATTGTGGGATAAATTCCTCCATAGCATGGTGTAGCTGAGTGGAAGAGCAAGATTGTGTTAGAGATGGTTCATTGTATGTTATAAACCGGGGACATGTAGGATATGTTTTGGGCCAAAGCTGTAAACTGCACCGACTATGTTCAAATTGTTTTCCTGCTAAATTTGTGTGTGAGTTACTATACACAAGATATGTAGTGGGAAATATATGACTATGTATTTCAAGGTTTATGGAAGTATGGCATGGGTTCACATTCTAGATGAGAAGAAAAACACTTGATCCAAAGAGACACAAACTTTTTGGCTGAAACTAGAGACTAGGTACTTGTGAAATGTGACTATGGGATCCAATGGAGCACGAGGTGATCATCATGGTAGTTATTTTGAGGAGTTGAATAATTTCAGACTATGGCATCCAATGGAGTGCAAGGTGTGTAAGCGTCATTGTCTTAGTTGTAGTCGGCCGTAGTCAGCGGTAGCTTAGTTGGTTGTAGTCAGCCGGAGTTATTTATGCTCAATAAAACTATAGTTGTAATGCAAATAATTAATGTAGTGCATGGGCGTACAAGGACTTGAAGGGCATACCTCCGGAGTTGTGTGTACACTGAATCCCAATTATACTCGGAGCACAACCCATACGGAAAAGACCGTACCAAATGAACAAAATCTATGCCATTAAGGTACACCAAGAAATTGAAAAGATGTTGGAGGCTAGAATTATATTCAAGGTCGAAGTGAGTGACTGGGTGTCACCAATAGTGATATCTCTGAAGGAGGAGTCATAACATATCAAAATATGCGTAGACTTCTGAAGCCTCAATGTGGTGACAATTAAGGATCCCTTCTCGATCCCATTCATCGATTCAATATTGGAGGAAATAGCGGGTCACAAGATGTATTCATTCCCCGCGACGGGTTTTCAGGATATAATCAAATAAGCATAGCCGAGGAGGACAAACTCAAGACAACCTTCATTGTTGAAGATGGAGTGTATGCATACAATAGGATGTCGTTCAGTTTGTGCAACACTCTGACAACCTTCCAATGGATAATATTGCATATATTTGATAAGATGTCCGTAGGGAATTTCAAGGTGTCCCTCGATGACTGGTCCATTTTCAGCAATGAGCAAACACACCTAAAGGCACTTCAGGAATGCATGGAACAATGTAGAGTGGCTCAGTTGGCACTCAACTCCAAGAAGTGTCGGTTAATGGTACCTCAAAGAAAACTACTTTGACACATTGTCTGCAAGGCAGGACTGAAGACCGATCCTGACAAAATCAAGGTGATTGTGCAGATAGAAACTCCTCGAAACGTCACAGGAGTAAAGTCATTCCTCGGTCATGTTGGATGTTATAGAAGATTCATAAAGAACTTTGCCCAAATCTCATATCCATTGGACATACTTACAAGGAAAGGGCAACTGTTAGAATGGACGAAAGCACAAGAAGTGGCATTCCAAGAATTGAAGGTACAGTTGATCAGTTCACCAATCTTAGCGTACCCAGATTGGGATAAGGAGTTTCACATGCACGTGGATGCTTCGAACTTTGCAATCAGAGCAACTTTGTCACAGGTGGGCATTCAAGGATTGGACCATCCGATGTACTTCGTCAGTCAGCTACTGTCTAGAGCGGAGAAAAACTACAATACAACAGAGAGGGAAGCCTTGGGAATGGTGTATGTCGTACAAAAGTTCAGGCACTACCTACTAGCGGCCCCCTTCACATTTTATGTCAATCATCAAGCACTGATGTACCCAGTGAACAAGCCAACCAAACAAGAAAGGGTAAGCCGATAAGTGCTACTCTTGCAAGAGTTTACATTCACCATCATCGTGCAGCCGGGGAAGAGTCATGTCATTGCCGACCAACTGTCAAGAGTACGATCTGGCGAACCATCCAATGGTGTAAATGAAGACTTTCCTGATGCACACCTATTCCAAATAGTAGCACTGCCCCCATTGTACGAGAAGATTAGGGAGTACTTATCAACCTCATCATTCCTAAAGGACATGCCACTGGCAGAATGACGGATGTTGATACCGGAAAGCAAGACATTCCAACTCATCAACGGGTTGTTGTATAAGATGGGACCGGATCAAGTACTCTGACGATGTGTTATGGAGGAAGAAATCCCAAGCGTACTAAAGGAAGCACACGAGGGATTGGCAGGAGGACACATGGGGCCCGACGCCATGGCAAGAAAGGTTCTATTGGCAGGCCTCTAGTGGCCGACAATACACATTGACGCACGAGAATGGGTGGTGGGATGCAACATATGCCAAAGGGTTGGCAAACCTTTGAAATGAGACTTCATGCCACTCTTCCTATTGCAACCTCAAGAGTTGTTTGAACGATGGGGACTAGACTTCATTGGGCCATTGAAGGTCAACTAACTGCAACAATGCCGATACATTGTTGTTGCCATGGAGTACCTAACGAAGTGGGCAGAGGCCAAAGCACTTCCAGACAACACTGTTGTAAATATGGCAAGGTTCATATATGAGCAGATTGTGACAAAGTACAAAAAACCAATCCAAATTACAAGTGATAGAGGAGGTCACTTCATCAACCACGTCATCCGACTGATGACGACTGAGCTTAAGATCCTATACAACCTTTCGAGCTTGTACTATCCAAGAGCGAACGACCAAGCGAAATCAACCAACAAAAAACTTGTATTGGTCATCCACAAATCTTGTGGCATTGAGGAGGCGGACTAGGAGGAATGACTACCAGCCGTACCGTGGGCATACCGTATGACATACAAAGTAACAACCGGCCACACACCCTTCCAACTCATGTACGGGCAGGAAGCTGTAGTACCAACAGAGTACCTAGTGCCTAGTTTAAGGATTGTAGTGGAGAATAGATTGGGTGATACAAAGAGTTTGAAGGAGAGATTATTCCAGTTGAACAAACTAGATGAACAACGAGTACTGGCTCAGTGGGCGACGAAGGTGCTCCAAAAACGGCAGAAGTTCTGGCATGACAAGTATCTCTAGCGAACAAACTTCCAACCGAGACAGTTAGTCCTGAAGTACAACGGTCATAACGAACTCAAGCTGGGTAAGTTTAAAATTAGGTGGTGGAGGCCATTCCGAATCCATGAAATGGGAGAGAACGGAGCAGTCAAATTAGCAAGACCAGACAACATTGTATTGAAGGATCCTGTGAATGGGTCGAAGTTGAAGATTTACAAGGAAAGAAGAGAACTTGTGCAAATAAATATTGCTTGGATATGCAACCAAAGAGGACTGGCTTGTCTAGAGTGAAGAAGCCATGGGAGAGTAGGATTGGGGCTTAGGAGGCAACGGGTATGTTGTAGAGGAAGATTGGGCGCATCGGGCGAGGATAGGATCATTGAAGAAAGGTTGGCAAATAAAAATGTCGAAGGTATTACAGTACCCCAGGTGCACAAGCATCTACAAACACGGTGTTCAGAACACCCGCCCTTTGGCAACAAATAGGGGAACACTGGAAGTACTTGGCTCTGTATGAAGGTATAAAGAGGGGGTAACTCGCCAAGGAGTTGGATGAGGAAGCTCAAAAAGAAAAAGAAGAGCAAGCGGCAAAAGAATGGAGGGAGCGCCAACCAAGTGATAGAGATGAAAACAAAGAATGGAGGGATGATGAGCAATGGAACGCGTATGCCGAGAAGATTGGCCCATGCTTAAAGATAGTTACAATGACTGAAGATATGTTTGTGTCACATGTGGATGGATACACGGAAGACTTATTGAAGCAAATGAGAACAGACAGGCGGAAGACACCAAGGGTAGAGAAGGTGGTGACGAAGGACGGGCTATGGAGATTCGTACCAAATCCAACTAGGCCGCCGGCAGTGGACAGGGAAGAGGTGACATGGTACCAACAGTACAGTAGATGATATGTCGACAGTAGTTTTAAAGGTATGCGTCCCACCCCTCTATTAGATAAATGGTTTGATGTGAAATAAATGGGTACTTGTTGTGATGAAGATTGTTACAAAAGACCTTCGTACACGTGTAAGTGGCACTATGCTTCATAATTAAAGGTGAGTAAAGGCGATGAAGCCAGAGGAACGAAGAGAAAATATGAGAGGAGAGAGAAGATGATAAAAGTCAAAAAAACAAAAATAAGAGAGAAGAGGACAAGAAAAGTGAGAAAAAACATAAAAAGAAGAGAGAGGAGAGAGAAAAGGCCGAAATAGAATTGGCAGAGAAAAAATGAAAAAATTAAGATGGGAAATAAAAGATTGAAGAAAAATAAAAAAAATGTCGAGGAAGAATCAAAAAATTTAAAAAATCAAGATAGAAGAATGAAAAATGGGAAAAATGAATTAAAGAAGACGGAAGTATTAAAAAAGGAAGTCCAAAATATTAAAGTGGAGAAAATGAAAAATGAAAGGATTAAAAAATTAAAAAGGACGAAGGCAATTAAACGAAGAAAAATTAAAATAAATATCAAAGTGCACATATGGGCCAAAAAGAAAGTCGTACAACCACTAAAGACAACGACTAAGGAAACTGGCAAAACAGTATAGAATCATACACCGTACGACATGAAATATTAAATCGGCCAAAAAGAGAACAAAAAGTCATACAACCTTTGGGGAAGGGAAGACAAGTTCGGCAAAGAAGCGAGCAAGATACAAACTCGTGAACAGAAGGAAAAAGACATGCAAGTGATTGAAGGCAAAATAAGAAGGAATCCATACAAGTACCAGAGCAAACCGTATGCCACATTCTCTAACAAAGTTTGGCGAACAAAAGGCGAAGCTTGACAAGGCACGTAGTACAACCAAAAGAGGATGTACGACACATGAAGGCTTCCAAGAAATTGTGCGTCCAAGGCATCTCACTGTACGACCTTTACCAAAACGTAGAAACTTGATCATACGACATCATCACAATCTCATCGTACAGCAAGTCCGAGGTCTCACCGTACAACAAATTCAAGGGTTCATAGTACGACAGTCACAACAACCTTGCATCGTATGACACTCTCAGGGGTATAGAATCGTATGACATACACAATGGTATAGAAGAGTACGGCCTTCACAAGAATCTAGCAACGTACGACCAAGGTGTTTAGTCGTACGAAGGCAAGAGGTCCACTGTACAGAAACAAGGAGAGATACACGCCAAACCATCCAACGCAGGTGAAGGATTGAGAAGGTACAACAAAGACTATGGTTTGCAGTACATCAGTTACAGTAACTATTAGTGCCAAGAATTAATTGCCAGCCGAGAAGAAACATAGTTGATTTATAACGACAAGAAAACGGCAAAATGGACAAGGGAAAGAAAACAGTGCAGTATAAGCTGAAGGTTGCATGGACTGCAAAGAAGAAATCAATGAACATGGAGATGGGAGTAGACGCCATGACTTGGGAGAGCTTGACTGGAAATGAATGCAAGCAATGGTGGGGAAACATGGCCGACAATCATGTCCTCAAAATCACACTAAGGCATGCTCAGGTAGACAAGGCAGTATGATTGCCATTCTTCAATGCTCAAGAGTTTGAGCCCTGGTTGAAGGCAATGGTGGAGAATTATTGTTGACACTCACATAGGTCCATTGTGAATTACAGGGGTTGTGCAGTAATAGTGTCATTTTGGCCACAAGGCTTTGAAAGAGTGTTCGACATCCCGGCAACAAAAGCAGGGATTAACAAACCTGGAAAAATGATGCAATAGCACAAAGAGGCCATTGTCAAGAAAGTTTGTCGAAGTGACTTGACAACCCAAGAGAGACAACATTTGGAATACTGGCAATAGGGGGATGCGCAAGCATTATCTGGCGACCCCAAATGGAAATGTTTGCTGGACTTGATGAAGTGTAGGTTGACACCTGCAAGCCGAGTGTTGGATATCACTGTTTGGATGGTGGATTACATGATTGGCCTGAGCATGGGCAAGGTTTATAATTGGGGGCGGCTGCTTTCAGAACAAATGAGAGAGTTCTTGTCGCAGAGGCACAAGGCCTTTTACATTACTCAACTGGCAATTGCCTTGTTTCTAGATGTCATCCACACATAGGTACCAGAGGGCAAATAGGGTCGACTCTAGCCACTCACCCATTTGGATCTAGGGTTGTCGACAACATTCTACTAGATAGAGTTGGTGCTCAAATAGGTTGGCGAAAATTCCTTGCAAGTGGGGAGGAAAAGCAAACAGAAGGTGTCGATGGAAAAGGAAGTATCGGCGGAGGAAGAAGCATCAACCGAGAGCAAGGAAGAGGAGGAAGATGAACCGATTGATTTGTCTTCTTCGATATTGGCCACCAGTTCGTCGATGGACGAAGAAGTATCCTTGGTAGTTGGCGCTCAGACTACACCAAAGATGGACGTAGAGGTGGCAACCATGGTACCACCCTTCTAGTCGGTGGGGTTCACCCTTCCAACGCCACCAGTCAACATTGGGAGCCCACCGCCGGTCGCAACATTTACCCCCCTAGCATCGCCTATTGGTGTTGGGCGGACACTTAGGGTAGCAACCTCTATGCCAGGCACATGGCCAGGTTGGGCGTTGCTAGCACGAGACTCGACACCGCCAACAGCCACACAGCCAGGGCTGGCAGTTTTGGGAGATGCACTGCCAGAGTTGGCAGTTTCGAGAGATGCAGGGTTGGCAATTTCAGCCACACTGCAGGGCTAGCAATTTTAGGGGATACACCACCAGGGTTGGCAGTTTCGGGAAATGCTCCGCCAAGTTTGGCAATTTCAAGGGATGCACCGCCAAGTTTGGCAATTTCAGGGGATACACCACCAAGTTTGGCAATTTCAGGGGATACACCGCCAGGTTTGGCAATTTTAGGAGATACACCGCCAGGTTTGGCAATTTTAGGAGATACACTGCCAGGACTGGCACCACTAGTTACCTCGGCGCCAACAGGATTGCCAATCATGCCAGTACTGAGACCGCTACCATTACCGCCAACCATTAGGCTAGTGACTACATGGGGAACAATTACAACACAGGAGCATGACACCACATTGGTCGAATCGTTAGTTCCCCTTGTGGCACCGCCAGGAGCGCTAGGAGTGGTGTAGATAGACGATTGGCTTGGGTTTGTTGGTTTCATGCTCGAGGATCCATAGCTGCAAGTGCTGAGCCCTTCAGAGGTTTTGGCCAAGGGTGTAGACTAGGGAAGCCCACTCCTCCAGACACAAGAGAGAGTCATTGCCAGGCTGGCAGTAGAGGAAGGGATACACCAACAGCAACTAGTGGTTACAGGAAAGATGGAGCCAATAGCAATAGTGCAGGAGAGTGAGGGGAAGACATTGAGGGAGACCCCCACGGTAGACAAGGAGTCACTGTTAGCGTCTAGCAATGAGGAAGAGGATGGGTCCACTGATTTCAACTTGGTCGTGGAGATATCACAATTAAATCCGTCAGATCCTATAGGAACAGTGCAGCAATACGTAGAACTCCAACACATGGGGCGAATGATGATGCAAGTGGGAGTGATCTCAAAGGAGCTCATGGTTGGCCACTCCCCAATAGTGGCCCAGGAGGTACAGTGGATCCGTGGATTTGTGCAAATGGGGTGTGAGTCGGAATTTCTTCATATTTTTACTAGTCAGGGTTGGCCAGTGGAGGAGACTCCAACAATGATGAGAACGTGGCGTGGTGTACCACCCAGGATGGCAGGGAAGGATGCCCAAGTTCTAGAAGGCCTCTACTGTATCGAGTTAGTTTTTCGCGACATCTTTTATGTAGTGAAGCGCCAGACAATGTCCACCAAGTTAGCACTGGCAAGGAAGGTGGAGGCGTTTAGAATGTTAGAGAAGGTCAAATACGAGTTGGCCGAAAGTATGAAGAACCTTCAAACACAATTGGTCGAGCAGACTCGACTAGCCGATGTAGAGGAAGCCTGTGCATTGGCCTTGGAGGCCAAGGTGGCTGTCGTGGAGGAAGAGGTGTGACAGAAGGAGCAGGCATTGGAACCGCGGATAAAGGAGTTAGAGGAACAGTTGGTCGTAAGGAGCACGGAGGTAGATAAAGCCAAGAGCCAGTTGATGGAGGTGCCTGCATGGTCAAAGCTGCTAGGGAACGAGAGATAATGGTCGACCACCAGCTCCGCATGCGTACAAAGGAGGTGAAGCGATTGAGGGAGCTACACTCTCCGATGACTACCCCGACTTCATCAATGCATCCAGGGACATCTTCACTCCCCCCTTCTTCTCACTAGTCATGTGTAGTACCATTCCCCTTTTTTGCTTGTCATGTCGTTTGGAAGAATACTTCTTTTGTGGGGGGGGATAATGTAAGCGTCATTGTCTTAGTTGTAGTCAGTCGTAGCTTAGTTGGTCATAGTCGTTCGGAGTTATTTATGCTCAATAAAACTATAGTTGAAATGCAAATAATTAATGTAGTGTATGTCATATGTACAATGGGTTGTTATGAAACGCCACGATGGTTGGTTTCTCAACCACCACCGAGGGCTATATGTACTGGAGTCCTTGTAGTCGAGAATATATTATTGGTAGTACTGTTGACATCTATGTTATTGTAATGTTGATACTTTACTATTGAACAAATGAATAGAAGCATTCATTATTTCATGCATCTCATGTTTTGGAATATGTTGTATGTATCTATGTTTTGTGCATAACTTAGTTTACCTCCATAGTACGTTGAAATACATTCTGTGAGGTAAGAGAGAGGTGTTTCATAAGCTAACAACATTTCAAGAATGCGTGCAAGTGTAGTTGTCCCAAAGCCTTGCTAGTATTCAAATTCCAATGTTCTTAATGATGAGAAGGCACCCAGGGTAAATGAATAAGATCCCTTTGTAGTTATTAGGCACAAGACTGCTTTGGATGATGGCAAGGTGGCTTTAGATAAGAATGTAGCAAAGGTTACTGTGGCTTCTATAGGAGATGTACATTTAGGTGGAGAGGTTCATGATGAGGATAAAGGTTCCAACAAAGGTTAGTCCTACCCAAGACAACTATATCTAGAAGAGAGATTAGTTACTTAGGATATAATGATAAGACTCTTGGGACGGAAAAAGGGGAAAGGGGATGAGAGTATCACTTTGAGGATCCAAAAACAAAATTACCTTCACCAGTGAACTATCCCGAGAGGAAAGAACATTCAAATGCTAGAAGTTTTACAAGATGAAATTGGTTGTTGTTGGATTGTAGTGAGATAAAGGTATGTTTGGTGGGAAAGCGTTTGTCACAAACTGAGGGGATTGATTAGTGGGACTGTGGGAGACATGCTCTAGTTTCTTAGATACAATCAGATTGCACAATTCCTTCACTCAAACAAATTTGGATGAGATATAGTTTGGCTTGATAGGGGAGCCTTGAAAGGGGTGCTTGTAAACTACTCAACCCATCTAAGCCCAAGAGCATGAGTGTCTAACCAAGACAACCCACCCCTTGGCCCCAAGCGGCAAGAACGTCTGAACCAAGACAATTCCACCCTCAAGGTGGAGTGCTTAGCATGGGAGGCCTGTAAACAACATCCTCCTAACTCGCCTCCTTCAACTTTACATTTGATTGTTTATAGGATAAAGACATTCATATATATATATATAAGAATCATAATTAGTGGTAAAGCTCAATAATTGCTGCAAGCATCATTATTGCTTTTATATATATATATATATATATTCAACTTACTTCCCTTATTGATTTATCATTTATCTCCATTTATCTCTTCTTGAGCCAACTTCTTCCCACACATTTCTTCTTCCAAATCTGAGTATACCATATTAATGTATCAGCTGCTATGCTCAGAAAAATACTCCTATTTCTGTCCTTATTTGTTGTTTATATAGATCTGTGTTTAAATCTGATTATATTCCATTCTGTTGCCTTTCTGAGTGCAGATCATTATTTATTTTTGAATGCTATTCCTTGATTATAGTCTACTAATATATCTGTTGTTTATATCCTGAAATATTGTTCCCTTTATTGATGTCTTTTACAAGTGATTTAGCCTTCCTTATATATCCTTTCCTTGAGAGAGTCATACCTCTTCATTGAGAGGATATGATTTCTCCCAAAGGAGATGACTTCTACAAGGGAGACACCCCATTAGAACCCAACGCTGCCCTTCCATTGATTATGATTGCCGTTCTTAATAGTTGCCTCTTTACACTTAATCGTTTCCTCTTCCTACATTTAATTAATCACTGTTCTTTGTATCCTAATTGCTGCCTTATTCATGACAACTGTTTTTAGTTATAATAAAGATCGCTGCCTTTATAAATATTAAGTCTGCCTTCATTTAATGAACCGCTGCCTTGTTTGTAGTTATTATTAATCATGGCCCTTATTATCTTTTTAACCGCTGCACTTTATTTATGTCACATCCCATTTAATTAGCTTATATCAATCACTTAATTATTGTATTAATCATTCAATAACAAGTGATTAGGAAAGATAAGGTGGTTACATTAGGTTATTACATGAAGGGTAATTAAGAAAAGTGATTATAATGATGATTAATTATGTATTCTGATTCATAAGTGCATCATGAACTGTTAACATTCTCTTAGATTGGAGAGAGAGTATCATCGAGGAAAAGGTTTTAGCTGGTGGAGGTAACTTGTCATGATGGAATCGCGTACACACACATAGAATCATGTAGCTAGGTTGCATAAGATTAGCGTATTTGTGTTCCTTACATGTATATGGTTGCCTGAGAATGAACCTAGAGAGCTTGTATTAGTATTGGGCATTGAGCCAAACTTAACACAACAATGTGCTACTGATTGATACATATTGTATTCTAGAATTCTGTCAAAATAGAATTGGCATGGAATAGAGTTCATCATTTCAACTACATATATGATAAATTTATATATACGTATGCATGTTTATTACTTAAGTGGCCCAAATTCCTATCAAGCATATTGCTGGTAAATGAGCATATACATGCTAAGCTCATGAATTTTCATTTTACAGTGTGTATGCATAAGTATAGGTATACATTGTTAATATTGAATAACATTATATTTAATATTAACATTCCTTTAGTACAGAATAAAATTTATGTTATTAATAAATAATATTAAATTTATAGAGATATTATTAGTTATTTTATCTTATTTAAAGATTTTTAAAAATAGTGAATAAATGTAATTAATATTAGTAATTATTATTATTGTCAAAATTCTTATGTAATGTTAAAAGGAAGGCAAAATATTTAAAAAAAAACAAAATAAAATAAGCCTTCCACATACTGGGGCATGCTTCCACGAATTGGATGGAAAGCTATCGTGGAGGATGCTGGCAGAGGTGTAATCAATAATTACGCCTATTTGTTGCATGCCACAAGGAGGGCTAGAGTTTCTCCATCTTTGAGAGAGGGGAATAAGGATATTCGATGGGGAAAACAAAGGGAAAAAATTTTAAATACAGAGGAGGATCGGAAATTAAAAAGGAGGAGAGATAGCTTTAGGGAAGCCTTGCACCAGCCAAACCAAAGGGGAAAACCAAGAATCTGTGAAAAGGAAGAAAATTCTACAACACCATCGAATTATCAGAGGTATGAGGAGGTTCCCTTACAATCTTAAAATATTTATTAGGTATAATTTTGTGTTCTGCTGGATATATGCCTCTAAGGGAAGAAAAACTAAATAAAATTTTAAAGTGCTGATGTAATCTGGAAAGCAAAGGACCTGAATCTTCCTCTTTCAATATGTTTTCAAAGGAATTCACATAGAACAATATATATATCACTGGAGAGAGCACCTGGGAAAAGGTTTTAATTATATTCTTTTTCTTGATAGCTTCCAACAGAATTATCTTTCATGATCTCTTGCTTTAAGTTAGCAGCCTGGTAATTGGTAATTAGAAGATAAAATTCAGAAATAGCTGCATTATTATTTGGCATTACAAGGGCTGATTTTTTGTAATTTAATGATTCTTGCTGTTGAGTATGACAGCTTAGAGTTGTTAGAATGGACACAAATGAATGATATCTTTATGCTGTTACTAAAATTTATAGCAGACTATAATATCTGAGCCAAAATTTATAGAAAAAAAACTACAGGTCACTGTTCTTGTACAGGCTGATCTGCCAATAGGCTAAACTATTGCTTACAGCTATGCTATGATTAATACATAAGACTGTAAGGAACTTGAATATTTCAAGAAATAAATCAAACAATGGCCAAGAAATTTTGTATGACTAACAGTGGTGTAGCCATCAAGTTTTCATGAGTAAATCATACGCTCATAATCAGCTTCATACCCTATTATTTATTTATTTATTTTTACCAGCAACTTGTACAGTCTTGACCAACATAAAATATGTATTTACTATTTTTTTAAATCAAGACTGATGTTGAAATATGTATACTTATAAGAAGAGATTGACCAAATAATGAAAGCCATATATATTGAAATTAGGATCAGTACTAGAATCCAAGTCTTAACAAGAAAGAATATGCAACATGAATTACTTAAATATTATGTTGCTGGTTATCTTTAAACAATAAAGAAAGGAACTATTCTACAATGGGTATAACTTCCACTTTTGGCTAATGGAATTGCCATTATTACTTAATCAAAATGATAAATTAACTAAAACCATCCAAAGGTTTCATGAATGGTAGTGCATTATTAATATTTTCTTATCCAATCAGTTGGTCTCTTAATCAACGATTTAAATTACGCAAAATTTATATGACTATCATGTTATCAAACTGCTGCTTGGGGTAACTAGTGAGCTATATTGCAGATAAAACTGCTCTTTAGTGGTTGGGGTTCTTGGCAAACCATTTTTGGGTTTGGTTCTTCATTCTTCCACCTTTCTAGAACATATTGAAGTTTTGATTTTGACCTGACAACGTGGAAGTTATGGTGGTTTAAATGTTTCCCTGTTTTGCTTCAATCAGCAAATTGGAAATTGTTAAGTAGCTTACGAAGAAAATATATGATTCCAATAGGAATTATCATCATATGAGAGGGTATTATCATGAAATGGACTGATTTTATTAATTGGTATGATCCCTTCATTGATTCTAAAAGGGTTCTAAATTTGGGAAGTAACAGAGGAAGAAGACCTCTTTTCCCTAAATCTACTTATTTGAATAGAATTGATAAGTTTGATAATATTCTAGATTGGATTTCTCAGTGAACTGATCCATAAACACCATTACCTTGGGATATATTATTTAAGTTAAAATTGAAAGATTAAAAGTCAATTACAGGCTTGTTTGCTGATGTTTATATTTTGAATGTCTAGTTATTGTTGTGAGATGATTAGGACATTTTATACTGTACACATTGTTGATGTTGTTTGCATCCGTAAGTGCATTGCTTGAGTTGATATGCACTCTCTTATGTTACATATGTGATCAATGGATATGCATGATTATTGTGAGAACATGTAGTTGCTAGTGATTCACTTGGTACCTTGGATTCCGTCATACATGTTAGTCATCTACTGCTAGATCCTTTGTGATGGGTTGGGCTTCTCCAAGTGGGGTAGCACAGGGAAGCTAATGCTTCGCGGTAAGGTGGATATCACCTTGATGATGCTCTCTCTCTTCTGCATCAGATTACAGATAAATGAAATAGAGAAGGGTTTGTAATGCAAGTGTTCATATATTTACATATTTGCATATGTCGTCCTTTACAGTTTGAATTTGTTATGGAAAAATCATTGATGCTATAACTAGATTGGTTGCATATGTTATCAATCTGATTTCAAGATGTGTATTGGCAGCTGTAACTTGTTATGATTTGAGTTTGTACTTATACCAAGGTATTGTAAATGGACTTGAGATAATGGTAATAGTTGTAGAATCATTCTACATGCAATAGAAAGAATAGTCAACTGTTTGACTCCTTTAGATTGGATGTATATTATCTTCATATTATTCACTAATTTTCACACGTTATTAGTGTTTAACTGGGTGGTTGTTACAATTCCGTTTAAGATATTATATTGTTTCTTATATATTTACTTTTATATTGGTTTTTTTAGATACTTTAATATTTATAGCATTATATTATAATGACTATAATTATAATAATATTTAAACTGTTAATATATATATTTATATATTTTTTTATAATATTTATATGGTTATTTATCGTGTTTCAACATTTGGTTTCTCTTATATTTTAGTGTTGCAATTGATCATGGCAGGGGCATGACACATAAGTGAATGGCCACCACTATTATTGATAGGCAAACAAAAGCAGGAACTCCTTGAAAAATATATATAATTAATAATAAAGTCCCTAATTTTCTGGCTTCCAGATAAATGAAACACATGTATGAATTTGTGAGATTTTCTGTACTTACAAAACGCAAGAAAACCACAACTGTAAGTGCACAAAGGCCACCAAGTAGAATATGCAGACCACTCTTCGCTGTTTTCTGCATATGGTTTTACAAGATTTCAGAATCAGATTTAGTTATTAAACATGTACATTGCCAAACATTAAAAACTAAAAACATATAGTACGAACATAGCATCAAGATAAACTATAAGAGTAGACACATAAGTCCAATCAACTGTATTGTAAATTGCTTGCAGAATCCATGAAGATGTTATCCTTTAGTAAAATTAAAATTATAAAAAACATGCATGAACTGGGGACACTAAATAGGGGAAACAGATTGAGCTGACCATTCATACATATAAGATGGTACTTAACCACTGAATGTCCTGCTCCTGATGGTACAACCTTCACTAGAAATCCAATTTATATATGCTTCAGTATAGCAACAATGAGGTTTTTGTTTGTATTCTTTCACAAGGGAATTTAACAGTATTCTGTAGTGAAATAACACAGAAAAAACAGCAACATGCATAATTTAACCACCTTCTAAAGTGAAATAAGGCCTGATAATAAGAAGCGTGGATGTCAAACCCATAAACATTCCTGGACCATTATCTACCTCGCAAGAAAAAATAGTTTTGCATTTGGTGTCAGGCTTGCAATCATCTCCAACTTTACTCACAATTTGTGCATTTGACGTGAACCTTATGAGTCAAGAGTCCAAAGTGCAACACTCACAATTCATAAGTGTCCACTTGGAGATGTTTGAAATTTGGTTCCTTTCAATTACTAGTTTCATACCTTCAACAGCTGGAGTCAATTTGTCTAGGGTGCAGGTTGAAGATCCCCTTTATAGTAACATTAAAAGTGACTTCTAAACTGCATTTTATGGTTTTAACTTTTAATCCCAAACTATAAATCACATAGAAATTGGATCTCAAATTTTTCAGTGTTCCGCAGGGTTTCGGGGATGGGGACGGGGTAACAGCAGGGGAAGCGGGGACGGGGGGTCTAAGTTTGGGGGCAGCGAGGGGATGGCGGCAGGGGGGTGGCAGGGTGCTGAAATACATATAGTACTTGAAAAAATAGTTATAAAAAGATGTTTAAGTATAAGAATTATACATCTTGGAGACAACTAGGAATCCCCTAGGCGTCTTGAGGACACCCCAGCATCCTTGAAGTCCTAGCAGCGTCTTGGAGACAGCGACATTGGTGGTGGGATAGTGGCGCTGGTGGTGGGCTGGTGGGGGGACGTCCCCCCCAAGTCCCCAAGTCTCCGAGACGTCCCCGTCTAGGAAACGCGGGGTTTTTTGGGGGGGACACGTCCCCATGGAACACTGCTTTTATGCATTTCCTAGCATAGAAAAACAATGGCATTTAGAAGAAGGAAAAATACATCTAGCCAACAAGCAAGACAGTCATCTCATGATGAGTTAGGCAGCCTAAAAACCTAGTGATCTTTATATGTTGCTATGCTGTTGAAATCCTACCACAAGACAGCTAGATCTAGGATTGCGTGAGTTTAAAACAGCTTGGAAAAGAAGAAACTAATTTATGTGATCTCTAAATGTTGCTAGGCTGTTGAGATCCTACCATTAGACAGCTAGACCTAGGATTGTGTGAGTATAAAACAGCTTGGAAAAGAAGACACTAATTTTATGATTTTATGCATTTCCTAGCATGAAAAAACAATGGCATTTAGAAGAAGGAAAAATAGATCTAGCCAACAAGCAAGACAGTCATCTCATGATGAGTTAGGCAGCCTAAAAACCTAGTGATCTCTATATGTTGCTATGCTGTTGAAATCCTACCACAAGACAGCTAGACCTAGGATTGTGTGAGTGTAAAACAGCTTGGAAAAGAAGAAACCAATTTACGTGAGAAACAGCCTATGACTTAGAAGACAAGAGAACATGTAAAAGAACATAAGGAATTTTGACAAGACAATCTACATAGACTGCCAGGATTGCCTGATCAAGTCTGTTTGACAGAATGTCTAGAAAAGCCCAAGTCAAGTGGACAAGACAGACTGCAAAAAAGGAGATCTGACATCAGTCAATACAGCCTAGAGGAGCTGGATGACTTGGAGAAGTAGAATGACCAGGGAAGCCTAGAAGGAAGGGGATGCCAGATCATGACTACAGCCTGCATTGAAAAGGATATCCTGATGATCGAGACAGCCTAAAGAAAGTGCTATGACCGCCTGATGATGAAGATGGTTTAGAGAAAATATTAGCATGGCCTAGAGAGAGTGATAAGACTACCTTATCAAGACAGTTTAGAAAAAGGGATAAGATGCCTAGAGAGAGTGTTAAGACAGCCTTATCAAGACAGTTTAGGAAAAAAGCTAAGATGCCTGAAGAGAGTATTAAGATGGCCTTATTAAGACAACCAATAGAAAGTACTAACTTATTAAGGATGTCATATAGTTAAGACCAAGACGACATACTAGAAGAAGTTGCTTAAGCAGATCAAGGAAACCTATGTCATGATATAAAGGATTGTAAGTTCTCCGGCTTCCCCAAGAATATCATTGACATAGATATTTGCATGGAAACAATCAATTGTACCCAAATAGTTTCACAACTAGCACATTCTACAAACAAAGGAGCCATTAAGTTGCCAGTCCACTCTAGCACTTGACTAGGAACAACAAATCTACAAATCTACAAGAAGGGGAATTTGTTATGAAGATGGTTGTGAATGCATCATCAATCACATCACCAATTTGAGTAGCAAGCTCATGAATAACACTGGTTCCAAAAATTTGAGATCCAATTTCTATGTGATTTATAGTTTGGGATTTTGGAGCCCCCACAAATATCAAATTTCCTGAATTTTTTTATTTTTTTATGAATAAACCTATTTAACTTTTTAAATTAACTAAAAAGATAATAGTACAATATTAAAAAAAAAGACAAGTGATAAAAAGGCACACCCTCAAAGTCTAAGCAAGACCAAGTCCAAACTAAAGACAAGTTTAAAGGGCCAAGCCCAAACAAAACATAAAAAACTAAGTTAATGCAACATGAGTAGAAGGGGTCTTTATGATTAGGTTTCCCCCATACATCACCAAGGGCAGGATTATCATCAATCAACTCCCTACCAGTGAATGCACCCTCTTCCTCAAGAGTGCCCTTCGAAGGTTGTTGAGCATGAATTGGAGAAATGGCTAGCTCCAACTGAGGAACCTTGCTAGAGTCTGGCCAACTAAGAGCACCGTGCCCATGAGAAGAGGTAGAAGGTGGCCATGAGAGTTGGGACCAATCACAAGTGGCATTATCTCTATTTCCTAGGAACCATAGTCTCTTATGGCAAACTAGTTGCAACCTCGCTGACATCCTTGAGGAGGAGAAGAGGAGAGAGGTGGGACTCTGGCAACAATGCATGGAGCATTACTCCAATGATCCAAAAATTCCTACAAATATGCCACCTCAAGTGCAACTTTGCTAGCTTGCACCTGAATCTACATAAGCACATTAGAGGAAATCATAGTTTTAGTATACTAAAGATAAATGAACATCAACTAAACATCCTACAAAAATAATTGCATTTCTATCTTTCCAAATGCTAAAGAGAATCTCCACCCTGAAAGCATGTCAAATCTAAGCATATTTGAAAGGGAGACAAGGCCAATCCCCTAACATAACCATATGCAATTAAAAAGGAGTTGTCTAAGAGACCTAAAAGAATTATAAATCCAATTACAAGCTTCTTGAGCTCTAGAACAGAACCAAAAAAGATGCTTGAGAGTCTCCAATTGTCCACAAAATGGACAATGAGGATTAGGAACTCCCAAATGCATTAAGTGAGAACCAAGTGGAAGGCCTTGTTAAAGAATACTCTTGTACCCAAACAAATTTTTTTTTGCTTCACTAAGGCATTTTGTTAAAAATAGTCTAAACCTAGTTAAAGTGATGTCAGAAGATGGTTTTTAGGCTTTTTAAGTACAGAGCTTATGTTAGTTTGATATCAGTCTAATATTGGAGAGTTTTGAGAAAATCCAAAATCTGAAGGAAAATCATCAAATTTTTCTAACTTTGGAGCAAAGAGCACTTTTTGAAAGAGGCTCCCTTGATTTTAGGGGCCCCGATCCTGTTTTTAGGGTTTCTCACTTCCAAGAACATTTGTCCGGGATCTCGCTAGCTTCGCAATGAGCTATCAAGCCTGTCAACCGGACATGTTTAGCTCAAGTTACGGGAGATACAGCGGAAAATGAGAGAAACGAGAAAATGGCTAACACTACAAGCAAAAGCACACCTCTAAGCCAGGGGCGCTCATCTTTTTGAGGCTCCAAACAAAGGATTCAAATCAAATGACACCTTTGAGGTTTGTTTCTCGCTCAGTCCAGCTTTGCGTTGCACCCTTCAGCACGTCAATCAGAGTTGCTAAGAAGTCGAGATGAGAAGGTGAACACAGGGTTAAATCTTGATTTTGAGGTCGTGAATAAAGCAAAAGAGCACATTTTCAAAAAGGCGCTTGAGATTTTGAGGCCTTTAATGTCCTCTATTTGGTGATCTCAGATATTCAGTTTGTCCGTGTTACATCCAGCTATCCGTTGCCTGTCTCCGTCAGATCAGAAGATAACATGTCAACCTGCAGTCAGAGGTTTAGTGATATTTTGGTCAATTCCAGAAATGGCTATCTCTGGAGAAAAAAGAGCACCTTTTGAAAAAGGCGCCCTTGATTTTCACCCCTTAGATGATGTTTTTTGAAGAAATGTGCCTTTGCAGTTGTTTTGTGAAATGGATTCAGCTCTGCGTTGCACCAGTGTCTCAGTCCTGAAAGTTTGCTGAATATGAGATACGAGGGGATCAAGTTTACCTTCGTAAGATGAAAACGATGAAAAAATGGCCAAGTCTAAGGTAAAAGTGCAACTTTTGCAAGGGGCGCTTGGTTTTTTGAAGCTTCAGATCTCAATTTCGTGATTATAGACTCAAGGGATGATCTCGTCAGTCTCAATCCTGCTTTCCAATGCACTCGTTAACCAGTCAATCGGGCTTGTTAGTCATCTGAATCAGTGCTCAAACAGAGGCTCCGATGAAGGTTACAATCCAAATTTTCATCAAAATTGGCTAAATCTAGAAAAACACCTTAAGGGTCAAAGTTGACTTTTCAAAATAAGTTGACTGGTGCGCCCTAATTAGGGTTTCTGACTTCAGTTCAACTGAACGATTTCTGGGTTGCATGCAAAAGATACTGAAGTTCATTTTGAGTTACTATTTTTAGAAGTTCAGTTCATCTGCAGTGTTCATGTGTTTGCATGTTCAGTTAACTGAAGAGGATGTTGAGTTCTGACTTGCATGCACAAGTTTAACTGTTTTGCATGCGCACTTAACTGACTTGCATGCACAAGTTTAACTGATTTGCATGCGCAGTCTAATTGAAGATAGAAATGGCGCCCTGTTTAGGGCATATTTTTCATGCATTCGAGCTTCGGTTAGTAACCAATCAGAGCATAGGCATTCATTTTGAAGGCCTAGTTAAGCATACACCCTAATTTGAGGCTCAGTTAACTGTCAAATAAAGAGGTGCGCTTTGAGTTTGAGAAGATAGACGAATTTTAAATGAATTTTATTTATTTAAAGACAATAGTCGTCCTTATTTCTTCATTCTTAGCAAGTCATACCATTCAGAGCTCAAAACATGGCGATTTCTTCATGCATTTGAGGATTCGAGGTGCTACAGGTGTCAGATTTAAGTGTTCTTCGTAGCAACGGATTCAGTTTGTTCAGAGGAAGAATATTCCAGACTTTGTTTTCAATTTGCATGCAGGTTACACCAAATCCAAGTCAGAGATAGGCGAATTCTACAGAAGCAGAACAAACAAAACCTTCTATCTTCTGTCTTATTTCTTCTATTTCTCGTCTTAGATTTCTTTGCATGTCAAAGAAAACAGCAAAATATTTAGAATCTGACCATCTGGGCTGCATATTTCAGCATCAGCAGCAAAACTCATGTCTTAGATTTTTTCGAGAAAATTGCCCCACAGCCTTCATTCTGAAAGTTTGTTCAGAATTCCGTTGTGCACAAAACCCATGTTCTAGATTTTCTCAAGAAAAATTGCCCCGAGAAGCTCTAAAAACCCCTGCAATTCTCAACTGAAGAATCTTTGCATGTCAAGCTAAACGACGTGTTTTCACAATTATGATGTTGTGGGTTGTCTTAGAATCATTTTCCGGACAAAACCCACGTTTCAGAATTTTTGGTAAAAATTATCCTCTAACAGGTATTTTTAGCCTCACCAGGAGCCATTTTAGCTTTCTGGAGAAAGTTGTTAGAACATAGCCGTGTTCACAGTCAACTAGCAAGATTTTTAGAAGGCGGTTCAACGAAACTGAATTCAAGACCAAACCGGTCTTAATTCATGTTTTCATCAGAACAACTGACAATGAAGATCAAGCGCATATGGGGGCTAATTCAGACAATTTGATAGGCGTAGACGTGGGGTGGACCATTGGAATTCTGCGTGTGCAACGAGTTCGTGTGTATTTCTCGCAACCAAAGTGTTCGCGGTCAAGCTTCGTGGTTTCATCATGCAACACTTTTTCGTTGAGAAGAATCAAGAAAAGCATCAGAAGCATTAAGGTACAGAAGGAACAGAGATCACTCCATTTACAGAGCTACCAAAGTCACTCAAATCTCGTGCCATTATCTTCGTGAAAATGATACCTACGCTGATCTCGAGGCTGTGCAAACTAAGTTCCAAAAGCATGTTCGTGATATCTTGATGGAGATTTTGGATCACATCTCTGTGATGACATCTAGTTTCAAGCAAGCAATTGGAGATATCAGATATTGCCAAAAAGCAGTTAAGGATGGTGACGTTGAGTGCCAAAGGCAGGTCATCATCGTGGAAAGCATCAAAGTGCCAGAAGATAGTGCCATCAATCAGTTCCTGGCGACTTGATGGACAGTGATGATCTAGAGTGATCAGTCAGTAATGATATGCCATTGTTTACGAGGATAGAACCAAAAGCATCTCTCAGAACTTGAGTTCCACCTTCAGTTTTGACTTTGAGTTCTCACACGCCTATCTTCTCCTCGTAAATATCGTAGGACTTGAAGTTAGGATTAGGGTTTTCAGTTAACTGAGGGTAGTTGAAATATTCCCCATTAATTTTTTCCCCAAAATTAACATTCAAATCAGCAACCAAACACTGATTAGCGTTAGCTCCAAAATGTAAACCAGCAAAGAAGATAACTCTAACCAAGAATGTTCACCAAGATCCCAATGTGGGCGAGGTGATAGCATATGGTCGGAGGATCATTAGGCATAAACAGAGTTGAAAGTACAATTCATCTGCTGATGCAGGCATCCACAAGCAGTGGGGATACTCCACTTATTCAGTGGGTGAGATTATTACATTATTAAAGGCGGCAAGCCAGCCATTTAAATCCTCACTTCCACTTATTAACGTGGGGGGAATACAGTCCACACAACCACTTATTTAGTGGGGGGAAACTTACAATTAAGAAAGATGATTATTTAAACTCAACCACTCAATCGTGGGAGTATGAAATTTAAACTAATTGCAGCAAATAAAATAAATAGCTGTTAGTACTACTAATCAGCTTTACAATGAATTAAACAGCTGCAAATAAGAAAGATATGCTTCCAAATCAATCAATGGTTAGAGTAACACTTCCTCTAACTCTTACAATACAATAATGATATAGAAATGAAGCTCAAACTAGCATATATCAAAAACTAACAAGTCTGATCAGAAATAGAGAATACAGAAAATCAGACCAGCAAACTGTACATCAATGAAATGCACATAACTTTATCAGTTTACCTCCAAATTGAGTGAAATCAATTGCAATGGACCTTTGGAGGATAGGCGCCCATGTCATGATGATGAAACAGCTTCAAAAGCAACCATTAATTTATTTGCACAATTCCCAATGCTTCCAACATGGTACGGCCCTTAGCAAGGGCGATTTTGCAAGAATAAAAATAAATACTTTGAAATAAATTCTGATCTTCTATGGGAAGGGGCGCCCATGTGCTAGGAATCCATATCTTCAATACCCAGAAGCATATTAAAATTGAACAAAAAGCTGTTAATGAAAATCACCTTCAGCCATGAATGAACCAGCAAGCTCAAAAACTGAAAAATACTTCAAATTCTCCAACAATGAAGCTCAATGTGCACTTCTGAATGAAGCACACTCTCAATCCACCATCTAGGGAACCATAGTTTTAGGCTTGAAGAATGGAGACAAATTGCTAAGCTTTCCCTTAGCCGGATTCTGGATTTCAAACCAGCAGCATAACTTTACAATAATTCCAAAAAAATAATCAGCTCTTCAAACAGCAGCAATATATAAGCTTCAGTTGGCAAATGAAGCAACAAGAACTCTTCAAATTCCAAGAAGTTGAATCACTTCAACTTCCAAAAGGGATGCCACCTTTTTGCATTTTACTTTTATTTTAATAAAACATTAATTATCTCCCTTTAGGTGTCCAACTTCACTTTGCAACAATAAAGCATTTAATAATTCATTAAATGCACCATTGACCCCTTAATGACCCCCTTTTAAAAACAACATGAAGTGATCATTCCTAGGCATGGGGGTACAACTGAGAAACATAAAAATGACTAAGTATAAAACTTAATCCATGGAGATAACCAAAACCAATGCCAATACTGAAACTGATGGATAGCAAGATGACTGGAGTTGAACTGCTGATGATGCTACTGCCAAATTTAGACTTACTAAAAATAGCCAACTGCTATAAATAGTAAGTTCACATCAAAACAACAAAAAGCCAAACTGAACATTGAACTGCAAAGGATTGAACTGCTGCTAGACAGATACTGCCAAAAGATAGACTTGCTAAAAATAGTGAACCGCTATAAATAGTAAGTCTGCACAACAACCTCAGAATGCCAACTGAGCAGTATCTGAAAGAGGAAACCCTAATTTTCTGCCTCAGCTTAGCCTACGGATTTCCGGAAATAGGCTAAATCCAAATGAAGAGCGTATGGCCAAAATGGGGACATTACAGTAGTGTTCCAGTTAACTTTGCTTTTAATAAGGACGTGCATGCTTGCACATTGTCCATTTATATTAGATGTACTAGTTAACTGATGGTAACTTTCCAATTGACTGTATAGTTTGCTTTGTTAAGGTTTAGCAATAAAATCTTGCATGCATTGCAAAACTGTAGTTGACTCAAGGTGATTTTAGGATTCCCTACACCTTTTGATGTCTATAAATAAGAGTTTTTGCTCATTTGTACATAACTTTTGCATGATAGCATACATGTTGTGCCCACCTTGCCTGTAGTATTGCTATTTTGTATCTGTTCACGAACTTTTGCACGAGAGAGAAATATATGTTGTTCCTACCTTGCCTTCAATATTGCTCGTTCTGTATCTGTTCATGTGTATTTACTATTATGATGAATTGTTATGCCACTTGGGTTTCATGCAATTATGATGGTGAATTCTTTCCTTAGTTAGATTGATTATGTTTTGTGTTCAATAAACTTGTTCAGATTGAGCTGATAGGTGTGCCACCTTGCCTTCAAGTTGAGAATCTGTTCTTGTTTATCGTGTGATGTGTGTGAATAATAAGTTGGTTCAGATTGAGCTGATAGATGTGCCACCTTGCCTTCAAGTTGAGAATTTGTGCTTCTTTGTCGTCAAATAATCATACCTGCTCCATTTCCTCATGCTCTGTTTTCTTGAGGAAACTGGATAGTTTTAAAATAGTTAGCTTAGTTGTAGTTAATGATCTACGAAACCAGAAAATACTTAGCTGCAACATATACAGTTTTCTTGAAAGCCTTGTACCTCTTATAGCTGAGACAAAAAGACAGGATATAGTTTAGTTTATTTCCCTTTTCAAGCATTTTTGTTTGGCATAACGAGGGAACTTCCCCTCCTAATTTGAAGAGCACTCACTGCGTAGTGTGCATAGCTGTCCATACAAACTTGCACTCCAAAGGTGTTAGTTTTTACGCCAACGAATACAATAGGCAAAATGGGCCAATTTAGGCTCAAGAATAGCCAACCAAATAGCCCCGAACTTGTGATACCAAGTACCAAGAGAAGAGTAAAGCTGCCAACAATGGTTCAGCTAACCAACCATAGGAAGATGAGGAGAAAGCCACAAATATCCTTTACAAGGCTTATAATTATGAAATGTTGTATCAAGATACCATTTTGAATCCTTACACCAAGGTTTGAACGATTTGACCCCAATTTTGTGAATCATCTAGGGAGGAATAGCATCAATCACAGCCTAAAAGTCTCTTGATCTTGATTAGAAAGCTTGAATTTTCATTTAATTTTTGAGCAAGAAAAAAAATTCTTTGTGGTTCTATGAATGAGATTTTGTAGAATTCTAATGTCTTGCTTGAAACATTCCAAGACAAGGATCCATGGCACTTTGGCCAAAAGGCAGGTCTTGACAAGAAAGAATAAGAGACCACCAAATAGATTGTTGATTGACTGAAAGGCCACTATGGAAATCATTTCCCACCCACAAAAGCCAAGCTTAATAGACTCCCAAGTTTTCCAAGTGCTTTTAATAACAAAAGTGTCTTGAATCTAAATTGGCTCCCTCATGGTGAGAAGAGTGCTAAGATCCAACACTTTCCAAATTGGCCATCCAAAAGGAAAACATGAACTGATACAATACTTGATGAAAATTTTCCAAGTTTCATTTCCCTCAAAAGCCCTGAGAATCCATTTGGCACATAGGGCAATACCTTGTCGATGGATCAATAGCAATCCTAAGCCACCAACATTGTGGGCAAGACAACAGTATTCCCAAGCAACACAATGGAATCCTTGGTGCCCATCATTAGAGGCCTAGGGAAAGCATCTAAGTAAATTTTCATTCTTTAAATAAGAGGCTTTTGAAGACACCCAAAAAGAGGAATAATAAACATTATTAGCAGCCAAAACGTTAGAACAAATTTGGAATTTTTTGAAAAAGGATGCTCAATACTAGTTTATAGTTAAACCATATTTCTTGCACATAATGGAATTATAATTTTTTTAACAATAAAGCAATGAAGCAAATGATTTAATTATGTACTTAATTATTTTCAACCATGATTAAGTTATAAGTTTTCAAATGATTAGTCATTAGTTTTTATAGAATGTTTACCTTGTAAGTGCCCAAAATAGAATGAGTCAATAAGGCAAGTCCAATGATTACCAAAATCTTGAGAATAAGTCAAGCATGAAAACACAATTATGTGGCATCTAGCATGCATCTCCAAGGTGAAAGTTCACTTGTTGATCCTTTAGAACCCCTATAGTTAGTTCCTCTGTTTGCCATTTGTTGCCTATCATCTATTCATGTTTCTCTCAATGACGAATTTGTAGTTCTTGTTGCAGCATTTGTTAGGTTGCCACAATTTCTTAGCTTCACCATGGCAATTTCATACTTGCTCTAGTGAATTCATAAATGTTGAAAGATTTCAAAATTCTATTCACATTCATAAATTCCTTCCAAAACATGAGTATATCTTGCACTGCTCCTTCAATTTTGTTCATTTTAGGTCCACTTTTGTTGCCAATCATTCCAAGCCAATGTTCATATCAGTGTTACAAGACTTGCAGAAACTCACCTAGACTTGGGGAGTTGTGAGGCAGGTGACCCTAAACGAGGTCCAGAGACTCGGCAGTCAAGTACTCGCCGAGTCTCGCCAAACTCGGTAGCTAGGTACTCGTCAGACTCGGCAGACTCACCAAAACTAGTGAGTCTTGTGCCTTGGACTTGGCCGGCGACTGCGTGGAACCAGTGTTCCACGGAGTTTCCTGACGAGGACGCATCCCTTGTCGGGGACAGAGGGGATGGCAATGGTGGGGCAGCAAGGGGGTGGTGCTAATATACATATGGTACTTGAATAACTAGTTATAAAAAGATGTTTAAGAATAACATTTCAAATTAAACTTTGGCAAATTAGTAAAATTGCAAATACTAACATTTTAAATACGTGAATACTATTACTAAAAGACTAAAAGTAAATAAAATATTAAAATTTGACAAATGAAATTGTCAAATTTGAGATTTCTATTATATGAATATTGAAAATATGACATGTCACATAATAATATCATATCATAAAGATGATTACAATGAGTAGCATACATTGATATCAAAATAAGTATAAAATGCAAAAATGTAGTGAATGGAGGCCTCTAATAATCCCCAAACTCCTCATCACTGGTTTTCCTCTTCTTCACCTACTTGTTGCAAAACATCAAATGGCATATGTGAGCAAAAAAATGAACGAGAGTGTTTTATTTAGTTTAGAGGATTTTAGATGGGTCCCACAAGCCTTTAGGGTTTGGTCCCATGCTCAAATTCCAATAAAATCAAAAGAAATTTAAAAAAAAGCATTTTTGGACATTCCAGCGCGGGGAATGTAATGTCCCCATTTTTAGCCCTACATTTTCCAATGATTGATAGCATATCTCCAGTGTGTTGTCGGTTGGTCAAAGGCAGAATTAGGGTTTCCAACTGTTTGGTGGGTTCTTTTGAAGATTCAGGGTTTTGCTTGTTGGAATTTGGCTATTTGGATTCTAGTTTCCTTCTGGGTTTTCAGAGAGCTTCGCAGAGGAATGACATGCAGTTGCGTCGGGCAACCTTTCCAGACTTACTATTTTTAGTAAGTTATGAAGGCTACATTTCGGAGTTTGGGATTTTGGATTGTGGATTCTTTCCGGGTTTTCAGAAAGCTTCGCAATGGTGTTGCATGCACTTTGATTCGAGCAACTTTCCGAATTTACTATTTTTAGTAAATTCTATTTTTGGCCGTAGACAGGTTGGCTTCAGTCCAGTTGGCTTCCCTCTGCAGTCAATTCAGTTGGTATGGTTGTTTGGGCATTTTGATGCATTTTCTGGAGAGATAAGTATTTTAATTAAAATAATGTTATATTACAATGTTATAACCCCTTGGCCTAGCTTCATGACTTTAAGTTGTTCTGAAAAGGGGGACCTCATGGGTGGACGCATCATCAGGGAAAGTTTTAATATTTCTAAGGTCAAATATTGCTCTTGGAGGAAGGACGCCAACTTTTGGAGAAAAGATAATTTTAAATTAAAGAAAAATTGCCTTTATGAAAAGGGACGCCATCTTGAAGGAAGACTAGGTCAAGTCAAAACCCTAAAAGCATCTTGTGGAGTGGGCGCACCTTCTAAAAGCATCTGGAAGTGTCTTCTCAAAATTATAAAAGGGAGCCTTGGGTCTTCATTTGATTATCTTATGTCTACAGAATTGTTATGCTGCCGGAATGGTACTGGGACTGCTTCGAGGAATGTATGCCTCCTAGCCTGGGCATTGCTTCTTGCTTGAAAGATAGCAACTAGTGATGAGATAGTTGTAGTTGAGTGGACTTTTGTAGTGAGGTTTGCTTTGTAGTGTTGTTTGCATTGTTGTTCTGCTTTCTTGCATTTTTCATCAAATTCTGGAGTTGCTGTTTCTGTGAAGCTGAAAATTGTTTTACTCGTATATCAGAAAATAAATTTATTCTCATTCTGGGTAGTGTCTCATTGTATTTCCTTGGCTAGGGCGCCCTTGTTTGATAAGTTTCAGATTTTTTGACAAAGCATTGAATTTTATAAAGGAAAATCGCCCCTTCTTGTTTGGCTGCCCCTCCTTGGAGTGTATTGGAAAGCGTGTTAATTAATTACGAGGGTTTAAGTGCGGTTTCTTGTTTGCAGCATGGTCGCCCTCTTCTTAGGAAGTCTTTGCATCAAATTTGAGGTCATTCGGTTGAGAGTTGAGTGAGTTATGAGCATTTTGGTAGGGTTCTGTGTTGCTGGTTCTGTCATTCAAATTGCTGGTCTGTCATATCAGATTTGAGAAAGTTGCAGTTTTGGAGAAGGGTTGGTGTTAGGAAGTCATTCTAAGCTTGATGGAGGACACATTTATTGTTGCAGCAATTGAAGAGCTTCTAATCCTTGTTCTTGCAGGCACTTCCTTTTACATTGTAAGCTGAACAGTAGTACTGTCAGCATTTCTTAATATCTCTTTTCATGTTTTTTTGTAATACCCACTGAATAAGTGGAAGAGGCTGACGTGCCGCCTATTTTACATTCTGTATTTGCATTTGCATTTGTATCTCCGCCATATGGTCACCCCTTTCCATTCTAGGTTGGGTAGCACATCCTTGGCATTGAGTCACTTTCAGTTGTAGCTTCTGTTATTGTTCTAACGATCCTCTTGCCATATGACAGCCTCTCTCACATTGAGATTGAGTGCGCATTCTTGGCAAAGAGTTACTTGCTACTGCTGATTTGGTTTGAACTAACCCTAACGGGTGCTTCTACATTGTTGTGTTCATTTACAATTTGAAAAAATTGGCTCGGAATATTTCAGTGGTATTAGAGCCAAGATCCTGCCATCCTGTGCCCAACAAGGTCTAGTTGACAGTCGAATGATAGAGAAAATAGTTTCTACACCAGAGGATTGAACAGAGTTCAGTTCAGTTTAGAAGTGGCAGTTAAGCATGGCTAACAAAGAAGAGATGAAATTGGAAAAGACGCTTTTTATGGCTGGGGAAAGACTTGGCAAAGAATTTCAGTCAAGGGAAGATGAAGAGAATAATCTTCAAATGTTGGAACAATGTTTGAGACAAGTGAAGCAGTCACCTTCTTGTTGGATGCAGTTAGCAATGACACCTGCAGTGACCTTTTTAAAACAGCCCTATTGGTTGGGACATCCAGATGAAGAAACCAAGCTGTTGATTTCTTCTTGCTTCATGGAGATGATGAGAATTACGGCTCCCCTGACACCCTATGATGATGAAACCATGAAAATCATTCTGAATATGATTGTGGAAAGTTTTCAAGACCTAGATGAAACGGGAAATAAATTGTTTTCAAGAAGAGCTGCTATATTTAGGACATTTTCAGAAATTAGAGTTTTCCACCTTTTGATAGATTTAGAGATGGAAGTTCAGATCTATCGTTTGTTTAATTATCTCTTCTCTTCAACTTGGAGTGAGCAAGAAGAGGATGTTATTGCAGCTGTGAAGAATATTCTCGTCCTCACCATTAATGAGGTTGATGAAATCCTGCTTAGTGTCCAATCCTTCCTCTTGGACGCATATGAACATGAAGAAGAGGATTCTCCTATTGCTGCTATGCTGATCAAGGAATTGTTTAATCACTGTGAGAAGAAACTGAAGCCATTTTTGGAGAAATTAGAACAAGATTCAGGAAAGATTAGTGGTCTTGATGATAGAGATGTTTCCAATGAGTCCATACTAGATCATGTTGACGATTTGGTAAAGATGGATTCTCTTCATGTTGCTGCCCCAACTTCTCAAGAAGTTCTACATGAAGAAATCAGCATAATACTTCCTCATGGTGAAGATAATGACGGTGAAGTTTTCAAAACGACAAGCAATGAAGATCCTTCATTTCATTATGATGGTGATTTTGGGTTTGAGCAGCAAACTAGGCCATTGGAGAGAAATGTTTTTGATGATATCAGCTTAAGAGATTTGGGAGTTGACTTATTCAAAGAGTCATCACTTCAAAAGGGGCGCGATAAGCATTTTCCTGTTGACCATCTCAATCAATCCATTGGCATGTGGGATCCAGGTGTGTTGGCTTCAAGATATGACAAAGAACCTGTGTGGGATAAGTTTCCCTTTGATCTTGATGAAGACCAAAGTTTCGTTTGCATTGCAAGCTATGAGAAGGGCACAGAAGGAAAAGTTGACTTTGATGAAGAAGCTTGCTCTGAAAAGTTCCATGGTGACCCCTTTGAGTTGGTTGCATCCACCAAGGAGGATGTTGTTACCTCCAAAACTTTCTAAACAGCATTTGTGGATTCTTCGTTCAAGTTAGGGGCTGCCATAGCCTTTGATCAAGAAGATGGTGAGGTGGATGAAGAGCTAGAAGACCAAATGGCTCTTGAAGAAGGAGAGTTTGAAGGTGTTACTAAACACAAATCTGATTTTTCAATGCATGAAGTTGATTGCAAGCAATGGATTGAAAAATTTGTGGAGTATGATGCTTTTTATGACAATGAGCATTCTCAACAAGTTGGTGGTGAAAGACAAGAATATTCGAATAGCTTCGTGGGCAGCAAAGGCGTGAAGCGAAGTTCTAATTTTTAGTTGCAGCCTATCAACAGTTCACCATTTTTGCATATTCTTGAAAAGGAAGATCAAGTCAAAGAGTCCTTTGAAGAGGAAGTGCGAGTTCTAACCCAATTTGATCGCACTCACAGTTTGATTGAAGAACTCTACCGGAAGGCTCAGCTGGAAGAGAGACTAAGAAGAGTAAAAGATGAAGTTGCTCTTCCCAATTTGCAACTTATCAGAGATTCTTTGGAGACCTTGAAGTCCGAGTACATGCACTTGATTGAAGATTGAGATCATGCCAATGAAGTTGCAAAGAAGAACATTTGTGCTTTACAAAAAAAGGAGAGTATGATTGATGAGCTCACCTTGGAGCTCGAATCAACAAAGTACATGTTGAAAGAAACTCAATTGGCTCTAACGGAGGTTGAAGACCAATTTGCTGACTTCAAACTTTTCAAGGAGCAGGAGGGTGCACAAAGAGCTGAAGAAATCAAGCAAGTGATTGGAGAGCTTGATAGTCTTCATGGGGAGTTCGATCTAGGAAGCGTCACAAGAAAATTAGAAGTTGCATGTGCTGATTTGGAGCAGCTAGATGAAAGGAATGACTTTCAAGTTTTTGACAATCCTCTCTTTGAAGAGGGTGATGGGGAAGATTATGACACTCCTCACTATGAGATGGGGGATGAAACGGAGAATGAGACTAAGTATGGTTCCCAGTGCTTGGATGCTTTGATATCACTCCATGAGGAAGTGCCACGCCTGTTGATTAGTAATGAATGCATAAGTGGGCTCAAGGGTGAAGATTCCCCATGGGAGGTGTCGAAGCGAGGTAATTTCAACATCTATGACATCAAGATGTTGATGAGACAAGTCTAGGTAGCTACTGGTAATTTCATTACAGCAGCAAGGAGTGAAGGTTTCAGACCTACTACTCAGGAGGAATGGGAGAATGATGAACCGGAACTTGGTGTTTGCACTCTTGACAATCCATCCCTTGGGTGGAATAATGTTGGGGCTCATACTAGTCAGTTTGGGGAGTTGAATCTGAAGTCATTCTATGTTTCATACTCCAATGTGATTGAAGCTTTCGTGGTTGAGCTTAAAGGGGACACCAGTTTTGTGAGAACGCACTTGGTTCTCACTAGCACTTGGGAATGCATTGTGATTTTTTGGCACTTTGCTGAAAATATTTTTCAGTTGGGTATCCATGCTTGGGATTCTCAACATGGGTTGATGGAGCCTATTGATTGTGGAAAGAAGAACTTTTGGAGGGATAAGGATCAAATTTCCAAATTTGTTGGTGTTGTTCCCTTCTTTTCCAGCCACTTGACGGTTCCGTTTGTTCATCAACAAATGGATTGGAGAGAAATTTTGAGTATGGGTTGGAGAGATGAATGATCGGTTGCTCTTGCGAGTGACTTTCGGCTAGGACAAGGGCAGATTTTGAGACATGAGCTTGCTGGTTGGAGGCATACCAGCCACCTTACTTGTGGAGTTACTCTCGTTTGGAAGAGATTGTCCTTCACTACTTGCCAAAGAGGTGGTAGTTTTCAGTTGGAGATTGCTCTAGTGTGTTTTCCTGCCATTTTTGAGGTGTTATCTTGCAACTCAATGCTCATCTCATACACTCACACTTGGGAATTTCTTTGGTGCTGCTGTTTTTCCTTGTGTGAAGTACTAAAATCAGATTGCACTTCGCTGACTTCAGCCTTGACCAGCAGAAATTATTTGTTCCTTCACACCTATTCTACTTTCGGAATTCATCTTATGGAGGTTTGTGAAGCAAATTTTGATAGTTTCTTTACTATTTTGGTTTTGGACAGCGAACTTCCACATGCTTTGGCTTTCCATTCTGAGACTCTTGGAGTTGGAACTGTAAGAGTGATTAGAAGTCTTCATGGTGTTGTCGGTATAATTCAGTTAATGCATAGTAGCTCCATGGGAAGATATGGGTATGAGTTTGTTGAGTTCTTGCAAAGGATTGCTTTCCTCTTTGCACGAAGACTTGAAGATGTCACATTTGCAGTCATGGCTCTGTTTGATACCGCATGGGAGTATGCTGAAGGGTTTGATTTTGAGATGAGTAGCCTATCTTTCTTCTTGCCTAGGATGGTGATAGACAGTGGTATGGTTGATACTGTTGACTTTGGGCATCTTGAACATGAAACGTTGCATGATATGGATCTCAGTCCTTTAAGATTTTTCAGTTTGAGCATCTTTGATGGCAACATTTTGGAGTTACAAGGGAGGTTGGTGCAGCACTGGCATGTTGTTTTCGCTGATGAGATTGGAGTGGTGCAGCATTGGAATGGTGGGCTTTTCCTGAGACAGACTTGGGACCCTAGGATCATACTTGTTGGGGTATTGGTTAGTTCTATTTTCTCTAAGGTTGTGGTGGCTTTGCTTGAGGACAAGCAATTTTGGGAAGGGTGGACTGTAATGTCCCCATTTTTAGCCCTACATTTTCTAGTGATTGATAGCATATCTCCGGTGTGTTGTCGGTTGGTCAAAGGCAGAATTAGGGTTTCCGACTGTTTGGTACATTCTTTTGAAGATTCAGGGTTTTGCTTGTTGGAATTTGGCTGTTTGGATTCTAGTTTCCTTCTGGGTTTTCAGAGAGCTTCGCAGAGGAATGACATGCAGCTGTGTCGGGCAACCTTTTCGGACTTACTATTTTTAGTAAGTTATGAAGGCTACATTTCGGAGTTTGGGATTTTGGATTGTGGATTCTTTCTGGGTTTTCAGAAAACTTCACAATGGTGTCGCATGCACTTTGATCCAAGCAACTTTCCAAATTTACTATTTTAGTAAATTCTATTTTTGGCAGTAGACAGGTTGGCTTCAGTCCAGTTGGCTTCCCTCTGCAATCAATTCAGTTGGTATGGTTGTTTGGGCCTTTTGATGCATTTTCTGGAGAGAGAAGTGTTTTAATAAAATAATGTTATATTATAATGTTATAACCCCTTGGCATAGCTTCATGACTTTAAGTTGTTCTGAAAGGGGGGACCTCATGGGTGGACGCAACATCAGGGAAAGTTTTAATATTTCTAATGTCAAATATTGCTCTTGGAGGAAGGACGCCAACTTTTGGAGAAAAGATAATTTTAAATTAAAGAAAAATTGCCTTTATGAAAAGGGACGCCATCTTGAAGGATGACTAGGTCAAGTCAAAACCCTAAAAGCATCTTGTGGAGTGGGCGCACCTTCTAAAAGCATCTGGAAGTGTCTTCTCAAAATTATAAAAGGGAGCCTTGGGTCTTCATTTGATTATCTTATGTCTACAGAATTGTTATGCTGCCGGAATGGTACTGGGACTACTTCGAGGAATGTATGCCTCCTAGCTTGGGCATTGCTTCTTGCTTGAAAGATAGCAACTAGTGATGAGATAGTTGTAGTTGAGTGGATTTCTGTAGTGAGGTTTGCTTTGTAGTGTTGTTTGCATTGTTGTTCTGCTTTCTTGCATTTTTCATCAAATTCTAGAGTTGTTGTTTTTATGAAGCTGAAAGTTGTTTTACTCATATATCAGAAAATAAATTTATTCTCATTCTGGGTAGTGTCTCATTGTATTTCCTTGGCTAGGGCGCCCTTGTTTGATAAATTTCAGATTTTTTGACAAAGCATTGAATTTTATAAAGGAAAATCGCCCCTTCTTGTTTGGCTGCCCCTCCTTGGAGTGTATTGGAAAGCGTGTTAATTAATTACGAGGGTTTAAGTGTGGTTTCTTGTTTGCAGCATGGTCGCCCTCTTCTTAGGAAGCCTTTGCATCAGATTTGAGGTCATTCGGTTGAGAGTTGAGTGAGTTATGAACATTTTGGTAGGGTTATGTGTTGCTGGTTCTATCATTCAAGTTGCTGGTCTGTCATATCAGATTTGAGAAAGTTGCAATTTTGGAGAAGGGTTGGTGTTAGGAAGTCATTCTAAGCTTGATGGTGGACACATTTATTGTTGCAGCAATTGAAGAGCTTCTAATCCTTGTTCTTGCAGGCACTTCCTTTTACATTGTAAGCTGAACAGTAGTACTGTCAGCATTTCTTAATATCTCTTTTCATGTTTTTTGTAATACCCACTAAATAAGTGGAAGAGGTTGGTGTGCCGCCTATTTTACATTTTGTATTTGCATTTGCATTTGTATCTCCGCCATATGGTCGCCCCTTTCCATTCTAGGTTGGGTAGCACATCCTTGGCGTTGAGTCACTTTCAGTTGTAGCTTATGTTATTGTTCTAACGATCCTCTTGCCATATGACAGCCTCTCTCACATTGAGATTGAGTGCGCATTCTTGGCAAAGAGTTACTTGCTACTGCTGATTTGGTTTGAACTAACCCTAACGGGTGCTTCTGCATTGTTGTGTTCATTTACAATTTGAAAAAATTGGCTTGGAATATTTTAGGGGATGCCTAGGTGTCTCTGAGATGCTTGAGGGACGGCTGGGAGTCCCCAAGACGTCCAAGCGTCCCTGTCGTTTCCTCAAAGTTTCCCAAGTCCTAGCGGTGGTGGGGGGACAGTGGGGGGATGTTTCTCAACCATCCCCAAGTCTACAAGACTTTTGGGATGGGGAGATGGTTGAAGTTTGGGTCTCCATATTGGCAAAATATGATTGATGCAGTTACTGTTTGTGGGGCAGGGTTCAAAGCCCCTAATGATGAAGAGATAAAAGGCACCATTTTGTCCCAAAAAGTAGCTGATGTGAAAGCCATAATAGAGGAGCAGTGAGAAATTTGGAGGAAGAAGGGTTGCACCATCATGACTAATGGTTGGACCGATAGAAGAAATAGGACATTGCTCAACTTTCTTGTTTCTTCCTCAGGTAAATATTTTACTTCCTAAAATGCATTGCTTTAGTGATTAACAATCAAGATTTTAAATTTATATTTTATTGAATCATTTATTTTGTTTCTTTTTCAGGTGGTACCGTGTTCATCAAATTTATTGATGCATCCGATGAAATATACCGAACAAATTTTTTTCAATTTATTTCAACAACACACCAATATCAGAAGCACTCGTTAGTGTTAGTCCAAGCCAAAACCAGCAATTTGCAAGGAACTCTTTGCCAAGAATGCACACTCAATCTCAAGATGAGAATGATGTTGTCATATGGCAAGAGGGTCGTCAGTAACAAATGGAAGGAAATTAAAATGCTAAAAGTAAACTCGACGCCAAGGATGTGCTTTGCAACCCAGAGTGGGAATGGAGCTACCATATGGTGGAGATACTAAGAACTAAAATGCAAATTCAAATCGTAAGATAGGCGGCAAGCCAGCCTCTTCCACTTATTCAGTGGGTATTACAAAAGCAAGCAGAGATAGATTAAGAAATGCTGACAGTACTATTGTTCAGCTTACAAAGTAATAGAGAGTGTCTACAAAGAACAAAGATTAGAAGCTCTCCAATGCTACAACAATGAATATGATCTCCACAAAGCTTAATGAGATTTTCTAGTCACCAACCCTTCACCTAAATGCATTTTCCTAAATCTAATATGACAAACCAGCAACTTGAAGTGCAAAACCAACAACACAGAACCCTACTAATTTACTCATAACTCACTCAATTCTCAACCAAAAGACCTCAAATCAGATGCATTTGCTTCCTATGATGAAGCCGACCATGTTACATCAAGGAACCCTCTCACAAACTTGAGTACTATTTTAGCATGCATCCCAATGCAGCTCTAAAGAGGGACGACTTGCAAGGAGGGGCGATTTGCTTCTTAAAAATCAAGGACTTCACAAAAAAATCTGCAAATGAACTCAAAGGGGCGCCTTAGCATGAGAAGTTGATTTATGCAATACCCAGAATGATAATATTTTTATTTTGAAGTCTATGAATGAAACTACAAGTCAGCTATGATAATCAGCAACTCCAGAATTTGATATAAAATGCAAGAAACTGAACTACAAAGCAAACAAATGCTACAAAGCAAACTTCACTACAAAATCCACTCATCAACAAGCTAACATCTCCACTAGTTGCTATCTTTCAAGCAAGATCTCGAGCCAAGGCTAGGAGGCATACATTCCTCGAAGCAATCCAAGTACCATTCTGGCAGCATAACATTACTAAAGTCATAAGATGAGAAAATGAAGAGAAAAGGTCTCCATATATAGGCTCAACAAGGAATCTCCAAAAACTTCTAAAAAGGGCGCCCTAATTTTCAAATTTGAAATAATCCAATTTCCCTCCAAGGATGGTGTCCTTTTTCTTCAAGGCAACATTTGACTTTATTTAAAAATAATCTCTTCATCAAGTAGGCGTCCCCCTTCAAGCATGAATTAAAACCTTTTAAAATGTTAAATTACCTCCTATGAGGCGTCCACCCTCGAAGACCCCTTTTTAAAACAACCTGAAGTGATGCAATTAGGCCAAGGGGGGGTCAACATTAAAATATAACATTATTTAAATCAACTGAACTTATCTCTCCAAAATGCATCCCAAGGCCAAAAATGATCAAACCAACTGAACTGACTGAAGAAGAGAGCCAACCGCACTGAAAACCACAGGACCACTGCCAGAAATAGAATTTAGTAAATTTCTGAAGGTGCTCGGATCACACTGCAAGTCATACCACTGCGAAGCTCTCTGAAAACCCAGAAAGAATCTGCACTTCAATCTCCAAACTTCGAGCAACAACAACCACCAAAACGGGAAACCCTAATTTTACCCTCTAAGTAGCCTACAGGTCTCCGGAATAGGCCAACAGTCAACAAAAATGATCATGCTTGAGAAGGGGACATTACATCTAGCCACACCAAAAATGTTGAATTCCTTTGTAAGGCTTTGGAGGGTGTCTTGGCTAAGGTAGGGGAGGAGAATGTGGTGCAAATAGTCACAAATAATGCAGCAAATTATGTTGTTGTAGGTAGACTATTGATGGATAGGCACCGATCATTGTTTTGGACACCTTGTGCTGCTCATTACCTTGACCTCATATTGGAGGATCTTGGCAAGCTTGACTGGATCAAAGCATGTGTGGAGACCGCAAGGAATATTTGTAAGTTCATATATAATCACACATGGGTCCTGTTGATGCGTGTTTTATGACACACCAAACATTAGAATAAAGAGTCGAAAGACGCTTTATCCTCTCTTGAAAAACCACCGCGTATGCTAAGATTGTGAGAAGATTATATGGCGATTCCAAGGTTCCTTATGTCAGGTCTTGACATGTGGATAAGCTCAATGGGCGTTGTGATATGCTAGTAACGCAAAGGGACTTATGCTAGGCTTGTTCAATTCACAATGAAGGTCTGGACAATGAAGGTCTATTGTTTGGGTCCTAGATCAAACAAAATGAAAAAGGAGATAAGGGTTTAGAAGTTCTAATCTACTTCCTAAGAATTCAAGAGACGGTAGTGACTTGGTGAAATGAATAACCACGCTTAGGACAACTACACAAAGTGGGTGCAATCTTCAAGGGAGTGTGCTTATGATTTTCACGCCATAAATAACTACCATCAAATCGAACAATATTTATCTAGACAGAAGTTAACCATCCACAAAGTAAGCACTTTACGCATTGAAAGAAAATCATCCATTCAAAGAAAGTATGAGCAAAAGTTTCACCATAAATCAATACTTATCAGATCTTGCATTCATCTAACATACATGAAATAAAATCTAAACTATGATGAGGGATAAGAACCATGCCAACTCCAAAATAAGAGAAGTAATCACCATCAGAGCAATGCATGCATTACTTATTACTTTGGCAGTCATATGCAACAATTTACTTATTTTAACATGTTTTGCAACATGCTCCCATGCTTTACAAATGGGGGGCAAGCTCAATTTATAGGCTCCCCAATTACAATTCAATGGCCAAGATTGATTTAGGATCAACAACCGAGATTAAAATAAAACCCTAATTAGGGTTGGTCACAATTAACTCCTTTCTTGACCAATAAGAAAATTACATAAGGGACACTTGTCCTTCTGCTAAATATGAACCAACAATAAAATAGAAAGTTGTTGCATGGTGGAGTGTTAGGTTCATTGAATCTGGACATGTTGACTTGGAACAATTTGATTGGTCGAGGCACCACTAGCAGGTTGGATGTCCTCCTTGGTCACTTTGTTCGTTTTTCCATGTTCTTGCCTTAGAATATTTTCCTTGCCGATGACTCTGTCCTTTGTGCTTGTTTCTTCCTAGCTTTGATCTTGGATTCCTTTTGAGACTTTGATTTCTTCTTCTCACCTGTATTGGAAGTCTCGCCTTGGAGCACATGTTTAGACTTGAAGTTATTAAGTCTTTCTTTCCGGATTGCTTTGAAATTCCTTCAAGTGCCTTGAATTTGGAGAGGAACTCCCCTGTGCTTTTGCCACAATGGAGGAAATTGGAACTTTCTCTGTGAAGAATTTCCCATACTTAGCCAAATTTTGGCTATTCAATTTCATCTTGTAACACCTTCATGTGGGCCATCTCTATGCTCGAATGAACTTTTGCCTGTGGATTTGCCTTCAATTCTGAATCTGGGTTGTGCTATGTAGGGCAGATTCCATCCTTGGTCAAGGATTTTATTCATTTCCTCTTTACTTTCCCTCTTTATTCTTCCTGTTTTCCTTCCAACACTTAGTCAATTTTCTGAATTTTTTCTCCTTGGGTGGACTTTACTTTGGTCTCGCCATCCACTCTTTATGCCAAGGTCAGACTTTCTTCTTGTCTGGACATGCCTTGATCAGGGAAAATCGGACTTTCTGGCTTCTTTGGACAAGTCTTAGCGGACTTTGAATGGTCTTGGACATTTTCCCAAGTGTAAAGGTGAAGCTCATTATTGTTTGGACATTTTTTAATTCATAGCATGGTAGACTTCACATTTTCCATGCCAATTCATGGCGGAGTTTGTCTTCCTTATGCCATTCCCATCTTGATCTAGGGCGGACTTCATCTTCTCTTAGACAAGTGCAAGGGTGGACTTCTCATTGCCTTGGACAAGCATCATTCAAGCCAAGGGTGGACTTTGAGGTTGGCTAGACAAGTATCATCTCCTTTGGGCGAACTTGGAAGCCTCTTTTCCATATGGTAAGGGCGGACTTTATTGCACCTTTTCCATATCATGGCCGACTTCAAGGTAAGTTTTCCACATCCTCTTCAAGGTCTAGGCGGACTTCACAAACTTCTTTCCATGACATCTTGATGCCTAGACGGATTTTACAAATGTTTTTCCAAAGGCATGGCAAGGTGGGTCGGACTTGGAGAATTTCTTTCCAAAGGATGGCAGACTTTCTGTGTTTCTTTCCATTCATTGGCGGACTTTACAAACTACCTTCCATTCTCCTCTCTCTCCCTAGCGGACTTTATAAACTTTTTTCCAAAATGCCTAGGCAGACTTTGGAGTGAATTTTCCCAAGGCATGGCAGACTTTCTAAGGTCTTTGCCATTTTTACTCAAAGTCAAGTCGGACTTCAAGAAATTCTTGCCATCTCCCTTGTGGCGGACTTTGGTGATTTCATTCCACTAGATGGCGGACTTCAAGACATGTTTGCCATATTCTCTTCTTTGACACTTAACCATTTTCTGAAATTTTATTCCCCAAGGTGCCAATACTTAGCCAAATTTTCTGTTTTCTCTCCTCCTCTAGGCTAGGCAGACTTCACCTTAGCCAAGACATGGCATGGCGGACTTCAAGGTAGTCTTGCCATGTCTACTCCAAGGTGGGGCGGACTTTGAACTTTCCTTTCCATACTCCCCTTTGGCATGGCGGACTTTGGAGATGCCTTGCCATTGATAGGTCGAACTTCTTAGCCTCTTTGCCAAGCTTCCATGGCAGACTTTCTTCATGTCTAGACACATCCATCATCTTCCAGGCAGACTTCATGATTGTTTTGACCATTCATGGCGGACTTGGAAAATGTTTTTCCATCTCCATCCTGTTGTGACCTATTTCACACATCGCCCCATTGCAAATGGGGACCTTCGCTGGTTTGCTCTTAGGGCTTAGCTTTGAGTGGCAATTTCATAATCTCTGTTGCCCTGAGAATTTTATGTCAAAGTCTGGAGACATCACTCAAGCTAAGTTGAGAATTTGAGCCTGAAACTGAACATGAACATCTTAGAAGACCCGGTAGACAAGGATCGCCTGTGCTTTCGCTCAATTCTGACACTTCCTATTTTTTAGGGATTCTGCTTTTTTGCTTTTTGCTTTTTTCATTTTTGGCATTTCTAGACCAATCTGGAATTTACTATTTTTAGAAAGTTGCTTTTTGCTTTTTTCTATTTTTAGAAAGTGCTAGGTCTCACTGGCAGTGGAGTCGACAACTACTACTTTTGGAATTGAGAAGCAGGCAAAAATCAAGCAAAAATCTTAAAAAATCGGAAAAATCATGAGAAAAGCAAGGAAAAGCACATGCGAAGATGAGAAAAGCAAGGAAAAGCGCATGCAAAGATTTGAAAAGCAAAGAAAAGCGCATGCAAAATCTAGAAAATCAATTGAAAAATCGCACCTTCAAGGAAGAAAAATCAACGAAAAAATCAAATGAAAAGCAAAAAAAAATATGGTGAAATTCGCCTAAGTCTGGAGAGGTGCGCCCCATTAAGAAATCCAGTTAAATCTTGGAAAAATCCAATTAAAATTCATCCATTTGAAAAGTCTTGCTAAAATTCGCCTAAGTTCAAAGAAATCCAGTTGGATGATTCAAATTCCAGTTGGCGAATGATGAAAATTGACTAAGGCAAATGAAAATTCAAAGTGGGACTTCAAGAATTCCAAGATGAAGTTAAAATCCACTTGAAAGGATAAAAATTCCAGTTGAAAGTCGAATTTCCAAGGAGAGAATTGAATTTTTTTCTAAGGCAAAGAGTTACCTTGGTAAAAGGAAAAAATCCAGTTGCAAAGTGGATAAGTCCACTTAAAGGTTGATTTTTTCCAAGGCTAAGAATTTAAAATAACTTAAGTTTTTATTTAAAAATAAAAAACTTAGCAAGTAAGCAAGAAGGGACGCCTTGAAAAAATCAAAAGGAAGATAAGATTGCTTTTTGCGTTTTGAAACAAAGCACCCAATCAGAGAAGAGGTCAACCCAGGCCAATAAGGAAACTTTTTATTATAAAAGAAGTGCTTGAGAGTTTATTTTTTCATTATTCACAGGTCAAGTTTTCTCACAGGCAAACTTCTCTTAGCTAAAGGCGTCCTCCTTTTCTTTTTGAGCTGCAAGTTACAATAATTCCAGAGCACAAGGTTGGATATTTTTCTTCTATTTCCAGATTTCTCAAGCAACTACAGAGTCATAGCTGGCAAATTTGAAGAAGGAAAAAAGAATTTTTATTTTGGATTTACAAAAAACTTCAGTTTTCAGCTCTAAAAGTCCAGTAAATTGTTTAACAAATTCTTTGAATGTTCTTAGAAAAAGATAAAGGTTGGTAAAATTTCATTTTATTAAAATTCATTCTCCAACCAGCCTAGGAAGTCGAGTTCTAGAATTTTTTTATTAATTTATTTAAATATTCTTCAGCCATAAAATCGGCTTCTTTGCAAATTGTGAAAATTTTCTAACCTCGAGCAGTTCAATACGATTCAGCACAAGAAAAGGATGTTTGGTACTCAGCATGAAATGCCCACGCCTATTGCAACCAACATCATTAAGTGCGAACTTCACCAAGCAACAGGATTTCCACCTGCAGTTCAGTGCAGTGAGCTAATGGTTGAGTGCGCCAAAAGATACAATCCACAAACAAGATCCATTAAAGCATCTAACGGGATCACTTTAGCATACTTCATAGAAGATTCAGTCAGAGAGGTGTTTGGTATTCCTCGTCGTCACAAAATGTTGAACAGGACCTGAGAAGAATCACAAACCATGTTTGATTAGGCCAAAGAATTTTGTATGGACATAGTTAATTCCAACTAGATTAAGGAACCAAAAAGGCATCGCTCTAAGCTACCTAAGAGATTGATTTGCACGGATTTTAAAGAAAAATACAGTGACATGATCCACATGTTGAGCAGGATTATGGGTACTTCTCAAGGAGCTTTCTTCGAAGTGTGGATGCTCTCATACGTAGAGGAGGTCGTATTAGGAATGGAAACAATAAATTGGGAAAAATTGATAAGTGATAACATTGATTTCCAGTTAAGAAACTTGGAGAAGACCAAGACCTTCTATATGAGTTCCTACATAGTTTACATCCTGGCACAGTTTACTAAGTATAGAGGACCGATTTGCAAAGGGGAAGTTGGACTTCGAAATAACCAGTTCAAAGCATATGATTGTTACCCACAGCTACAGTTGCATTATAAGGACAACTATAAGATAACCAATGACGCCTTCCTCATATATATCACTCGATTGCTTCAAGGAGGAATTCAAAAAAGGTTGTTTAAAGAGGCTATGGTGTTGCTTGATAAATTTGGATCTTGGTTCATCCAATTTCCGACCTTTACATACATAAGAGTTCATGGATTCCCAGATGCTCCGTATAAACTCCCTCGGTATCCAACGGACAAGATTATTATGCTTGAAGTTGCAAGGCAGTTGGCATATGTGGATTCTATTCAAGGGAAAAAGAACAAACAAGGAGTGGATTTTCTTGTTGCAATTGGGAAAATGCTAGAAGTCTGCCTCTCATTGCAATCAGCCAAGGCAGCAAAATTAGAGTTACAATTTATAAGTTTGGCACTTATAAACAGCGGTTGAATTTCAAGAGTTGAACAGCTGGATTTTCTTCAAGAGAAAACCTTCACTAAGTGTTTGGAAGGAGGTGATACGCAAATGATTGAAGGCATGGGAGATATTGAGATCCTTGAAAACAATGAGGAGCTGGGAGATGAAGTAATTTCTGCCTTGAAAGGGATTGATGATGATATTCAATTGGAAGATGGGATGGAATTATCCACTATCCCAGCTTGGTTGACTGAAAGTTTGATGAAGAAGTCTAAACCACTAGATGAAGTTCAACCAGTTGAAAGCATGCAGGACTTCTTAGAGAGGATTGGCAAAGCTAAAACACCAAAGAAGCCTAAAAAGTATTCTCAAATTATCCGAAATGATGCAGGATCCAGGGTTTTACAAGTTGCAGTCCCAAAGGTTGACAAGCCTAGAGATCAGATTACTCCAATGGACTATGATGTTACAACGTTGGACATTGGGCCAACCATGATAGATCAAGATTTCCATGAATTAGCAGACACTTCCAATGCCATCAAGGAGAAGTTTAACAAAACAGAGGAGAAGAAGGGAAGACTAGAGTTGGAAAATTTGAGGCTAATAGAGTTCATTCAGCAAATAACAGCCCCTTTGCGCCAAGAAGGTGAAGCTTTTATCCCACCATCATCCCTTCCTTCGGAATCCGTTGACACTCTTGAAGCTATGAGGATCACAAGCCAGGCAACTAGGAGTTGGATCAACAATATCTCAAAACAAATGGAGCAATTCTTGGAGAAATGTGCTCAGACTTATGACAGATCAGCCTTGCTTATGACTGAAGTTGGCCAGATTGAAGATAATTGGGAAGACTTCCAGTACATAAACGACAAAGTGATACCTCATTTGAAGGTTTCAAAGGAAGTATCCCTGCAAATATTGATCCAAGAAGGTGTTATTGAGGAAGGAGCTTCATATGATTTTAGTAGATGGTATCATTCCTTGTTGGCTAAGAGAAAAATATATGATGGAATGAAAAAAGAGTGTGCTGTTATACAGAATTCTCTTGGAAAAATACAATTTAAAATCCTCACCTCTCTTGAAGGATTAACAGGGCAAGAGCATCATGATACAAATGGCTTGGATTTGGAAGGATTGAAGAAAAGTGTGATGAATATTTACTTCAAGGAAATGCAGATTATCACAGAAAATCAGCTTGATGACATGTCTTCTCTTTTGACCTTTATGGATAGCTTTCGGAAACAAGAAGGTAGATGGGAAAATACTTTCACTCAATGCCTTGAAACCTTGGACATAATGGGAGTGCAGCTGGATTCTATGCCAAACATATCAATGGAGGAGCTCGATTTGGTGTTAACAAAATTTCTTGCATTTGCAGCCAGGGAGCAGGCCAAGGGGAATTGCATTTTGGATTCCCATTTGCTCGAGTAATTTGCAAAGGTGTCATTATTGTCCACACTCCAAGTGGCTCGTCCTACTTGTGCCATGTGTCCATTGAGTTAGTTATGCTTTTTAGGGTTAGGGTCTCTTGAATTAATCTTGGCCATTGATCTCAAATCAATCTGGGTCATTGCTTTGTAATTGGGGTGCCTATATAAACCCCACTCATTTCATTCATTCGAAGAGACTTGTGAAATTCTTGCTACTAGTGCTATTCAAATAATGATTTGATTCATAGTTGAGCAACTGTTATTTTGAGAGTTTGCATGGTTTCATATTTCTTCAATAAAGTAAATTAGTTTCAACATTTTTTAGATGAATGAAAGATTGATAGTGTTGAAAATAGTGAAATTAGTTCATACCTTTTTCAATTGAATGATTTTCAATTTGATGTGCAAGGTTAGTCTGAACTTTGAAACTGTTTAACTTGAATTCTATTACCTATATGCATTGTTCAAATTGATGGTGCTATTGTGTAATAGGACATCATTCGTAAAACCCATTGAAGATTGCACCATCTTTGTCTAGTTGTAGTCATCGTACTTGGCAAAGCAAAGATTGGTTTAAATTTCACTATCCAACATTTGTCTCTTAAGTTCATGGGGGTAGTTTAGCATAAGTCTAGTTTCAAAACCCTCATCCTGTTTCCTTTTATTTTATCTCAAAATCGAAAATCCCAAAAATACAAGAGCATTCAACGTCGAATCAATCTAAATCCCTACTTTTTGAGTAATTCGTTGTCCAAAGTCCCTTTGTGATACCAGCATATCACATCATCCATTGAGCTTGTCCATCCCCCCAACTTACGAAACATTGTAATTACTGTATGACCTTTCTAGCAATCTTAGCATACGAGGTAGTTTTTCAAGAGAGGATAGAGCATCTTTGGACTCTTTATTCTAGAGTGTTCGGTGTGTCATAAAACATGCATCAACACATCCTTGGGCGAATTTCTTCAGACTAATGCCATTTTCTACCCTTGGCCGCCATGAATTTCATGCTTGTCTCTTTCTGGATCATCCAACCCTCGGCATATGACTTTTTCTTGATAATTTTTGCTTGATTTTTCATGATTTTTGGTTGATTTTCTTGATTTTTCTCGTTCTAAGGGTGGAAACGTTGACTCCATGATCAATGGGTCCATGGCACTTTCTAAAAATAGAAAAAAATTCCCCTAAAAAATAGGAAGTCCAAATTGGTCCAAAAGTGCCAAAAATAGAAAAAGCGAAAAAGCAAAAATCCCTAAAAAATAGGAAGTGTTAGAATTGAGTGAAAGCAATTGCGATCTTCGTCGACTGGGTCTTCTGAACACTTTTGCGATGTCTATGCACAGTTTAGGGTTTGAATTCCTTACTTGGCTCGGGTGATAATTCCAAACTCTAACTTCAAAACTCCTCATTGTAAAAAAACTAGTGATTAGCAGTTGCGACACCAAGGCAAAAACCCAAAAAGCAAAAACAAGGGGGTCCCCATTTGCAGTGGGGCAATGTGTGAAAAGGTCACAATAGGTCCTCAACCTTATGAGGCAATACATAGGGCAAAAGGAGTTGGCTCGCCCTAGTATAACATGCTTTGGTACCAACTTCATCACTCTACAATCCTTACTGCAGTCAAAGGGAGCTTGGAAGCGGATGTTTGTCAGTGAGGAGTGGACTTCCTCAACATATGCTAAAACAAATGCAGGGGATGATGTGGCAAGTTCGATTTTTGATGAGCAAGGCTTTTGGATACCTACTGATGAGATCGTCAAGGTAAATGTAATTAGTAATTAGTTTAGTAATTCTACATTATATTTTCAATCTTATTTTTATTCTATTTGCTTATTTTTGTTGACTCTTATGTCAATGTTTCATAATAATTGTAGTTCACAGAGCCTTTAGTGGTTCTATTACGAGTTGTTGATGGGGAGATGCCCACAATGGGCTACATATACGAGGGCATGGATAGGGTCAAAGAGGCCATTAGATCCATTTATGGGGGAGTTGATGGTAAGTATCGCCCCATTTGGGAGATCATCGATAGACGATGGAACCTCTAACTTCACAAGCCCCTACATGCAGCAGCTTATTTTATCAATCCGGCATTCCAATTCTGCAAAGAATTCAAGGCAGATGAGGAGGTTTTGGGTGGGCTCTACACAATCATTGAGCAGATGTTTGATTCTCATGTTGGAGCCCAAATTGTCGCCAAGATAGAGATTTTCAAACTTGCACAACTCTTTGCAAGAGATATATGCAAAGATACTCGATTGACATTGCAGCCAGGTAAAAATTTATTAAGGGCATAATAGTAGTTTAAAAATTACCACTTTTCAATCTTTTATATTCCATGTTCATATTAAATATTCACAATGAGATTATTTTTTTTTTCTATTTCTCATCTCAGATGCATGGTGGGAGAGATTTAGTGCTAAAGTCCAAATCTTCAAAGCATTGTGGTTCGAATGTTGAGCCAACCATGCAGTGCCTCAAGTTGTGAGCGCAATTGGAGTATGTTTGAGCACATACACTCCAAGAAGTGCATCAGGTTGTCAATGCAAAGGTTGAATGATCTTGTTTATGTCTGTGCCTTTGCCATAGACAAATATTGGGCATTGACTTGTCACCAATCACGTTGGAGGAGGTTGATCCACAGTCAGATTGGATCACTGAGGCCAAGAATCCTGTTTTTAGCGATGAGGACCTTGATTGGGTTGACCAGGCGGATCAAGAGGCAGAGGCAGTGGCCATGGTAGAGGAGGATAGAGCACGAGGAGACACCTTGGATGCTGGTTTGGGTGCCACTAAGTCTGAGACACAAGCAAAGATGATGGCTGCAACATCGTCCAAGACCTATCTTAGACGTCTACACGGGAGGACTGGCGCTTAGTGATGCAGGCTCCTCTGAGCCATAGACTTATAGCTTTTGTTTTACTTTTGATATATGTTAGGAAATTTTGATGCCATGGATTTCATATTCCATGAGTATTGTATACATTTGACAACATTTATATATCAAATTGTTTTGACTCTTACTACTGTTATTGGTATTAGGTAATTACTTATTTCCTTCAGCTAAAATTTGCGTTTATACTTATGTGATCAATATATGTTTGTGTATAGGATCATAGTAATTTCTATTTCATGATGTTATTATGTATTTAAGGTTTATTTATTAAAGGGTGCATGAAACAAGTTTTAAATCCTTAAAAATCTCTGAATTTCTTGGGTTTGTTTGAGTCCGAGTCAAAAATTGGCTTGCCAAGTTTGAGGCGAGACCGAGTCTTGTAACACCGGTTCATATACAAGGTATGCAGTCTTGGTCATTTCAAAGGGTCTAGTTGGAGAAAGCCTTATAGTTGCAACACATACTCTACGAAAGCTTTCCTAGAGACCATTACCACAATCAACTTCAAAATTAGCTTCATTCAAACAACCATCAAATCAACTCTACATCTAAAGCATACTATTCCAAGCGTGAATTCCTTGTTTTAAGTAGCATAGATTTGTCTTCTTACTTTGTTAGAGTTAAAAACTAGATTTCCTTGTTGCTCATGAAAGTGGAATTGATTTGTCTATTTAAATTAAAGATTACTTGTCATATTCATTGCTGAATATTAAACTTCAATAGGATTCAAATACTTGAATCTGATCAATTAATGATCGAAATTCTATGCTCTATTCCTTTACATCTGTTTGAATATGTTTGTGAACATTTATTTTTAATGATTTCGAAATAGAATATTTTTTTCCCTATCAAAGATCGTTCCCACAAGATTTCTTCCAAAGAACTTCTACAAACATCTCAAAGGAAATTTCTAGGAGGACTAGGAAGATCTTCAGTGGAAATAAATTGTAGAGGATATTCGACTTATTCCAGACAACAAAGAAATTAACAATATTGTGTTCCTTTCTAAAGGATTTTATTGCTTGTTGTGATTCTACTCAGAAAATATCTATTTTGTTTAGAGAACATTAATTATCTCATGAAAAGAAATTCAGTTTCCTATGCTTGCATAAAAGAGGTTAAAGTTTAGTTGCATCTAATTAATTAATCTCATTTAGTTAATTAATTGCGTTAAATTAATTAAAGACATTTGATTGATTAGGTTTATTTAATTTTATTTTAATTACCTAGTTTAGTTGCATCTCATTTATTGATAAAAATACAAAAAAAGATGGGGCAGTTATTTAGCTTCATTTAGTGGAAATCAAGTTAGACTAATTTGTTTACTTCCAATAGATAAAGTGTGCTTTACTTCTCTCGTTTAAAAAAAATTGTTTATCAAATATAAAAACACCAAAAGCATTGCAAAACCCGAAAAACAAACAAAGGACTTAACAACATCTTTCACACATTCAATACCTCCAAAACAAATGCCAATCAACCACAAACTAACATTCCAAACAACATCATCAAATTACACTTGACCAAACAAACACACAATATCCATGCAAGATCTGGACCAGTATCCTACATTAAAACAACCTGGGATTTTGTGGTATGAGGAAGACATCAATCAAGGATTGTGAGAGGAATCATTTGTCTCTACTCCCATCCCCGTATCCTTGTTATACAAATAAACATCATCGACAGACAAGAATGGAGATTTAGACCTCCTACTATTTCATATGCAATAAACTTACAAAACAATAACCCATCCGATGAGCACACAATTATACTCAACATTAATAATCATGCACATGAGAAGAACACAATAACACACAATATTTACGTGGATGGAAACCCTTACGGGAGAAAGCCATGGCAAAAATATTGTTTTTTACTAATCTTCTTTTTACAAATTTTGTGGGCACCAACCCCTCATTCAATTTGTAAGCACCAACCCACTGGAAGCACCAACTCCCACAACTGAATCCGTGGGCACCAATATCTCCTTTAAGAAGCAACAACTTCCAAAGCAAAGTACCACCCTCTAAGTTGCTTCTTCAATGGACATTACAATCTTTATTCTTTCACTCCATCTTTCTCATAACTTAAATGTACTTGTATGATTACATATGCTTGCATATTCTTTCCACATACATACCTCTCATAAAACTCTCTCCAATATGCTTCATAACTTTGCTCAAAAATATTTTAACCTTACATGAAATCCCCTTCACAAATCTGATTATATCTCTCTTCAAGTCTGCATAATCTTCTCCTCTATCTCTGCATAGATTTAATATCAGTATGATCTTTTCTTCTATATCTGCATGGATCTCTCTTCTATATATGCCTCTTAAATTCCTTCACAAATCTACTTCGACTTTCTTCATACATCTGCTATAGTTCTAGTCATAAACATGCCTTATAAGTCTGCTCAACTCTACCTCATAAAATCTTCACAATTATGCTCATATAGTCTTCATAAATCTGCTTATAAAGTCTTCATAAATCTGGTGTATATGATGCGTTTGTTCTTCTTTTTCTCCACTCACACTCCTTAATCACCCATCATAATCCTCTTTATATACTTTTACCAAGAGATATGTATTTCAAAAGACATCATCATTCATTATAGACACACCCAAAAACAGGTCACATCTCTTCAAGAACAAATCGCTTCTTCCTTTTTAATTATCTAACATTGTCACTAATCTTCCTCAAAGATAATCGTATCTCTTTAAATAAGTCGCTTGGTTTACTTATAGGCACATCTTTTAAATCACCTTTTTGAGGATTGGCCTTTATAAAGGATATTTATCTTTAAGTTAATTTTACTTATGAAAAGTCGCACTTCTCTTTTTTTATTTGTCTTATTCTATTTTGACTTATTCTCATTTGTCTTATTCTATTTTGTCTCATATAGTTTCAGACTTAGGGAACTAACTGACTTTGTTTTGGTCGCTGCCTTAAAATAAACTTTCTTTTTTGTTCAGCGCTGCTCCATTTATGAATAGCTCTTATAAAATCGCTGTTCTATATTTCATAATTATTTTATCAAAACAATTCTTAATGGAATTGCTGCCTCATGAAATACTTTTACATAGGCGTTGTCCTTATTATTATCAAACCTCTTAATCGCTGCTGATTGGAGAATAAACTTGCTACCTTCATAAACATAAGTGCTGTAGTAACTTGTGACCTCCCACTTACTTTGAAAGTCCTCAAATTGCACTATCACATGTGAACAACATAGGAAGATTGCCTCCATGAATTCATTAATAGCTTACACAAATTCTTTCTCCATCAAGCCTATGAATTAACAACCTTAGATATAAAGGATCTTTAAGGCTCTGCTTATTATTTGTACCATAGTTTACTATCATAGGGAGCATCATTTGAGGATTTATGCCTGCAGCTGGAACATATAACTCCAGCTTTCCAAATGCAATCCCAATGCACTATACTCCAAGTTTTTTTCTTCCATCTGTAATCGCAACCATATCAACCTAACCAATTATAGTCCATTGACATCAATACAATCTCAAACAATGAATTCCTTCAACATTAATGATAGGAATCTCATTAATATTTCTTTAACATCAATGACAACATTTCCAACACCATCTACCTCTTTTTCTATTGAATCCAGTCACCGTTAACTATCAACAATCTTTGGCTAGTCAAACACCTCATCCCATTTTCTGTTTTCAGTTACCTTGTCTTCACCAAACATCTCCACCAAAACCATAAATCTCTACCTACCATTCACATAAGCGGCTTGACTCAACACAACCTTGAGAAGTCACACGTGCCTTATTTTAAGGCACAGACACATGATCATTGTTCTACACCTGTTGTAAAGCTTCATATACAAGCCCCTTGCCTATTTCAGTATTCCCATTCATTTTTTTTCTTTATGAACACACACACATACACAGAAATCTATTAAAGGTAAACATCCAAGAGACTGGCCCAATGTATGGTCATCAATCCGAGTGCTAGTTCTTCTGACATATACTTCTTCATTGTGTGATATAAAAAGAAATTGATTATCCTAGTGGTATGTGCTTATGTACTGTGGTTGGATATATTATGAATAATGTTTCTATGAAGCTCACTCTATTCCACTACAAATTGTCCAAACTTGAGAACCAGATGCCACAACCAAGACTTTCAAATGGTGATAACTGATAACCATTATGTCAAGATCATTCCAGACACAAAACAGTATAACTAAATTCTGAATCACAAAAAATACTGTATTGCTTAAGATATTCTTGAGATTGTACAAGAAAAACAGTTTTATCTCTCAAAACTTAACAGTCTTGAAATTACTGTTCTTGAAATATAACCTTGCAATAACTAAACCACAAGCCTTCCTTGGGAAAGCCTACTCTTTTTAGTTTTTTGTGCCTTTTATAAATTTTAGAAATTAACAAAAAATAATTGCTGTTGTCCACTGTTATTTGCTGCATAACTAAATAAGAGGAGAGAACACTTGACAATTGCATTTTTCGTGAGGTCAACTACAGTCCCTCCATCCTTCACATTCTCATGTGTAGCACACATAAGTGCAAGCTGGACCAGTAGTCTTTCAGCTTCCTTTTGTGCTGTTGCCCACAACATGAAAACTGCTAACATGATCATCATGCTCCAAATGTGCTTCCTCGACCTGATGAATCTCTAGCTAAATTTAATTTAAATAGTTCACCATGGAATTATTTGTTGTGTTAGCATACATGCTGACTTCCTGCACTTTTCCAATACTGATATCTTGTATTGAAATTGCCACACACTCTTTTTAAAATTCCACTCTGCATCCTCAAAAATATCTGCACTGTCCCTAATTTCTCCTGCTTTATTAACAAGGAGGAATTTATACTCTAGAACGTACCTTTTGAAATATCCCAGAAAGCAAGCACGTTGATTTAGAGCATATCTCCATCTTAAGCTTTATCAAATTTGCATGTGGAATTGTTTGTTGTGTTGGCATACACAATGACTTCCTGCACTTCTTCACTATTGGTATCTTCTATTGAATACTCAGTAGCTCCTTTTAATATTCTGCTTCACATCCTTGAAAAACTGTGTCATCCCTGGTTTCTCCTATTTCATTCACAAGGGGAAACTTACAATCTAAAATTTATATCTGATTTTTCTAAAAAAGGAAGCTATCAAATTGGTATAAAGATCTTCAATAAATAGTATTTCATGTAGTAAACTTAGTGAAGTCTATTTTTGCTGCAGCTGCAGCAAGTCTGGAATTTAGGCATGCCATAATATTTGGATTTTCTGATCAAATTGATCTTTGATTGAATTCAATTCACTTGAACATTTCCCCCATAGATCACTAATCACATCACTAGAAGATTGCAAAGTTCCACATTCTTCCCAACACTGTTCGAACACTTTAAAAAGTATCATTACATATCATCTTAGAGAATCCCTCGAAAGCTCTACCAAAAGCCGTGAACTTGTATACTTGTTCTATTCACTCAATCATTGCTTCTCTTGATAACTGAAAATGTCTAGGAGTTGAGGCTGACTGTAAGAGTTCTGAATATTCCATTCAGGGATATATTGAACAGGATAGCAACCTACCTTTGATATGCAAAATTCAAAATCTCCATTTAGATGACCCAGTAGATAACCCATCACAGATCATTCTATATATGGACTTCAATTTCCTCCAAAAACTAAGGATAACACTTATAAACAGGCATTTTGTCCCTCTAATTATCTTTATTAGCCCATGTAGACTTCCCATTCCTATAGATTTATAAGGAAATTGGCTAGACACGGATTCATACAAATTTTTTAAAATTTATCTTTCATACCTGCTGAAGTTTCTCATGGATAGTATTGTTGATAAGCCTTTCACATTGAAAACTACACTGGTTCTCAGAGACTTGTCCACTGAACCAGAAAATTCAAAATATAAGGATTGAATGCAAATTCAATGGGTTTGCAAAATGATGATATTTGCATGTCTCTCCTTGAAATCTGACCTCTTTGCATCTACAACCTGTGTGTGGAACTGCTTTGGCCTTTTGAACCATTTATTAATCATCTTGTTGGTGTCTTTGTTTCTTTCGAGCATTACCTCTTCCCGTATGACTTCCTCACAATCAGTAGTCACCAATATAACCATTAGTTCAATGAACTGTTAGTTGAAATTGATGGTCACCTCTCCACTGTTTCATATAATTTCCCTAGTTGTGGTGTTGCAGTTCCTTGCATATTGAAGCACAAGTTCAGGGAACAATACAGAATTAGGAAATTTAGTTATGGCCTCTATTCCTGTATTCTAAAGCAAGTCCATTTTCCTTTCAATTGTGCTTTTCTTCCTGAAAATATCTGCAAAAACCTCAAGATCAACATGAGCCATGCATGTATCTTTGATAAATTTCAATGTTGACTCTTTAACTGTGTTGAAGGGAACTCTACAACATAGCCAAAGTTCTTGGCACAGTCTCACGTCTCTCAACTGCTTATGAAATGATAATGAAAGAGAAGTAGAATTGTTTGACAGACTTGCCTAGGACAGGACCGACCTGCAGTCATGAAGGGATTAGAACCGACTGGTTTTGGCTTTAATCAAGCACTTTTACGTATTTATTTGACCTAAAATTGTTTTACTTTCCTCATTCCTTCTCAAACTGGCATTCTAGAGCGAAAAATCAGTGGTTTTAAGCAGTTAAAAGCAATCTCACAGCAGAATATAAGTTTTTGCTTGAACTTTCCTTGTGGCTAAAGAGGCAACATCAGTAGCATTCAAGGGCATAATACATGGAGCAGTTTCTAAGAACATGCAAGGGCGACCATGGGGTAGAAACAAGAGCAGCAGAAGAATGCAAGTCCAAAATAAGGTCATCAACTGCATATAGAAAGAAATGGTTGGAAAAGTGGCAAAACGATCCTCAAACTCCACCTTGGTATAGATGAGGAAGACTTCAGCCTAGAAGTCATAATGGAAAAGAGTGGTGGGTATAGCTTGGGTGTGCACCTAGGGTGGCTAAACACTTAAAAGTTAAAACTTCCACCCAGCATTCAAACATAAACGAGGGGTGCACTTTTTCTATGGCTAAACCGTCTCATTTCTCTGTCCGGTTCAAGTTACTTGAAACTCTGCTTTGGGTTAAGTGGATAAGTTTTCTGCCTAGCGAAAAAAAGTTGGCATTTATCCCTTTGGCATGCATTTGCTTTCGTTTAACCACATAACTTCTCTGCCCAACATCTTAAAATGATGGCATGAGTGAGTTGAAGTTCAGTTTGGGTTTTAAAGTGGCATATATCTCTGCCTGGCATGGAAAAGGTGCTATATATAACTTGGGTGCACTTTTAAGAGGGTTGAGCCATCAGAAAGTTCTGCCCAGCTTGGAAAAGTGGCATAAGTGCCTAGCAGTTCCGCCCAAGTTCATAAGCATGGCAAAAACACCATAAAGTTCTGCCCTTGAGTTAAATTGTTACTAACAGGCTGAGCACACTTTTTAGTGGCTTAGCCACTTGATAATTCCGCCTCATGTTCATAAAAATAGCAAAGTCAGTTTTGCCAAGATAGTTTCAAGTGACAAATATACATGAAGAAACACCTAAGTTCCCAACAGTCTAATAAGTAACAGCAGCAAGCGAAATTTATGCCTAGATTGATTTTTGGCGTATTTCAGCTGATCATCTTTGCCCAAAAGCATGCCAGTCATCATTTACAGCATCATCTCTACCCCATGAAGACAGAATGCATTAGTTTGAGACTGTAAGGAAAGCAAGTTTCAGCCTTTCAAAGAGGAATATCAGCACAGTTTCCAGATGCACAGGATTTGGGCTTGTGTGACAATATTCAGCAAATGGAACAGTCAAAACAACAAAGGAAAAGTGCAGTCATATGATTGTCCTTTGCAGCAGATCATATTCCAGGGTTTCTGATTTGTGGATGTAGGCTTGTTTATTTAAATAACTAGGGTTTTTTGTTTTGCATTTTCTTTTCAGATGCCTATAATTAGTTTTTCATATGCAAAGGTATGGGCCAAATCTTAGATTTTGGTTTTCATTTCCTAAGTTGTGTTGCGGCCATGCTAATGACAATTTTTATGCTTGTCTTACCTTTTGTAACAGTGTCATAAGAATTCCAATATGTGAACCAGCAATTAGGGTATCAGTATTCATCAGAGGGTTAGCAAGTTTCAGAGCAAGAAGCCACATCAATATTGCTATTTCTATTTTATTATTTGTTTAGGTTTAGATTTGCTTTAAATTTCCCTTCTTTCCAGCATTCCAACAACCTTTAAGTGTTTCATTTCAAAGCTCTTTTAGGGGCTTAATTAAGATTAAGCTGAAGTCCCAAAGATTGGGCATTTGTAACCTACAAATAGGTGCATTAAACACACAAACTCAAGAGAACGATGGTGGGTGCCACACTTATGATGTTGAAGCTTTTGTGAAATCTATGTTTGTAATTTCATAGACTAGACTAAATGTGAATGCTAATGTCAAGGTTTGTATTGATGCCATTTTATTCATTTTGGTTGTAACCTTGCATGCAAACTAGTCATTTAGTCTTTGGAATTGTGTGTTGTTGCAATTGTTATTCCTTTCAAAATCTTGATTGCATTGAATAGTTGGTCTCTGTTTTTGAAATAACCCAAGCAATATTTGTGCAAAATTTCTGATGCCCTAATTTCTAATTTTTATTTTCTGCTCAAAACCCTAATTCGCTGATGCAATTTTCTGTGTTTATTTAATTATGAACAGCAGTATATTTTCATCCAACAATTGCCAAATTGATAGCAGATCATAAACAGCATTAAACCAATAACATAGGGTAACAAATATCCACCAACATAAACCAAAACTTCTAATATTCAAATGTTCAGACTGCTGCTGTAACCCAGATTTGACTAATGAAGCAAAATACATAATGCAATGGGCTCCAAACATGCCCAGCAACACATAGAAGTCTGCTGATATGAAGTAACCCCAACTTATGCAATAAAATGTCCTCATTAACTAACCCTAACTGGGCAAAATTGCCCTAGCAAACTCCAATGGAAATTACAATGCAAAATCTATGATGAAAATGACATTAAAACCCTACCAAAAGGGGTGCGCTGGCCTGCTGGTCTGCTGATTGGGCTTGCCACCCTTGAAAAGTCTGAAGAATATCACCCCACTTGCACAATTTGCCCCTTCAACAAGATGCCTAAATGCTAGTGCAAAAACTGAATGTGATCCTAGCAAGAATCACCATTGAAGCCCAAGTGAACCTACATCATGAAGTCCTCCATTGAAGAAGCTAGGGCTTCATCCAACTTCTTCCATATTCATAAGGGTTTTCATCCTTAGAATATTTGCCAAAGTGCAGATCATAAACGCAGAGATAAATTCATTGATGATAAAAGCCTCCAAATGAAATTTATATATATATGAAAACTTCACCTTTTCCCTCCAATCTGGCCGACCTAATTTGGGCCCCAAAAATTCGAAATTAATTTTTTTATTTATATTTATATTTTTAATTTTTTTTCCTTCAAAAAGGGTCACCCAACCTCATTGAAAAATATAAAATATTTTTGGCACAAATATTCAAAAATTAAATATTATTTTTGTTCTCCTCGTGGGTGCCAATACTCAAAAATAATAAAATATTATTTTTGTTCTCCTCGTGGGTGCCAATATTCAAAAATTAAATATTATTTCTGCTTTGAGAAGGGACATTACAATCCTCCCTTCCCAAAATTATTTGTCCTCGAGCAGTGACAAGCTTACCACCACCCAGGTCCCATATCTTCATACGACCATATGTATAAAAATTGAGGAGATAGATATACCTCAAGGATCTATCAACACCCACCAACTCTCCCACTTCGAAGGTTTCCATGTGAATGTGCATGCTGCCCTTTATAGGTGACTGGAAGAACATATCAGCCCCTCTTATGTTGTTATAAATCAGAATAGCAACCTCCCAACTGAAAATCGGACTCAAGTGAATGCAAGTACCATTGACAATGTCATATGATAATAGAGTATCATCCACACGCCATTCCCTAATGGTGAAGCAATGATCCCCACTCCAAAACATCCAAACAGCTGTTGTCTCATGGTTATGCTTAGAAATATGACTGTTGTCATATAACAAAAAATTAGAATTTGCATCATACCTATATGTAGCGTCTTCAAGGGACTCAATCAATTCTTCATCCTTTGTTAGTTGTCCATTGCCAAGAGCTAGTCCAACATGAGTTTCTCCATGAAAATCACAAGCTTTAAGGCTGATCCTCTTGGCTGTCATAACATGATAATGTGAAGATAAATGACTATTGTCAGACATCAGAAAATCTGTCCTTACCTCATGCTCAAGTGCAATGTCTTTCTCAAACTCAATCAACTCTCCTAGATCCATCATGTGCACATCAAAAATTTCCTTCTCGGGATTACAAATTAACCAATCAACGGATTCATTAATCTTGAAGCAAAGGAGCTCAAAATGTTTCTTGGTCAACCTCTATGGAGTTTTCTCTTGTTATCTCTTCACTATCCTTAGGGTGTTCATGATAAACTTGCCATCCCTCCTCATAGAGGTCAGTCTTAGTCAAACCACTCTTCACACTAGCATAACCCTTATCTTGCAAATCATCAAACTTTTCCAAACATTGCAGATTTTCATTATAAGGTTTGATTACTTCCATACCTGAAAAGCGGGTAGTGTCTCTGGGTCATCATCAACAATCATTGGTGCATCTTCAACACACACTCTTGATTCTTCAGGAAATTGTTCCATAGGCAAGGGTTGCTCTATCATGTCTTCATCACTATTTAACTGTTCTTCCTCTTCCTTTCTTTTCCTTGTGTAGTAACCATCAAAAGATTTTGTATCTTTAATAGTCTCTAGTTCACCTAAGTACACTTCAAAGATTTTGATAATCTCCTCACTCACGAGTATAGCCATTCCTGATAGTCTTGCATATTCCTAGAATGTTAGAAGATCCTTATACTTTCGATACCCTTCATAACATCTAGCAATTTTGGAGACTGCAATTTCATCATCCTCCTCACTCATTTGCACAATCAAACCCATCGGTTGGCAGGACTGAGGCTTTGATACCACTGAAATAGCCCAAGCAATATTTGTGCAAAATTTCTGATTTTTCAACACACAAAATGATGCCCTGATTTCTGATTTTTATTTTCTGCTCAAAACCCTAATTCACTGATGCAATTTTCTGAGTTTATTTAATTATGAACAGCAGTATATTTTCATCCAACAATTGCCAAATTGATAGCAGATCATAAACAACATGAAACCAATAACATAGGATAACAAATATCCACCAACATAAACCAAAACTTATGATATTCAAATGTTCAGACTGCTGCTATAACCCAGATTTTGATTAATGATGCAAAATAAATATTGCAATGGGCTCCAAACATGGCCAACAACACATAGAAGTTTGCTGATATGAAGTAACCCCAACTTATGCAATAAAATGTCCTCTTAAACTAACCCTAGCTGGGAAAAATTGCCCCAGCCAACTCCAATGCAAATTACATAATGAAAATGACATTAAAACCCCACCAAAAGGGGTGCACTGGCCTGCTGGTCTGCTGATAGGGCTTGCCACCCTTGAAAAGTCTGAAGAATATCACCCCACTTGCACAATTTGCCCCTTCAACAAGATGCCTAAATGCTGATGCAAAAACTGAATGTGATCCTAGCAAGAATCACCATTGAAGCCCAAGAGAACCTCCGTCATGAAGTCCTCCATTGAAGAAGCTAGGGTTTCGTCCAACTTCTCCCATATTCATAAGGGTTTTCATCCTTAGAATATTCACCAAAGTGCGGATCATAAAAAGCAGAGATAAACTTTTTGATGATAAAAGCCTCCAAATGAAACTTATATATATATATATATATATATGAAAACTTCACCTTTTCCCTCCAATCTGGCCGACCTAATTTGGGCTCCAAAAATTCGAAATTAATTTTTTTATTTTTTATTTTTTATTTTTTTATCTTTTATTTTTTATTTTTTTATTTTTTCCTTTCAAAAAGGGTCACCCAGCCTCACAAAAAAATATTAAATATTTTTGGCACAAATAATCAAAAATTAAATATTATTTTTGTTATTTTGGGTGCCAATACTCAAAAATAATAAAAATTATTTTTGCTTTGAGAAGGGAGATTACAGTTTTAGCTAGCTAAAAGGGGTCATTTGAGTGTGTAGATTAAATGTTTCATCCTTTACAATTTGAAAATATCATTTGCAAAGCATTCTTGTAAATAGTCTGGTACCTCTATCTGAGGCAAAAACATTGGCAGGTAGTTATTTATTTTATGCAAAACGCCCTCAATGAATCTTGTATAGCATGCATACTTGTATATCTTGTCTATAGTTTTAGTCTATGTTCAGTTTCACTTTAACCTTGAATGCAATCTACTAATTGCTCATTAACACTTATCATGAGGAAGAGAAGTGAACAAATGATGCAGTCTAACTTTGTACTTGAGGAAATGAATTGCCAATTTTATCTGCTTTAGAATCACTGGTTTTGTTCTCTTGACAAAAATCACAGGAAAATTTTTAGAACTCATCTTCATAACAATCTGATTCAAAACCATCATCATAGATGTCTATTAAGAAATTTAGAATACAATGAATTCAACCAAATTATCTTGGATGAATCAACTATTGGCACTTTAGGGAAGACTAAACAGACAAAATCCTTTCTAAAATCAAAATATGAGATTAATAGAAAAAGAGTTAAATTACATTGCATTATAATTTATATACAATGTTATGGCTAGGTACACAACAATATGACATTTTTTAGAACATAAATATGGAAGTCAAACCAACACCTGCACTTGTGTATAATCAGGCTGTGGGGTGGAGTCTAACAAATCCTTTATGCCTACTACTTACTATCAATCATAAAGAGTTGCGCCAAAGTTTTAACTCCCACAGAACACATGCCGGTTGATGACCAAGGTAACCTATAGATAATTTTTAATTAACAACCTCTTAGCTTTAATAAATCTACTGCCTATACTATTATAAGTGTAGAGATGCCAATGTTTTGATAAATGCTTTAATAAAGACCTCATAGACATTTTATACTCCATCTTGATGTCTATCAATGTCTATAAGAAGTGCAATGTGATACAAGACTTGGAAGATAAGACTGTGTTGGCATATTGTTGTCATTGATGTCAAAAGAGGGATCAGAAGTGAGATGGAGCTGATCCTATAAAGGAGGTTGTTAGCATTGATGTCAAAAATTGTCAATGATGTCAAAGGAGAGATCAAAGGTAAGATGGAATTGATCCTGTAAAGAAGATGTTGGCATGATGACAAAAGGTGTCATTGATGTAAGAGGGCAGTTCAATGGTGTACCTAGATGTTATGGAGATAGAATGGATCTGGTTCTAGAAGTTATGGTACAAGATGCTAATGAAAGGAGCATGTTTTGCGAATGTTGCAAAGTTGCTCAAATGGTTGCAATATTGACATATAGTTGTAGGAGGTTTTTCCAGGTGTTTGAAGGATTATCTATGGCCAAATTCAACATGGGTTTTCTAAAAGCTTCTCAGAAATGTGAGTTGCGGGTTTGGAGGATGCATGATGTGCACAAAGAATAATTATTTATGCTCTCAGACAAGGTTTAGGGTTTACTTGTTAAACCCTAGGGTTGCAATCATGGTGTTGTGAACAGGATTTCTATTTTGTTGTTGACTATATATCGGCGGTTGCAGGTTACATAAGTTACAACTTATGTCTTTGAAGTCATAGGTATGACCGGCCTCTTCACCTCATGTTTCCTGGCCTGACAAATATTCAACAACTATAATATTTCCTAAGTCGCAAATGAAATATTTGTCTTCGCTTGATCGGGGAGACTACACCATATCGGTAAGAGTCACTTTAAAGTCCTTCCGATAAAACATCATCAAAGAAACTACAACATATCGAGAGGAGATGCTTTAGAGTCCCTTCGATGAAATGATCCGCCATAGATACATCGAAGTGACAATGGAAAGATCAAAGAGACTTCTAGATATCGGATTGAGTAGCTTTAGAGTCCCTTCAATGTAACAAAAAACACAAAGGCGGCATACGAATTTAGTGGAAGGTGATGTCACGTTAACAGGTGGCAACAAATGATTGCATCAACCGAGGCTATCTATGATGAACTTGATCAACGGTTGCGATTGAGCTGGTTGTGATCGAACGAAGTCACCTCATCGGGAAGAAAGATAAATATCGGCAGAACAAAATGTTGGTCCCTTCGACACAACGAAGGCACCAAACGAAGCTTAAGTTGGGACCAGACAAAGTGTGAGGTGACGATGGTGAATGATGACATGTGAGGACAAGTAGCGGTGTGTGATTGATCGATATATCAAGTCACATCAGTGTTGTTTACTGCATGATGCTAACGAGGATGACAAATGGCGTTAGCTTGCTAGCCCGCTGAGAATTGGTGGGCTCATGTCTTTGGCCAGCGGTATAGTGGGCTTGTGACACGTGTCATGTGGGCCCCGCGCTAAGCAAGCTGCAAATTGACGGCAATGATTCAAAGGACTCTTTAATCCGACGGTTTGGATTTAGAGGTGAGCAATGATAGTGGAACGTGACATCAGCTGAAGTCAGGTGGCAATATGTCATTGCATCACTTCATTACTTCACATCGTTGTTGTGAAGCAAAATGAAGGGGTCTGGCGATGAATTAAAAGGTTGCGATGGGTCATCAACGATGGAGACCAAAGCTTGAAGGATCTAACGGCCATCACGTGGTGTCTTCACATCGCGGAAATGGATGTTGATACCCAATGAAAATTAGCAATGCATTAAGTGAAGGCGATAAGAGCTTAACGGCTAAGATCATCAGGAAGTGATCGAACGATGTCCGCAGTATGTGTGGTGGGACCCGATAGAAAGGTATTAGTGGAAAATGATGACAGCACATACAGGTGGTAGAACATGATTGTATTGCTAAGGTTCTTCACATCGCTAAAGTAGAAAACGAAATCTATCAAAGTAGCGATATGTTATGAGGATGCGATGGACAGCAAAGATCAAGAGTTGAAGATCTAACATTGCGGATTTGATCTTGGTGCCCTAAGTGTGAATGCGATAAGCTCAAGTAAAGCGGCAGGCATGAGTTGCAGATCAACGGTTCATGTTTAAAGAAGATTGATCTAACGATCATGTTTTAAAGATGCCAAGATGAACGAAGAGCCAAAGGATCATGGTGCAAAGATTGCAAATCGACGACCCAGATTTAAAGATGAAGATCTCAAATGGCTAAGTCCGCGTGAACAAGGGTTTTGACTGGTAACCGACACAGTGGACAAAATTAATTGGTTCAACTGCTCCAACTACCATCCGATTGGAGATTTGATCAGCAAAGTGACGACACAGATAGCTAAGAGCCTAAGACAATAGAGATCATAATCAAATCAAATAAACAAAAGAATATATTAATTGCATATATGATTCTAGAGTTTGACATAGAGCCAATTTATTCTTTGTAACAGAATTAAATGTTGTGAGGCTCGATGCAGAGGTATGGCATTGAGGTAGATACCCTGTAAACCCTAAGAAATGTTTCCAGATGTGTTGGACAGTGGTGCAAGGCTCGAAATGAGCAAGAAGCTTGCTAGAGAAGATAGCAAGTGTGGAAAACCCTAATAGAAGGTTCTAGATGATTTGAACATGTGTGAGAATCTTGAGGCAGTAATTACAGATCAGTGAAGAAAAAAAAAAGGAGAGACAATCAAAAAATTGTTTAAGTGTTGTGTCTACAAGAGAAGAAGGTGAGTGAGCAGGATTGCAGACAGAGAATGCGCTAATTTGAATGAGTAGAACCCAAACAAAATAAGAGATATTTAGCAGGGTTAACATTCAAGGTGCAAAGGTGCAATGTAGCAAGTTAGAACAAAGAATGTTCTAAGTGCAGAGGAGAAAAAGCGGAAAGAGCAAAGAGAGAGAGGTGTAAAAGAGAGGATTAAGTTGCAAAATTTGCAACAAGAGATTGAGCAGTTGCAAATAAGTTGCAACATTGAATCGTAACCAAATATAATATCTTGCATTGTAAATCTGATTGGTTGGTGTCATCAAATGACTGAGTTGGTGCTCAGTGTAGGGAGTTGGTGCTTCCTTGGAGTTGGTGCTCCTAAAACTAGGGGATTGGTGTCTCCTTAGAGTTGTTGCCCTTAAACATTGTAAACAGAAGATTTGATTGTGATGTTGGATTTGAGTAGTAGACTCAAGCAGCCTTTGTCACCATGGTTTTTCCCATCTTGGGTTTTCCACGTATATCATGTGTTACGTGATGTATTGTGTGCTTGGTTATATTTCTGTATCACATGTTTTAATCTGCACACTAAGGGCTTAAGGAATAAATCTGCACAAAGTATTTAGAGCTAAAAGGAATTAGTTTAAAGATCTACTAATTCACACCCCCCGCCCTCTCAGCAGATTGTTGTAGAAGATGGATCAAACCATATGGTTTGGAGCATTAAAATGAGGCATATTTAGAATCATTTGGGTCTGATGTGTGGTTGATAGTTGAAAAAGGGTATACAGCTCCTGCTACTCCTCCCACTGATACTGTTGGAAAGAAGGCTTATGAAGACAATGCTCAAGCAAAGTTTGCAATTCTGAGTGGGTTGTCAAGATCGATGGTTGTCAACATCATGCACTGTCAAACGTCAAACTGCACATGATGTTTGCAATAAGTTGAAGAGAATGTATGAAGGTGATAACAATAAGGTGCATGCCAAGATTCAGACACATGGAGGTGAGTCTGAAAGGTTGAAGATGAGTGAAGATGAGAAGACTACATATACATCCATGAGAGAAAGTGCAGCTAGAAGGGAAGAGGAAGAAGCATCTACTTCTGGCTCTGAGGAGACTGATGAAGAGGAAGCTGATTTCATCCAAAGATTGAGAAGAGGCTCTGGAAAATACAGAGGTAAGATACCCCTTAAAAGTTTTAACTTTGGTAGAATAGGTCTGTTTGCTGCTAAATGCCCTCATAGTGAAAAGGATAAACCTAAAACAGAAGAGGACAATAAAAAGAAGAAGAATTTGCGCACAAGAAAAGAAAATAGGTTATCTAATGTTAGTGGCAGCTCAAATGATGAACATGAAAGTGCATATGAGATTGAGGGGAATGAATCCATGTTCATGGATATTGGAACCACTTTTGACGAAGAAGTTGAAAGGTTTGGAGAAGAAGGAGAAGAAGAAGTCGACCTAGAAGGTAAACTTGTCACATTCCGTTTAATTAGCTTAGCTTAATCACTGGATTATTGTACCAATTGTTTAAATGAAAACAATTAGGTACATAGTTTGATTATGTTTAATATTGCTGAAGCATAAATAAGAATGCTTATTCTGATAATTAATTGTGCAAGTGTGATAGGAATCATTGATATTCTCTTAGATTGGAGAGAGAAAGTATCATCGAGAAAAAGGTTCTAGCCGGTGGGGTTAACTTGTCATGATGGAATCATCCACACACACACTTAGAGTCATGTAATTAAGTTGCATAATATTAGTATATATATGTGTTCCTCACCTATATACAGTTTCCTAAGGATAAAACCTTGAAAGTTCATATCAGTATTGGGTCATGAGCCAACTTAGCACAAGAGTGTGCTACTTGTTAATATATAGGCGTTTTTCAAACATTCCATCAAAATAGATCACAAATTAAATGGGTATTGGCATAGGAGTGCAAATAACATTTCCCTTAAATTAAAATTAATTTTATTAATAAATAATATTATATTTAATAGACATTATAAGTTCTTTTTATTTTATTTAAAAGGGTAAAATAAAATAAATATTATTATTATTAAATGACAACATGTAATAAATATAAGCTCAAAAGCTTTACATTCCTCCACATGCCTTGGAAAATGCTTCCAATTTGCATGAAAGCCTAAACGTGGAGGATGCGGGAAAAGGTTGTGTAACTTGGCCTCACACTTGCCAGCTGTATGGTTTTTAAGATTAAAAAAGAAAGGTAAACAACAGGAGGATAGCTTTAGGCAAAGCCTAGTACCAGCCAAAAATAAAGGAAAAGGCCAACCTGAAAGGATTTGTTCTGGCATGTCTAAGCTTGGAGATGGTTGTAGCATTAATGATGCAGTCACTCACATTGCCAAGGTAGCAGTGGTGATAGAGACATGTCATGTAATATCAAAGTGACCATTCTCAAGTGCTTGGACGATTCATGGTACCTCTTTTAACTGTAGAAGCTGTTCTCAAAAAAAATTTCCATGTTTTTGTACATGAAGAATCATTGTAGAAATTAGTATGGTGTTTGAAACTAAGTCTGTTTATAGCCAATTTCTTATTATTGTTGTTTGAGGAGAATGTCCACATTTATTTGGGTTGCACATTGTTCACCCATAGCAGGATAACTTTATCACATTCTGCTCAAGATAATGTATTGTAAGTGGTATGCAATTCTGAATGATTTTGCTTACATAGGTCAATCAATTTTGTAATTCATACATCGATGAAATAAAGATCACTGCATATATTAAGAAGTGTAAATATGGAGAATGGCATATGTAGACAAGATGGATACTATGGACCTCAACATAGTCAAGTAGACCTAGCATCAGATCAAAATTCATATTAAGATTAGCTCATGTCACAAAAAAGAAACATTACTTTCAGCTGTGTGAAATTGGTGAGCAAGGAAATGTTATTACTGTGGTTGTGGATTTCAAGATTTGAATTTAAAGTAGAAATCAGCAAACAAAGCCCTTTTTACCTGGTAAAAAATTTAAGGATAGAAAGGGTAAAATATTCCATTCTAGAGATAAACGTAGGGGAGGGAAGGTCTAGTACTCAAAAACATAGGTATTACTTTGGCTATGCATGATTCATTTGATCACACTAGGATGGACTTGGCTTTTCTATAACATTGCCAGATAATTCATCCCTATTAAGTGGGGATTTGTCCTATCAAGGGCATTAGATGCCATGATGGAATACATCTATTTCATCAAAATCATCTAGGACTTTCAGTTAGTATTTTTTATTTTGTTTTGTATGCTGTGATATTGCAATGTGGGCTGTCAACGTTACTAGCATGAATGGACAAGCAGTTTCAAAGAAATTATATATTGTGGGTGTGAGATAATGTAGAAAATGTTTGCCATTTTTTTCAACATAAAACTTCTGTCACATACTCTACTAAAATTGCTGTTTCAACATAGAACTTATGCTGTACACTAGTGTTATAATCACTTAAAGTGTTTATACTTATGAACCATACTTATATTTGAAGGACTGTAAAAAATTATTGGGAATATTATGCATATAAATATTGGAGAAGAAATTTACTTATTGTATGGGAATAGAGGGGTAAAGTAAGAACTTATTATATTATGGTGAATATGCTTTATATTATATTCTTATAGTCTTTATCATCACTGCATTTAATTTGAGAGGATTTTGTTATGAGATAAGAAAAATGCTGAACACATTTTAAGAAAATAGGAAAACATTAAATGTTTGCTAATAGGAAACTTGAAAAAAAAAGGAAGCATTACAAAGTAGCAGATTTAGTACAGTTTTCTATGAGCAAGGTTAGTTCGTTACAGAGTTCTCATCTCCCTCCTTGCAATTTGTTTTGTTTTCCCCAAGGTTTATATGCATTATACAACCTTCAATTATACCCTTAGTTTAAAAATGTTGAGAAATTAAGAAAAAAACAATTGGCAGATCAGACAAGTGAATAAAATACATTTCCATATTTTTCTTTCCAAGTCAACTGAATTTCTGAGAGAGCTGCTCTTAAATGGTTGAGTTTATTTCTTCGATATATCACCTTTCCACAATATATTGAAGTTCTGAATTTGGTCCAGTAAATTAAAAGTTATGATCATTTGAATGCTGTCCTGTTTCGCTGCAAACAGCATATTAGAAATTGATAAGTGATGATATGAGGAAAGTATGCAAATTTTAATGGATATTGTCATTATATATAAATGTGTTATAATGTAATTGAGTGAACTTATTAGATGGTTTTATTCCTTCTACTAAATCCTAGAAAGTCTTTTAGATTTGGGGAAATAGCAACTAAGGAAATAAACCTTGACCCCTTATATTATTTAGTGTTAAGTGAATTCAGGGAATTATGTTTGGAATTGAATTTGTCTTTTCCCCCCTTGGAAGACTACTCGGTAAATGTTTTTGCCTTGTGAGTATATTATTGGAACTAATGTCAGTATGGCTTTATCTTCTAGATATTGTTCTATCAGATATTTTGTGCTATAGACACTATTTGTCATTGATTTGCATTCATAAGTGCATTTCTTGGTCATGCTATGCTCTCGTTCATAATATGTGTATCCAATGGACATACGCTTGGATATATGATGCATGAGCATGTAGGAATCGTAGGTCATTAGTGATTCACACAGTAAATGATATTCCATCATGCGTGTTGGCCACACATTGCTAGATCCTTTGTGATGGATCGGGCTTCTCCATTGGAGTAGCACGCGGAAGCTAATGCTTCGTGGTAGGGTGGAAGTCACCTCAATGATGCTCTCTCTCTCTTCCCTTTCAAGTTACAGAAAGAAAATGGTAGAGGTTTTGTAATGCGAATGATGATATATTGTTTATCATGTGTCTTATTGATTGAGATGAGTAAATGACTCTTACTTAATTGCTTATATTCTTCGTTTACAATATTATAGCTTTGAATAGTTATGAAAGAGCTTGGATGCTATAATTGAGTTATTGTGTATGCCATCAATCTAATTTCAAGGTGTGTGTACCTGCATCTGTATTATATAATGATTGATTTTTATAGTTACATCAAGTCTTGTAGATGGCTTATGTTAATGGTAATGAATGTGGGATCATTTTATATGTAGAAAGAAAAAAATTAGGTCAATGCTTGACTTCCCCCTAGATTGGGTCTACATTACCTTTGTATTATTCACTAGTTTCCACACTTAATTAGTGATTAATTGGGTAGCTGTTACAAAACTCATATGTGCTCTAGATGGGATTAAAGGTTTGAGGAAGGAAAATGAAGAACAAAAATTGCATGCACAAAAAGAGATAGAAAGGCTAACTAAAAACCTTGAAGAATCTGATCAAATGATGGTTAGTTTGAAGACACAAGTGGAAGAAGCAAAGAAAGTAGAAGATGTAGTTAAATATGAACTATAGTCTAAATCAGAAGAGTGCATGAAGTTGAAAGCAGAAATAGCTGCTCTAAGAAAAGAGTTAGAAAAGGCTAAAGAGCAAATTGATAAAGACCTGAAGTTGAAGGGTGGCTCTGAGATATTAGATGAGTTGGTAAAATCACAAAGGCGATCAAAACCAAAAGAGAAATTTGGCCTTGATTTTGAAAAATGAAAGAGTCCCTCTACTAGTACTTCTGCAAAATTATATGACAGATTTGAAGTAGAAGAAAGATGTTGCACAAAGAATGCCTCTGGAAATGGAAGATCAGAAAAAGGCACTGCTGAGGTGAAGAAAGCAAAAGAGGAAAAGAAGCCCGCAGCAGATAAGAAGATGGAGAAATCAGTCCCTAAAAACCTGAAGAAGAAGCAACATACAAAGGGAGCTGATGCAAAAATATTTACAAGGATGAGACATGCCAAGATGTCAAATCAAAGAAGACCACCTCATCCTACACAAAGGAAAGATATGACCAGGTACTCCTCATGCTTTTATGGCTACTGTTATTCATGTAATCAATTTGGCCATAGAGCTAGAGAGTGTAGACTGCACCTAGAAGGAGCACAAAATATGTGAATAAGAATTCATTTGCTCCAGTAGTGAACATGAATGTAATGTGCTATAATTGTAATAACTTTGGTCACATAGCTAAGAATTGTAGATTAAACTATGTAAGACCAATAGCACATCATGAAAGAAAGAATACATCCCCTAGAGTGAACAAAAGTTCACATGTTGATGAGAAGAAAGCTGACAAGACAAAAAAGAAGCCCAAGAAGGTCTGGAGAGTGAAAGGTCAGCAGGCAGCACCCAATGTGGCTGCTCTTGCCTTACATCACTAATCTGTAGTGATAGGGCATGGGTCCAAGGGGAGCTTAATTGGTATCTTATTCATCCCTGGAAACAAAAAGAGAGATCAAGTCAGGTAAAATAAGGTTTGCAAATTTCTAATGACTTGATGGTTACATTCTTTCTCTTTGAAATGCTTGTCAAAAGGAAAAATATATGTAGTTGGGAGAGAGAGAAGTGTAAGTTCTCTGTTAAGAGAAATGTTCTTTGGCTGCAAGAAGAAGAGATATATCTAAGGGGGAGTTGTTCTGTAAATAAACTCACAATTACTTGTGTTATAATTGGTATAGAGTGGTTTCAATTGGTATCAGACCATTGTGAATAGGTACAGAGCAGTTTAGTTGGTACAGAGCCTGAAATGAAGCAAATGCTCAGGTATGCAGAAGTAAAAAGGAGTAAGGTCTGAGGGGGAGCTGCTATTGGTATCAAATCAGTGTCTTACTTGGTATAGTGCAGATCAAACAGTTAAATGGTACAAAGCATAAAGTGCAAACATCTACAATTGGTATAAGACCTGATTGGTTTAGAGCATGAAATGGCACTTCAACTAGCGTCAAATATTGTTAATTGGTACAGAGCAATTGGAGCATTTGGTTTTGCCATTGCGGTCAGAGGAGGAGAGCAAAAATTGGTATCAGATGGTATCAGTCAAAGGGGGAGAAAAAGTCCCTTTTTACCATTACTAAGGAGAAGCAGAGGCTGCAGAAGCATGGTGACCGGAGACAAGATGTTCAGGAGTGTGACCCTTTGCCATTGATGTCAAAGGGGGAGAAAGTTGAGCAAATGCTCAAAGTGGAGCATGGGAGAAAAGTATGCGAATGCTCATAAGGGTGAGCCAAGGAGAGAGACAATGAGCTCAGATATTATCCACAACTAGTATCAAACCATTGGCTTCAAGTTGAGCATTTAGTTTTGCCATCAATGACAAAGGGAGAGATTGTTGGCATATTGTTGTCATTGATGTCAAAAGAGGGATCAGAAGTGAGATGGAGCTGATCCTATAAAGGAGGTTGTTGGCATTGATGTCAAAAAGTGTCATTGATGTCAAAGGAGAGATCAGAGGTAAGATGGAATTGATCCTGTAAGGGAGTTGTTGGCATGATGACAAAAGGTGTCATTGATGTAAGAGAGCAGTTCAGTGGTGTGCCTAGATGTTATGGAGATGCAATGGATCTAGTTTTGGAAGTTATGGTACAAGATGCTAATGAAAGGAGCATGTTTTGCAAATGTTGCAAAGTTGCTCAAATGGTTGCAATATTGTCATACAATATTGACATATAGTTGCAGGAGGTTCTTCCAGGCGTTTGAAGGATTATCTATGGCCAGATTCAACATGGGTTTTCTAAGAGCTTCTAAAAAATGTAAGTTATAGGTCCAGAGGATGCAAGATGTGCACAAAGAATAATTATTTATGCTCTCGGACAAGGTTTAGGGTTTACTGGTTAAACCCTAGGGTTGCAGTCATGGCGTTGTGAACAGGATTTCTATTTTGTTGTTGACTGTATATCGATGGTTGCAGGTCACATAAGTTACAACTTATGTCTTTGAAGTCATGGGTATGACTGGCCCCTTCACCTTATGTTTACCGGCTCGACAAATATTTAGCAACTATAATATTTCCTAAGTCGCAAATGAAATATTTGTCTTCACTTGATTGGGGAGACTACACCATATCGGTAGGAGTCAATTTAAAGTCCCTCCGATAAAACATCATCGAAGAAACTACAACATATCGGGAGGAGATGCTTTAGAGTCCCTTCAATGAAATGATCCGCCATAGATACATTGAAGTGACAATGGAAACATTGAAGAGAATTTTGGATATCAAATTGAGTAGCTTTAGAGTCCCTTCGATGTAACAAAAAATAGAAAGGCGGCATACGAAGTTAGTGGAAGGTGATGTCACGTTAACAGGTGGCAACAAATGATTGCATCAACCGAGGCTATCTATGATGAACTTGATCAACGGTTGCGATTGAGCTGGTTGTGATCGAACGAAGTCACCTCATCGGGGAGAAAGATAAATATCGGCAGAACAAAATGTTGGTCCCTTCGACACAACGAAGGCATCTCATCGGGGAGAAAGATGAATATCAACGAAACAAAATGTTGGTCCCTTCAACACAACGAAGGCACCAAACGAAGCTTAAGGTGGGACCAGACAAAGTGTGAGGTGACAATGGTGAATGATGACATGTGAGGACAAGTAGCGATGTGTGATTGATCGATATATCAAGTCACATCAGTGTTGTTTACTACATGATGCTAACGAGGATGACAAATGGCGTTAGCTTGCCAGCCCGCTGAGAATTGGTGGGCTCGTGTCTTTGGCCAGCGGTATAGCGGGCTTGTGACGCGTGTCATGTGGGCCTCGCGCTAAGCAAGCTGCAAATTGACGGCAATGATTCAAAGGACTCTTTAATCCGACGGTCTGGATTTAGAGGTGAGCGATGACAGTGGAACGTGACATCAGCTGAAGTCAGGTGGCGATATGTGATTGCATCGCTTCATTACTTCACATCATTGTTGTGAAGCAAAATGAAGGAAGGGGTCTAGCAATGAATTAGAAGGTTACGATGGGTCATCAACAATGGAGACCAAAGCTTTAAGGATCTAACGGCCATCGCGTGGTGCCTTCACATCGCAGAAATGGATGTTAATACCCAATGCAAATTAGCAATGCACTAAGTGAAGGCGATGGGAGCTTAACGACTGAGATCATCAAGAAGTGATCAAACGATGTTCGTAGTATGTGTGGTGGGATCCAATAGAAAGTTGTTAGTGGAAAATGATGACAGCACATACAGGTGGTAAAATGTGATTGTATCGCTAAGGTTCTTTACATCACTGAAGTAGAAAACGATGTCTCTATCAAAGTAGAGATACGTTATGAGGATGCGATGGACGGTAGAGATCAAGAGTTGAAGATTTGACATCGCGGATTTGATCTTGCTGCCCTAAGTGTGAATGCGATAAGCTTGAGTAAAGCGACAGGCATGAGTTGCAGATCAACGGTGCATGTTTAAAGAAGATTGATCTAACGATAATTTTTTAAAGATGCCAAGATGAACGAAGAGCCAGAGGATCATGGTACGAAGATTGCAAATCGATGGCCCAAATTCAAAGATGAAGATCTCAAACGGCTAAGTCCATGTGAACAAGGGTTTTGACTAATAACCACCATAGTGGACAAAATTAATTGGTTCAACTACTCCAACAACCATCCAATTGGAGATTTGATCGACAAAGCGGCGACACAGATAGCTAAGACAATAGAGATCGAAATCGGATCGGATAAACAGAAGAAGATATTAATTGCATATCTGATTCTAGAGTTTGAGAGAGAGCCAATTTCGACAAATTCTCTATAACAGAATTAAATGTTGTGAGGCTCGATGCAGAGGTATGGCATTGAGGTAAATATCCTGTAAACCCTAAGAAATGTTTCCAGATGAGCTAGACGGTGGTGCAAGGCTCGAGATGAACAGGAAGCTTGTTGGAGAAGATAACAAGTGTGGAAAACACTAATAGAGGGTTCTAGATGATCTGAACATGTATGAGAATATCAAGGTAGTAATTATAGATCGGTGAAGAAAAGAAAAAGGAGAGACAATCAAAAATTTGTCTAAGTGTTGTGCTTGCAAGAGACGAAGGTGAGTGAGCAGGATTGCAAACAGAGAATGAACTAATTTGAATGAGTAGAAACCCAAACAAAATAAGAGATATTTAGCAAGGTTAACATTCAAGGTGCAGAGGTGCAGTGCAGCAAGTTAGAACAGAGAATGTTCTAAGTGCAGAGGAGAAAAAGGGGAAAGAGCAAAGAGAGCGAGGTGTAAAGGAGAGGATTAAGTTGCAAAGATTGTAACAAGAGATTGAGCAATTGCAAATAAGTTGCAACATTGAATTGTAACCAAATATAATATCTTGCATTGTAAATTTGATTGGTTGGTGCCATCAGATAACTAAGTTGGTGCTCAGTGTAGGGAGTTGGTGCTCCTAAAACCCGAGGATTGGTGTCTCCTTAGGGTTGGTGCCCTTAAACATTGAAAACAGAAGATTTGATTGTGACGCTGGATTTGAGCAGTAGACTCAAGCAGCCTTTGTCACCGTGCTTTTTCCCATCTTGGGTTTTCCATGTATATCATGTGTTATGTGATGTGTTGTGTGCTTGGTTATATTTCTGTATCACATGTTTTAATCTGCACACTAAGGGCTTAAGGAATAAATCTGAACAAAGTATTTAGAGCTAGAAGGAATTAGTTTTAAGATCTACTGATTCACCCCCCCCTCTCAATAGATTGTTGTGTTCCAACAGACTGCAATTCACAACTTGTAGGTTGCAAATTTGTAACACAATACATCCTAAACTGAGAAGAATACAATCTCTTAGGATTAATAAATCTACTGCCTATACTATTATAGGTGTAGAGCATGCTAATGTTTTGATAAAAATTTTAATAATGACATCATGGATATTTTCTTCTCCATCTTGATGTCTATCAATGCCTATAAGATGTGCAATGAGATACAAGATTCGGAGATAAGTCTATGATTCACAACTTATAGGTTGCAAATTTGTAACACAATACATCTTAAATTGAGAAGAATAAAAGTCGTTTATCTTGGTGTTCTTGTACTTTAACTGTGCCTTATTTAGCAGATATACTGTGGGAAATCCTTCAACTAGTTCAGTACAATATGTTTTTTTCACAGTCCTGTTGACCACCATGGTTATTTGTTAATTGCAATAATTGTTTTCTTTGCTTTCTAATATTTTAAAATGGATTGAAGATTTGCCTTTGTGTTCATCTTCGGATTTCAAAACCAGTATGTTATATAATTCTCTTTCCTTCATTCAGGAAATCTGTATCTCTGCTATGTTCCCCAAGTTCATCCAAGAATCCTAAGCTATAATCTAGGAGTAAGTTGAAGCACTTACAACCATGATGACTGAGGTTTAAATCCTGGAAGGCATGGTGCCTGTGTATGCAGTTGATTTTCTCTTATTTAAGGTGATGTATGTGTCAGATGTGTGTGTCTGTGTGTCATAGTTAATTCTCCTCTATGGTGTTCAAAAGGGGATTACCTACAAAAAAATCATCCAAGGATGTTAAACCTGAGAATGTCCTAGGAACTATTAACATTTTGAGCATTCAATATCTACCAAGTACCTGACTTATTATGCAATAAAGTATAAACAGATATCCAAATTGTGACACTCGTACAATCCAGTGGTATCTTTTGGATAGAACACTAAAGGTCAGAAGGATAACCCTGCAAGTAAGCAGTTACCAGCTAAAAAAGGGAGACAATTTCATTTTCTAAAATCTGATTACTTCTCAATTGCTTGTAAGTAGTACTCGTAAAGAACAACAAATATTACCACAGCTAAGATTTATGCAGCAAACAAAATAAAGGAAAGGATAAAACACAATACCTTTCCAACTCGAGGGGCAATCAACCAAGCAAGTGTAACAGTCAATAATCCAGTAGCAATCAGAATCCCAGTTCCTTCAACAACCCATTTTGCACGTGGATGCATATTAGGACGAAGATCACCCATGGGGGTATTATAGACTTCATCAGTTGTAGCTTGTGAAACAGTTGCCGTATGCAGGCGTGGATTAAACCATGATGCAATTTCAGTAAGTCGTTGCCGCCTTACTGCAGCTGCTGCATCTGGATCCACATTAGGATTCAATTGAATACGTGCAGAAGTGACCTCTCCGGCAGCTGTTCTTGCCCTTAATGCTTCATACTCCTCTACAGATGCTTTAACTTTGTTCACATCTGCAAGTCTAACATTCACTGCTTCACTCCCACATATTTCACAATGAATTGATCCATGGCTAACAAACCACCGTAAATAACAAGCATAATGACCTAGTGCAAGCTCATTCTTGCACTGACAACCCAACTCAATGAGATAATCATTATGACTGGGGCCTAGACCTTCTTCTAAGTCTCTGTCACAAAAAAGGACCTCTCCATCAGGGCTCACATATTTGTCATACTCAAGTGTTTCTTCTCTCTCTTTTTCAGAACATGAATGGCTTGGCAAACACTTTTTATCACTTTTGATAGACAAAGGTTTCACACTGAAACTCTGTGACCTTTTGATTAAAGGGGGGGAGATACCCAAAAACTGGAGAGCAGCTTCTCCCTTATTGTCAGGTTCTGTACAGTGGCAGACTCTACAGACCTCTAAAAAATCACGGTCATCCTCACCTTGATCTGAACAAACAGATAACTGCATATTTTCATCCTCATAAATAGTGACAGGTTTCTCATCTGCTGTGCCTGATTTTCCAGCAGGTAGCCCCATCACTTTCAGTTTAAGAGTAAACTTCAGATATAATCTTTTGCTGCTTGCTCCCACCAAATCAATTTCTACCTACACCTTTGCAATTCAGACACTTGTCATTCAGTCAATTCATGAACACCCTTAAGCTTACCTTCCTTCATAAAGTGCCAAATGCATAATACCTCTGAATGCAAGGAGTAGAGAAATTAGGTGGCCGCATAGGATATCTGCCATAGATTGGAATAGCAAACTTATCTTTTTGTTGGTTAAAATGAAGCCTATAAATCATGCCCCTATAATAGTAAATGCAAGTGCAAAATGCAGGAACCTTAAAATTGCAGAAAACCTCTGATTGACACTAATGAGCAATCTGCAGTTATGGCAAATTAAATGGACTGAATTATGTGTCTCGAAATGTCGAAGTCATGTGTAAGACCCTGATGTCCGGTGCATAATCCCTACTCCAGGATTGCAAACAATACAAAAGAGAAATCTGGGTCTTCATCAGTCCGCATATGCATCTATGCAATTATTCCGTGATTCTATCTGTTTAAGCAACTTGTAGAAATTTGAAGCTTCAAACGACACAGATTTTTCTGTACATACAACTTGGCTATCCACTTTAAAGTGCTTGCTTCTGCAATCCTAGCCAATGAAATAAGCAACATTAGCAAACAAACTTGTAAGACAAAGCATTCTTCCAAATAAAGCTGAGCAACAATCAGAAAGAAAAGCACATATTAGTTTTCAGTATTATGCATTGTTCATTTAAATTTCTTAAAAAATTTACATGTATATACTAGAGACTAACATGTAAAGAAATCTATTTTTAAAGCAACTTGACTTGGTATGTGTAATAATCCACACACATTATGGTAAAAGGAAACTAATGATCAGATTTTTGATTGATCAATTACAATAAAACCACTAACAAATTTGATCTTGTCCTAGTCTTTCAACGTTGCTCCCTGAATTGACCCTCTGACAAGAGCACAAATATGATGTCCCGTATCTAATTGAAATTAATTAGTTCAATTTTTCCTTATACAGGGGAATTTTCATAAGTTTCGATGTTTACAGTATGAATGCACAACATAATGATATAATTTATAAAGAAGGTTGGAATCTAGTACATAATTTCTATAAAGAAAAGTTTAACAACATAGTTTGAAAATATATGAGAGGATGGACATATGATCAAAGGGCATATGAATAAAACAACAAGGTTAAAATGGCCAGCTGCATACCTATATTTTGGTAATATCTAAGGTATGGAAGACAAAAATTGAAGTTAAAATCTGTAGTTAACTTGTTCAGTTAGAATCCTTTTAGGTCCCAAAATTCCACATAATGACCTCAACATGCAAATGGCCAATGCATATCATAGAAATTGTGAACACACTGTAGTTTGAGTTTTTACAATACAGTAATAAAATGGAAAAAAGGAAGTGAACCAATTCTCTATATTGCATCACTCCTATATCCCGTAAAATTTATATGACAATAAATTGCCCAAGAGATTGGACGCAGATCCACTCTATTCAATAGATGCCTCCAATATTAAATTCATTGGAAACAGACAACCCACTCTCAAAGTGATAGTATGAAAATGTCAAAGAGAACTAGACTCTTAACTGTTGATTAAAGAGCTCTCACATAGTTTTCTACCCTTAGCTCTTCAATTAATAGCAAACAGATGTTGTCAAGAATATACTAAACTAGATAAAAATAAAGTATATTCTCCAATCAGCTTAACGGCTATAATCATTATCCATCTCCACTAATTACTGCCTTACTGGTGGCATCTTTTATGAATTTCGGTACTCTTGAAGATAAAGTGCATACTCCATAATACCATATTGAGTCTCTGGATTTATGAAGATCAAACAGAAACATTATATTTTCTTGTTAATACAAAGAGGATATGATCTGAAATTGTTTAAAATGTCCAATTTTGGTCTGTGCGTATTTAATATTTTCTACTCATCAAAACATTTCCTTCCCGATTAAGAAACCTAACTTTGAAAATACTGAATCAGTGAATTATAAACAACAAAGTATGTGTTCACATGGAGAGATCAAAGTATTGTTTAAATATTTTAGGTCCAGAAACAAGGAACTCAGCCTGCACATAGGAAGGATCATACACTTGAGTTGCTGTAGAAGGATGGTGTATGAGCATGTTTGAAACCACAGAGCACCCATGGGAAGAAAATAAAATTGCGACACACACAATTGAAAGGTCAGCAAATTACTATACTTCTTAACACTTAAAATTTTTGAAAATATTCTAAGGATTCACACTGCACATTTGTGAGATTGAAATGTCTTATCTACAATTTCTGTACATGGCACCAGAGGGCTAGGAATGAGCTTGGGCAGCAAGGAATGCTCAAGAAATAGCTACACAAACAGGCTCTGAACTGCAATCTCTGAGAAGTAGAATTGGTAATATAGACAAGTTAGAAGACATGTAACTTGTAAGATATGTCGTCCAAGGAATTATTGCTTTAACTGGTAAGGTATTGTCCTTTGGGATAGCGCCTCTATGTTGCTGCTAACTCCAGCAATAATTTGACTACATCCTTATAATTGAAACTTGAATGGTATGGTCATTTAAATTCAGACAATTTGTACTACAAAATGCATCCTACAGCCCAGTTTAGAGAAACTTCTTGTAAAGTCATCTTGTTGACACTCCCCAATTCAACCCAGCTCAGAATAGGAGGGGTTGATGGTGATAATCAATTTAGATAAAACTCAGGTAAAACATACAAATTAGACAGCTCAAATCCCAAAGTAACTGCACCAGTGTGAGAACACGTGAATTGCAACCTGGAGTCTTCTAATTATCCCTCAGCACGGATTTTTTTCGATTCAAGTTAAGATAGATACTAAAATATGTACTAGTTATTGACAAGACAAAAGGAAATAGATTATAGGATTGCATACATGCAGTTGCCAACGTCACTCAAAATGCGATCAGGAAATGTAGCTTTCCAATCTGTGATACAATATCAAGATTCTGATTTGGAATATCTACAGTTCCAAGGTCCAGAAACTTGCAGTTCAGTTCTCTCTGGCATCAATTGGTATATCCTAATGCACATTACCTTAGTACGTCATGTATTAAGGGGTAAACAAACAATGCAATTATATCTTCCCTCTGTGAGTCCAAACTTATTATGTCTTGTATTAAATCTTGCAATTCAGGAGACTAAATCTCAGAATTTTGTAGCATTGGAAGTCTATTTTCTTTTACAGAGTACCACCTCATACAAGATTATTGTTAAATATTTATCAATTTCCTCGTAAATTTTAACTGCTAAGGCTCCAAAATGTTTCTGCATCGAAAATTATTCTCAAATTAAAATTTTGAGATTCTTTTGAGAAGTTCACATATTTGTCATTTGCAAAATATAAGTGGCAAAAACAGTGTACATATCCTCTCTGTTTATTCTCAAATTTTTGAACAAAACTACAAAATATCTTCATCATATAGACACCAAATGGTATCTATGCAGTAAAAATATCATCTAATTTCGAGAAAATAAACAAATAAATAAATAAACATCTAGATTATTTAGACTCCAGATCGAGTTAATGCAGGAAAAATATCATCAAAATTTTGAGAAAAACACAAATATAACTTAGAAAACAACCAGTAGAACGAATCCATTTTCAACAGATAACTGTTAATAACACTCTAGTTATAATGAGGCGACCAAAATCGAAAAATAGACCCATTTTCTCTTAAACCCTCAGCAAAATAAAAAATTGACCAGAAAGAAACCCTCGAAGTTGAACAAAACCCTTCTATTATCAAATCAACATCATAATTCTTGAAAGTTAAGCAAATTATCAACTAAACATCTTCTGATATATCTATTTCATGAAAATAAATCCAACCTAAAACTGGTAAAATGTCATCAATAACTTCTTGTAAATGCAAGAAAATAAATGAAAGCGAGCACTCACCGAACTTGGATTTGTCACCCGAGAGTAATAGAATTAACAACAGAAACAGATTCGACTATGTATATTACAAAACTTTAAAAATATATAACTTATGCCCAACCACAACTAAATGCGTAACAGTATAATATAAGCTTTCACCTAAATAATGGCCACCGAATTACAGTGACCAGTGTGATCTGTGGCTTTGCCTTTTTAGATAATAATTATATGATAGCAATGTACCATTTTCTACGTTAATTGACGGGGCCTTGACGGGTTTAATTTATCACGTGAGAATCTAACTTAATATGTAGACATGTAATTTATTTTTTGGTAGCCTTTAAATTGTCTAGTTACAATGCACTACGAGCAAAATATTAATAAAACAAGTTTTATTATGAGTAAAGATATTTTAGTTAAAGGTATCACAAGAGTTATCATTATCAATGTCTATTAGATTTGTTACATAAATTTGTCCTTTAAAATTATATATTTTACTCTAAACATTATAGTTTAAATGATGAAAATGATTGTATGTTTGTTAGATATATATGAGAAGTAAATCTCCTATAATATTATAATATGTTATAAAATATATAATATTTATATTTATATAATTCAAATGTTCTTATGGGGGATGACCCCCGCAGGGCAAGACAAGTTGCAAGTAGTAGCTTCCTGTTGTCTTGAGTTTGAATAGTGGAAGACAAACTATCCTGTAATGAAAGGAACGTTGGACAATACACAGATGACAAAGGAATGCATGTGCAAGGGTGGCAACGATCAACAAATAGGGGAGGGGATTGGTGGCATGTGCTACTACGGGGTCTGGGAGCTAGAGGGATCGATAGAAAGTGGAGCTAGAAGGGGTGTTCAGATAGAGGCTTGGCGTCGAGTCCTACAGGGAGCTTGGTAGGAATGCAAGCAGGCGAAGCAGTCAGGAGGAATGGCGTCAGGTCCTACAAGGAGCTTGGCGGGAATGCAGGCAAGCATAACAGATGGTGGAATGACATCAAGTCCTACAGGGAGCTTAGCGGGAATGCAGGCAAGCGTAACAGATGGTGGAATCACATCGAGTCTTGCAAGGAGCTTGGCAGGAATGCAGGCAAGAATATGAATGGCGGGGATGATGTCCCCTGAATGTGGCCTCACTGGGTCATAGCTCCAGTCAAAAGTGACAGGTGCTACCCCTTAGCAACGATTTACCAAGTAAAAATAATAAAAAATCAAATGTTCTTATTAAAAATATATAAATTAATTAAATAATAATTTATTATTTATATATCAAATAAAATTATAATAATTATATTAATATTATTAATTGATATAATATATTAATTGTATATAAATATAAAATACAGGTTTTTTATTCTTCACATTTTATAGGTTTCTTAGTCTCTTTGTCTTTCTACCATCTTGAATTGTAGTATTATTAGTGCAAGCATTAAATAATAATAAATTTGTTTTTTTAAATGGTGAGAAGAAAAAAATGTGAAGAAAGGTAGGGTGAAGATTTCACCAAGAGAAATGGTGAAAAGAAAGTACAAAAGAAGAGGGAACAAATAAGAGTGGAACTAATCATGAATTTACTAAGAGAAATGTTATTAGCAATAGTTGCTAGGAAGTGTGTCTCAACCTTGCATCCTAATGCATGTTGATTCGCCAATGTGTTTTTTCAGGCATATTTAAGCAACAAATTCTTCATTGTGAAACTACGCGTTTCAAATGGACCGACTAATATTTTCGCCTGGAATCTGGGAAGCATTTAATGAAAAACACCTACATATTCGCTAATACTATTAAAACAACATTATATCAGGACCCATTTCGCCAATTAAAATTTACAAATAGTTGCTTGTGAAGACCCATTTCGCCAATTAAAATTTATAAATAGTTGCTTATGAAGACCTATTTTGCCAATAACATTAAAAAATAATTACATTTGAGGACACATTTCGCCTTGAAAATTACAACATATCATTGTATAAGCACGCGGGATTTGCCAAATTTTTAATATACCATTTAAAAATCTTGAGGAATTCGCCAAATATGGAATCATGGATTGATATAAATATAGTCGAAAGTGTCATTTATTCTTACACATTTTGTTCAGTTCTGAGGTTCTACTTCTCGATTTAGAAGTCAGCGAAAGCCAAAAACGTAGACTTAAAGGTGAGTGATCATTTCTTCATAGTGTTACTAGTTATAATAATAAGTTTTCTTTATCTCTTTTCCATTCTTGCTTCAGTCTTAAAGATGATATTGAGTAGGGAATGGGATCTATATTATTATTCTTTGTCCTTCTTAAACAAGAAGGCATTATTTTCCAGTTTTTAATTTGAAGTGAGAGATGAATATGTCGAGCGAATCAGAGATTAATATGTTGAGCGACTTGAGCAATAAGGGTAAGGCTCATGCCGCTCCTCAAGGTGGTGAAGAGACTGTTGCTGCTCCTCAAGGTGGTGAAAATACTCCTGTTGCTCCTCAAGGTGGTGAAGAGACTAGGAGGCCATCAAAATTCCCAAAACTTAGATGTACCATACAATCTTACTTTGAAATTGCCAAAGCTTTTGATCTATCAGGTCAAAATGGAGCTACATCATCAACTCTTCCACCAAATATTGGTAGCATTCATAATATCTCACCGCCACCAGAAGGTCAAGCTGAGATTGTCATTGATTTAAATCAAAATGCATCAAATGAGGATGGTAATACCGCAAAAGATGCTCCAAGGGATACCCAGGTTAGCCATAATGAGATAATTGACTTAGATGAGGATGATGTTGGTAGCAAGAAAAGGAAAAACAAACCAAAAAGGGGCACGAGTGGGAAATGACAAGGAATTTTCAACTTGGTTGGTTGTCAAAGTACCCATTCATTGTACCAGTGGGGGAAGAAAATGATATTGAAAAAGAAACATTGGCCAAATGTAAGATTTATACTTGGAAATTAAGAAGAGCCAAGACGTTGCAGTTAAAGATTGTCACTATAGAAAAGCATATCTATAAAGTTTATGAAAAAAAAATCATAGATGGAAAGGAACAATTAGTCTTACGATGGAAATCAAAGGAAGAATGTCTTCATGTTAGGTATGTCACGGATTATGAAGAGCATCACCAAAACATGTTGAAGCTTGTTGCATGTAAAGGTACACGCGAGGCTCAATTTGGAAAAGAAATGGAAGCAGCAAATCTATCAAAAACTGTTTAGATGAGTGTTGTTTTTCATATTTTGTCTAAAAGGCATCCTATGAAAAACTACTCAAAATATTCTGGTTTATTATCTTATTTGAATGTTCCTCACTATCCCTACTCACATTAGTCAATAAACAGTGGATGGGAGTGGGAAAATTGTCTTGCTGCAGTGGAAAAGGAAGATTTAAAGGATAAAGTAAAAGAGTCAAATTTCATTGCATTATCTTTAGATGAAGTTACTGTGGTAGACAATAATTCTTGGGTCTATATGCATTTGTATACTGTACAACAACATGTTCACCAAGCTCATCTTCTATGAGTTCATAAAATGAAGGACAGTTCAACATCGCATAATATATTTGAACTAGTCAAGAAATCTTTGAATGAAATTGCAAGTATGGATGAGTTGACAATTGCAAAAAAGTTGGTGTGTGTAGGAGTTGATGGAGTTGTAGTGATGCAAGGTCAAAGGACCAGTGTTTGCACAAAGTTACAAAATACTTGTGCACCATACATGCTTGGCATTCACTGCATGGCCCACAAAATGAATTTAGCATTCAAAATTGTAAGAAAGTTTCCTATAGTATCAAAAGTAAAAAATCTAGTCCGCGAGATCCGCGCATACTTCTACCGAAGTCCTAAATGTTTCACATAATTTCAAAATTTTGTTGAGGGAATAACACCAGGAAACAAAATTCTCAAGGATGTTGATACCAGATGGATCTCCCTACATGGACTAACGCAACGAGTTCTTTCAGAATATCAATCCTTAATTGGAGTGATGTACGAAAATCATAACACAGTAGACAAAGCTCCTGACCTCTTACATAGGTTAAGCGATATAGAGACACTCTTGACTTTAGCTAGTCTTCTCCCCATGTTGGATGAAATGAACAATCTTGTGAAGAAATCCCAAGACATAGCTATGTATATTAATGAATATGCCAATCTACGTAAACATACATGCTTGGCCCTCGATCATCTATATCTAGATCTAACACAAGATGGTGCAAATTATAACATGTGGCAGAAAATTATTGATTTGAATGATCCTGATAATTATTTACAGTTTAATGCAAGTGGGCACTTATGTATCTGTGTACGTGGATATGAAATACAAATGTACCAATGTAAGACTGCTAGGCACTCTAACAAAGAAGTACCTGTTAATGAGGAAGATTTTAAAGACATTGTTAAATATGTTGGTGATAATTTGAAGGAAATTACAAAATCTCTTTCCTCAAAGATTCGTGAAAGATTCCCTTGACATGAAATACTTGAAGCCATGAGTATTGTGTATCCTCAATTTTGGGAAAACTGAGATAACCCAAATTTTTTTCATGCTCAAGTAAAAATCTTGATCAAATAATTTTTGAAAATTATAACATACAATGAGCAAAAAATAGAAGGAATTTTAAGTGAAGGTAAGCTAAGAAAACAATGTAGGGATTTTGCAACATCTATGAAAGACTAGTATAAATCCATGGGCAAGGACAAGGCCTTTGAATTGGGATCAATAAAAAAGGTTTGGACAAACTTAGGCTAGAGTGAAATATTGTGTGGTTCGATATCAGAATATTTCAAACTTGTTGATTTATGTCAAACAATGATATTGGGGTCAATGGAGGATGAGAGATTTTTCAGTACATTGGGGTTTTTGAAATCAAAGTTAAGAAACAAACTGGACAAGAATTTGGAAAATTGCTTGAGGATGAAAGGAATTGTGTATAACGTCAAAAAAATTCCTTTTGATAGGGCACTCTCAATCTGGAGGTCCACATGTGAAAGAAGAGGGACTGGTTTGTGCAACACTCCAATTCTAAAATTCGGTACTGGTGGCACTACCATGGGTAGTGCCAGTGGGACTGGGACAAATGACATTGACAAAAATGACACAATGAATGTTGAATTTGAGACACAGGCCGAAGAAGAAGAGCAGACTCAGAATCAAGATGACTCTTTTACTCTATCTAATGATGAACGTCAGTTTGAGGACCCTGACTCCATTTGGGAAATGTAAGAGAATTAGAAACTTTTAGGTATTTATACTACACTTCATGATTCATGAATCAGTTTCCATTGTTCCAAACTATAGCTGATGAGATTTTATATTGTATTCAATGAAAATTGAAATTGTAAATCATTGCACTTCATGATATTTTATTTTATATTGCACTTCATGAATCATATTCCAAACGTTAGTTGATGATATTTTATATTGTATTCCATGAAATTGTGATATTTTATATTTTATATTGTATTCCATGTTATTGAATTTGATACGTGATTCTGCGTCATTTTTAGAGAACAACACTTATCACACAATCTTTGATAAATAACTGAAAGGAATATTAATCCATTCCTTGAACATAAGTTAACAGTTCAACATCCATAACTTATAAGATAACAAAAGCTAACGGTTCAACATAAATAACTTATAAAGGCATCCACACAACTTGAACAATAAAAGCTTAAACTACCAAATCACCTAAATTATACTGAGAAATCCTTACGCATCCATCACCATAAAATCTTATTCACAGATAAACATTCCACAACAATGAAACTAACCAAAAATCTATCATTCCAATAATAGACAATCCACTGGCAAACTACTCAGCAAAAGCATAATAAATCCACATAGTACACACCACAACTCAAAGATTACGCATGCATGAACTTCACCGTTGTCTTTCTATATTGAAATAACAGAAAATCAATAAAAATAGCAAAGTTTTTTTTGTCTTGGTAACGGTTTCTTGAAGACAACCATTTTAGAAATTAAAATAAAAAGTCTTTGAAGTATCAAGAGAGCCAAATTAAAGAAAATAACATAAAAACTAAAAACTAAATAACGGTCCCACTCCCAGCACCAATTCCTTCACTTTCAATTATTTTCGCCTCCTTCTCCTTCAATAACACCTTTAGTGCCTTTACTCTTTACCTATATTCCCAGCACTTGGTGACAATTACAGTGATGTTTTTGCTCCCTAGCGTTGTAGTAATTTGTAACCTAGTTCTCCATTTTCCCAAAGCCTTTTCAGAATCAACCAACATCTGAGATCTTCACTCTTCTCCAAATTTATAAGTCTTCAGGTGGAGCTCCGTTGCACTGAGTTTCGAGAAGGACTCCCATGTCACTATAGCAGGATCAACTATTTCTTTATTGAATATCTCTCTAAACTTCAAAGAGATCTCTCTTATATCTAGAATCCCTTCATCAAACTCATAAGTAATTTCCACTCCCAGAATATGACAATCTTCTTTAATTTCTACCAACATTTCATAATATTTATCAAGTGTGTTATTAATTTCCTTCACCAGATTATCATACATATTCAATTTCCATTCTAATGAATCAGACTAGGAAGGGTCTAGCTCCTTAGGATTATTCACAATTTTCTCACCAATTAATATCTTTGAATCCATAGAGTTCAATTCTTTCATTTCTTGAGAGAGCACATAGAGACTAGTTTGATCTTTCTGAAGTTCTCCTACTAACTCCTTCCTCTTGTCAAGAACTCGAGTGTAAAATTGCACATATTTATTCAGAAAGAAGATAGCCTCTTGAGATATTTTATCGATCCCCTCACAAGTAGCTCTGGAATAGTTCAAATTCTTTTTAATTTGCTCTATGGTGAGCACATCGATGCCCTCTACTTGAGAACTCGAGGCTTCATCAGATGTAGGAGGAGTGGCCATGGAAGAAATAAAGTTACTCAATGCCAGGACTTGAGATTGTAGTTTTATATTTTCTTTCCTTTGTTCTTTCACTATTTTAATCAAGGTATTGACTGAATAATTGGCATGGTACACATCACCTTCCAGTGTTGGAGGCCCCATATCAACATGTGTGACTTTGTAGTCTGCCAATGTTATTTCATCTTCATTTAAATCCTTGACAAGGTCAACAATTTCTAACATTTGATTTCCAAAAGTAGCATCAGTCACCATCCTTGACATCCTCCTGGATTTCTTAGGTTTTGAAGAGCTTTGAAGTAACTTTGCAACTATATCCACTCCAACTGTCATTGTAGGAATATGCTTTCTCTTCTTCTCCACTACTTGTTTTAGCCATCCTAGGGAGGCTACTACAAAACCAAAATATTCATTTCCAGTAATAGTTTCTTTAGGAGAGGTAGGAGTGAAAGGTGGATTATCAGCCGGAGAAGAGGGAATTTTAGATAGAGGAAAGATAGTATCTTCAACGATCTGTTTAAAGATAGCTTCAGAATCTTCAACCACAAGTTTTTCTTGATTGGTATTCTTCTTAGGGGTAGGAGAAAGCACATTGTCTTGTTCATAGATGCTCTTCAACTTGACTATTTCTTGTGGCCTATCACCATCACCTCCTGACTGAGAATTTGCACTAGAGGACCTAACAGAGGGTTTCCCTATGACACACTTTCACCAGATTCTTTTGTAGACACTTGTTCATTCTTCTGTGATGACTTCGACTCCTGAATAGGACCAACAACTTGCCGCCATTTCCCATCCAACCAATCCTGTGTTCTTTTAAGCACTAGGGCAGCATGCACCCTCATATCTAAAATTTTACTTTGGTTCCAATCAACCCTAGGGTGGGATTTTTCAGGCAATTTTTCATATCTAGGATCTATGATTGTTGAATCCTCAACTACATTTTTAGGAATGTCAAATTGAAGACTAAAAGCCTGTATTTGTTTTAGTGTTAGCCTCATATAATCTCTTCTCAAAACTTAATTCTCATCAACACAATCTTCCCAGAAATCTTTGATAGATGGGTGATGTCGATATGAGCTCCCTCCATAGAGATTCTGCTTCACAAAACCCTTACTGTCAAAATTAGCTCTCATACACAGATTCTAGAGGTTATATTCCTTGAGAAATCCTTCAAGTCCCCTGGCCATCTAGTTTGTTTTGCACAAAAAAGAACGGGTCTCCAATGGGAAGGCATACCCTCATTTCCCCATGTTTGTATACTTAATATTAACCATTGCCATTTGTTGACAAACTTCCAGAAATATCAGTACATCTTCAAGATATCGAGGTAATTTCAATGGGGCTTTCTCAAAACCCCCTATTCTCAAATAGGAAAAATTATCAAATTGGATATAAAAACTCCCATATTTTGATACAAGAGAAATGGATTCGGGGGAAAGATGCATTTCTGGATTTCCATCCAGCTTCCTCATGGCCTCCATTAAAAATGCATCATTAACATGACAAAAATCACCCATTCCAAATTTTTTAGTGAACTGAGGAAAGTGTTTATACATAGGCATATTAGAAGCTAGGGTTCCTTGTAGCTCCAACCCTGGCCAAAAGGACCTCTGACTACCTACAATGTATGTCAGGCAAGAATACATACAGAAAAGTAGTAGTCTTATGGAAATTAATTAATTGCTCATTCAAATGGAAGCAAATAACTTCAGCCTAGTCAATGAAAATGTTCTCATCACAGACTATCAAGATAAATCGACACATCCAATCCTCAAATAACTCAACTTGTGCATTCCCAACAATGTGGTGCAATAAAACAATAGCATTTGCAATTTCTCCCTTAAAATGCACTCTTTTGAGTTTATTCAATAGTTGTGACTTACCTCTCCTTTTAGACTTCAGTCAGGTTTTGGTCGTAGAGTTCTTACACCAGTCTTTATTTGCTTCTAAAAATTCACCTGCCACTACGACAGACATGTCTTCTACAAGTTCCCTTTCTGGAATCCCCAGCACTCAGGAAATAACTTTAGGAGAAATTTCTGCAATTACAGTCCTGTTCGTGACTTTATTTTCCTGTGTCTGCAGAATGTACCTTCTCGCACATGCACTTATCAAGTCCACACTCAACACAACTTTTGGAAACCCTCCAGCGTAAGCTAGCCCACTTTCTAAGAGTTTTATATCCAGCTCAGATTTGTTGTATCTCTCCAAGCGTGCCCAAAATTCTTCTAACTTAAAAGGTTTGAGCTTTGTATCCCTTATGTTGATCGAACATTCACTCTGCATGAGCGCAAAATGTAAATTCACGAAGAAAGAATGTTTGCACTTCAAAATTATTAGCCTTGGCAAAGAACGAGAATGTAGGTTAAATGTCTGAGTAAAAAGAATGTTTACACTTGAGAAGTATTGGCCATGCCAAAGAATGAGAATGTAGGCTAAATGTTTAAGTAAAACTTTGCCATGCACTTATGCCGTTATTTTTTAGAGGACATGCATTAAATGTGGCATTCAATTTCATTCCTTGAAAAGATAGCCTTTAAACATGCATGCTTTTGGAAATTCCTAGAAAGATAACTCTAGTTTAGTCTGTACATAGCATTCAATGAGATGTTAGATGACGGTGCCTTCGAAAGGAAAGATAAGTCCATCATGTCGCGTGGTCACTGAAACTTGGAACCTTAGAACCAAAGTTTGAAGTTTCAAAGTTTTTGAAACCTCCGACCCACCGACTACAAAGATGACCAAGAAAGACTTGCAACTCAACAAAGTGAACCAACTTGGGGAATCAGGAAGTTATGAAAAATTTAGAACTCTGTGACAAGGTTATAAATTATAAAACTCTGATGACTAGCAACCGATAAGGTTATAAATTATAACACTATGAGGACTAGCAACTAAGGTTAGGAAAAACACCAAAACCGCGGGTTTGAGTGATAGTAACCACAACAATGAAACTAACCAAAAATCTATCATTCCAATTCCAATAATAGATAATCCACTGCGACATGGTTATAAAACTCGGAGGACTAGCGACTAAACTTGTTTTTCTCCCTTATTTTGATTATATTGTCTCTCCAGTACCCAGCTGTAACATTTTACATGAATTATTAATGAAATATGATCAATGATCTTTCATTAATCTTCTTCGTCATTATGCATTGATGTATGTTTTAATTTTGGATCTAGTTTAATGAACTAGTTAAAGTACCTTGATTAAAGCATGAATTCATATAAATGTTTAGTGGATTTGATAAGTAGTCATGGAGATTGAGTATCGATGTGTGAATTGTAATGCAATTTCACTAAGATTATGGATGCTTGGAATTAAAATCACCTTATAGTTCATATTTTAATTGTGTTAAAAGTAAAACTTGAACATGTACTCAACAATTCATCACTCAACTCAATGCTTAATAACATATTAGCAATAGTATTAGTAGCATATACAACAATGAACATCAATAATCGTTTAAAGTGTATCTAGTAGTTGAAACCACTACGAGGATTTTTCTTCAAATGAAAAAAAAATAATACAAATAATTTATTATTTAACATCAACACATTACTAAAGTGTAAGTTGGAACAAAGACAACTCTGCATAGAGCTGAGTTAGAACTTGGAAATTCATATTATAAAAAATCAAATCACTGCAACACCTTTTCTAGCAACTTCCACTATTTAGGTGGTGGAATTGTCATTTGTTCTAACTGATGCTATTTGAATTGAAGATTTGTTAACAATTCATGATTCAAATTGGAACCTGTCTTGCATTCTTTAGTCAATTTTGCATTTAAGGTTAGCAATGGTTTGATGGAATCCAAGTAGTTCACCATATCTAGGTTATGAGGAAACTGGCCCAAATCAATCTTCATTGCATCCTCCATCTTTTTGAAATCATTCTTTCCAATGAATCCCTCATTTGTGTCAAAACCCTCTGGTAAACCAAGCTTTGTGAAGTTCCTTACCTTTTCATCCACCTTCTTCATCTTGTATGCAACCAAATGCAAATATTCCTTTGTTTCACACATTCTCAAACACTTTTCAATGATAGATGACAACGTCATTGATGTAGCAAGCCGATTAGTAATCCCTTTTGATTTCAAAACATTGTCACTGGCTTTGTAGACTATTTGTTGAATTTCATTTATAGATTTCTCTAATTCCAACACCTTTTTGTTGTCCACTAAATATTTGTTGAGCTTCTTATGATGTTGTCTGATAGCATCAATCAATTGAAACATGTCACACAAATGATGAATCCTCTGCATTATTTCATCCCAGATCTTTTGTTTCATATGGCTCATTGTCTCTCTACAAAATGCAGATAACTTATTTTGACAAGTCTCAATTTCATTTTTTGCTTCCATCAACTCTGCCTCCAATCTTTCATTTCTTTTTCTCTCCTCCAATTTTTGTTCCCACTGTGCATTTCCATTCACAATGCTTAGTCTTAGTTTTTTTGAAGTGGATTTTTCCTCATCATATTTCTTGTTGCTCTCATTTAGCCTTTGCTTCAGTTCATTCATTGTAATCTCATTCTTCTTATCCTCTTTGCTTGTTGATGTAGAGGCAGATTTTTTATTCTTTTTTCTAATTCATTGCTCTTGTTATCTCCTGCTTTCCTCTTTGCTTTCTCATTTGCTAGGTCTACCTGTAACTTTTCAATTTGAGTATGCAACCTTTTTTCTCTCTATCTTGATTTAGCAATGATGCGTACATCAATTCATTGTTCTTCTTTGATACATTAATTTTGTCAGTATTTCTGAGTCCAGAAAAATCTAATTGAATATTATTCACATGGAATTCAGATCGAGTCATCTGATTTGTTGGTTTGTCTTGAACTGGGGGAAAAAGAAATGTGTACTCCATGATTTCTTTATTTGTGTCAAATGTGGGTAATACCATGGTTGTTGGAGGGTTTGAAGTTATAGCAGACACACTCTCCATCAATTGCTTCTTTTCTTTTTTATTCATCTCTGATTTTTTTTTAAACTCTTCAATGTAATCAAAACCTAGGGACCCAGGAACAATGGAATGCTTGAATGGCAAAGGAATAGGAGTAGTAGTACTTGTAGTTGCTAATGATTTCGCAACTAGACTAACTGGCACTAGGGAGTGCCTAGAAATAACTCCTTTGTGGTGGATCCACTGGTAGTGTGACTTGGACCTATCAAAATCCTTTGCCTCTTCTGTATGCCTTGATCACCTGGTGTTTTTGTGGTATATTGTATTGTTGTCCTCTTGTGTGTAGTTTGTTGTTGTAGCACATGTTGACCACTACTAGTACTACTACCCATAACATCACCACCAAAGGTAGTGCTATTTTCACTAAGCTCTCCACCATGGGCATGTCCTAGTTGTGATTGTGTTTGACCATGAGGATGAGGATTTGAAGCTCTAACAAATTGACTTGTATGCCCTAGGTCTAGTTTTTCACCTCCAATCCCAAGGCCAAAAAAATCACTTGCTTTTCTATGCTCTACATCTATTACCATCCAAGGGCCTTGTCTTTGGGATCCCAAAGGACCACCTTCATAACCCATTTTTTCAGCTATGGCTACTCCAGTAGTATATGCTTCTTTTGTGGCCTCACTTAAACCAAGTTTGAAATTGACATGGCTTTCTTCTTCCCTATCATCATTAGATTCATGATCACTTTCTTTATCTTCTTGTTCATTTGGATGCTCTATATTCCACAATTTTATAAACTCACTATCTTCTTCTTTATCTCCATACTCTTCAAGAGCTCTTAGATCACTTGGCTCCTTCCTCATAGACCAAAAGGTAGTAATTTTTTATCATGACCAATTTTTTTCTATAACTTCCTTCTCTAGAGAACTTGGAATTTTTACTCTACTAGATGGTTTAACACTTTTTTGATAAAAATTGTTGTACCTCCTGATTGTCTTTCAATGTAATGCCATAATTTTTGCTAACAATTGTTCAAAAGAAATACCATTCTCAACAACACTTTTCTCCATTGCAATTTTGATCTCATCCCAAGAATCCTTATTCCTCAAGTTTTCAAGCAAGGGTTTACTTTCATGTTGAATTCTACTTGCAACATTCTTATTGAGCACAATCATTGATTTAATGGTGTCACATGGATCATACTTCCATTAACAAATAACATCAAAATTAAAAAAAATCAAAAGACTATGTGCCACACTAAATGCTTTTCTCTCGAATGTGATCCCTCCACATGAAAAAGGTAAAGAAGGAAATAAAGTTTTCTTTTGCTGACTGGTAAAGTGCAGTTCATCGGTACTTTGCATCTACCTTACATATGCCAAAGCAAAAACCCTTTTTGTCACATGTATTGGAAGTTTGTATGGTTGTACTCCTGATGCATAAAATTTTAGCACAGTATATTCTTCCATTAAGTACCAATTAGTCAAATGTATTTCTTTTCCTAGTTGAATGTAGTTTCTACATGACATAAGAAATCTAGGCATTGGAGTATTTGTAATTGCTTGATGCAATGGAGCCAAAAAGTAGTCTATAAAATTACTATAGTTCCTTTGAGAATCATGCATCCTTGTAACAGTGGTCCATTCATATACTGGAGCCATTTTCTTTTCCTCGGGATTACTATAGGGTTGAATCTGAAGCTTGTTGGTCTGAAACATTCCTTTGAATTTGAATAGAAAAAGATAGCACAAGTAGGTTGTGAACCTAAATGTCTTGGTGGAACCTCCTTTAATCATAAAAAATTGTTTATGCATGGATTCTACAATGTGATCAATAAAATTATATTTGACATGTGGAACACCATAATGGATATTATACACCATTTCAAGGAGGCATGCACCCACTTCCAAATTGCTATCTAGTTCGAGGCAAAATGATAGCATGGAAATAGTATCTTGAACCCATGGTTTAAAAATATCCAAATTATAAGGAGGCTTATGATCACCTTTCAATTTTTTTCTATCCTGAACTATTCTATTTAAGAAAGATTTTTTCTCCATTTCATCCATTGCTTCATAATCACTAGCAAGCTTTTCTAGGTCAATGTGGACATTTCCAAATTCTTCGGTTGTAAACCCCAACACTTTTCCAAGTTCTTCTGCATTAATGGATAACAATTCTTCTTTGCTATCTTTATTAACAATTGCTCTTTTGTTATCATCATAATTTTGGGCACAGACCATGATAAATTAAGGGCAAGGGAAAACCTCATGTAACATCATGCACCCTAATCCAGTTACCCACAGTGCACTGATACTATTAACTTGCATTTTCTTTGAGGCCTTATTCTTAGATGAAAATATAAGTTCTAAGGTATGCCTACCATAGGTTTCAGGATCATAAATATCATGGTATTCATTAGTGAAACCTAGGGTTTTAAGCAATTTTGCACAATGTATTTTTTTATTTGACATTGCTCTAGTGGTATTGCTGGTAGACATGCTTATACAATGTGAAACTGTGAATTCCCTATTAGTCCTCCTTAATTTTTCTTAATTCTTAAGTCTCTTAGCCCTAAACCCAAACTTCAAAGTTTGACAAAATAAGATTTTAAGAAATGTCAAATGATGAAACGTAGCCACAAGAATTCTTTCACTTACCCGGATTTTGATTCTTGAAAAGATTAATGCTGATAGTCGTGGAAACTGGGTTACTGGAATGACTTTGTTGGAAGTGGAACTGTGGAACCCAGAACGGGGTGGTGCGCTGCAATGAGCAAACTGAAGACTAAAATCTCCTCGTGTGTTGACCCTCTCACTTAAAAATAAAATCACTTAGCAGTATAAACTTAAAGTACTTTTTTTAGTCTTGTATTGACAACAAATTCTAAAGAATCTAAACTGTTGATCTTTGTAAATCTAATGGTTATAGGCTGATTCTAGAGGTTTAGGTTCATAACCCTAGCACTCCATGCATTTCATTCCAGGATACAACTATAGCCATACATCAAATGTTCATCGAACGACTAAGTAATTTATGATATAAATAGTAAACATGTGTTTTAAAGTTTTTTTAACCTTTAATGCGCTAGAATTGACATCAACGTCTTTATAAAATGTATTACAATGTCACATTAATAGCACAATAACACTTAACGTTGCAAAGGACTTAATAAAAGGAGTTACAATGCCACATTAATAGCACAATAACACTTAACGTTGCAAAGGACTTAATAAAAGGAATTACAATGTCACATTAATAGCACAACCATTTATTTTATTACAACTGAATGACAATGTCACATTATTACATAGTACAAATACAAATGTAAGCGTAAGCGCCAAGCTCCTGCCATGGTCTCTCAAAATAAATGCATGGAGGGGGGCCACTGCCAATCATGGTGTGTGAAAAATATGCATGGGGAAAGGGGGGCTATTCAAATGGGGGAAATTGGAGCTGTTAAAGATACAAAAAGTACTTATCCCCTTTAAAAATCAGAGTCATGCAGAAGATGAGGGGTTGTAAAACTACTCCCATCTTCTACTTGCAGCTTCCATGCACTGGGAGAGCACTTATCTCCATCAGAGCTCCCCATCCTAGCTCAAAACCTGTCTGAGAAGTCAGGTCAACCAAATCAACTTCTTTCCAATTCCACCCATTATGAAATTGAAGGAAATTGATCTTTTACTCTGTAACTCCATAATTGCAGGAAGGAGAATTTAGAGTATCCCCGATAATACCACATCATCTTCTTCTTGAATCCTTATTAACCCTACAAAATGAAAATCCTTATGACAATTCAAACATTGCACTCGAGAGTCAATAGTATAGCCTTTAGCCTTCAACAAATGATTTCAGTTGTGCTCACTATCCTTATTTATGGGCCAATAGTGCCGCCAATAGTGCCACTACCAGCCTAGTCCCTATGTACACATCACACGTGTCATGTGTGAGGTTGGGTGTAGTGATAATCGTGATTCATGCAAACCAAAAAAACCAACTTAATCGATTTGAGTACTTAACTTAAGCCTTACATTTAATTAAATGTTTAATTTGATTGACGTCTGGAATCTAACAGCCTTGCTACATGCAAAATGTACCTCAAGCTGACAATTGTCAAAATCACCAGTTCCACTCCAATGATATGAAATCATTACAAATCTTGTTTCACTAGTCATTTATTCCTGCATTGATAGCAAATTCTAAACTATTGATCTCCTCTATTGATGAAAACTTTCTTTTTTCATTCATATTTCTTTATGTTTTACTTTCAAATCTGCATGCAATTATTTCATAAATAGATAATACTTAATTTCTTAAAGGAATTTTTTTTTATATGAATAGATTTATCAATTGCCTTTCTATGCTTTTTAATAGCACAATTGCTATGATTTCATCAATTGCTTTTTAATAGCACAACCATTTATTTTATTACAACTGAATGACAATGTCACATTATTACATTGTACAAATACAAATGTAAGCATAAGCGCCAAGCTTCTGTTGGGCCACTGGTGAAAACATAAATGTAATACATGTTTGTTTGAAAAAAAATGGGACTTGTCGGGTCAACCATGGGCTTTGAAAATAAATGCATGGGACTTCCCGGATCAACCAGTAGCTCTCAAAATAAATGCATGGTGAAAGGGGGGCCAATCAAACTAGGGAAATGGGAGTTGTGGAGATACAAAATGTACTTCTCTCCTTTGAAAATCAAAGTCATGCAGAGTATGAGGGGTTGTAAAACTGCTCCCATCTTTTACTTGTAGCTTCCATGCACTAGGAATAGCAGTTATGTCCATCAGAGCTCCTCTCTTGGTTCAAAACCTATCCGAGAAGTTAGGTGAACCAAATCAATTTCTTTCCAATTCCACCCATTTTCAACTTGAAGGAAATTGCTCTTTGACTTTGTAACTACATAACTACAGGCAGGAGAATTTAGAGTATCCCCAACAATGCCACATGATCTTCTTCCTGAATCCTTATTAACCCTACAAAATGAAAACCCTTACGACAATTCGAACATTGCACTCAATAGTAAGGCCTTTAGCCTTCAACGAATGATTTCAGTTGTGTTCACTATCCTTATTTATGGGCCAATAGTACCACTAATAGTGCCACTACTAGACTAGTTCCTATGTACACCTCACACGTGTCATGTGTGAGGTTAGGCATAATCATGATTCATAATCGTGATTCGCGCAAACCAAAAAACCAACTTAATCGATTCGTGTAACTTAAGCCTTACATGTACAATTAAAATGTTTAATTTGATTGACATTTGGCTACATGCAAATTGTACCTCAAGCTGACAAGCTGTCAAAATTGCCAGACTCCAGTGCCACTCAAACGATATGAAATAATTTAAAATTTTGTTTCATTAAAGCTATGAGTAGTACAACTACCACACTTTCTTCAAAAATATTGAGAATTTCAATTAAATGAAATGTAATACGTCGAGCCATTAAAAAGAGAGAAATGAGCCTTGATCTCGCCATGTGTCTGCATCTAACGGTTCTAGTGTTATTTCATAGGTTTCAATTCACAAGTCTACTGCTTCAAAGATTTACTTACGGAATGCAACTACAACCGTCCATCAAAAATTCATCGAATGGTCATGGTTAGATTGATTTTCCTTTACATCCTTTGTGTAAAACATTCTTAAGTTTTTAAGCCTTGGTCCTACGTTCTTCCTAGGTGGTCCCTCTTTTAAAACAAACTTTATGCACATGCATATTTATGCCACTTAAGTTCTTTTATCACTCATCGCCAAAATCCAACCCGTTGGATTCATTACTACGATGATGACCCTTGATCTCGCCACGTGTCTGTATCTGACGGTTCTAATGTTATTCTGGAGGTTTCAATTCATAAATCTACTGCTTAAGAGATATAAATCCTGAATGCAACTACAACCATCCATCAAAAAATCATTGAACGGTCATGGTCCATAATGTCGCGTGGTTGCTAAAACTTGGAACCTTAGAACCAAAGTCTAACGTTTTGAATTTTTTGAAACTTCTGACCCACCAACTACAAAGATGACCAAGAAAGACTTGCAACTATAGTCGTCCATCGAAAATTCATCGAATGGTCATGGTTAGATTGATTTGCCTTTACATCCTTTGTGTAAAACGTTCATAAGTTTTTAAGCCTTGGTCCTACGTTCTTCCTAGGCAGTCCCTCTTTTAAAACAAACTATATGCATGTGCATATTTCTGCCACTTAAGTTCTTCTATCACTCAATGGCTCATCGCCAAAATCCAACCCATCGGGTTCATTACCATGATGATGAGCCTTGATCTCACCATGTGTCTGCATCTAATGGTTCTAGTGTTATTTCAGAGGATTCAATTTGCAAATCTAGTGCTTGAGAGATACTTTCGGAATGTAACTACAACCATCCATTGAAAATTAATCAAACTGTCATGGTCCATAATGTCGCGTGGTCACTAAAACTTGGAACCTTAGAACCATAGTCTGAATTTTTGAAGTTTTTGAAACTTCCGATCCACCGACTATAAAGATGACCAAGAAATTTCTAAAAAGTTTAATTCGCCAATGAATTTTTTTTATTAGTTTGATATTATGTTTAATTCACCAATGTTTTTTTCTTAATCATTTGAAAAAAAATTAATCGCCAACAAAATTATTTTTTAGTTTGAAAAAAAAAATTAATCGCCAACAAAATTATTTTTTCTAGTTTGAAAACAGGTTTAGTTCGCTAATGGAAATATTTTATTGGTTTGAAAATTTTAATCGCCGATGAAAATATTTTAGTGGTTTTAAAGAAAAATTGCATTTCACTAGGATTTTCCACAGACTTCTAGCGATTAGAAAAGATTCGCCAATGGAGTTTTTTTTTCTTCATGAAAAACGAAAAAATTCACCTCTAAAATTAATATTTTTATCCGGAAGTATGAAAGATTTGCCAAGATTTTACACCATCGCCGAGGGGGGGGGGTTTCTTAAAGTTTTCCTTGATCCTAATGTTCAACTACATTTTTTGGGCTATAGAGGCCATTTTTGCCCTAAAAATTATCATAATGGGATTTAACTAGCTAAAGTGGGTTACACTAACATAGAGCTTTCTAATATCTTCTATTTTAAAAAAATGGTCAATTGGGTTCTCAAACCAAAAGTTATGGCCTTTAGAAGTTAAGCCTCATGTTGAGGAATGTAAGAGCATCTATGACACAAGAGAGTTGTAAGAGGGAGTTACAAGCATTAACCAAAAACATTCACCAACCTATGACATGTCATTCCATGACTATCATAAAGCATTTTAGGAGGGTTTTGTTGGAGCAATAATAAAGTGAATGCAATATCCAAGAAATTCCATAAAATGAATGTGCATACAAAATACCAAAAACTATCAAGAAAATGTATGAAATATACAAAGAAACTCCTTGTATATGTAGGACAAGGAGGAAGTGGGAAGATGAGAGTGAAACATTAACTAACCCTCCAAGAGGTGTGACACTTGGGACAAATGTGAGAGTATGTGTCACGTGCCTGCAAGATGAGACAACTAAACCACTAAGCGAACTTAAGCTATTGTGAATATGTCTACTAGGTCTAGGAACTAAATAAATATAAATGTGCAATATCTATTTTCACACTAACACCCCCCTCAAGTGATACTTAGAGAGTGAATCATTGAAAAATGAGTCCCAAAAACAAGGCCTGATGAAGTACTCATGTACAAAACAAAATTCTCTTGCAAATGGAGTAAAGGAGAAAACCATATGGAAGAAAAGACCTCTCCAAAAAAGATAACTAAATAAAAAGGAAGGATGACTCATGGCCCCCAAAGGACAACTTCCTTCAACCCAAGCATACATCTCAACTCAAAATAGTGAGATAATGCTAAAGGTTTAGTGAGGATATCAACAACTTGCTCTTGAGTAGACAAATAATTTAAGAAGAGAACACCACCATGGATAAATTATCAAATGAAATGCATGTGAATCTTGATGTGCTTCATTATTGATGCTTCTAGTAGGTTACATGAAATGTGAATGGCACTTTGGTTATCACACCAAAGAATAATAGGATGATCAGGTGGTAAACCAAACTATTCATAAGTTGTCAAAGCCATATAACCTCCTGGCTAGAAAGAATTGCACCTTAATACTCAACCTTAGTGGATGATAATATAATAATAATTTACTTCTTGGAAGATCATGCGACTAGAGAAAAAAAAATTCTCAAAAGTGGACTTCCATGAGTCAACATCACCTATTTAATCCAAGTCAATGAGGCCTACTATTTATGAAGCTCCTAGTGTGTATTGAATGCCAAAATGTGTGGTGTCTTGAATATAACTCAAAATGTGTTTGGTTTTCTTTCGATGATTCTCACATGAATCATGTGAAAAAATAAAGAAAATACCAATAGTGAAGGTGACATCAAGATGAGCATGTCTTAAATACAAAATACTACAAACTAATTTTGTGTACAAAGTTTCATCAATACTATGTATTTTCAAGTGGCAATCAAAGTGACATCATATTAAAATGGTGTAGGATAAAGCTTACAATAGCCATGTTAAATCAATGAAGCAAGTCAATAGCATACTTTTACTGGTAAATAAGATCCCCTTGGTAGGTTCTTAAACCTAAAGACAAAGAAAGAAATGTAGAAGCCCAAGATTGGTCATGCCAAAGTGATCCATCAAATTATGCTAAATTTCATGAAGCATGGATGAGGAGCTACTAGTGAGATTCAAATAATCTAAATACAAGACTATTTCAAAATCCCATCTCCATGTCTTTGGATGTATACTATGTAATCTAAGTGGCAACAAGTGAAACCAGATGAAAGCAAGAAACCATCAATATTTTCATATCAAGCTTGAGGGGCTTGTTTGAGACCATATAAAGAATGTTGAAGCTGAAAAATAAGTGAAGAATCTTGCATAGCTCCTAGAGGGTAATCTATGAAGATCTCATGAAGATCACCAAGCAAGAAAGCACCCTTCATGTCCATTTAGAAAATTGACCATCTTTGAGATGCAACAATATAAAGTACAAGGCAAAATTAATCCATCTTGGATATAAGGGAAAATGTCTAAGTAATCAATACCTTCAACCCATGAAAATCCCTTAGCTATGAGATGTGTCTTATACCTTTTTATAGAACTATCAACTACATACTTGGTATTGTACACCCACTTTCACCAAACCATTTGTGTTCCCTTTAGAAGAGAAACCAAATACCATGTGTTATTTTTCATCAAGGAAGAATACCCACCTACCATATCACTATCCTACTTTAGAATACTAAAAGCCTCTAAAAACCTCCATGGATTAGTAGATATAGAATGGCTCAAAACAATAGTGTGAAAATTTTGTGAGCAGTGCGATGAGAACACATAGGAAACCAACTAAATATTTATCCTTCTAAATATTATTATGGGCCCATTTAAGCAAAACATGAGGAGGAGGTGTAGGTGGCAAAGGTGGTAGAATAAGTCCATCATTTAAAGTATCCTCAAGTGCAAAGATATCATGAGATGGAGAAGGAAAAGTAGGTAGTGAGGAAGAAGTAGATGGAGGATCCATCTATGTGAAAGACTCATCAAATTGAATATCTCTATGAAAATAAACATCTCTAGTGGTTGGATCAAATAATGGATAAGCCTTCACATCCTCAAAATAGACAACAAATATGTACATGGTTGAATCTTCTTCTTTGTTGTCTTGTGTGAACCATCTTGTATGAGTTCCCAAGCCTCACTACCAAATACCCTAAAGAAGGAAACATCAAGCTTGATATTGGACAAAGCCTGCTTTGGATTGATAATCTAAAGTACCTCATGGGGAGTGCGGTTCTAAATATAATTGGCACAATTGATTTTAGCCCAAGAATATGGGGGCATAGATTGAGACTAAAGCATACAATTTTCCATCTCCTTTAGTGATATGTTATTTCTTTCAATGACATCATTCTATTGAGGAGTGTATAGAGCCGATACTAATGATAAATACAATGGTTAGTGCAATAATCCTAAAAGGCCTAGTTCACATTTCCCCCCTATTATTTATGTGTATTCATTAGCTAAAAAAATGTGATTACTTCTTTGCAAATGTACCTTAAAATTTCTAAAATTGGTGAATACATCACTCTTGTAGTTGAGAAAGTACATCCACGTGTGACAAGAGTAATCATCAATAAAATTATGACCACATACTTGGCTCCTAAAGATGAAGGAGAAAAATAAAAAGAGGTCATTGTTAACCAACTCAAGTAAGGTAGTAGCATGATGGGCCTTACCCTTATGAAAGGGTTCCCAATGATTTTTCCAAGGACACAACATTGACAAATGCCCTTTATGCGTGAAACCTTAGGAAGAACAAATACAATCTCTTGTGTACTCAGCTACTAAATATACCTATAATTGAGGTGTCTAAGCCTCTCATGCTAGAGTCTAAAAGAATTTGCATGGGAAATGTGTGATAGACCATACTTTGATGACTCTAAACTATGAGAACTATATAATCTAGACCCATTATCAACTGTACCTAAAGCAACAATTTTTTTATAAATTTTATAGTTCTCAAATAACTACACCATGTGATGAAAAATCAATTGTCTTCCTGTCCCTAATATAGAAAATATAGTATAAGGAGAGAAGATGAGCATAAACCTCATAAATAAAGAGAACATCCTCAATACAACCATTTATCAATTGTATAGTTCTTGACAGGTCAAAATTAGAATATGTGAAGATTTGCTTATTGGAACTAATAAGACCCCTAAAAATTTGTGTCTCCCTAATATACATTTCATATTGTCTGAACTTCATTGGTCTTTCCATGGTTAGGGTTTATCAAATAGTGCCAAGGGTTTTTCCACCTTTTAAAGGAAAACCTTAATTCCCTATACCTTTATTACTTTTGGTCTTTTCGTTGTTGACTTGCTAAGTTAATTTTTGGTTGGTTAAGTCATTACCCGAGTCCTTATGTTCATATGATGACCAACCCTGTTTGCCTTGTGTCACCGACTTGTCCCATTGCCTCAAAAATCCTTCAAGTTCTATGTTTGAAACATTAATATTTCCCAAGGTTGGGTCCTTTTGAAAATATGTCACTTTATTGAAATATTTGAGGCTGATGTCCTATGTTCAATCTGAACCTTTGGCTTTGTTAAGTCTTATTCATTCATGGTACCTAGTGGAGTCCCCATCTTCAAAACAACTTATTCGGCATATATAAAATTGCTTCACTTAAGTTGTTCTTCCATCGGTGGTTTTTCATGCATTGCATTTCATTGCCTTACCATTGGTCTCCTAATTATGATATGCAATACCTTTGTAGCTCCTTTTACATCTCATGTTTCCTTTGCTTTACAATTCTATCATTGCCTGCTAACTTCCTAAATGTGATGTGTGTTTGCCCCATTGATCTTCTATCATGGACACATGTCTAAATCCCGCTTCATCGCAACACCCCCTTGCATCGCAAATGTGACTCTTAATTTCCTAGTGCTTTGTGCGTATGTGCTACCGGTCAAGATTTTGCCACTTGGCTAGATCCTATGTTGTCGCATTGTATCTTTGTATCGCTTTTATGAACTCATTGGTCCATAACCAATTTTTGATATGCCATGAGAATAAGGAAGAAAGGAAAGGACAATGGAATATGCCAAGAGGATACTTTGCACAGGTGTCACTTTCTCAGTGCATCATATGTTGCCTTCACATCACTATTTCACCTTGTTGGGCCTACGACTCTTCTATGATATGCGAAGGATGAAGGTTTGATGAATGTGTCACATTCTAATTGCATCGCTGCAATGTAGAATATCACAATTTCAATTCATTCAACAAAGGACTAAAGGGTGATATGCAATAGCTACTAATATAAAGTTGATGGTCGGTGGCTACATGGCAACATTTCAGTTCATCGCATACTTCCTTCATATCGCGGTTTGATGTCCAAGAGCTTTAAAGCAAAAAGTGATGTAGAATAGAAGAATAGAAGACTTTTAACGTCCATGAGACCAAAAGAAGGCCTATGGGATAGTGACCCCTGCTATTTTAGCATTGTGAAGTGTTGTTCTCTTTCCATTAAGTTTGATGATGAGTTCTCCCATTTTGCCCAACCATTCCATGCTAAATAAATCTTGACAATTTGCAGCTGTTAACCCATTTGTGTAGCTTCCTCTAATGTCATTGTAAGCTTTACAATCTAGGATAAAATGTTTTTCAGTTTCCACTTTCCCATCAGCACAAAAGATACAAACCCTTTCTTCCCAAACTTCTTTTGGCCTTTTCCATCTCCCCGTTTCACACCGAAGATGATGTGAGTTAGTCCTCAATTGTGCAATGAGAATCTTTGATTTCCACGAAATATTTGCCTCTATATATGCTTTTTGTTGATGGTCTAAATTGGGATTAAATTCTTCTACATAATATTTTTTCTTTCTCCCAACCGCTCTTGTCCACATAGCCTTGCAAAAATTTTCAACCACATATAACTTTAATTCCTTACTATTATTAGAGCACTCGTTGAAATGAATGTTCCACTTGTTCATCCACTTACAATTTTGTTTCATCCATGCCTTTTTTCTTGGCCCTAAGACACCTCTAAAAACAAAATTTTGCCACCTATGAACTTCCATCTGCTCAACCTTTTTCAAATATCTCAAAAGACTTACCATAGCGATGGCCTCAATAGGAATTGCCCCTTGTTTCAGCAAGAAGTGTCTTACTAAGGAATCAAAGCTTTTAGTTTGAATTTTCTTGTGATCAAATGCTTTTGAATTCTCTCTATTTGTGTCCACTTGATGCTAGAAGTGCTGCTGGCCCAAATTTCACAACCATAGAGGACCACCGGTATAACTAACAACCCAAACAATAATTGAATAGTTTTCCAATCCCATAGCTCTGCCTCTTTGCACCTGTTTTGGAGAGAAAAAAGGGCTCTCCACCCTCCCAAGGTTCTTTTCCTTCAGCAAGTTTCCCAACATAGCTTGTTGTTGAAGTCAATTCCCAGGTATTTATACTCTGTTACTTCCTCTAGGATACTTCCTTCGAAATAGAAGTCAAACTAATTTTTTTTCTTCTTCTTAGAAAAAACCATGATCTTGGTCTTACTAATGTTAACTTGCATACCAACATCCTTGCAAAAATGCTCAATCCATTCCTTTTTTCTCAGCCCTAAGACACCTCTAAAAACAACATTTGGCCACCGATGAGCTTCCATCTACTCAACCTTTTTCAAATATCTCAAAAGACTTACCATAGTGATGGCCTCAATAGGAATTTCCCCCGTTTCAGCAAGAAGTATCTCATAAGGAATCGAAGCTTTTAGTTTGAAATTGCTTGTGATCAAACGCTTTTGAATTCTCTCTATTTGTGTCCACTTGATGCTAGAAGTGCTGCTGGCCCAAATTTCACAACCATAGAGGACCACCGGTATAACTAACAACCCAAACAATAATTGAATAGTTTTCCAATCCCATAGCTCTGCCTCTCTGTACCTGTTTTGGAGAGAAAAAAGGGCTCTCCACCCTCCCAAGGTTCTTTTCCTTCTGCAAGTTTCCCAACATAGCTTGTTGTTGAAGTCAATTCCCAGGTATTTATACTCTGTTACTTCCTCTAGGATACTTCCTTCGAAATAAAAGTCAAACTAATTTTTTTTCTTCTTCTTAGAAAAAACCATGATCTTGGTCTTACTAATGTTAACTTGCATACCAACATCCTATGAAGGGCATGCAACAATCGTTGATCTTATTTTAAAACAAATAGGGATCAATGGTTTGAATTCAAACCTAAACAACTAACTAACAAATTGCTCCTTGGCTCGCGTGAGCCATCTTTTTCCATTAATGGCATATGTACTCAATTTTGAGGGCCATAAAAGTGTGAATTGTATGATTTTTCATTATCTTAGTAATCATTCAAAGGTGAGCACACAAGCAGAGTCTCAGGTGAACAAATTTGAGGAGCAAAATAGCTAGGGTTTTTGCGTAAGTTAGTATTCTATCTTCACGTGCATGATTTTTAGTTAAAAATCAAATTGAAGAAGCAAACTTGAAGCTGTAAGGGGTCACTAAATTAGGGTTTTTGTAATTTTGTGTTGAAATTTTCAAAGGAAATTAATAAGCCCTAGTCTAAATTTGGAGAGCATCTATAGGGTTTTCTTGCATAATTTTAAGTTGAAAATTTACGTAATCCTACTAGGGTATTGGGTAAATTGGAACCCTAGTACTTGAATTAGAATTGTAAAACCCTAGTTCTGCTAAAATTGCAAAATGAGTCAAGTTGGTGAGCCTTCAGAGGAAAAATTCAAGCCCAAGAAAACAAAGCCTAAAATAGAAAAGCCAAAACCAGAGATCTTTGAGGCAAAACCCAAAACTAAAGGGGTTAAGAGGGATTTTGTACATTTTATGGAGGATGATATAATGGACTTGTTCCCTGGAGAAAAAATAGTTGGAAAAAGAGCTACTAGAGAAAGAGTTTTGACTAATCATTTGCAAGATTAGGCTAGAGGCATTGGTGACATCATAGTACCACAGAGTGGGTGGGAATTGTTTCTATATGCATACAAGAGGTAGACTTTCCCTCATCTATCCTGCCATTTATGGACTTGTGACCTCAAGAAACTCATTATCCCAAATGTTTTTATGGAGGTTCATTTGTTATTTAGGAGATTGCTAAATGTTATGATCCTAAAGATAGAGCCATCAAAAGTGTGAAAGGGACTCCTACATGTTGGACATAACTAGAAGCCAAATTGTAAAGACATTTGGGCTAGATCCTTCTACAACTATAGCCATCCACTTCAATGCATTATATCAGGAGTATGAAAGGGACAAATATGGTTATAGACACCATGTGTTGCCAAGGCACAAAAGAAGATACTTGGGGAAGACGGGGGTGAGGTTTACCCCAAAAGAGGTTGAACCCTTCAGATGTAATGAATTTGAAGATTATTTCAAGAACACCTTTTATGGTTTATCTCAAGTTCTTAGGAGGAAGTATGATTTAAGAATGCATGTTCCCTTGATGGTGTTGGCTATGGACATTTATAACAAAGATTCAAATAGAGGATTTGATTATGCATCCTACATTGCTAGAGAAATAAAAAAAGCAATTGGTGGACTTAAAGGATCCCAATGCTCCACTATACTTCACACATTACTCTGTGCTCATGCATGTGTTGTTATGGATTGGTTGAAAGGCTTGGAATTTTTTTATGAAGCTTAGAATGACATATGAGCATGGAAATGACTTACTTGTGAAATTGTGGACACACATATGGGATCAGAATTGTCCCGATTCCAAATACACTACTTTCTACAATGGATTGAAAATAGGTATATTGGATAATTTGGGTTTGAAGCCCATGTATAAGATTTCTAGAAGTATCAAGGAAATCCTCTGGCTTGTAGAATTCAAGGAAGTTACCAAATTGGATCACAATTAGGGAGATTGGTATCTCCATTCTCAGTGTACTATCTTCAAAGTCTATGATGCTTTGGTGCAACCACATTGTCTACCTATATATGCTTTAGATAGACTTGCTTTTATGGAGATCATATGGCAATTGGATGCTATGGACAAGGAACACTTCAGGACAACAAAGAAAGGCTCTTTTATCTTTGTTCAATTTTCTTTTTCACATTTTAGGGTCACTTCAAAGGAAAGGGCTAGATAATTTTACAAACATGTTGAATAATTATAGGATGAAAGTGGAAAAAGTAAGGAATTGTGACCCTGAGAGCTTTATAGATAAAGAGAGAAAGAACAAAGGTAGATCAGTTTGTTACCATCATTTCCTATATATTGAAGATGTAATTAGAAATTTGGCATTAGATGCTCTAGTCGATGAAAGGAAAAAGCAATGGATGCATATTGTCAACATTGAAGAAGCAAGGATTAAAGCTAATCCTTCATATGCGAGTCCTTATGCACAAATTGAAGACCCCTTCCAAAGAGCTATGGTGATGTTGGATGCTTACAAACAAGGGACATTCATGAATGTGATAAGACAAGCTGAGGAGGTGGCAAAGATATAAACAAAAGAGCATGAGGCTAAAATTTGAAGCTAGCCAACTCAATCAACTGCACAAGGCCCATCTATCCAACCCATGGAGATTGAAGAGGGACCAATTGTTAATCCACTTGTGGAATATTCTACTGAAACATAAGCAGGAGATGAAATGGAGGTGTAGTTTGTAGAGTATGTACCTAATGAGGAAGAGATCATGAAGGAAATATTTCTATCCCTTGTTGTAAATGATATCATGGCCTCCTTTGTCCTTGTTGGCAGGGTTGTTACAGTAGTATATGATAAAAATATTGTTGATGATGAGGATGCAAGGATAAAGGCCTGCCAAGAATTTATGGATGATGAATCCTTTATCTAGACAAAGGAATTTAAAGAGTTTGTAATTCAGATTAAAAGCAAGGATATTAAAGAAAGGATTGAGAGGGAAAAAGGAGTTGATCCTTCATTACATGATGAAGTGGAGAAGCAGGAAAAAGAAAAGATCATGAAAGAGATTTCAGAGATCTCTCCTATTGATGGTAGATTATTGGTGAAGCAAAGTGGTATTCTCTTGTTGCTAGGGTGGGATTTATCTTCCACCATTGCTCTGGACACCATTAGGCATGATCCTGAAGCCTTTATATTTGAGGAGCAGTATGACAACAAGGTGTTTAGATCTAGCTTTAGCCCAAGGTTACATACTTAGGAAATTTGGTCGGTGGGATCAAATACAAGAAATCCAAGAGTGATCAAATCAGTGGGTGAAATCACAAGAGATGATATAGTGAAGAGAGCCTCTGAAATGACACCTACACAAGAAACCAAACTAACTATACATGTTGCCATGTTGACTAATGATATTGCTAAGATGTCCCAAGAGAAATATGATAAATCATTGGATAAGCATTGTAGAAGTTGAGAAACCAACCTCACAGATCCTAATGAACACCTGCAAGAAAATAACCTATCACCAAAGGATATCAAGAGACATAAGAATGGTGCTCTACAAACATGAAGCAAAAAATGCATTACCCGAGAACTTAATAATTACAAAGAGATCAATCCTTAATAAAGGAGATCAAAACCCTAAAGTGAACCCTAGGATGAAGATTAAATTAGAATGTGACAAGTGTCAAGATCATAATGAATGAGATGACATGACTAATTTAATAATGCAAAAATAAAGATTCCTAAGTTTAGCTTAAGTGAAATAAAGTAAATATGACTTAATTAATTAATCAATATGATTAAATTAATTAAGTAATTAACCTATTACTCTAACACCCCCCTTAAGATGAACTTAGGGAGAAGCTAAAACTAAGGACAAAATGCATGATAGCAAATATGGGTCCTGAAAAACAAGGCCTGATGAGGTACCCATGTACAAATGTAAAAGATCTCTCACAACAAGAGAAAAGGATAAAACCTTGTGGGAAAAACTCCTCTCCAAAAGAAAGAAATACAAGTGAAGGACTAAGAAGCCTCCAAACAAGAGTGAAGGATGAAGAAGCTTGTCCCAAAAGATAGGAACAAAGATGAACATGGAAAACATCACTGAAGCATGAAGAAGCTGCAAACATTGTCGTAAAATGACTGCTGAAATGCTGAAAGAAAAACCCTCTCTGAAACAAATGATGATCAGGATCAAGAAGACAAGAATTTGCATGAATGCCCTCAATGGAACTACTCAAATTTGATGGAAAACCAAGACAAAACATCTAGAACTTGAAGATATAGATGACACAAGTACCAATAGTCTGAAGAGTTGATCAAGTGATAATGGAAGGTCACCTCAAGAAATAGGAATGAAAGAGTGTCCATATATGTACCATAGAAAAAAGTATCTCTTGCTTGACATGAGAATAATTCATGATAAATTAGACTTAACAAGGCCTTGATTTGGTGTTGTGAGGTGTTTTTCACATCCACACTAGGTCTTGAACCCTTGCAAATTAAATAAAATGCATTTAATGTCTTGCGAAGGTGTTGTGAAGTGTTGTAAAACACTTCTACACTACTCTAGACTCTTCTTATTATAATTCATTTAAATATTCCTTTTTATTCATCATCAAGTCCTATTTTAAAGTGTTGTAAAGTCTTGTAACAAGATTTCACACTTTTCTAGGCTTATTTTCACTATTTACATCTTTCTTATGTCTTTTATGACCCCTTTATACACTTATAGGTCACATTTAATTGTATTTTTAAATGTAACCCGACAAACAACATTAAATACATTTTAAATCCCAACACCCACTTACAAGGGTGATCCCACAATAGTGGTTTACAATTTTTGGGCAAACTGGACACTGAAATAATTTTTTTACACTAAATCTTCACTTTCGGGCACCTATAGCGGCTAAACCGCGAGGAATTTGAAGATGATGCAAACTAGAGTTTCGTGAAATTTTTTCTATAGATTCTAAATATATTTTTTTCAAATTTTTTGGAATCAAATTGCACTTCTTTTTCCATCTCCCTCGAAAACTAGTTTTTTTTAGAAAACAACATTTTAAAAAGTGACACTCACCGTATAACGCATAACTTTTTTTCCATGAAGGATAAAATTCTAATTCTTTCAAATTTAGATTCATAACTCTGATATCTAGTGCTTCCAGTTGGTTAGATAGTTTTTATTGAATAATTTTTTTCTTTAATCAAGTTTCAATAATTGGTTAGATAGTTTTTTATTGAATAATTGGTTAGATAGCTTTTTATTGAATAATTGGTTAGATAGTTTTTTATTGAATAATTTTTCTTTAATCAAGTTTCAAATTCAAACCAATTATAATTCAGACATAGTGCGATTGTATAATGTGTAACTTTTTTTATATGTATCGAAATTCAATTTATTTTTCTTTGTTGGATTAAGGACTTCAATATCTAGTGCACTAATATTTTTCTATTTTTATTTTTAATAATCTGCTATTTTTCCACATGTGCAAGACAAAGAGCTTGATTTTCAGTGAAAAAGCTACATTCACGAGAAATAAAAAATAAATATAATAATAAAATTAAATTTATTTAAAATTATACTTTTTGGGAAGCTTATAATAAGGACTACATACTTTCAAAAAATAAATTTTAAATGAATTCATTTGATCCCCCAAAAGGTAAATCAAAAGTGGTTTTGTATCAACATTTTGATAGGTGTAAAGGAGACTCTGTTATAGGTATGGTTTAAAACTAGTGGGGTTCTATCCAAGGGGGTTTGATTTAAGGTAGTTTGATCAAACCCTCTTAAATTGGAATTCTTTAAATGGAACATTTTAAGGCTTAAATCATTATATTTTATAAAAACATGTGATTTCAGCAAAAATTAGTTCCTCCCAGAAATTGTAAACCAGCTTTGTGGGATCATCCACAAGCCTAGGGTTGGACCCATTCTCCATGGGTGGCGAATGAGTCCCTCATGAGTCCCTCTTGGCTCAAAGTTCAAAATATTTCAAAAAAAAAATTGAGTTTTTATTCAAAATTACCTTATGTCGGCCTATGATGAGGTATCATCGGGTTACTAAGGCACAAGTGTGTATAAATAATTGTTTTTCTCCTCATTTTATAGCTCCTTATTCAATTCATTAATAATTATTCATTATTCATCCATCATTCTTCCATCTCAATTCAAGCAAATTAGGGTTTCATCATTTCAAGTCATTGAGATAGCAATCTTTAGACATTCAAGGGTAGATTCTTTATGTTTTACTACATAAATTCAAGATCAAACATCATGGAAAGGTAATAAACTCCATTATTGCATGTTTCATTACTTTCTTTCTATATTTTGGTTTAATTACCTAAAAGGGGTTTAACCAAGGCAAACCCCCATGCCCTAACAATCAACATTTTCTTCTTCTTTCATTGCGTGCTTGCAGATTTAGGCATCTTGGAAGCTTGGAAATAATTAAGAATCAAGTTGAAAACTTTTTTGAGTCTTTTTTTCATTGTAAAAGTCAAAATATTAACAAAAAGTCACTTTCAGACCCAAATTTGACAGTTTAAGAACTAAACACCTAGAGAAGCAAAAAGTGCACACCGAGAGCTTCAGATTCTGCCTTTGAATATTTAAAAATTTAAAAGTGGAATCATTCTCCATGCATGACGAATGAGTCCCACTTCAAGGTCAGTTTTTGGTTTTCTGCATTTTTAGACACCCATTTGTTTGAAACAGGTTCTGACTCAATTTCACAGAACTAGGACTACTTCGCCCAGAATGGCGAATGAGTCCCAGTAGGCTAAATTTCCATCATTAGCAACATTTCAAATATCACTTCCAACCTTCTTTAATATCCCAGGTGCACACTTTCAATTTCATCCATTTATGTTTCAGTTTTGCATTCATTTCTAGGTGTTTTTGCATTACATAATGTGTTTTCAAACAAACCACATCTCTTAGATCTTGCATTAATAAGCCATTTATTTCATTAGTTTATTGCATTTAAACATTACATCTAGGCATATTACATCTATTTCCCATCTATTCTTACATTAATCTTGAGTGAAACATTGTGCATTTTAGCCTACCTCTCTCCTTCTATGTGAAAAACCCTAGAAGTGTTAGAGAGTCTTATGGTGCTAAAATCCTTTGTTTCATTTTGGTGAACCTGCATTTCAAACACCTCTTTTTCTTATTTGGATTCCTTCATCATAGATCTAGCCTTGCACTGACTTTGCATTGGGATTTGCATTAGTTAATTGGCATGCTAGGTTTCAAATTTTGCATTCATAAAAAGTGCATTTAGGTTGCATTGTTGGCATCTAAATTCATTTAATTTTTTTGAAATTCTGAATTTTTAACTTAGGTTTGCATCATAGCACTTAGAACACATCAAAATCACTCAAAATTTTCTAATTTTTTTGAAAACAATCCATACTGGGACTCATTTGCCACCTTGGGCGAATCAGTCCCTTCTCACCGTTGAAACTGCTCTTTACATAATTGAAAACCCTATTTTTCAGCTTCTGTTTGGTGCCATTACCTACCTATATTAGTTAGCTGAGTTTTTGTAATATGCTTTTCATTAGAACTAGCTTAAAATAGCTCATTTCATGCATTGCATAATTTCACATTTACATTTCCAACATTCCATTTTTCATATTATTGCATAATGTAATCAACAACTTATTTTGTTTTACATCTAAAAATTACATATAAATCATTACATTGTAATTTATTTAATTTTGAATAGAATGTTATTTTTCATAAGATGTGTCTTTGATTTGGTTAAACATGGATTTTATAAGCACAATATCCCCTCTTATGAGTTTAATTTTGATTACAATAATGAGGAACATGTTAGTCATAGCTTTGACCAAACCATTACATTACCCATTGGTGTGAATGGAGATGTAGAAAATCATAACACACATGCTTGTTCTTCTCCTGATACCTCTCCTATTAGTGATGAAGGTATTTTGGTGAAAGAAGTTACAAGCATTGAGGGTCTTGCTTGTCCATCTTCTCATTCCCCTTTGGAAGATGTTAGGCAACAAGAACATGAAATCATAGACACATTTCTAAATATCACCTTGCCTAGTCTCCATAACCATGACAATCATAATTTTCCATCTCCTAATATCCCTCCTCGATATAAAGAGGATCGTTTGGTGTTAGAATACATCCCTATTAAGAATCATGAAACCCTTGATCATCCCTTCCCTAATGCTCCTACCATTTGGGATAATCTATTTGAAAATCATAGTGGTCCTTATCTTGATGCCTCCCCCACTTGTGATGAAGTTACTTTACAAATTTCAACCTTGAATGAACATATTACATGCTCTCCTACTAGGGTAGATAACATGACACAAGAGAATGAGACCTTAAAGACAGTGGACACGCAACTGAAAAATTCTCCTAATCATCCCCTCTTGATAATCCCATCATTGATCATTCCCCTATTGGTGATGAAGTCATTTTGGGACAACCAAGCCTTACTTTTCAAGAACATGTGGCTTGTTGTTCTCCTAAACACTCTCCTTCTAGGGAGAATATCATGGTGATAGAAAATGAAAATCATAATAATGGGTCTTCTTTCAATAAACAGGTGATTCGTGATTGCCCTTTCTTACATAAACATCAAACCAAGACCGCTGAGGTTATGAATGCACAAGTGTCCATTCAATCTCCCTTGAACAATGGACCTCATACATACCCCGTGGGACATCCTAACAACCCTCTAATTCTCTACCCACCTTCACACAAACAACAAACTTCAAATAAACTTGAACTTGTCCTTTACCCTCCTAAGAATAATGTATCCCAACCACTGAGTCATAATACCGTTGCTCATATGTATAACACTCAAAATAATCTACAACCACCACAACCAACACCAAGACCCTTACCTTTCCTATTCCTATCCCACCTAAACCTTTCTTGCCAGGTCGAAAGGAGTATGATCTTGTCGAGCAACTTAAGAATACTCCTACTAAGATATCATTATGGGACCTTATTCAAGCCTCCCCTCACTATCACAACATGATTGAAAGTTCCTTACAACAAGTTCCTATCCCTTCTAATGCACAACCACATGACATAGCAACCATCATTCAAGGAATAAACAATGACATTGTTTTTCACCAAAGTGAACCCCCCTCTTTGGAAGTACAAAAACAAAATGATCCTCTCATGATCGTAGCACAATACAAACAAAAAGGGATAAAGAGAACTCTTATAGATACTGGTTATGCTCTTAATGTGTGTAGTGTGACCCTTTTGGATAGGCTTGGAATTGATCAATCAACCATTCGACCCAATTCTTTATCTATTAAGGGATTTGACAATGTCTAAAAGAAACCATTAGGGGTGATCATTATGCCTCTTACCATTGGAGTGGCCACATTGAATACACCAATCCATGTTATGCCTTAAAAAATTTCATGTAATCTTATCTTAGGCATACCATGGATTCATGCAATGAATGGGGTTCCTTCCACTCTTCATCAAAAAATGAAATACATCTACAACAACAAAGTACACACCCTTGACGTTGATCCTGAACCTTATAGTGTCTTACAACTTGAGAAAAATAAAGAAAATTCCTTAAACACACCAAAATCAACTACACCAGTGGAACCCGTATAACAAAACAACAAAGAGCAACCTATTGAAAAAGTCACAAAACTATTAGAAGATGATTGGGGTTCCTTAGATTTCAAACATGACTTCATGGGTGAGTACAAGATCATACAAAAAGATTCAAATAGGGAAAACGAAAAAGAAGATGGTCCTTTGAAAGCATCGACCTCAACCACTTTAGACAACGAAGTTCACTACACGACCACATTTGACACCACTTATCACCAACCACCACCTAATCCCAAAGCAATGAAAAAGCTTTATGGAAAATGGTATGAGCTTGTGAAACAACTTTTCTATAGTGGAAAAGGATGTGGTGCTCATGAATAAGGTATCCACAGCCCTATAGAGCTTAACACACAATAAACCACTCATGATCTTGGTTATTGTCCTGTGGTAGAGATCGCCAAGCCTTCACTCAACATCAACACTATCACATAACATTCTTCTAAGTCATCTTTAACTGTAAAGCATTTTGAGCTCCTCGACACTGGTGGTCTTGATTGCTCTCCTTTACAAACCATCAAAAATAAAATGCACCTTTGCTTAATGTCAATGTCATCTCACAAAATGTTCATGATTTGCATTCAATAGATTTTCCCTCCTCTTGTAAGAGTGAGCAAAAAATCTTGCAATTTATAGAGCCTTGCATAAGTATGCCATCCTCTACTAAGCAAGACATCTCTTTGTCGTGCCAACAACAGAAACTACTTCTCACCTTGATCAAGAGGGTATCTTGTTGAGACTCCTCTAAGATCACTTGATCTCTCTTCCTCCAAAAACTCGAAAGAAATGTTACCACAAACATTCCTTTTGTGCTTACTACCGAGTTCATGGTCATTCAACTAATGAATGCAAGGCTTTGAGTTGTCAAATCCAACATTTTCAGGAGTTTTGTATGCTTCCCTATGCTTCCCTCTATGCCTGAGCACCTACTTCCTCTAATGGATACTAATTTTCACTCCACCATTCATTTCATCAATCATTTCAGTTCATCCTTGTCCTGCACTAAGTGAGGGAAAGGGGTTGATCAGCCTTGTCCTCGTATGTTACTTGTCATTGCCTCTTTTGGCTAGCCATTAACCTTTCATGAATACATATAAGAGCAAGATTGACATGTGGATGATATTCCTTAAGATGGCTCGCATGTGACATACTACCTTTTTCATGACGTAGCTTATTGGGAACATATGACTTGGCATAGGGCTTTCTGAATAAGCTCTCATGTCCTTTTCTTCTACTTTAAAGCAATTGCTCATAGTAATGGTGTTTGCAACCAATTTAAAGTGGGGGCATACATTACTACTCACATTTCATTACAAGTGCGATTTCTTTCTTCTTGCGATACGTCCTTTTCTTGGTGGAGTCATGGGGATCGATTCACTCCAAGAGTGTGATATTTCTTTTAATACATCCTCTCTTGGAAAAATTAAGCATGATGTTCCCTAAGATGATACCTTGCACGAATTAAGTAAAATCCCTTTGAACTTTATCCTTACACTATTTTGTATTTATAATGTCTATGAGTGTCAAGCATACAAAGTTTTGCTTACCTCATAGAGCTTGAAAATTATTTTCATTGTGGCGCCTTATTAAAGTTATCAGGTGGTATAACTTTGGTATGGTTGAGTGGGAAGCCCATTTCGAGGCATGAATTTCACCATAGCCACCTATGGATTTCTCACCTTATGCACAACTAAAAGTTTCGTGGCCCCAGAGTGAGCATGTTGCGGATTTCTCACTAGGCAGATAGCCAAGAGTTCCATCGCCCCAAAGTGAGTATGCATTTCCTTTCTAGACAAATAGCCTAGATCTGATCCACAACTAGCTAGAAAAATGATCGAAGCTTGATCCACCTTTTCATTTTCATCTTTCTCTTCTTCCTAGTTCTTGCCATTGCATGATTATGCATCTTGATGGTTTGATTTAGGATCTTGGATCCTGGGGCCTTGACTGCCTTCTTGATCTTTGTCATTCTTTATCATCTGCATCTGTACACTCGAATCTCTCTTGAATGTCTACTTTAGTGCGAGTTTGAAGCAAGTTCATCCTCACACTAAAGTGGGGGCTAAATGTACTGTAGAAAAAAGTATCTCTTGCTTGACATGAGAATCATTCATGAAAAATTAGACTTAACAAGGCCTTGATTTGGTGTTGTGAGGTGTTTTTTCACATCCACACTAGGTCTTGAACCCTTGCAAATTAAATAAAATGCATTTAATGATGTCTTATGAAGGTGTTGTGAAGTGTTGTAAAACATTTCTACACTACTCTAGACTCTTCTTATTATAATTCATTTAAACATTCCTTTTTATTTATCATCAAGTTCTATTGTAAAGTGTTGTAAAGTCTTGTAACAAGATTTCACGCTTTTCTAGGCTTATTTTCACTATTTACACCTTTCTTATGTCCTTTATGACCCCTTTATACACTTATAGGTCACATTTAAGTGTATTTTTGAATGTAAACCCAACAAATAACATTAAATACATTTTAAATCCCGACACCCACTTACAAGCCTAGGGTGGGACCCATTTTCCATGGGTGGAAAATGAGTCCCTCTTAGCTCAAAATTCAAAATATTTCAAATTTTCTTTCGGGTTTTTATTAAAAATTACCTTATGTCAGCTTGTGATGAGGTATCATTGGGTTACTAAGGCACAAGTGTGTATAAATAATTGTTTTTCTCCTCATTTTATAGCTCCCTATTCAATTCATTAATAATTAATAATTATTCATCCATCATTCTTCCATCTCAAGTCAAGAAAATTAGGGTTTCATCATTTCAAGTCATTGAGAAAACAATTTTCAGACATTCAAGGGCAGATTCTGTTGGAGTATGGAAAAACACTGAGAGGGGGGGAGGTGAATCAATGTCTGATAGACAGATCAAAAAATTTAAACCTTTTAAATTTCAACAAAGACTTTTAGTTCAGATATCCTTTCTATTGATAAGTAAACAAAGATATGACAACATTAACTCAGTTCAATTAGACAAATTGTGTGAGATATCTTACACTTGCAAAGGATGTGATTGACATTGTGTAATAATCAGAGCATGATAACAAAATAGGTGGAACTGAATGACATATGATATGACAGATTGAAAAATAACAATCTTGAACTGTGAATCAATGAAAGAACATGTGATGTGACAGGCTAAATGTTTTTCATCATAACATGCAAAACATGTTTGGTTAAACAGGGCTTTTAAACCAGTTTGCTACATATGACTGTGAAAGTAATAAAAAAATACATTAACATTGTAGAGATAAGAATAGAAATTAATGCATTTGATAACAGGTAGACATGAAAAGAACAATCCCACAAAGACTCATCACATAACACATTATATGTCCTCAGTGGAAAACCCACTCAGGGAATAAAAAACACTCAAAAAATCTATTTCTTTATTCACTTAGAGCACCAACTCTTCACAATTCAGGAGCACCAACTCCTCTACTTTTTAGGAGCACCAACTCCACAAAGATACAATGTATAATCAATTACAGTGTACTATTAAAACCCTAGAAGTGCAAATGCAGTCCTAGAATCTTAACTGTAGACCATGAAGATTTTCAATGAGCACATTGAAGAATGTTGTATGAAAATGACATCTTCTCTTATACAATCATATGAGAATCAAAAAGATTTTCAAAGGAGTACAATGTCTTATATTTGTCAAGATTAAGCCTGAAGTCTCACATCATTTCTTTTTCTTTTCTTGCAGTTCCAACGAGAAATGCCAAAGACCCATCTTATAAAGATGCAAGATATCCTTTGTATACAGTTTTTGTAACTGTCAAAGCAACCTTGAGTTAGGGATTCAATGGAAAACCCTAGATAATCCTTCTTAAACAAACCCTTCAACATTTTAGTTATCAAAATTAACAAACTATTTTAGTTATAGCTCGATCCTTAAAAAAACATTAACTACCTTTACTCATTTGTTTCAAGAAACAAAAGTAATACCTGATTATGGAGGAATATAAACAAACAAATACCAGAAGAACCGATTCATAACTACCCAACTGAAGACCTCCATTGACAAGCTTTGCTGCTTGTCTTTCCAACTTCCACAGTCAACACTCAACCTTCTTTCCAACTTCCACAGTCGACACTCAACCTTCTTTCCAATTACCACATAATGCAAATATGTTCAACAAGTTCAATATTACATATTTTGTAAACAAAAAAATGTCCATGGCGGCTAGGGTTTCATTCAAAATGTCTTTTTCCCTAGTTTTTCCTTTTCTTCAAGTCTTTCGAAGGCTTTACGCAAAAATACAATCATTTGAAATCTGCAACCTTTTCAATCAAATAATAATTCTACTAAAAGTGTCGACATCATAATACCAAGCATAATTACACTAAGTCAAATATAGATACCGATATCATGACCATTGCAATGATCAATATCACATGTTTAATGTGATCTAAACTTAGCATAGAAAAATGCCTTTACCCAAGCTTTAAAAAGAAGCTTTTAATCTTTAGTGTAACTGACTGCTTTGACTTGCCTCATGATTTAGTATGCTTGACAAGGACTCTTTTTGCTATGTTTAATAAAAGTCTCATATCTCTTAAGTTCCCGATACCATTTATGGTGTAAATGATAGATATTTCAATATCCTTAACATAAGACATATCAGCAATGAGATCCTTCAAAAATATATACCAATGTTACATATACAATGAAATACAAGCTACTTGAAGTCATGTGACTTTCTATGCTTTATGACACCATGAATTAATGTATTGAAGACCCCTTTAGCAAAATAATCAATGAAGAGAGAATATACAAGTGACTTAAAGTTGTAATCTGCATTCCTATATAAACTTCTTGTAAACATATATGTTTTGTGCAAACATAAGATGTGCCATTCATATCATATTTGAACTATCAACCCAAGTGAAAACAAAATGCACAAATGTATAAACAAGTGTATACCTCAAAAAGAACCTACCAGTATATATGTCAGCCAAGGTATGTATGACATTGTGCATAGTGTCTAAGATGTTTTTTCAATAAGCAAATGCCATCATGTAAAGTATAAACCTGACTTGTAGCACCCTGTTCAATGATCAAATGTATATTGTGCCAACCATGACAATCAACCAATCTGTTGATGCTAAACAAGTAACCAAGTGTTATCATGTATACCATGTGTTCCATACCAAATATCAATCCCTGTTATCATGCCTAATCACCTTAAATGATCAATCTGAAACACTTCAAGTGCAAAGACCACAATGATGTCAATGCAACTAAACTAAGCCAAAAATCATCTCAAGAACTTAGATGTGAACACCATTATACAATTCAAGTATAAATATCATGAATACCTTAAAATAATATAGTAGTGCAATAATGAATAATGCACTAACATATCATTCAAAGATAGACTGATAATAAGCAACTGAATATACCTATGATTTGTAACCTTGAAGAATAAACCTGAAAAACATTCACCAACCACATGTGAACCAATCTGCATATCATGTATCAACCAATCTGAGAATGCATCTTGTCAAAGAACCAGTTTTGTCATCAAGGACAAACCAAAGAACTAAGATCCAACACCAAAAACAACTAAGAGCCAACAAAACTCCCCCTTTGTCCTTGATGGAAAAACACATACTTTCTCTCCCCCTTTTTGCCTCAATGACAAAATATGAAAGAGGAGAATGTGAGATGCCATGAAGATAAACAATTGAGAGTCCAACCAACACATATCCATCTGAAAGTAGGAATCAAGAGTCAAAGACTATCAACATATCATTATTTTAGTCATAATCAAACAACTCTGTGTCATATATCTCCTTGTGTTGACCACTTGAGCAAACGCAATATCTTTGCATTCACAATAATCAAAGACTCGATCAACTCATATATTTAAAGTCAAATTTCAACATGAAGCTCCCCCTAATTATTTGCATTGAGAGACCATACAGTTGACCCACTGACAAAATTTCATTAGTACTGCCTTATTGCATTAGCACTATTTCATAGACAACTTGTGTCAAGTCCTTGGATTGTGATGTTTAATGTTCACAATGCACATCTACTACACTTTTCATTGATTCTCAACATGTATCACACTTCAATAGTATAAGCTTGTTACTATGGAAACAATTGTGTTGTTCATTGTTCACTATTAGTAGACCCAACAGTCATAACATTTAAAAATATGAACTGAATGTGTACTGTCAAAGCAAGAACACAACACCATAGAACTACATTGACATGACAATGCATTGTACTATATACTATCACCTTTTAACCTTATAAATACAACTGTTAACAAATCTAGGTTTGAACTGCTTAACAATTCTCAAACCTTCAAACTGTGTGAACATGTGAATCCAAGATTTATATGCTAACATTTGATGTATAGACACAAAATGTTGTCAACAACCAACACACCTTCTAATATGAACCACTGCCAATAGCACTAGTGTCAAGATGCTAATATGAATCACTATCTTATGTGATTGAGGACTCCCTTAGTCTAGAATAACTCATGACCAAAGAAAGAAGCATCAATATATTGTTTTTCTAATTTTTTTTTATCATGCTTCAAGGAAGATAACAAGAATCAAACATGAAACAAATATTTGAACCAAGGCTTTCTACCGCTTTCTCATATATGACTATCATTGCCATACCAAATTCAAACTCCACCTTGCAACAGTACCTTGTAAAAACACACTGTCACCTTTTTTTCCTTAAATTTACTAGGACAATTGAAACTACAACAATATTATAAACACAATATGAACATTGTCCTAAGAGTACAATGTTTTGTCACCAAACACATTATCAATTCTACAACCTCTTGCAACTTTTATAATGAATACACAAATCCAAACTAGTACAAATGACCTGTATCAAAAACTTTTGAAGATCAATACCACTGCTGTTAAGTGGAGGCTCTATCAAAGAAGAGTCACTGTCAATCAGAAACCTATTAATCAAATGACTACACAATAAAACCTCCAGAATCAACAACATTTAGAGATGTATCATGGTCTATTCAAACAATGGTATTTGTCAAACACTTCTATATTGAAGCTTTATGTATTATGTAAAGTGTAAAGAACAATAGTGATAGAATTGTATGCACATCAAGAAATCATAGTGCTTAGACATCTTATGTTAAGAGCCAAGAAATATTTAATTGATATCATTCAAACAAATACCTTGTATCACCACTACTAGTAATGTTATGCTTGCTTTCAAGATTTCATAGTCCCTGTTTGTTCACTATGACCAATTTACATCATTCTTAGTTGAAGATACCATGTGTACAAGATACAAATTGTCAAGAGAAACAAATACTCAGATTGTAAAACAACCACATGACAGTTTTGAACACATATTTTCCTTTTGTAAGAGCCTATCACTGTTACATCAATTTGTGAAATGTTCAAGATCATAGATGCACAAATATTTTATAGTCTTCACACTGTTTCATATATAAAAATCACATCAAGACATAAAATCCATAAAGCATATAGCTCACACCTTGATTGCTGAAAAATAACACAAAAAAAATAAATTTTCTGCTCAAACAATCATTCACCAATGAAGACTGCACCTGTGATAAGGAAAAAATGAGTGTTAGAATACAAACAGAAAACAAAAGAGTGTGAAACAACACTAAAAACACCCTACACCTCAAGACTAAGCAAAGAAAAACAAAAGATTTTACCTTGTTGAGTTCCCCTTTGGTTGGCCCTTCGATCTTCGATGTTGTATTCTCCTTGGATGGCAAGAGATACAAGCTATAAGATGAGATGAGGATGGAAAAATGAGTGAAAATGGATGCAAGTGTGCAAATTTGGCTAAGTATGGCTCAAGAAATTTTTTTGCAAGAGTTTGGCTAGCATGAATGATCTCTCCCCAAAATGAGAGAAAATAGGGGGTATTTATAGAGATTTTGGAATTATCTAGGAAAATGGATGGCTGAGATTGAGCCACCAAGATCAAGATGTAGGGCTAAGGTGAGTTGAGAACTCACAAGCCCTCACATCTTGACATGTGGCATGTGAAGTGGCTTGTAAGAGATGATGTGTATATGAGGTGGAAGGAGAGTACATGACATGGAGGTAGTACATAGTACGTTGGGATTGAACAAGATCTTTTCATAAAGGAGGTCCTTGCCCCCATGTGGGTGAGAAGACATACGAGGAATTAAAAATTCCTCAAATATCCACATGAGAATGAGAAAAATAATTTTAAATTCCAAGGGATGCATTGGAGGATTAAATGTGAATTAAAAATTCACATGGGGAATGGAGTGCCTTCTCCAAAAGGAGAAAGCCTTTAATAGGGTTGACTTAGGACACATTCCATAAATAATATGGAGACCTAATTAAGTGATTAAAGTTGTACAAGTACTTGATTAGACAAATTAATGACATATTAGAAGAGGGTTAGATTTCACATGTGACTTGATGTGACAAGTCAAAGATCACATGGGGAAGAGTAAAACGAATTTAATATTCCTTGGAAGGATAAAAGGAATTAAATTTTTTTTGAGAGGTTGATTAGGCTAGTTAATGAAGGATTAGAGGAGGGTTAGGTGGCTAAGAGAGATTAGAGGCCAACTTGCAAAAGTTGGAGGATGTGACACATCCTAATCAAGGATTAGGCATGTGCACATCCTTAATGATAAGATTAGGAGAATAATTAGAATTAAGAAAGAGATGTGACATGAAGGGAATTAAATACATGAAATATTTATTTAATTCATTTGATGAAAGGGGGAAAGTATTTAATTATTTAACTATATACCTTAGGGATTAGAAGAACTTTAAAGGTATTAATTAAATAATAGTGATATTACTTAATTAATGTAGATAAGGGAATGTTTAGACGAAAGGGGGGTAAATTTGGATAAATTAAGTGTCCAAATTTAGGTGTCTACATTTTTTCTCTCTTTGAGATGGTGTTATGAAGTAGCATTATTTCAAAGAATATTAAAACATAGAACTTAGAAGAAGATGGTTAGATTGGAAAAGATGAGGAATGACTAAGAAGGGAAAAAATATGATGAAAGTTAGGGATGAAGGATGCCCCCTTGAGAGGACATGTGGGTTCAAGAGAACACAGGTGTGCTCTCGAAATGGAGGAGATGATGCAAGGGGTATATGAGGAAGATGATGCAAAGTGATGGGTAAGAAAGGATGAAAAGACAACAGGAGATTGGGAGGGGAGAGTGATGAAGGATGAATGGATGGGGGGATTTTGATAGATGAGAGGATGGAGATGAAATGCAATCCAAATGAAATTTTCCATCTTTAGGAGCATTGATTTTTGCTATAGCAGAAGACATGATACACCAAGGTATAAAGGACCAAGGTAGATTATTGTCTAATGCATGAAACAAACACACCAAACAAAAAGGCTATCCTAACACCCCAAAGTCGTGATGACCTTGGTCAGACCAGGTGTTGGGATAACCAAAAGCACATAATGATGCCCCAATATAACACAAGACCTCAGGGATCTTGGTGGGTATTACGTGGGACAACCGAGAAGACAACAACAAAGAAAAGATCAAGATACACCCCTATGTTGACTAGTCAAAACACACCATGATATGATGGATCAAGGTGACCATGACAAGTGATGATAGGGAGCTCAAATGATAAAAAAATCCAAAAGAATCAAAAGATCACAATCAATTTCAAACGTCCTTTGCCACAATATCAAGGGGATGGATGAGATTGATGAGGTCTGTTAGGAAGGATGCATCTTGTTGAGACCGATGATGGATACTAAACTGAAAGACCGATATGACGTCGGATATTCAAAACTGATTGGATCTGCTGATACAAGTGGATCTCATTTGTTAAGAACCAACTAGATAAGGGCATAGCTCGATGACGTGACACAAGAAACATGACACAAGATAGGAGACTAACACATCCCAGTGACTTGGGGGCTCGAGGGCTGATCAAATATTAGCCTTGCCTACGTGAAAGCGTAGAGTCTTGTAGTTCGATAAAAGGTTGAAGAAAAATGATGGATAAAGGATGATGAGATAACCCTAGATAAGGCGATAAAATGATTGGACTAACACGATGAGACAAGATAGACTTGCTGGATTGGATAGGATGATGATGACTACACTAAGCTCAAGGATGGGATAGTTATCCAAATCAACAAAGATGAAGTAGGAGGATGACAAAATGAATAGATGAATAATGAGAAAGGATAGGAGATTGAAAAGACGTGTAAAAGAAGCAAAAGTGATGATGATGAGGTAGATGGAATTGGGTTGCATGGGGAGTAGGCTATAGCTAGAGACCAAGGACAAGGGATTATGAGATGGGATGAGGGTAGATAAGATGAGGACTAGGAGATGAAAAGGATTGGTTGGATTAATGGATAGGAAGATAAGGATTTGGATGAGGAAAAGGTTACCAGATGGATAGATGAAAAGGGATGCTATGATGGAAGGATAGGAAGATAAGGATGGGGAGATGAATATAACAATAAGGAGATGAGGATAGGAAAGGGAAGGGATTACTCTGATGGAATGAATGATGTTTCCAAGGACTATATCACAAAGGAAGATAGATGCCCCCACTCTAGATATGTCATGTGCAAGGAGGCATGAAGGATGCAATAGAGAAGGATAGGAAAATAAAGGAGCTAGATGGATGAAGATAGGCTACATGGATAAGGAAGGGAGATTGAAGGTAGCATGCCAGGTGGATAAGGAAGGTAGATGAGTGTGAATGAGGATTAGGATAGTGTGCAAATGAGGGGGATGTATGCTAAGAGGTTCCCAAAATAGGTTTATATGTTTTCCCCTATTGTTATCAAGATCACAAGGAGGATAGAAGGATTGGGATAAATGAGATACGCCAAGTAGGATGTGTAAGATAGGGAGGATGGAGGGGATGAATGAAAATGATGTATAGCAAGAAGACGGGTGCATAGCAGGAAGCATAGCGGATGGAGGGAATGCATATCAGGAAGTTGCCCCCAAGTGCAGATGGGGATGTACGCATGACACCTGTTTGCCAGGTTGCCATCATGATATTTATCCAAGGCACTTGTTTGCCAAGTTTTCACTATTGGATGAATTATTTCTCTTTACTATTTTATTTTTTGGATTTTTGGATAAGGATAGGGAGGAAAATAAGTGGATTTGGAAGACATGCGATAAGGATATGGATGAAGGACTCAAGCATCAAGTTCCATACGAGGTGTTAAGAGCCCATATTCAAAGTGACTATTGGACATTGGTACAATCTTATTAGGATAAATGGATTATGCAAGAGGATGAATTAGAGGGATTTTATGGGGAGGATATGAAGGATAATGGATGGGATGTTGGAAAGTGTATGGATGGAATGATGGGGTGGATGTGTGGTGGGGAAATGTGTTTAGGACCAACATTGGCACATGTGGTGGTGGATGTGAAAATATAAGAGGATTAATGGATGGAGAATGTGGGGATAATGGAGGAGATGGGATAATGAATTTTGGGACATAAGGACCCAAAACAGACTTAGGAGATAAAAGTGGGGTATGGTTAGCTTTTGGATTAGCAACTTTGGATGTTGTTACAAATTTTCCTTTTGAAGGTATTGCATATTTTTTCTTTGGGATTCGCATGGTTTTGATTTTTGTTTTGGTGGGCCTTTGCGGCCGATGGAATTGATTTGGATTGTGGATTTGATTTTTCTTTTCTTAACCATGTCTTTTAGAGGGGACATGGGGAGCTTTAGATTCATGTGGATGTTTGGGTTTATGTACTTTTGGTTTAGCATCCAAAGTGCTTTTACTAGCAATGGGATGGGTGTGAGGAGATGGATGATGTGGAGTGATGAAGGTAGGATTATGAGGATTACATGTAGATGGAGAATGTGTAGGTATGTGCCTTTGTTGATCTCGATTAGGGGACATGCAAGAGGGATGTTTATGATGGATGACATGGATAGGTATGGATGGATGAGTGGATGGGATGGAGGAGGTGATTTTAGGGTATAGGGGCCCAAAATAGATGGAGTGGGTGGAAATATGGACATAGTAGATAGAGGATGGGAGATGGTAGATGGAGGGATGTAAGGACCCAAAATGGATGGAGCAGATGAAGGAGGAATATGGAAGGTTGTTTTGAGGTGATACGATTGAGGAAGAGGGATGGTAGTATATGATCTGGTGGAGCGATGGGAAGAGCCGACATTTATTTTGGAAAAGGCTCATTGGGGACGTCTAGAGGTTGTACCAACATCTTTAGATTGTGAGTCTTGGGAAATAGGTCAAAGACCTTACATGCAGATTTGTTCTTTGACTTGGATGGGCTCTAAAATACCTTGCTCATGAAGGCCTAAACCTTTTCCTTGATAGTTCATTTTCTTGAGCATGTGATCCATGATAGGATTTGTGTTATTTTGAAAACATGATGCGAGTCCATTATTAGGTGGAGGATGATGGGTGGTATATACACTGTGTTTTTCTTCTACAAGGAGGCCACCATGGAAGAATGTGAGAGTACTAAGGGGATATGCAAGCAGTGTGGGGATAGTAGTTTTAGGTGATGATGGGGGATTATGAGAGGGAGATGATGGGATAGAAACATTTGGATGGGTGGTATCAGGAGAGGGATTAGTGGATATGATAGGATCTCAACTTGTGGTAGTGGGTTCATGTGATGGAGATGGAGATGGAGCAGTGAAATCTTGAATGACAAGGGGATCATGGGATGGAATGGATGGGAGACTGTGATCTTGAGGTGGACTAGATGGGATGGTAGGATCTTGATCTGGAGAAGGGGATATGTTTGCATGCTTTGGATTAGGCTCTTGGAATGACTCATCATGTGCGGGAGGCATGATAATGGAGTCTTGGAGGGACTCTTCAAGTGGGGAAGATGGAGGGATGGAGGATTCATGAAGCTCGAGGGAATGGATTTTGATAATACTAGGAGTGGGAGGAATGGATGGGACTTGTGTGTCATTGATGGGTTTGACAACTTTCAGAGTAGGAGGTGGGTGTTCAATGGATTCGGTAGATGTGATGGCAGGGGATGGGGGTTCAGTGGATTTAGAGGATGTGATTGTTTCGACGGTTTGAGTGGTGTGAGGGGTGGTATCATCAATGATAGGTGTTGGGTAGAGAAGGGTCTCATCACTAATGACCATGGATGATGGATTGGGATGGCATGATTCCACAACTTCAAGGTGTGGAGTGGGAGATGTATTAAGTCCTTGGAGAACTTCTAGAGTGAGGAACTTTCATACTCTAGGTTTGGATGGTGAGGTAGGAGTAGATGAAGGATTAGGGATTGGTAGGGGATTAGGGCTATGGATTGGTGGATTAGAATTAGATTGAGGAATGGGATTGGATGGAAGACTATGAGTAGATGTGGGATTAAAATTAGATGAAGGGTTAAGATAGGGATATTGGAATGGTGAATTAGGACGCAAGGATGTAGGTGGTGTATTGTAGTAAGGGTATTGGGATGGAAGACTAAGATGGGAAGATTGAGGTAGCGAATTGAGATAGGGAAATGTGGATGTCAGATTAGGATAAGAAGATGTGGATGTTAGATTAGGATAGGTTGGTGTGGATGTTGGATTAGGATAGGAAGGTGTGAATGTATGGTTAGGGTGAGTAGATTGGTATGGAAGATTAGGGTAGTGGGTATATGCGGATGAAGGATTGAGATAGGAGGATGTGGACAGGGGATTAGGATAGGGGTATTGTGATGGTAGACTAGGATAAGAGGATGTGGTTGTTGGATAAGAGGATGATGTAGATGAAGGATATGATGGATATGATGGGTATCCCTTGTCACAGGTAGCATAAGGAGTATGATTAGGCATGAATGAAGACATAACATGATAACTCGAAGGGGTGATTGGATTTTGGAAAGCGGTTGGAGAAAACTTACTAGCAATGATAGTGTCAAGGGGATCTATGTCACATTCTTCTTGATCGACAATACTTTCATTATCAACATAATTAGGGTTTCCCTTGACCACTATTGATGGAGGATGAGGATTCATGATGATGAAAGGATAAAGAGGATGGTTTAGAGATTTTGGATGGGAACAAACTAAAGCTCAAATCAAGATTTAGGTTAAGCTTAGATTGAGATTGGATTAAAGCTCAGATTAGGATGATTGGATGGTGCGAGGGGATTGATTTTGATGATCAGATTTGATTATCAAAGGATGATTACGACCCCGAATCTGCTTTGAGATGGAAGTAGATTGATTGGGTCGAAGGTGATTGGATATGGATATGATTGGATTGGATTGGATAAGATCGATCGATGATTGATAAGATCGATTGAGGGATCAAATGGGATGATGAAAGGGACTATAAACCCCGTTTAGAGATTACCCTAGGTGATGTAGGATACTAATTAATCAGATTAAAGGATAAATGGATGATTGCAACACTGAATCCACTTTGAGATTGAAAACAAATTGATTAGGACGACAATGATGATTAAATTAGGATGGATGACAATCCTAAGCAGATGTTGATGATGACGATCAGATCAAACACTTAGGTCAATTTGGATAATAACCTAAAATGAAGTTTAGGGGATTTGGATGGGGAAAATGATGATTTGATTGGAGAAATGGATGATAGAAATGGATGAATGAATACTCAAAATGAGAAAATGATTGAATTGAATAGATGAATGACTACTTGGAATGAGTAAATGACTGCTCACAACAGATGAATGATTCTCAGAACAAGAAGATGGAGGTTTGGAAGATTACCCAGAATGAGTGAATGAATAATCGAAATGGCAGAACGAGGGCTCGAAATGATGAAACAAGGCTCTAGAATGATGAAACAGATGATACAACTAACTAGTCAAGGGTCAAGTCTACCCTTGTGGAGGGCAGGTCCGCCTGTCGAACAAAAGTTGGTCAAAACAGGTTGAAAAAGGCTCAAAAGGGCTGCTTCAAAGGTCAGGTCCACCCCTGGATGAGTTAGGTCTGCCCCTGGAGGTCAAGTTTGCCCACTGGGAGGGAAGGTCTGCCTATGGAGCAAAAGTTGGTAAAAAATGGCTAAAATAGGCTCCAAAGGACTAGTTTACAGGTCAGGTTCGCCCCTGGATGGGTCAGGTTCACCCCTAGAGGCCAAGTTCGCCTGTCGGGAGGGTAGGTCCACCTGCTGAGAGGTTTAAACTTGAATTTTGAAAAGATGACTAAGGAAAAGGAGCCAAAACACAACAATCATCAACGAAAAGGATATGGCTGAGCAAAATGAAGTAGACAATCACTGGTTTCGCACAAAGAAGATAATTTAGATAACACAAACCTAAGTCTAGTATAGAGGGTATGGCCAACAAAGTCTTCTAATCTAGGATGAACATGGTTACTAGGGAGTCCTCGATATACACCCGATACGTGAAGCCCAAACCATGAACACCAACCCGTTATGAGTGTGAGTCAGGAACCTTAAAGGCTTGGACCAACTCTTCACGTCATCCCGACGCTTCACCAATTACAATGTGGTTGGATTGAGGTACAACTTTCACTTTCCCTCCTTTATATACCCCACTAGTACGTGTGGTTGGAATCGTCCCTTGGGGTGATGAAATCCCCAAGCAGGTCCCGCTAAGAAAAATAAAAAAAGATGACTCAAAAGACTTGGTAAGCTACAATTTCTGGTCACCCAGGATTGCCAAATGGTGCAAGGGGATTGGATACGTCAAATAGCTTACCAAAAACACATCAAGCAAGGTTAATTGACACCCCTAGTTATACTATGTGCCTAAGTTAAGGGTTAAAAACCCTTAAAATAGTTAAAATGAGTGCTAAAAACTAAAATTTTACTTTATGGATAAAGCTGTCTAGGGAAAATTTTCCTATTTAGAGGTTAGGTCCGCCCCTCTGTGAAAATTTTGCAAAAAGTCAGTTTCTGAGTCTGCGGAGGGCAGATCCGCCCTTGGGCAAGGTTAGGTCTGCCTGTGGAGGGTAGGTTTGCATGTCTGTCAAGTTAGGTCCACCCCTCTAGGTTGGGTCCACCTTAGGAAGGTCAAGTTTGCCCCTCTGTAGGTTGGGTCCACCCCTCTGTAACTTGCACTTGCAAAAAGTCAAAAAATAACAAATGTGAAAGTAAGAAAGCCATTTGTGGGTCCCACCAGGTGTGCCAGAAATGTGATAGGGAAAAAATGAGTATTAGAATATGAACAAAAAATAAAAGAGTGTGAAACAACACTAAAAACACCCTACACCTCAAGATTAGCCTAAAGATTAACTAAGCAAAGCAAAACGAAAGATTTTACCTTGTTGAGTTCCCCTTTAGTTGGCCCTTCGATCTTCAATGTTGTATTCTCCTTGGATGGCAAGAGATACAAGCTATAAGATGAGATGAGGATGGAAAGATGAGTGAAAATGGATGCAAGTGTGCAAATTTGGCTAAGTATGGTTTAAGAATTTTTTTTGCAAGAGTTTGGCTAGCATGAATGATCTCTCCCCAAAATGAGAGAAAAGAGGGGGTATTTATAGAGATTTTGGAATTATCTAGGGAAATGGATGGCTGAGATTGAGCCACCAAGATCAAGATGTAGGGCTAAGGTGAGTTGAGAACTCACAAGCCCTCACATCTTGACATGTGGCATGTGAAGTGGCTTGTAAGAGATGATGTGTACATGAGGTGGAAGGAGAGTACATGACATGGAGGTAGTACATAGTACGTTGGGATTGAACAAGATCTTTTCATAAAGGAGGTCCTTGCCCCCATGTGGGTGCGAAGACATACGAGGAATTAAAAATTCCTCAAATATCCACATGAGAATGAGAAAAATAATTTTAAATTCCAAGGGATGCATTGGAGGATTAAATGTGAATTAAAAATTCACATGGGGAATGGAGTGCCTTCTCCAAAAGGAGAAAGCCTTTAATAGGGTTGACTTAGGACACATTCCATAAATGATATGGAGACCTAATTAAGTGATTAAAGTTGTGCAAGTACTTGATTAGACAAATTAATGACATATTAGAAGAGGGTTAGATTTCACATGTGACTTGATGTGACAAGTCAAAGATCACATGGGGAAGAGTAAAATGAATTTAATATTCCTTGGAAGGATAAAAGGAATTAAATTTTTTTTGAGAGGTTGATTAGGCTAGTTAATGAAGGATTAGAGGAGGGTTAGGTGGCTAAGAGAGATTAGAGGCCAACTTGCAAAAGTTGGAGGATGTGACACATCCTAATCAAGGATTAGGCATGTGCACATCCTTAATGATAAGATTAGGATAATAATTAGGATTAAGAAAGAGATGTGACATGAAGGGAATTAAATAAATGAAATATTTATTTAATTCATTTGATGAAAGAGGGAAGGTATTTAATTATTTAACTATATACCTTAGGGATTAGAAGAACTTTAGAGGTATTAATTAAATAATAGTGATATTACTTAATTAATGCGGATAAGGGAATGTTTAGATGAAAGGGGGGTAAATTTGGATAAATTAAGTATCCAAATTTAGGTGTCTACAACACCATCATTCAAAGGTTTGCATATGCATAAATTTTGTCACCTATTCTCTACAAAATCACAAATCAACTTACTCCACCACATTCTAAGATTTCTTGGGGGTAGAAAGTAAAACATTGGATTGCTCCCCCTAAAACCATGCAACCATTAAATGTTAAGAGATGATCCTTGTGCATCGCATACAAGACTAATTCCTTCCTTCTCCTTTCCTTTCTTTCTTCTCCAGACCCTTAAAGATCCATTTCTAGATGATTTCTCCTTGCATAACTTTGCTCTATGACTGAATTCATTACATCTATAACAAACAACTAAAGATTTGCCTACATCATATTTGAAAGACAATTTATCACAATTTCTTGCAATATGACCTGATTGAATACACCTAAAGCATGTGACAATACCATAGTTCCTTTTCCAATCATTTTTCTTCACTTTAATCCAACATTCAGATGCTCTATGGACATATTCAAAACATGAATAACAATAGCCTGAAAAAGAACAATTATACCTCATCAATTTACCTTGCTAGGTAGAGGGAGATCCTATGAATCTGTTTGTTCTATTCCTTCCTCCTTTGTTGATATCCTGGTGTTGTTTGTTTCCTACAATTTCAATGTTAGCAATATGAAAGTTTAAATATACCTTTGTTCTAGGTGTTTTTCTAGCCTTAGAGAACTATCCTTCCTCTAAGCCTAGACCACCTTTGTCACTTGGATCTTTCTGTGCACTAATAACTTTATCCAAAGACATAGAGCCATTCTTAAAAATATTCTCATCACTCAACTGCTTTGATACTTTATCAATGTTCCTTAGTAAAACCACTTGCCACTCAAGTTTCTCTATACTTTGTTCTTTTACCTTAAGTTGGATTTTAACTTCTTCCTCAATCTTTCTAGCTTCTTTAACTTTTAACTTTGCTTCCACAAGATTTGATCGTATTTTTTCTATGATAGTTTTTTCTTGTTGAAGTTGCCTTTTTAAATTTTAATTTTCTCTTCTAAGATGCTTAATTGTATCTAAGGCACACAAGAATTCAACTTCCAAATCAATCTCACTTTCTTGTTCATTATAATCCTGCTTAGAATTCAATTCACCCAAAAATTGATCTACTTCTACACTAGTTTCTTGATCATTTGAATGTTCATTGATAATTTCTTTGGATTCAGTTAAATTATTTTCAAAACTATGAAGATTTACACCTTCTTCACTTTCAGATGTTGCACAACTTATTTCAGTACCCACAGATATCTCCTCTTGCAACTCACCATTATGATTATTTTCAATCAACTTGTCCCAAATTTCCTTTGCACTACTGTAATGAATAACTTTTGTAATCACTTTATTTGGCAGGCTATTAAAAATAACATTTATAGCTCTGGCATTAAATTCAAGAGATTTCTTCTCCTCAAGTGTGGAAGGAGATGATGCAAATGTAGTGCAACCTCTTTCTACTGCTGCCCACACATCAAACCCTTAAAGAAGACAAGTAAGTTTCCATCCTATATTTCCACAAAATAAAATTTGTACCTTCAAACTGAGGTGTTCCAGATCTAGGGTATTCTATCATTTCAGAGTTACCATATATGACTTCTTCTTCATTACTACTCATATTAGGTTTAGGCAGAATTTGACAATTAGAATTTTGTAGTGCACTTCTTTTTCCCTTATTCCTTCTATTTTTTTCCATATTAACCAGAACACTCCAAAAAATAGAATCAATCCTAGGTGGATTAGACCTATATGACGACTCTATGCTCTGATACCACTTGTTGGAGTATGGAAAGACACTTAGAGGGGGGGTGTGAATTAGAGTATGATAGATAGACCAAAACATTTAAACCTTTTAAATTTCAACAAAGACTTTTAGTTCAGATATCCTTTCTATTGATAAGTAAACAAAGATATGACAACATTAACTTAGTTCAATTATACAACTTGTGTGAGATATCTTACACTTGCAAAGGATGTGACTGACATTGTGTAACAATCAGAGCATGATAACAAAATAGGTGCAACTGAATGACATATGATATGACAGATTGAAACATAACAATCTTGAACTGTGAATCAATGAAAGAACATGTGATGTGATAGGATAAATTCTTTTCGTCATAACATGCAAAACATGTTTGGTTAAACAGGGATTTTAAACCAGTTTGCTACATATGATTGTGAAAGTAACAACATAATACATTAACACTATAGAGATAAGAATAGACATTAATGCATCTGATAACAGGTAGACATGAAAAGAACAATCCCACAAAGACTCATCACATACCACATTATATGTCCTAAGTGGAAAACCCTCTTAGGGAATAAAAACCACTTGAAAAATCTATTTCTTTATTCACTTAGAGCACCAAATCTTCACAATTCAGGAGCACCAACTCCTCTACTTTTCAGGAGCACCAACTCCACAAATATACAATGTATACTCAATTACAATGTACTATTAAAACCCTAGAAGTGCAAGTGCAGTGCAAGAATCCCAATAGTAGACCATGAATATTTTCAATGAGCACACTGAAGAATGTTGTATGAAAATGACATCTTCTCTTATACAATAATCTGAGAATCAAAATAATTTTCAAAGTAGTACAATGTCTTATATTTTTCAAGATTAAGCTTAGAGTCTGACATCATTTCTTTTTCTTTTCTTGCAATTCCAACCGAGAAATGTCAAGGACCCATCTTATAAAGATGGAAGATATCCTTTGTATATAGTTTTTGTAACTGTTAAAGCAACCTTGAGTTAGGGTTTCAATGGAAAACCCTAGATAATCCTTCTTAAACAAACCCTTCAACATTTTAGTTATCAAAGTTAACAAACTATTTTAGTTATAGCCCGAGCCTTAAAAAAACATTAACTGCCTTTACTCATTTGCTTCAAGAAACAAAAGTAATACTTGATTATGGAGGAATATAAACAAAAAAATACCAGAAGAACCGATTCATAACTACCTAGCTGAAGACCTCCATCGATAATCTCTACCACTTGTCTTTCCAACTTCCACAATAAACACTCAACTTCCTTTCCAACTTCCACAATCAACACTCAACCTTCTTTCTAATGACCACATAATGCAAATATGTTCAACAAGTTCAATATTACATATTTTGTAGACAAAAAAATGTCCATGGCGGCTAGGGTTTCATTCAAAATGTCTTTTTCCCTAGTTTTTCCTTTTCCTCAAGTCTTTTGAAGACTTTACACAAAAACACAATCATTTGAAATTTGCAACCTTTTCAATCAAATAATAATTCTATTAAAAGTGCCAACATCATAATACCAAGCATCATTACACTAAGTCAAATATAGTTACCGATATCATGACCACTGCAATGATCAATATAACATGTTTAATGTGATCTAAACTTAGCACCAAAAAATGCCTTTACCCAAGCTTTAAAAAGAAGCTTTTAATCTTTAGTGTACCCGACTGCTTTGACTTGCCTCATGATTTAGTATGCTTGACAAGGACTCTTTTTGCTATGTTTAATAAAAGTATCATATATCTTAAGTGCCTGACACCATTTATGGTGTAAATGATAGATATTTCAATATCCTTAACATAAGACATATCAGCAATGAGATCCTTCAAAAACATATACCAATGTTAGATATACAATGAAATACAAGCTGCCTAAAGTCATGTGACTTTCTATGCTTTATGACACCATGAATTAATGTCTTGAAGACCCCTTTAGCAAAATAATCAATGAAGAGAGAATATGCAAGTGACTTAAACTTGTAATCTGCATTCCTATGCAAACTTCTTGTAAACATATATGTTTTGTGCAAACATAAGATGTTCCATTCATATCATATTTGAACTGTCAGCCCAAGTGAAAACAAAATGCACAAATGTATAAACAAGTGTATACCTCAAAAAGAACCTACCAGTATATATGTCAGCCAGGGTATGTATGAAATTGTGCATAGTGTCTAAGATTCTTGTTCAATAAGCAAATGTCATCATGTAAAGTATAAACCTAACTTGTAGCACCCTATTCAATGATCAAATGTATATTGTGCCAACCATGAAAACCAACCAATCTGTTGATGGTAAACAAGTAAGCATGTGTCATCATGTATACTATGTGTACCATACCAAATATCAATCCCTGTTATCATGCCTAATCACCTTAAATGATCGATCTAAAACACTTCAAGTGAAAAAACCACAGTGATGTCAATGCAACTAAACTGATCCAAAAATCATCTCAAGAACTCAGATGTGAACACCATTATATAAGTCAAGTATAAATATCATGAATACCTTAAAATGATACAGTAGTGCAATAATGAATAATGCACTAACATATCATTCAAAGATAGATTGCCAATAAGCAACTGAATATACCTGTAACTTGTAACCTTGAAGAATCAACCTGAAAAACATTCACCAACCACATGTGAACCAATCTGCATATCATGTATCAACCAATCAGAGAATGCATCTTGTCAAAGAACCAATTTTGTCATCAAGGACAAACCAAAAACAATTGAGAGCAAACACCAAAAACAACTGAGAGCCAAAAAATTATTCATGTTTTACTACAAACATTCAAGATCAAAAATCATGGAAAGGTAATCAACTCCATTATTGCATGTTTCATTACATTTTTTCTATATTTTGGTTTAATTACCTAAAAGGGGTTTGACCAAGGCAAACCCCCATGCCCTAACAATCAACATTTTCTTATTTTATCATTGTGTGTTTGCAGATTTAGGAATCCTGGAAGCTTGGAAATCATTAAGAATCAAGTTGCAAATTTGTTTGAGTTTTCTCTTCATTGTACAAGTCAAAATATCAACAAAAAGTCACTTTCAGACTTGAATCCAACAGTTTCAGAACCAAACACCTAGAGAAGTAGAAAGTGCACACCGAGAGCTCTAGATTCCACCTTTGAATATTCAAAAATTCAAAAGTGGACTCATTCACCACCACTTCAAGGTCAATTTTTGGTTTTCTGCATTTTTAGACACCCATTTGTCTGAAATAGGTTTCGACTTAGTTTCACAAAACTAGGACTAATTCATCCAGAATGGCGAATGAGTCCTAGTAGGCTAAATTTCTAGCATCAACAACATTTCAAATTTCATTTCTAGCCTTCTTCAATATCCCAGGTGCACACTTTCAATTTCATCCATTTTTGTTTCAGTTTTGCATTCATTTCTAGGTGTTTTTGCATTACACAATGTATTTTCAAACAAGCCACATCTCTTAGATCTTGTATTAATAAATCATTTCATTCATTATTTTATTGCATTTAAACATTACATCTAGGCATATTACATCTATTTCCCATCCATTCTTATGTTAATCTTAAGTGAAACATTGTGCATTTTGGCCTACCTCTCTCCTTTTAGGTGAAAAACCCTAGAAGTGTTAGAGAGTCTTGTGGTGGTAAAATCCTTTGTTTCAATATGGAAAGTGCTCCATCTCATCGAAATGCATGGTTAACTGGTCACTGCATCTACCTAGTATGTATAGGATCAAATACTGTATACATAGCTCACTCCAACGCGAAGCCAAGGAAGCATTAGCACCAATAGTAGAAACCCCCCATAATGCTAACAAGGGAGAGTTATGACAGGTACACTGAAACTGAATTCCTAAATGTAGTGCATGATAAAGAACCAAGAACATCTAAATGTGCAGACATGAAAGTACAAGCAAATATAAAGGATGTGAAAAAAAAAGTCACATACGCATGAGAAAGGTATGAATGCAAAACAAAGGAAAACATCAACCTCCATGGCACTTTATATCATAGTGCGAGTACAACAAGCCACAAAGTGATCTACAAGAATCCCAATACTACACATATAAAGCTGAGGCACTTTATTTTAGTGCATTTACAGATGAAAATTATATAGAATGTGTGTGAGAATTTTTAGGAATTCTAGCTAAGTTGCAAATTACACAAATTGCACAATAAAAGATTAAGAAAGCACGACAGAAAAATATGCTAGAATAAATTGTATTCTATATATCAAATGAGAGTGCATGCATATTGATAAAATATACAAATAGCCATTGCTTTATATAGAGCAAGACAAAGTATGAGGTAACCCAAGATATCACATAAAGCATGGAGTTCAACTGGAGTTAGCCTGTGCAATAAAACAAAAAGTTTATTTAAGGATAAAAGATTATCTAAGAAAGCTTATCCAAGAAACCAGGAAACTTATCTCAAAAGAAAAGAAAGGGAATTTAAGGAAAAATCATAGAGATTCCTTAGTTAGCTTACAATCAAATAAAGCAACAATAGTTATCCACAGGAAATTGCTAAGTATCTGTGAGAAATAACATTTATCCACATGATGTTGCTAGTTTGCACTAACAATGTGAGCCCATAAGGTCCAAAAAGAACTATAGTTGAGAAGAAGGATTTCTAGAAAATACCAAAAATCAAATATGGAAACCACTTGCACCATTGCAAATATTTTAGAACCAAGTTTTCAATGATATCTCGTTTGCCCATCTTCGACATCGTATGCAAAAGTTATGTCAAAAACACTAAAGGAAACTCTAGAAAAGAAGATTTGACTTTGTCTAAAAATAAAAAGGACCTAAGAAAAAATATCCAAATGATACCTGCACCATTGGAAAATACTCCGAGTCCTCTTTTTGATGATATCTCGTTTGCCTGATTTCGACACTATGGGAAAAAGTTATGCCCTTCGGAAGAAAACAACTCTCAAAGGGCAAAAAAATAGTCCGCTACATTAAATTTGAAGACCATATGACTGTTGCAGTAGAAATATAGGATTAAAATTGACGACCAAATGGCTATCACCGCATTTTCCCAATTGGGCTTATTTAAAAATAAAAATAAAAAATTAAATGAATAATTTAAAAAAAAAAATTAATAAAAAAATTTGTGGAGGGGGGGCCCGTGGGGGCTGCCACCTACCATGTGGCAGGGGCAGTATCCTCATGATACCCTCCCTGTAGGGGGCAGGGCTCAAGGGTCCGCCGCTTGCTATAATGGTAGGGCGACGGTACCTTGGGTACCATTCCCTCTATTTTAAATAAACTTTTTTAAAAATAAGAAAAACCTGTGTGCCTTTTTCAAAAAGGATTTTCAATATATTTTTTTAAATGGTTTTTTTGAAATATTTTGAAAGGGATTTTTAAATTTTTTTTTTTACCTCAGAATGCATGCAGGTGGTCGTACGAGCCTGGACAACAATTTTTTTTGCCTCAGAGGTCAATTGCTCAGATTTCAAGGATTTCATAGTCGATCTTAGAGTTTTTTCCCGCTACAGATGCAATGGTGAGGTCCGTTTGGGCTCAAAACTCCTCAAAAAATTAGGCACCTCTTGGATTTGACAAAAAAAGCCCTTTCTTCACACCCTCACAAATATGACAAATGGAAGCCAAATTTGACAAAACAAAGGTTTATCTTGACTATTCGAACAGCTCTGGATTCAATGGAGAGGTCTGATTTGACCTTGGATGCACTAGAAAACTGCTTCAAGGCAAGATCTCACAAAAAAAGAATAAGAAGCTTGAAGATCTGAAGCTCTGATACCATGTAGAAGTTGAAAAACTAACCTCATAGATCCCAATGAACACCTGCAAGCAAATAACCTGTCACCAAAGGAGATCAAGAGACAGAAGAATGGTGCTTTGCAAACATGAAGCAAAAAATGCATTACCCGAGAAGTTAATAATTCCAAAGAGATCAATCCTTAAGAAAGGAGATTGAAATCCTAAAGTGAACCCTAGGATGAGGATTAAATTAGCATGTGAAAAGTGTCAGGATCATAATGAATGAGACGACATGACTAATTTAATAATCCAAAAATAAAGATTCCTAAGTTTAGCTTAAGTGAAATAAAGTAAAGGTGACTTAATTAATTAATCAATATGATTAAATTAATTAAGTAATTAACCTATTACTCTAAAAAGCATAGCATATTTCTTGAAGAATACAATAAGTTGAAGGCAACTACTTCTTAAGAGAAACTAGCAATAAAAGCCCTGCCATCTTCCACCTCCACCCCTAAATTCTTAGCTTAGGACAAATACATTATCTCTCAGGATTAAAAGATTGAAAAAGGAATTGTAGATAGCTAGAGAAAATGAGGAAAAATACAAGGAGGAAATTGGGAAGGTTGTGATAGATATTATTGATGATATCTTGGGACATAGAATATCATGCATACTCCATAAGTTGGATAATGTATGTAATGTTTACAAAAAACATTCATGAATCATATAAAAGATGCTCTAAAGTTCAAGAAAACTTTTAGAATGTATGGTGTAAATGGAGTATAAGGGCAGATGCTTTGAAGGAAATGATGGCAGCAATGGAGAGTGATCCTGAATCTCCAAAAAACCTGCCATAGTTAATAAAGGAAACTGGATTGCTAGGGGAAATTTTTGCTTTTTAGAGTAAGAAGGATTTACAGTTCAAAAGTAAGTTAAAAATGTTCAAGGACATGGAGAGTAATGACACGCCTTAAACCCTAAATGAGGAAAGAGAATTGAAAGAATTTTTTGCATGAAAAGATGAGTTTGGGGTATTGTCTCATCATTATCAACTTTTATCTACAAAGAAGGGAAAGCAAAGTATGCTCACTTGAATAATTCTCTTGATGAATTATTCAAGATGGAGATAAATTTGGATGTCTTTGTAAAGGAGGCTAGAACAATAATGGATGCAAGGTATAGTGCACACAATTCTAAGGTGCAAAAATTGTTTGAAGTTCAGTGGCCGAGTGAGGAGGAGTCTAACACATTGAAAATTTTACAGGTTAAGCCTTTGTTATAGAAAAGTTTTAAAAATTTTCTCCTCCAAAATATAAAAGTTGCTAATGTAATATGTTGATGTGGAAGATGTACCTTGTCCTTTTCATATTTTATGCTTTATGTCCTAATTTATTTGGATGATATGAAGATGGAGCAAAAGGAATATTTAGTTCATTGTACAACCATCTTAATCGACAAAATTCCTTTTGGAAGGCGGGAGTGTCTTCTTCAAAAAATGTAACAAATTTCGTCTCGTGGAATATTCTCCCACGGGTTGTTATAACTTTCCTTTTATGAAATGTATTTGAAATTTTCAAATGAAAATGTGACAAGTGTAATTAGCCCAGTGCTTGTTGCTCCCTTTTTCTATAATTTAGGGAATTCAAGGCCATTTGCATGAGATGATTGATCTCCCAAAGAATTTTTTAATGAAAAGTAAAGAGAATAGAGTTTGAGTTTTGCTTAGGTTGTTGAGTTTACATTAAATTTTGCATTTTCTATGTTGTATAATAGTACCAACATTTGAATATAAGAAGTGGCATAATTCTAAGTCAGTTGTCTCCTATTTTATACTTTTCATGAATTTTTAATGAAAATGATCAAGGATCTTTCATTTGATCTCCATTTTTGTTCATGTGGATGTACGTTTTTGTCAATGTTTGGATTCAAAGAATTTGTTAAAATACTTTGATAGAAGCATAGGTTTGTGTATCTGTGTGCAAGGATTTGGTAATTTAAGAAGAGTTGGTTCAAAATATCAAGTGAAATATTGTAAAGGCTTTGTAATTTTGGGATTATAATGCTGTTGTGCACCATAATTTGTAGTGAATTTTACTCCATGCCCTAGGTTAAGGCACTCATTTAGATTGTGTCTAAAGTTGCAAGTTCAAGGATCTTTCACACTTTTAAAGAACAATTATCAAGTTTCATTTAAGTTGAATTTTAATTCATGGAATTTTCATGTGGTTTCATATTCTCTTTTTTTAAATGTTAATTGTTATAAAGGATCTGCAAGATCTTTAAAGTCTTGTATCTGTCAAGCAAAATTCAAGAGAATATATCTATTATTTACAATGAATGAGGTAAATTGGCATGGAGTATCTTAATTGCATAGTGTGGGATCACCCTCTGGGTTTTGCAGAGCCCAAAGTGTAGAGGGAAAGTTATTGCAACTTTCACCTATTTGTTGGCCAATCCCTCCAGGTAACTGACCATTGGAAATGGAAAATCCATAGGTTATCTATGAGATCAGTTTGGTAATTAAAAACCACCAATAGGAACTTGAGAAGTAGTGTTGTTAGAAAATATCTTAAGAAGATCATTTGAATAAATCATGTGATGTGAGGCTCTTAAGTAAACTATATAATTATTTATGCATGAGTCCAAACCTCTAATTGTAATTATTTGAACCTTAGGTTTGAGAATAATTGTGTTTCTTCATGGCCTCTTCTAGATGTAATCCTTTTATGATAAATGTTGACATTATGATTTGATAATTCATAAATAGTACACGATCCTCTACTTTTCTTCTTTCTTATGGAAGAATTCCTATTTGACTCAAAAGATTATGTGGCTACTTGTGGTAACCATGCATCTATTACATGCTCATTATGGATGGTTGAGTGGTTGTATGAAGTTGTGTCTTGGGAAATTAAAGGGGTGAATCCAAATAGAGGGTTTGAGGTTGTGGATGGCCTATTGGTGGAGGATTCAAGCCTTGGAACTATAAACCCCTTCATGCCACAAACCACTAATGGGAGCCACAATTAGTTTGAGGTCATTGGAAGGTATGAGTCACATTTAAGGGGCATTATTTTGTTACCTAGGATAGGTTGTGTTCTTGGAAGTGGGAGGAAGGCTTGGCTTGCATGCTTGCTAGGAGAACTACTAATGGGTGTGAGGTAGGGTAGCTATGAATTTTTGGGTTTGTGTGGCTTATCAACTCCTCCATGCCATTTTATTTACTATTTACAAATAATTTTGTTGAAGATAACACCAAAAACCTTGACCCTAAAATATAGATCCAACAAATTTGTAGAGGGTAATTCAATTGAGGCCCCCTTAGAAAAAAAGTTATTTTTTTGACCATTTTTTTGTATAGTACAAAATGGGTTAAAAAACTATAAAAATTACAAGTTATCAAATTTCATGAAATGAAAGGTTATTTTTCATTCCTTGAGCCTTTTTGACTTAATGGCAATGTCTATTTGACTCCATGATGCTTTGATGATAAGGCTAAGTGTTGTTTTCACCAAAATTTATGAACTTGCAATTCATGACTCTAATACCATATTGTAGTAATAATATAATGAATTCAATATTCAATAACTTCTACAAAATAAATTTGCACATAAAATTTACCAAAAACTATCATGAAATGTATAAAATGAATTCTTACATATATATAAGACAAGGAGAAAGTAGGAATGTGAGAGTAAAACATTGACTAAACCTCTACAAGGTGTGACATGTATAGGACACTTGGGACAAGTGTGAGAGAATGTGTCGTGAAAATGAGGTGAGCCAACTAAACTATTAAGTGAAATTAAGCTAGTGTGAATAGTTCCAGTAGGTCAAGAAAGTCTAGATAAATTTAAACAAGATGTGTAATATACATTTTCACACTAACAGGTTTTACTAAGGAGTGCTCGAGTTGGGAGGACAACAAAATTTGGGTGTTGAAATTTGACTAAGGGATTGGGTGACACTTTTGGTGGTATTAGCTCATAGTTTTATGATTTCCTCGTGGTAATTTCTTGTATTGATATCTCTAAATATTAGGTGCTTGGGGTGGAATTTGTATAGTGTATTTTATGAGTATATGTACGTTATTAGTGTTACTCCAAATTTGAGTGTTGGTGTTGGCTCCTTGTATTGATTGTATTATAACTAATAATATTAGTGATTAATACATTGGTATAATGTTTGAAGGTTGAGTTTTTTCTAGAATGGGTTTTTCCAAGATTCATCATTGAGTTATGGTGAATAATATTATTATGTTATTTATGTCCTATAAATTATTTTAGATCATATTTTATGTTCATCTCTCCTCTCATATTAGTGTAGGAATCATTTCCACACCTAAGCTCTATTTCAATAGTCAAGATATGGGAAAAGATGTTAGATGAAGTAGCTAGAAAAATATAAAGGAAGGATCATCTATGGAAGTTAAGCATCATTTAATATCTATCCTCAATATCAAAATTGAAGTTAGGGAGGTTCAATTTTGAATATCATTGTTATAAACTATCAATCTATCAATTAAATAACTTAAGAAAATAGTGATGATTTCCAAGTTTATAAAAATCTAGCCATCAATTAACCTGGTAAAGGCTTGGATGGGACAACAATGGAAAGATGGCCCTAGACAAAATTAGTTTCTTTTCATTAGGGTTTTGTAGATTTTTATCTAGTCATAATTAGACAAGGAAAATTTTAATGGGGGAGATGTGTGGTTCATGGGGAATGTTGAAATGTATATACAGAGTGGTCTTCTATATTCTAACCAAAGAGAAAACCTATTTGGGGAGGAACCATTATAGAAATGCTTGTATATATTACCACCCAAATTTTGGTATGAATATATTTTAAGAATCATTGGACACTTGATAGGATAATATATGTTCAATTCAAGAATAATGATCAATAGAGAACTAGCCTCTTACATAATAATATGTGTAAAAATAGATCTTAGTAAACCTATCAAGTAAGTAATCAAGATTTAAATTGCATTGGGATTCTAGATAATATGATAGTAATTATGAATGTCTTGTAATCAGATATTTCTCCTATTGGTTGGAAAGGTACACCACTAAAAAATATGAGAAATGGAAAAATAAGTGTTTAAACTATAAGCCACAAGTGATGAAATTATAACAAGCTATGAAAGGTAATGTGGGAGTACCTTTGAGCAAATAAGTGGTGTCTATGTCTAATAATAATTCACTAATGAAGTATTTGAGTGCCTCCATGTACAAGGATAGAATTGAAGATCTAAAGCAGTGAAAGGAGGATATCTCATGAGTTAATTTGAAAACTACAGGAGAGAGGATTATGGATATCAATGGGGACTAGAATAGTGAGGAGGAGATGATTAGGGACACATTTGAATAAATGGTGGATCTTAGAGACAATAGTGTGGATAGCCAAAAGGAAACAAAAATTACACAAAGGTTAACACTAGTCAACCAATTATTGAATTAGGGGTGAAATAACCAAATGAAGAAAAATAAATCCCAACAAAGCTAAGATAACAATGGAACAATGTTTGGAGAAGGGAAAACAAACACCAATCACTATATTCTACTAAGGTAGCAAGGAGATTCCCCATTAGTAGGCCAAAAGATGCATTATTTAGTGTGTAAGGGGGAAATCGATGGTATGAAAATGAGATAAATGAAATGAATTAAAAATGTAGTGTCGAAAAATGTCATCGGGGAAATTTTCACACTTGTTTGGGCCCTCCTTGCTGAATTGAGCTTAATGATGCCTTGACTTAGTGTTGTAATGTGTTTTTACACACTTACATTAGGTCTTGGGCCCTTGTGAACTAATGAATTTAAATGGTACCTTGCTAAAGTGTTGTGAAGTGTTGTAACACACTTTCACAATTTTCTAAGGTTTTACTAATTAATTGAACATAATAAACCTCTTTTTAACCTTAATCATGCCTTATTCTAAAGTGTTGTAAAGTGTTGCAACACACTTTCACACTTTTCCAGGGTTTTCATTAATAATTGGGATTTCTTATGCTTTAATTGGCCTTATTTTGCATCCAAAAGCCTCATTTAATGTATCTTTTCAAGGATAATCCTGACACAAATCATTACCCAATCATAATTTAGGTGTTTCAGGCTTGAATAGCCCAAATTTAGTGATCTGGGACTCATTTGCCATGTTGGGCAAATGAGTCCCACCTATATTTTTTGGTCATGAGTCTAGTTTCACACCTTTCTAAGCATTTTAAAAAATGCTCCCAAAAATTAATCCTAGTGGGACTCATTCACCACCTTGGAAGAATGAGTCTTGTGTGGCCCAAAACCAAAATTAATTCAAAATTTTAGCAGGATTTTATCCTCCTAGATCTGATTGGCTTGTAGTGTTGTAATTTCAGGAATTCTTGCATAATTGAGTATAAATACAAGATTATTCTCTCATTTTCACCCCAAGAATTCAAGTATTCATACTTATAGCAAGTTTGAATTCACAAGAGCATTCAAGTGTTTTCAAGAGCATTCAAGGGCAGATTATCAAGCATTTTAGAGCAACATTCAAGCATCAATCATCACGTCAAAGATTTCATGCATCATGTTTATTTTTGAGCTAATAATTGTGATGTAGGGTTTTGTGATTCAAGCAAGAATTTCATTCAAGATCCATCACATTCAAGCAAGAGTCAAGATCTAAATCCATTTGAGCCATCTAATACATGTTTGCAAACTCTCATTGCTAGGGTTTGGTGAGTTGCAACATCACATTTTGTTCATTCATCATTCTCCATTACTATTTCATTCTATTTCAAGGTTTGACTACCAAAATGGGGTTTGACCAAGGAAAACCCCTCTCCACTAACCCAACAACATTTCCCCCTCTCCTTTATGTGTGATTTGCAAGTCTAGGTTGCATATTCCTAAAGAGAAAGAATGGAGAAAAGTTGTAAAAATGCGTAAAGTTGTCAAAGTTGTCATCAGGCATTGGAGAACACCTACAGGTTGCAAATCAGGGTTTCAAATTCAGAAATGAATCAAGAAGGATAGAGTAGAAAAAAGAGCAAGGTCAAAATTTGAGCATTCAAGGGTAGATTATCAAGTAGTTTAGAGCAGCATTCAAGCATCAATCATCATGTCAAAGATTTCATGCATCATGTTTGTTTTTGAGCTAACAATTGTGATGTAGGGTTTTGTGATTCAAGCAAGAATTTTAGTCAAGATCTATCACATTCAAGCAAGAGTCAAGATCTACATCCATTTGATCCATCTAATACATGTTTGCATACTTTCATTGCTAGGGTTTGGTGAGTTGCAACATCACATTTTGTTCATTCATCATTCTCCAATACTATTTCATTCTATTTCAAGGTTTGACTACCAAAATGGGGTTTGACCAAGGCAAACCCCTCTCCACTAACCCAAAAAAAATTCCCCTCTCCTTTATGTGTGATTTGCAAGTCTAGGTTGCATATTTCCTAAAGAGAAATAATGGAGAAAATTTGTAAAAGTGCATAAAGTTATCAAAGTTGTTATCAATCATTGGAGAACACCTATAGGTTGCAAATTAGGGTTTCAGATCCAAAAATGAATCAAGAAGGATAGAGTAGACAAAAGAGCAGGATCAGTCTTTGAAGCTTCAGAAAACCCTAACTAGATTGATTCACCACTTCTGGCGAATGAGTCCTTATTTTAGTCAAAATTTAGATTCTTGCATATTCAGATACCCATTTGGCAGATTCCTGTTCTCGTACAGAAACCCATATTTTGGACTAATTCACCCAGCTTTGTGAATGAGTCCTAGTCAATATTAAAATCAAAATTTCCAGTGTTTTAGAGCTCGTTCTAGTCATTTCCATATTTCCAGGTACACACCATTCATCTCATAGCTTTTTGTTTTGTTTCATTTACTTTTCTAGGTCATTTTGTAGGTCATTGCATTGAATTAGGGTTTAGTGTTGCATCGTACATTTTATTTATCTTTCCAAGTTCTTACTTGGTGGTGAACCCTTTATTAGTTTGCATTCAGTCCTAGGACAACCCTCTTGCAAGATATATTTCTCCTTTACATTGAGATCTCAAGGATTTGTTCTTGAGTGAAAGTTAGTGAAGATTGTTCCTCTAGTTCCTAAACCCTAGAAAGGAAAGCAAACAATTTTGTACCTTTCAAAAACTAATCTAATTCAAAACAAAAATCAAGATTCATGCCCATTACCCACAAAATGTAACTACAAAATTAAGGAATTCAAGAATGTAATTGAAAGAAAATAATAACAATGAACTCAAAATAGAGTAGCTTTACCATCCTATGTTAGGACTTCACCATCACAGATTTATACAAGATTAAACAGAGTCAAGGAGAATCATTTACCTCCTACCTATAGAGATGGAGACATAAAGCTAGCAGATGTAAGTGGCCCATTCCTGACAAGGAACTGTTAGATATATTTATTTCTAATGTCTAGGCAGAATTCAACTACCAACTCATTATGTTGTGTCTCGCTAATTTTGAGGAAACTATTGAGAAGGGACTCCACATATAAAGGGCTCTCATAGCAAGAGGAGTGATTAAGCTAACAACCCAAGAGATAATTCTTCTAATTCGAATGAAAAACCTAAGATTTGGGCCAAGAACAAAAACGTCACCAATGATGGGGTAGTCGATTGTAGAGCCATGTGGAATATAAAAAATCCTAACACACAACAAAACAAACCTCAAGTTGCATAAACAATCTATGCTCCTAATAATGCACAAAAAAATCAAGCGGTTAACCAACAAACAAATCAAGGAGGGAAACAAAGACAATACGATCAACCAAGAAGGAAGTTTACTACATTAGGAGATCCACTTGAGATAGTCATGCATAAACTAGTGCAACAAAACCTCATCAAGGTCAATGATCGCCCTAACTATAAGGAGCCAAGCTTCAAAACACCATGGTACAATGAGAAGGACTTATGCGAGTTCCACAAAATCAAAGGACATACAACAAACAACTGCATGAGACTCAAGCACATAATACAAGACTTGATCGACAAGGGAGAAGTGGATGTCGAACATTGTTCTAGAAACAAAGAACTCTAGATATACACAAATCCAATTTTGAACCATGCTAGGAAGAATGACAAAGGAAGGGACCAAGATTATCACAATGCTAACTCTTATGGTGACACAATCCTAGGTTCCCTCTCTCAAGCAAATGACACTAGGGTAAATGTATTAACTATATGAGGTAGGGACACCAAATGTAACGTAACTACCCATTGAGGGAAAGTTACTATGCCATAGAAAAAAGTAACCTTTGCTTGACATGGGATAATCTATGATAAATGTACTTAATAAGGCCTTAATTTAGGTGTTGTGAGGCATTTTATGCATCCACACTAGTTCTTGGACCCTTCCAAATTGAATAAAATGTGTTTATTAACGTATTGTAAAGGTGTTGTAAAGTCTTGTAAAGGACTTTCACGCTTTTCTAGACTTAATAAACCTATTAAACATTATAAAACATGTTTAATTACATCATCACATTAATTTAGAAGGCTTGTAAAGTAAATTTAATGTTAAACTAGTATTGTAATGTGTCTTGCACATTGACATTGGTTCTTGTGCCTTCCTAGGCTATGTGGACCTCATTTTGGTGTTGTAAAGTGTATTTAATTACACTTTCACATTGAATTATGTGTCCCAAGCACTATTTGACATTTACATCATCATTAGTAGTCCTCTTTTAACCCATATTGCGCATCCCACCTGATAAAGTTGCAATTTAAACTTTATTTCCTTATCCCCTAGCCTCTTAGCTATTGGAATGGCTCTTGTGGGACCCATTTACCATGAATGGTGAATCAGTCCCATCTAGGTGGGACCCATTCACTATGTGTGGTGAATGAGTCCTATCTGGCCCCCATTTTGACCTTTGAGCGGGAAAAAGTGAAATTTAAAGATTATTTTCACTTCATGTCATCTTGTGATGAGGTATTAAGGCACACTTGTCTATAAATAAGTACTTTTATCCTCATTTTACATACAACAATTCATTATTACATTTCTCATCATTGTTTCATCATCTATCTTTCATCTCAAGTCAAGCAACTTAGGGTTTCTCCATTAGAAGTCTTCAAGTTAGCTTTCTAAAGCATCCAAGGGCTGATTCTACATGTATTGCTATAGAATTTCAAGATCAATCATCATTGCAAGGTAATTTATTCCATTTTTTCATGTTTCATTCTATTATTTCATCATTTTGGTTTAATTACATAAAAGGGGTTTGACCAAGGCAAACCCCCATGCTTTAACAATCAATAATTTCTCTTTCTTGTCTTGTTTGTATGAAGATTTAGGACTATTGGAGGCTTAATAATCATTGAATATTTCATTTCAAAGTTATTCAAGTCTTCTTCTCATCATTCAAGTCAAAATATCAAGAAAAAGTCATTTTCAGACCAGATTTCGACAGTTTTTGAAGCAGACACCTGTGGAAGGTGGAAGTATAGATCTAAAGCTACAAAATCAAGTCAACTTTGTAGATCCTTGAAGGAGGAATGATTCACAAAGCATGGAGAATTAGTCCTATCTATAGGCCTGGAAACTATTTTTCTCAGAATTCATCTCTCGGCAGACAAAAACTTGTTTCTGGAAATTTTCACTTGAACAGGGATTAATTCACCCTCTAGATGGCGAATGAGTCCTATCAAGCTTAAAAAAAAACATCATCATCAGTATTATAGAATCCATTTTCATTCTTCTTCAACCCTCTAGGTACATTCTATTTAGTTTCATTCATTTCTGTTTTCACTTAGGTTTCCAGTTCATGTTTGCATTCTACACTGTGTTTTCTAACATGTTGTATTAGACTAGTTTGCATTCCTTAGTTTGCATTTTTATTAAGTTTCCATCATTTAAGACACATCCACACACCCTAAATTTCCTTTTATCCTTCATGCATTAGTCTTGAGTGTTAACGTTGTGCATTTTGGCCACATTTTCTCTCTCCTTCTAGTTGAAATACCCTAGGAGGAGATAAGAAGGATTTGAGTGCAAAAATCCTTCGTTACATTTTGGTGAACTTTCCTTTTTGAATACTTCTCTTTTCTTATTTGGTGTCTTTCATTATAGATCTAGCTTGCATTAGGGTTTGCATGATTCATTTGCATGCTAGGTGTTAAACTTTGCCTTCATAAAAAGTGCATTTAGGTTGCATTTGTAGCATCTAAATTCATTTAGCTTTGCTGTAATTCTGCATTTTTCACTTACATCTGCATATTGGCTCTTAGAATTCATAATAATTAGTCTCAAATTTTTGAAAACTTTGAAAAAGGTCCATATTAGGACTCATTCGCCACCTTGGGTGAATCGGTCCCTTCTGACCTCTGAAACAACACTTTATAGATCTCAGAAGCTGGTTTTTAGGCTTCTAATTGGTGCCTTAACTTGCATATATCATTTAGTTGCATTTCTGTAGCATGCATTTCATCAAAACTAGCATAATCAGTCAATTGAATACTAATCATCAAATATAAGATGTAAGTAATCATATGTGTCTCCCAAATTTGCAATGTAGGACTCCACAAACAAGTTGCCAATGTTTGTTAAGTAGTCATCCCATGAAATTGTTGTTGGAAGACAAGGTATGCACTGTTGCACTGAATCACAAGGCACTGAAACTGGCAGGACACAAGTATCAATAGGTACATCAGTCAATGGAGGAGATGGAATATCAACAATAGGCTCAAGAACCTCAGGAGTAGTGAACACTCCAAGATTCAAGTAACCATACTCATTCTTCTCAAGTGTGTCCACACTAGGGTGAGCTGAATCATCAATAGGAGCAAAATATGAGAAGGTGTAGAATTGAGAATGATGATCAACCTCCCCAACTACAACAAGAGCCCTGCTATACAAATCCTGAACAATGACAGAATCTAGTGTGCACTCTACACTCTTTCCTGTACCACTATGTGTAATCTGATAAATGGAAATGATGTTCCTTGACAAAGTAGGTACACATAGGACATCATTAAATGCTCCACCTTCAATGTCAATAGACCCCTTCCCACAAATTGCTAAAGAAGTGTTGTTGGCCATAAAAATGGGTGGTGATGAACAAGAATCAAATGAAGAGAACATATCCTTGGAAGAAGTCATATGATGTGAAGCTCTTGAATCAAGGATCCACCTATCTGAATTGGAATCTACAACTACAAGAAATGCTTTCCCCTTATTTTTTTCATGTTGAGATGATGTAGAAGAAGAAGATGAGCTTGATGTTGTTGCCATGAGAGTTGTGCCTTTTCCCTTAGAAGTAGAAGTGGAAGGATACGAGTCCTCCTGACATGCAGTTGGAAAGTTGATGTTGTTCTTCTTAAGGATGTTTGTCAACTCATCAATTTTCTTAGCATGGCAATGATGCTCCTCATGACCAAAATTTTTGCAATATTCACTTGTTGGTTTCTCCCTCTTGCTTGAATAGTTGTACTTCTTTGACAAAGATGAAGTTGAGCTTTGTTGTGGAGGAGTGGATTGTTTGTTCTCTCCCTGTGGCTTTGGTGAATATTGCTTTTGGTCTTTCCCTTTTCCTTGCTTGTTGTTTCCACGATTGACCACCAATGGTTTTGAAGTTGAAGACTTGAGAATGCCCATTTTCATCAACTCATTTTGCTCAAGAATCAAAAGATGTGTGAGAGCCTCAAAAGATGGTGATGTGAAGTTGCTTATTGTCAATCTTTGAGTTTGAAAACTTGAAACAAAGGTTACACACTCAGATGGAAGCTTGTCCAACAAGTTGAAGACCAATTGATAATCTTCTTTCTCAATGCTACAATCGTTTAGTTGTGCTCTTAGCTCATTTTCCTTAGTGACATAATCCTGAATGGTGTCAAAATCCTTGGGATCAAGGCTTAGGAGATCATGTTCAAGCTTGTACCCCTTAACCTTATCAACCTTGCCCTACAAAGTAGCAAGCTTATCCCAAGCTTCCTTGGCTGTAGTACATTTATCAACATGGAAAATGAGATCATCTGAAATGAACTTTCTAAGTGTACCCAATGCCATAGAAGTTTTAGTGAGCCAACCCATATGTGCAGTTGGATCTTCCTTAGGATCCGAAGGTGCAGTTATGGTTCCATCAATATAGTAAATTAAACCTTTTTCCATTAGTTTACTCCATGCACGTACTTTCCATGTAGCATAATTATGTGTAGTTAAGAGTGGAACTTTAAATGAAACCATGATGGAATGAAAGAGCACAAGAGAGAAAATAGGCACAATCACACAAGAGGCACCCCCCAAATTCACTCAATCAAAGCACCCCCCCTCAAAAAAATGATTTTGGCACTTTATAATTTAGTGCATGTACAATAGGCCACTTGCAACTTGGCTAAGTGGACTTATGATTTATGATTTAAAACTTTCCACAAATAGGCTAAGAACAAACTAAAACAATGAAGCAAAGACCTAAATTCAGATCTATGCAATACAAGTGCCAAATAGGCCAAAAAAGACCATATGATGAAAGTAAAAAATCTACTCAAGATCACTTCAAACTAATTGCAGATTCAAGAAGTAGATGAAAAAACATGCACTTTAAAAAAAAATGGCACTTGAAAAGGAGTTCATATGTGCCTGTACGGAGTCTCGAAAGTTGCAGAAATGGGGATTGGATAGGTACAATGTTGAAAAAATAAAAATTATAGAAAATATGTCAACCAAAATTAGAAACCAACCACATGGCTGTGAACTAAACAAAAAATTATCCCAAATAAAAAAAAATTGGTCAGAAAAAGGAGCTAAAATGAGCAAGATATGGGCATTTGAAAATTTGCTTCAAAATGAAAACCTTCAACAGAGAAGGGGTCCAAAATTTTCAAAAGCACGCTAACATCATCGCTGATGTGTGATGATGTCAACAAATATTGTGATTAAATTTGATGGTTGAATGGTCATCGCGCACTGTAAAATATTAAAATTGATGTCTGTGGGAACGTCACCGGTCCGTAGCTCCTTCAGCCAAAATATTCCCTTATGTGCTAGAATCTTTGTAACCGTCGGTTGGGATTTTTGGTTGTCGTTGATGGAATTTTTTTGAGCGTCGGATTTTGATGAACTGATTGGATTTAGAAATTGCCACTGGTTATTTGAAGATGCTGGATTTAGAAATTGCCGCTGATTGACAAAATGGTTGCCGGATTTTTGAGAAGTTGCTGGGTTTTGGATTTTGACCACTGCATTTGGAAGTCCTGCTGCATGGGAGTGGGGCCTATGGAGGCCGCTGCCTGCACCACGTGGCGCTGTAGTGGGCGCCCGTGGGTATGCGAGTACGCTTGCTATAGGTACTAGTTTACTATACGTAGACTCAAAAAACTTTTGATATATTTTTTTATTTTTTTATTTTTTATAAATTTTTTTTGATTTTTTTTTTTAAATCTAAAAAAACTTTAGAGAATGAAAAATAATAATCTATGAAAATACAATTTTTTTGAAAAAAATATTTCGCAAAATATTATTTTTTTTACAATTTTTTTGCAGAGAATATATATATATATATTTGAGAGAAAATATTAAAAAACTAGATTTTTTTGAGAAAATAATTTTTCCAAAATTATAGGAAAAATTCAGAAAATTGAAAAAATACCCAAATAGGCGAATTTTTCTGATCTAGAGCTCCTCGTGTTAGATTTTGATGAAACAAAAGGCTATCCTAACTGAAAACATCTTTCTAAATCTGAATTTGAGGTCAGATATGGTCTAGGATGCACCAAAATGTCATTTCTCCTTAGATTTTCCTATTGACCACCTTCACACAAACTAAGATCTCCCAACAATGGCTATGCAAAGGACCTCCAACCACTTTGATACCATGTAAGAACTTATGAAAAGAAACAATAGGATCAAGATACCAAAGATAGCACAAAAGAGAGAGACAAGACGAGAGAATAATATGATTGTAATCTCAATATGCATGAAGATGCTCTTTACAAGTATGAACAAGGCTTGCTTATAAAGGAAAGCTAGGACACAATGAAGGGCCATGAATGAGACAAGTGTCTCAATCATATGTAGGGTAGGTAGAAAGAAATAATAGATAATTCCATGAAAGGTGGATCACCCACCTAAAGTGGAATTATCATGCCACGATAAGTGGAGATAAAAGGTGATAACTAGATCACACCATAAAGAGTGGAATTTCTCCTACACACACTTCCCTAAGTGTCCTAATCACATCTCTCAATATATCCACAAACCTAGATGCAAGATGCAAATAACTAGGTGTCACAAGTGCAAACTACAATGATATGCATTCCCTAAGTAAGCTTAATTAAAGTGTAATAAGTAAAATACTTATTTACACCAACACTATCTTTCCTATTTGTGTGGATGATGTGTTAGAAGAGCATACAAACATAGATAAACATGATGATCATTGTGTGTGTTAAATGTGGGAATTATTAATAATCAACACAAACCTTAATGAAATGAATTATATCAAAGATTTTCAACAACCAAACTACTCTACTTTAATGTTTAAAAAATATTTTGTGAACATCTCATTGTCCTCTATTCCTAAGGATTTATTAAACCATTTGGCCCTTAGATTTCTATGTGCACAATGGTTGTTAAAATGACAACTTAGGAAACAAGATTTGTTATTTAATATGAAAATTAATGCATTTTCTATATGAAAATATGTGATGGAAATGCTAATGGAGATTATGATAAATAAAAAAGTGGAGGTGGATACTATGGTATTGAGCTATATGATTCTACATATGATTCTACATATGCTCAAATGCAAACTAAAAATATGCTAATCTAAAATGCAACTATGAAGCAAAGTATGAATCTAAGATGTAAATGAAAAAAAAAACATGATGTTAGATGCAACTATAAGACTTTGAAATGCTCCAAAGCTCCAACGATATTCCTGCATGATAACACTATTCAAATGTGGATACAAAATACAATGGCAAAGGGTTGTATTTATAGGATTTTTCAGGCATCTTATGATGTGGCAAAGATCGACAGTCTAGATTCAAAAAAGAAGGATGAATGGTGGAGATGAAGAGAATCAAGAATGTGTCCCCTTGACCAAAGACAACATGCCAAATGGATGGAGGAATCTCTTGATCAATAGGCAACATTCCAAATGGATGGGAGACTCAAGTGTGGGAAGAAAAGACCATGTGCTTGAAATCTTGTTGACCCAAGTGTGTGAAGAATAAGACATGTTCTTGAGGATAATTCTAATTTAAAAATTAGAATTATTTAATTTCATGTTACCTTGGTGAGGTGGCATGAAAAAAAGTTGTAGACATGTGCTTTAATTCCTAATATGAGATTAGTGAAATTTAATTAAATAAAACAAGCTTCTAAAGTTTTGTTTATTTAATTAAATTAGAAGAAAATGATTTTAGACTTTGGAGAATTGGAAAAGGGTGAACTATGTACATAAATTGCAAATTTATTTATACGTAGATAGAATATTAATTAAATAGCTAGTATTTAATTAATTTAATGTCGTGACTGTTTTCAGGTGTATACATTTTGCCCCTCTTTGAAGTAATGTGTTTATACATTGCTTCAAAGAAAAATTTGATACTGATGCCAAGAAAAAATTATTTCGATACCCCAAACATTTATTTTCAGGTGATGACGGATATATGCCCCCTCGGGAGATAAATCGGTGAATTTTGTAATTTTTAATTTTTTTGAAAATTTTGAAAATGTTGAGGATTTTTCAATAATTTAATGATGATCTCAAAATTTTGTGTGTTAGAAATGATTTATCTCTTGAAAAATGATTGATAAGCCACTAGGTGATGAAATAATCAATTAAGCCCCTTTGAAAAATAAAAATAAAACAACCCCATAAAATACCACTTAATTAACCTTAAAAGATTAAAAAGAGTGATTAAAAAGTTCATTTGTGCATTTTTCAATTTGAAAACTTTGAGAGTGAGAGTGATTTAGCACTTTGGAGAAAAAATGGTGATCCCTTATTCCATGCACTGGTTCGAGCAAGTTAGGCGGCACAACCACCTAGTAGTGTACGGACCTCCAGTGAGTACCTCGAAAACTGCCTCGTAATTTATGCATTTAATTTCTTGCTCTTTTTATTTTGAATTCAGATTTTTAAACGTTTTAGCAAATTGACATGCCGAAGTAGTGCATAGGTAGACTATTTTAGCACATAGGCTAGGCTAGCATATAGGCAACCCACAATAGCGCATTGAATAGACAAATTAGTGCATTGAATGATGTCATGCATATATTGTTCGAATTAGCGCATAGAAGCAACTAAATAGTGCATAGGTTAGATTAGCACTTAGGGAAATTGAATTAGTGCATAGATGACTCGAAGTAGCACATAGGATGTTTCAATGCATCGAGACCCTATTTCAACACATTGAGCAAATGAAATGGCACATAGAGTAATTCGGCGCATTGAAGGTCTGTTTTAGTGCATTGATGGAATTCTCTAGCGCATAGAGTATTTCAGCACATAGAAGCACTATTTTAGCGCATTGGGGAAATTTGATGATTTTCTTAATGAGACTCCTTGATTTCAATGATGTTTAATCATGTTAGCCTTTGTGTTGATGATGATTGATGTTAGATGTCCATTGATATCATGATAGGCGGGATTCAATGATAGGATGATGATAATTGTCCTCATGATAGGCAAGGAACAATTATAATTTGATTTAATGAACCCCATGATAGGCAAGGTACATTGATTGACTGATAAACGTCATGATAGGTGAGGTTGAATTGATTGATTGATAAACCTCATAATAGGTAAGGTTGATTTGATTGATGAACCTCATGATAGGCGAGGTTGATTTGATTGATAAACCTCATGATAGGTTAGGTTAAGTTGATAGATGAACCTCATGATAGGTGAGGTTAAGTTGATAGATAAACCTCATGATAGGCGAGGTTAAGTTGATTGATGAACTTCATGATAGGCAAGGTTAAGTTGATTGATGAACCTCATGATAGGTGAGGTTAATTTAATTGATGATAGGCTGATTGAGTTTGATAGGTTGATTGATTGATTGATTGATTGATTTGCAATTTTGTGATGATAGGGGCCATTGGATAGTTTACAGATCAGAGAGCATTTTCCCTAGATGTGGGATTTGATTCCACACTTGATGTAGGATGAGAGGGATGTTATTGCACGATGTGGTTTATCATCTTTGATGGATATGCCTAGATTAGGGTGAACAAGGGTTTATTAAAAAATTTGGCCAAGAGATGGCATAGTGACCATAACACTTTTCATTTTCCCACTGGTGAGATCATAGTTACGCTCGAGGATGTGTATCAGATTCTTCAAATTCCTGTGGTTAGAGAGCTGGTTCTTTATGATTCTCAAGAGTAGGGCAAGACCGAGGCACTACATAGAGTCTTTGAGGATGATCAGATATGTAGCTATGAGATACCATGGAGGGATATGGTTGATGGTTACGCCACATTTCCGTCTATTCTTGCTAGGTTCATTGGAGGGTTCCTTTGTCCTGATCTCTAGTCAAAGGGGCTATCAGTTGGATGGGGTAGGATTTTGGAGAGCATGATTGCTCATGGGACTAGATATGCATGGGGTTGTTGTATGCTGGCACACCTATACCATGATTTGCATTGGGTGGTTTACTTGGGAGGACGTAGTTTGGTAGCAGGGGTCACATTGCTTCAAGTCTGGGCCTGGGAGAATATAGCAGTTACACGCCTAGTTGCGGAGAGACAATGACCACCCTTAAGGCCATATGTACACCTATATAGAGGTTGACTTGCTCAGCCTAGACTAGGAAAACTAGAGTTTTGGAGGACCTTGGATGACCTAGAGTATGTGGTCTAGAGACCATATTTGGATTGTGAGCCATGGCCAGAGGATTAGGCCGAGATGCCCGATTTGTATTAGTCCATATATTTGGTTGGATGCACTCGATTTATTATTGAGATATTTTTTCTATTAAGAGTATTGAGACAGTATAACAAACTACAGGGGATGCCCCTTGGTGTGGCCCATTATGCACAACGGCAACATGATGTGACAGAGTGGGGGCCTGTTTTGTCGTATGATACAGTAGTGGAGCATTTTTAGGGATTGCAGGGCATGAGGTGGGATGTGCATCTGGAGGTCACCGATGCTCCGATATCAAAGGAGTACGTGTAGTATATGTTTCAATATCCATTCTCTCAGCTTACCATCCCAGATGAGCCAACACCATTATTAGAGGAGGAGGGAGCAGTAGGGCATGGGCGGAGATGACAGAGAGAGGAGGAGGAGGAGGGGTTCGAGGAGGAGAGAAATGATGGAGATAGCATGGATGATGCTGGGGGTGATGGGGGAGGAGATGAGGGTGGTGGTGGGCCAAGTCTTGACATTGGAGAGCTGAGAGTGCCTTGCAAGAGGCGACATGCAGATATTCGACTTCCCTCCTCACAATAGTAGACATAGGTTGCTGCCTTATAGGCACAAATGGAGACCTTGCAGGGTCAGTTATAGTAGGATCAGGCTCTCCTAGCATAGGCACATGGAAAGGTATAGGTGCTGATGACTGAGATGGATGCTACTAGATAGAAAATACAATAGATACAAACACAACTGGCACAGGTCTAGGCACATGCACATGGAAAAGTACAGGTTGCCCTACTTGCTACGAAGAGGGACACTCTGAGACGATGGGCCAAGCATGTAGAGGGTATCATCGAGAGATTGTAGAGATCCGTAGAGGCTACTAGTTTGGCTGACTATTTCAGAGAGGTTTTCTAGACTGCTTAGGAGGCCAATTTTTATAGAGGCATGTACCATGAGCTAGTCCCTCCCGAGTGGTGAGAGAGCTTTGTGTAGTCCTGGTCAAGCAGGACCCAGTCACAAACCATTAGCAGAGGTATCACACAACTGCTTCTCAGAGATCAGAGAGATCTAGATCCTGGTAATGGGCCATTAGGTGGAGGTACGCGGTTAGTGATGCCAACACCATATGGGGGGAGTACCACATAGCTCCTTATTTGATGATTTCTTGATGTATTTTTGGAAATGATGTATACACCATTATTTAGTTTGAGACATTGATGTTGTATTTCTTGATTTCAGACATTATGATACTTTTCCACTTTGATATTGACGTATCTCTGTATGTCTCCAGTTATCCTTGCACATTTGACATTATGATTTTGAGGTTATATGACATGCGGTGATGATTATGATCTATGTGTCTATATGATGTTTATATGTGATGGATGCATTTTTTTTGATGATCATGATGATTACAATGGATGCAGTTTTATTTCTAGTTATGATGCAATGTGATATTCTATATGATGATGATTATGATGATTAGGATATTGATATGTTATGGATGCAAATGGTGATGCAAATGATGCGCTATGATTCTAGGATGCTTTATGAATGATGTCTTCATGATGTATGTGATGGATCTTATGATGATGATGTTTTATGTAATGCATTTGATGTTTTTGTTCTTTTCTAATGCAAATAATGATGCAATGAATGAATGTATGTATTATAATGTAAATGCACAAGTGAATGGATGAATGTAGTGATCTTATGATAGTGCATAGTTCCATGTGTTTATGATATTGATATGAGGATGATCATGATGATTATGATGATTATGTAACGATGATATGATAATGTATGATTGATGATGTTATATGCTTTATGGATGATGGATTCGATTATGCAAATGATATGTGATGAAAATGATTATGCCTAACTGAGTTCGCAAGACTTCAAAACCTCTAGGGTCTTAAGCTTAAATGAGTGAATCTATCCAACTTCCAAAAGCTATGGGATGACTATAGTAAATTGATTATTTGTTAAGTTGAGCTTCACAAATCTTGAAATATTTCCCAACTTTCTTGGAAATCTGAAGAGACTCACTCATTTAAGCTTAGTGGACCACATTTCTTAATGCAACTATATGACATAATTTTGATTAAGATGTGATGCACATCCTTTTGTGTTTTTTGATGCAAATATTATGATGTAATGCATGGATGTGAATGATGTGGGAATGATTTAATGTATGCAAATGATGATGCAACTAAATGAAATTGATGTATTTTTGGTTAATGTCAAATGTACTCATTCTGTTGATAATGGAGATAACACCATTGTGAAATTATTTCAGCTTTGAAAAATCCCATAGATACAGATGCAATACTAGCATGAATGCAATCTAACTTAAATATGTAGATCTAATTTGCAAAAGTTTTCATTCGTAATGGCCAATTTGTCATGCTTTTTATCATCATTGGGCCCTTAAAATGTTGAAAGTGAGTACAAGCATCAATGGTATATTTTAGACCATGATGACCTGAGTACTACTTCCATGATTTTTGATATTGCAAGTTAACACAATAATTTAAGTATATTTAAACCGAGATGACCTGAGAATTGCTTGCGGAAAAAGGCAAGAGTTAACCATTTTTCTATGCAAATTTGGAATGTCATTAGTGATACTTTGTAGAGCATGTCTCGCAACAATTTTCACAGTAATAGTGATCAACTCATAGACAACAGACAGAAAAATCATACTCCTTCCTAGCTCCTCTAATGTAATACATCATTGAGGTGCTCCACAGATATGATAACAAAAATCAAAGTTCAATAGTTTGAACATTTATGCCACAGTGAGAGAGCCATGATTCAGAAGAACATCCTTCTTTGGAAGTTTTTTTGATTTGATTTGATTGTTTTGATTGTTTGATTTGGATATTCGATGCGCTTCTAATTGGTGATTGATGTTAAATGTTTAGTTGTACCATGATCATTGTGTTTTGTTGCATTCATCTTACTGCTATTTTTTGGTTGAAGCTCAAAGTTTATTTTCCCCCAGTGAGTTTAGGATTTTGCCCCCAGTCTAGGGTGAGACACGACCGCAATGCCAGGATATGTACATGAAGCTTTCAAATGATAAAAAATTTGATGGTGAAAGTGAATGGTTGACATGATCAAATAGATGGAAAAGCTAATCTATCACAAATAGCGCCTATTGCCAAGTTTTCACTACTTTTTTTTATTGCACTTTTTTTAAATTTTATGATTTTTTTGTTGTTACCAAGACGCCTGTTTGCCAGGTTTTAATCAAGGAAACTATTTTTTTAGGAATTTTTTTGATATTTTTTAGTACTTTTAATGACGCATTAGATGCATCAGGTGTAGAACTTCTTGAGATGCAAGCTATTGAGGGGTTCATCAAACAAATCCCCTTCTGGTGTGGATAACTGATATGCTCCTAATCCAAAGATTGATGTAATGACAAAGGGACCTAGCCAGTTAAGTTCAAATTTCCCTTTCTTCTCTTGATCTTGTTGATTACAAGGATTTTCTTTCAGGACTAAGTCACCCACCTGAAATGTTCTAGGCTTTACTTTGTGATTGTAGCACCTAGACATCCTTTGTTGATAGGCCTTCAGGTGATCACCTGCATGCTGATGACACTCATCCAATAGTTCTAACTATTGTAACCTAGAAACTTTGTAATCCTCATCTAAAATGATCCCTTTCAGTGACACCTGAAGTGATGGTATTTCAACCTCAATAGGTAGAATAGCTTCTGATCCATAAACTAGAGAATAGGGTGTTGCTCCTGTTGGGGTGCAGATACTAGTTTGATAAGCCCACAAAGTAGGGTTCAATTGAACATGCCAATCACGTCCAACCTCATTGACAATTTCTTTAGGATTTTTAGGATAGCCTTGTTCGAGGCCTCTGCTTGACCATTTCCTTGAGGATAGTATGCTGTAGAAAATCGATGCTATATATGGAACCTTTCACAGAGTTCTTGGACATCCTAATTTTTAAATGGTTTGCCATTGTCTATGATGATGGATTGGGGAGTTCCATACCGAAAAATGATGTAATTGAGGATGAAGAATTTTTTTTCTTGTGATGGTGGTTAGATGAACAAATTCAATCCATTTGGTGAAGTACTCTGTAACTGTGATGATAAACTTATGTCCGTTAGAGGAAAAGGGGTGGATTTTACCAACAAGATCCAATCCCCACTGACAAAAAGGCCATGTTGATGCAAAAGGGTGTAGCTCTTATGTTGGTGCATGTATCAGGTTTTCATGGATTTGACATTTTGGGCACTTCTTAACATATTGAAAATATCCCTTCTCCATATTTGGCCAGTAATACCCAAACGTAGGAATTTCTTAGCTAAAGTTAGGCCACTTGAATGTGTGCCATAGATACCCTCATGGACCTCTCATAAGGTGGTTTCAGCCTTGTTGCATTCTAGACACTGAAGGAGAGTTCCATCAAGACCTCGTCGATAAAGCACATCAGCTATTAGGGTGTGGCGAGTTGTTTTTTAGATGAAATTTCATTTTTGGTTCCAGGAAAGGTCAAGTGGAAGGGTATTGTCTTTTAAGTAGGCATAGATTTTTCCATAGATGGATGTTTTAGGATCGATGATATGACATATCACTTGGGATTCAAGATCATCATAGGTGGAATTAGACACTTGTTCTACCATAAACTCATAACATCGTCACTTTTTTGGTATCTACAAGAGAGAAGCAATTGTGGCCATTGCATCGACAACTTTGTTTTCTGCTCTGGGAATCTATGCAATCTTGATTTCAATAAAGTACTTTTTGAAATCATCCACCATTTTCTTGTATGGTAGCAACTTATCATCCCTCATCTGATAGGCATCATTTACTTGATTTATGACAAGTTGTGAGTCATCGTAGACTTACAATTCTATGATTTTCCATTCAATTGCTATTTTGATTCCAATGATGAATGCTTCATATTCAACTGTGTTGTTGGTGCAAGGAAACATTAATCTATAGGATCGGGGAATGGCATGTCCTTGTGGAAAAATAAACAAGATTCTTGTGCCTGATCCATGTTGTGTATAAGAGCCATCAAAATACAACATCCATGGCTGTGTTGATATGGTTAGGACATCAACATCTAGAAACTTGATATTCATTAGATGATTTTATGGCAATGGTGCTTCAACTAGTTGATCTGCTATGGCTTGGACCTTTATTGCTTTTCTATCCACATACTAGATGTCAAACTCACTCAATATCATGACCCACTTGGCTAGTCTTCCTGTTAGAGCAGCTTTGCTGAGTAAATACTTTAAGGGATCAAATTTAATGATGATTCTGATGGTGTGAGTCAACATGTACTACCTTAATTGTTGAGTAGAAAATACAACCGCCAAACAGGCTTTCTCAATAAAGGTGTAATTGATCTCATAACCATTCAAGGTCTTGTTGATATAATAAATTTCCCTTTCCTTTCCTATAGAATCCTCTTGTGCTAATAAACCTCCCAAAGATATCTTAGTTGTTGCAATGTAGAGTAGAATGGGTTTTCCTTCAGTAGGTGGTATCAGTATGGGTGGTGACATCAGATATTGCTTGAGTTGATTGAAGGTAGCCTCACATTTCTCATCCCACTAAAAAGAGACATTCTTGTGTAGTAAGTGGTTGAAAGGGTGAGTTTTATCAGCTAGTTGTGTGATGAACCTTCTGATAGACTGAGATCTTCCTTGTAAAGATATGAGTTGACTGATTTTTTAGGAGGCGTCCCCATAATGGCTTTGAACTTTGCAGGATCCACCTCAATGCCTTTAGCTGACATAATGTATCCCAAGAGCTTTACTGATGTTACCTCAAATATACATTTCTTGGGATTTAGTCTCACATTAAATTTCTCCAGTCTGGTGAAGATCTTGTCTAGAATTTCTAGGTGTCCTTCTCTGGTGTAGTATTTTTCCAACATATTGTCTACATAGTCCTCCATAAAAATGTGCATCATGTCATGGAAGATGGTATTCATTCCTCTCTGATAGGTGGCTCCAACATTTTTCAATCCAAAAGGCATTACATTTTAGTAGAAAGTGCCCCAAGGACATGTGGAGGTTGTCTTGTATTGATCTTTAGGTGCTATCTTTATCTGATTATACCCTGAAAAACCATCCATGAGTGATAACATTTCATGTCCAAGAGTCAAGTCTACGATGAGGTCAATGTTAGGAAGAGGAAAATAATATTTTTGGAAAGCTTTGTTAAGATCCTTTAAGTCTATGCATATCCTAATGCTTTTGTCTGGTTTTGATACTAGCACAATATATGATATCCACTCAACATAGTCAATAGGTTTGATCAACCTTGCATCTAGTAGCTTCTTCAGTTTAGCTTTCACTAAGAGGGCAATATGGGGATGCATTTTTCTCAACTTTTACTTTACTAGTTTCATGCTAGGTGGTAATGATAAATGATGTATGATTAGTTCTGGATGTATGTATGGCATGTCAACATAGGACCAAGAAAAGTTGATTTGCCTCTCTTCAAAGAATTTAGTGAAACTAGGTTTCTCCTCTTTTGTCATGGATGTCCCAAGATGCAGGGTCTTCACTGTTTCAGTTGTACCGACATTGATGGACTGTGTGGGTTCAATCAGTACCAAAGATCTCTCTTGATAGTGTTTAGGGAGTGTCAAATCTTCCATCTCTTGGTACCTCAAAGAGGTTTTCACCTTGAGATACGGTCTTTGTTTTTAGTTTTTCTTGATTTAATAGTGCCATTAGATGGTTTTTGCTATTAGATCTATTTCTTGTATTTTTCATTTTGTAGTTGGAAGGTTTGGCACTCCCCTTGTTGGGAGCTCCATTATGAGATTCAATGATAGAACATGTGTTAGGGTTATCAGAATAGATGAAGTTTACGATGGCATCATCCTTTGAAAAGATGGGTACGTCTAGCAGGTCAGATTGGTCCCAGTCAATCAGTTCAGGATGCATTAATGGTAATGAATCATTAGATTGGCCGAGGTCATAAGGGGTAAGCATCATGGTGGCAATATCATCAAAGTGGCCAATGGAAATAGCAAGGTCTAAGGTGTTACTCTCTTCTGAAGTATCTATTTTTCTTGAAGAATGATCATCCTCACTTGAGTCAAAGACATACTATGATCCAAATTCAAGTGGCCTAGTACCTAAGCTTTGTCCCTCCATAAGTGTTGGTGTATACTTTTGTACTACATAAATTTCCTTATCATGGCAAGATTCTTCAGAGAGGGAGCCCCATTCATATTCATTGGAATCCATTTCATGATCCTCACTAGCTTGTAGTTGCAGGATTCTTTCAACAAACCTTTGAGTGGCTTCCTCCTTTGACTCTTCTATGTATCCCAATCCTATTTTGTAGTTAGAATTCATTGTGATGGGTTGTATTGGTTATGTGATGCCTTCTTTTCTTTTTCCTACAAGGCCTGTTCCCTCATATCCCATCTTTTTTAGGATTGTCTTGCCTTTTCCATATTATTTTGTTTGCACATGGGAGGTTGATGCTTGTGAAGATTCTTCATCCTTGTATAGCTAATTCAAAATCTCTTTGTCATCTGATTCATCTACTAAGGTGTCTTCCCTTACAAATGTGCCATCAAAGAGTGTGGTTTGTGACGATTGTTGTTGTGATGTTGATGGCTACCCATATGACTTAGAAGAAGATGAAAGTTGTGATAAACACAAGGATTGCTCAAATGAGTATTCCCCCATGCCTTTGTCTTTCAGTTGGATCTTTTCAACGTGTTTTTATAGGGAATTGAGTTGACTTTCCTTGTTTGATAGAAGGGATTCATTGACACCTTTGTCATTTGACTGCATCTTTTCCTCATCCTAATTTGAAGAAGGACCATTTTTACTTTCTTTGTTTAATGGAATAGGAGTACTGACTTCTCTGTTATGCGGTACAAAAGTGTCTTGCATTTTTTTGAGTGTGTTGCAATATTGGGGATTGTTGGAATTAGCTGCAATAGTGACTTCCTACCCATTAAAAGAGAATTTCAGACACTGATGGTATGTTGATGGTATTTCTTGAATCTCATGTATCCAAGGATGTCCCAAGAGTATGTTATATGTCAAATCTTTGTCCAATACTTGACATATGATGTTTTTGACAACTGGACCTACTTGAATTGGTAAAACAATCAATCCTTGGGAGGATCTCTCTTCATCATCATATGATTTTACTGTGATTTTCCTTCTAGGATCAATAGCATTTTCAAAATACCCTAGTGCATGAATAAGTTTTAGAGTGCATATATTTATACCAGCTTCGCCATCTATCAAAACATGTTTGAAACAATGTTTATGGATCAAAACTTCAATGCAGAGGGCAGTGTTATGTGGATGGGTGGTTGATACATCGTCATGTTCAGAAAATGCTGAGTAATGCAGCACAATCAAATACCCCACCATAGCTTGGAATTGGAAAACCTCTATATTGTTTGGCACCATAGTGGCAACCAGAGCTTGTTCTAGGATCTCTTTGTGTGCTAGTGAAATCTTAAGAAGCTTTAATATGGATATTTGAGTGGGTATCCTCTACAACTGATCAATTATGTTATATTGATTTGCAGGGGAAACAATGATTTTGGACGTGGAAGTGGTAGCTCCTTTCAATGTTACCTTGGCTTGTCCTCTTGTGATTGCATTGATCGGTGAATTGTCTTGTTCTTTGCTGATTTTGATGATGTTGATTATCATTTGTGTCAAGTTTGGTGATTAGATTTATTGGCACAAGGTCATTGATTTGATGTGAGGTGGTGTTGATGTCATGGTGATGATTTTCAGTCGTAAACATGTCTCTTTGACCCTTGATTTTGATGTCTTTGGCTAGATTCTCAACCATCTCAACACAATGAATGGTAGAATCATAAATATAATTCACATTCTTACCTTTGGTGCTTGATTGAGAAGACTCCCCTTTTTCATAGTTTGGTAGAGGGTTCTTGAACACTCCATGATCACTGTTTGTTTGGGGTCCCTCTATGAATATTTTCTTGTTATCAATTAGGTCTTGTATTGCATGCTTCAATTTCCAACAATCCTTTGTCATATGACCTTTTTTTTGATGATAGGTGTAATAGTGGGAATTGTTCCATCAAGATGGTTTTACTTGCGGATCCCAATTTTGTGCTTCTAGTACTATGATAAGTTTAGCTTCAGTAAGCTCCTTCAAGGATGATTCTAATGATTGTCCCAAAGGCATGAATTTCCTTCGATTGGATGATGTTCGATAGGGTGGTTGTCTAGACTCAGCATTACCTTGATTGTTGGTTTGGTTGATGTTTTGGTTGTTGGGAGGATTGTTGTTTTGGTTGGTCTTAGTGGTGGCTACTGTTAAGTTGAATAAATGTTTTGTATTTTGGTTTTCAACTATGCCATCATTGTTATCCACATTCTTGTTTCGTTGCCAAAACTTAGGTTTGTCACCACTATTGTAATTGTTGGATGAATTCAATGAATTGTTTTCACTGTAAATTTTGATGACCCCTCTCTTGACCAAGGATTCTTCAATTTTAATTCCATTCTCAATCAATTTTTTGAAGGTAGGGGGACATTGTAATTCCAATCTATAGCTCATCTCATCATTTAGGTTGTCAATGAAAATTTCTATCTTTTCCTTTTCAAGAATGGGACGAGAATATCTTGGAAATAGTCTTCTCCATTTTTTCAAAAATACAAGGAATGAATCACACTTTTTCTATTTCAAGTTGCAAAGGTCTTTCATTGTTATGTCATGTTAGATGTTTTAAGAATATTGGGTGATAAACTTGTTGACCAATTCTTCGAAGGTGTTGATTGGTGGTGTAATTTTTGAGAACCATTCAAGGCATGTCCCTCTTAGACTTCATGGAAATAGCCTCATCAAGTAAGTTTCCTCATGTGAAAATTCAAGACTCATGGTTTGAATTTCCCTCACGTGATTAATGGGATTAGTTTTTCCATTGTATTTGTCATACTTTGGAAATTCACAATGTTTAGGGAAAGGAGTCATGTTGATAGATTGATCGAAGGGGTATGGAAAAATGTCTTGTATTGAGTATCGTTTTGAGGTCCCCTTTGCATATCAAGAATTTTTTGTTGAAGATTTTTCATTTGGTGTGTCAAGGAAAACACTTGTTTTGTTTCCTTTTCCAACTTTTTGGGAGGTGCTTTCAATGTATTGACATCAAAATCAGGTGGAAGTTTGATGCCTTGATTTGCCAACATTAAGAGGTATTTTTCTCCATCTCTTTCAAAAATATTTTCTAAGAATTTATGAAAATTGGGATCTTGTTCCGCTTGTTGAATTTCCTCATCATTTATTTCTTCTCCTTGAGTGTTTTTGAGTCCATGGAGAGGATTTTCTTCTGCTTTAGCCATGTTGCTTTGGATTTCATTGTTTTGAGTTTCAATGGTGGGAGTTTTGATGTTGGAAATTTCACTACTTTGAGTTCCAATGTTTTCCGTCTCAATGTTTTGGGTTTCAATTTATTTTTCCTTCAGTCTTCTCTTTTGTAACCTTGTTTGAACAGGCATACAAGTGTTATACTTTGACTAAAATTTTATCTTTGTTGTGAATAGTGCCAAGGAGTAAAACTAAGTCAAATAGAATGAAAAATTCTATTGATGGGACTAAGTTTTCTTTGATTGTATAGCGTTGTTTCATGATGAAAGGATGACAAATCCTGATGATGAAACTAGGCTTAACAATCAAAGATATGATAAGTTTGATGATTTAGGCACTTTGAGATGTGTAGATCTAGGTTTATATTGGAGAATTTCACTTGTAGAGGTTGGTTCACAAAAGGATTATGGTTCTTATACGAGATACTCAAATCTTTGGAAAAGTCTTGGATTTTGACAGTAGTAAAAGATGTATAATTCGAGATTATTTTTTGAATCTCTTTTGTAGAAATTGAAGGTCAATCTTTCTCTAAAGTCATAGAGGGTTGAGAGATGCTTTTAATGTTATTTTGGACTAAGAGCTCTAGACTTTGGTTTCCATATTTTAATCTTTCATGAAATCATTGGGTAAAGCACATGTTTAGAATTTGTTGCATTTGAGGAAAAGTATTGGATTGAAAGAGATTCTAAATTTTGGTTCAAACTGTGAAATAGGAGACAAAATCAACTCTCAGGTTTTTGTATTTAATGGATGCACCAAAACAGAGATTGAATGTGCTATAACAGAAGGTCAATGCGTTGGAAGATGGCACAAATGTGCTAAAACATAGTGTTAATGCATTAGAAGATGCAATGAATGTGACATAACAGAGCTTGGATGTGCTACAATAGAAGGTCAATGCATTGGAAGATTTTGAAGATGCGTTAAAATAGAGGGTCAATGCGCTGATTTGGGAAAATGTCATAGTTTTCTTGCAAGTTTGTTTGATTTTTCTAATTTTCTGGTCAAAGATTTAGTTGTTTTCAATGAGGTTTTCTAAATCAAGGTTCTCACTTTCAACATGTGATATTTTGTTTGAAAAATTATTCAAAAACACATTGGTAAGACACATCAAACATGCATGAACTTAGGCTATGTAGGACTATATTCACCAGATTCCCACTTGGATTTTACTCTAGCTACACTTACTTCTAGCAGAATGATTAGATGCTTGATCCCACTGGCTCCCCTCCATGACACTCACTTCTCAGGGCAGACAAGCATCAATACCCATGAATATCCTATGGCGTATTTTTCACCTCTACTAGAAGCCGCAAAATTGTGGGATGACTTCAGAATGACCGTTCCTGCGTCAGTAAATAGATTAAGGATTTTGGCCTTGCTAAATAAAGGGTTTTAATATATGCATTCCATTCACGGGGGATAATCCATGTGACAAGAGACCATTGCTTCCCTTCTTGTCGGAACAATCCTCGTGATACTTGAACTTTCCCCAAGTACCCACATTTATATCCCGACTGGAAGTCACTTGGATTTAGCGTGTTATCAATTGGGTCATTCCCTTGGGTGATTACTTTTTCCCACAAGGTAGGCCCTCTATGGATAAAAAAAGTGAGCAAGTATACCCGTAGTTCAATCAATCTTTGTTTACGTAAACAAAGAGAGAGCACATGCAATATACTCCACTCACACTCACAAATAAACATGAATGGGTCTAGCTTTTTGATCACCTAGTTAAGGGGAGAGCATATGCCTACCATTCATCAAGCATGAAAGACATGGTGTTCTTTAAGCCTTTTGAATTAAACTAGATTCCTAATTTAACCAAAAGAAAGCATTTAAATAACTCCTGCCCTTGCATAAATCATTAGTAGTTTGATAAATTTGTCTTTGACTGGCGTATCACCCACTTGCAAGTAGAAAATAGTAATTAATTCTTGATATTTTGAAAATTTGCAAATTTTAATAGATGCGCTATAATAGTCATTCAACGTGCTAAAAGATTATTTCAATGTGCTGAAACAATTATTTTATGCACTATAAGAACTGATGACCATGCAAAAAGAACTGATGGATGCACTAAAATAGCTAATGAACGTGCTGAAAGAACTATTGAATGCATTGAAAGAACAAATGCATGCGCTAAAAGAACTAACAAATGCACTGAAAGAACTAATGAAAGTGCTAAAGTATTGATCTAAAAGGGGAAAAAGACTCCTTGAACGTGCTAAAAAATTTGCTCGACGTGCCAAAAGAATTATCGCATGCATCGTAACAGAGATCTGATGCACAAAAATAACTCTCGTATGCACCGTAACAAAGATCTGATGCACTGAAAGATTCATCGTATGCGCTAAAAGAACCCGTGTCCACGCTAAAATGCCATGTCCAACCTGTTTACAAGCATTTTTCCAGAAAATTCATTAAATGTGAGGTCCTGCCCCATGGTGGGCACCATTTTTTGTGTGTGTTAAATGTGGGAATTATTAATAATCAACACAAACCTTAATGAAATGAATTATATCAAAGATTTGCAACGTACTCTACTTTTAAGTTTAAAAAAATCTTTTGAGAACGTCTCATTGTCCTCTATTCCTAAGGATTTATTAAACCATTTGGCCCTTAGATTTCTATGTGCACAATGGTTGTTAAAATGACAACTTAGGAAACAAGATTTGTTATTTAATATGCAAATTAATGCATTTTCTATATGACAATATGTGATGGAAATGATAATGGAGATTATGATAAATAAACAAATGGAGGTGGATACTATGGTATTGAGCTATATGATTCTACATATGATTCTACATATGCTCAAATGCAAACTAAAAATATGCTAATCTAAAATGCAACTATGATGCAAGATGCGACATAAACTGCAACTATGAAGCAAAGTATGAATCTAAGATGTAAATGCAAAACAAAACATGATGCTAGATGAAACTATAAGACTCCAAAATTCTCCAAAGCTCCAATGATATTCCTACATGATTACACTATTCAAATATGGATGCAAAATACAATGGAAAAGGGTTGTATTTATAGGATTTTTTCAAGCATCTTGTGATGTGGCAAAGATCAACGGTCCAGATTCAAACAAGAAGGATGAACGGTGGAGATGAAGAGAATCAAGAATGTGTCCCCTTGACCAAAGACAACATGCCAAATGGATGGAGGAATCTCTTGATCAATAGGCAACATGCCAAATGGATGGGAGACTCAAGTGTGGGAAGAAAAGACCATGTGCTTGAAATCTTGTTGACCCAAGTGTGTGAAGAATAAGACATGTGCTTGAGGATAATTCTAATTTAAAAATTATAATTATTTAATTTCATGTGACCTTGGTGAGGTGGCATGAAAAAAATTTGTAGACATGTGCTTTAATTCCTAATATGAGATTAGTGAAATTTAATTAAATAAAACAAGCTAATGAAGTTTTGTTTATTTAATTAAATTAGAAGAAAGTGATTTTAGATTTTGGAGAATTGGAAAAGGGTGAACTATATAAATAAATTGCAAATTTATTTATTCGTAGATAGAATATTAATTAAATAGCTAGTATTTAATTAATTTAATTCCGTGACCATTTTTAGGTGTATACAATCATAATTGTCCTTCTCCTAATACCTCTCTTTTTAGTGACGAAGGTATCTTGGCGAAAGAAGGTACAATCGTTGAACATCATGATGGTCTTGTTTGTCCTTCTCCTCATTCCCCTTGGGAAGATAGTATAACAACACACAATGAATGCATTACCACCACCTTACCTAGTCTCTATTCATCTCCCAACACTTCCCCTATTTGTGACAATACTTTCATGAATGATTATGCCCAACACATTTGTGAGGAGAATATGTTGGTTGAGAATTATAACATTGTTTCTCTCCTTCCTAATGTTCCTAACAATTGGAAGGTTCTCTTTAAAGAAGAAGATCCAATCATTGACACACATGAAAATCCTAGTTGTTCTCCCCTTCATGATTCCCCTATTTGTGATGAAGTTTCGACATGTGATGCACCTCTTGATTATCACTTTCCTCAAAACTCTCCTACTAGGGTAGATGTTGTGACACAAGACAATGAGATTATGAACAACATTCAATTTTACCCCTTTCCTAATATCTCTCCTATTTGTGAAGATGATATTATGGTGTTATACAATCCAACCAATAAAAATCATCACAATCTTATGTGGGAAAACATCATAGAACAAAACAATTCAACCATAGATAGATCCCTTACTTCCGATGATGATATGTTGGAAGAACAATTCCTTGAATGTCAAGAACATTTGGATTATCATTCTCCTAACAATTCTCCTCCTAGGGAGACTATTATGGTACACACAAATTATATGTCTTCCTTAGGGATACAAAATCAACACCAAACCCAACTCATCCTTTACCCACCCAAGCATAATGTTTCATACCAACCAACTTACAATGACCTTGCTCACATATGTACTAAAGTCTATACAATCAAAGAAAACAAAGCCACAACTTTGTTTGCTCATAAATAACATTGCTTTTTGCTCCTTGCCTTGTAATAGTTGTAGAGCCCTAACATTCTCACTATTGCATGTTTTGCATCCATTGCAGGGTGCAACATACCATCATCCATTTCAGGTTCACCTTTTTCCTACACTAAGTGGGGGCAAGGGGTTGTGTAGTGTTGTCCTTGTATGTCACTTGTCATTTCCTTTTTTGGCTAGTCGTTAACCTTTCATGAAAATTTAAGAGCAAGCTTGGGACGTGGACAATGTGTCTTAAGCTGGCTCACATGTGACATACTCACTTTCTTTCTCTTTCTTTTACTTATCCTTGACATGACACAACCTAACTTTGAAACATATGACTTGGCATAGGACTTTCCTAGTTGTCTCTCATGTCTTGTTTTTCTTTTTGCATTATCTTTTATTCTTCTACTTTAAAGAAATTTCCCACTGACAAGTGTGTAGCAATTTCTTTAAAGTGGGGGGCATACAATACCATAAATCATTTTCATTCTTTGTTCTTAGCGTAGCCTTGTCATTTATATGACCTATTTGTTACTTTATGGATGACATTGGGAGTGATGTCCTTCATAAGTGTGATCTATCTTAGCATATTAACTTCCTCTTGGTGGCCTGATGCGATGCACTGCATCCCCTAAGTTGTGAATATACTATTATTTGATTGGTCCTCCCTTGGAGACATTATGCACAATGTTCCCTAAGTGATTGACCTTACATAAACTAAACAAGAATCCTTTGAACATCTTTCACATTACATTTTTACACCTTACATCTTTGCATTTTTACATTGTTGCATTTTATATGGGCACCTTGCATAACACAACTTGCATGCCTATGGTGCCATCTTGTTTGTTCATGAGTTATAAGCATACATAGTTTTGCTTGTCTCATGAAGCTCAAATTGATACCTTTTCCTTTTTTCTTTGTGGTGCCTTATTAAAGTTATCACGAGGTATAACTTTGATATGGTTGAGTGGGAAGCCCACCTAGCGGCATGAATTTTCCCCATAGCCACTTTTGTGTTTGTGAGTGCATACCAACTAGCGTATGTATCTTACTTTCTTTTTGGGATTTCTCACCCCATGAACACTCAAAATTTCCATGGCCCCAGAGTGAGTATATTGTGGTCCTCTCACCCTGCAAATGACCAAAAGTTTTGTGGGCCTAGAGTGAGTACATCTTTTTCATTTCATTTTTCTAATTCTTTCCTTTGCATGATTTTGTATCTTGGGGGATTGGCTTACATGTGGATCTCTCTTGAATATCTACTTTAGTGTGAGTTTGAAGCAGATTTATCCTCTCACTAAAGTGGGGGCTAAATGTGCCATAGAAAAAAGTACCCTTTACTTGACATGGGATAATCTATGATAAATGGACTTAATAAGGCCTTAATTTAGGTGTTGTGAGGCATTTTATTCATCCACATTAGGTCTTGGACCCTTCCAAATTAAATAAAATGTGTTTTATAATGTCTTGTAAGGTGTTGTAGAGTCTTGTAAAGGACTTTCATGCTTTTCTAGGCTTAATAAACATATTCAACATTATAAAACATGTTTAATTACATCATCACATTAATTTAGAAGGCTTGTAAAGTAAACTTAATGTTAAACTAGTGTTGTAATGTGTCTTGCACATTCACATTGGTTCTTGTGCCTTCCTAGGCTATGTAGACCTCATTTTGGTGTTGTAAAGTGTATTTAATTACACTTTCACATTGAATTATGTGTCCCAAGCCCTATTTGAAATTTACATCATCATTAATAGTCCTCTTTTAACCCATATTATGCATCCTACCTAAAAAAGTTACAATTTAAACCTTATTGCCTTATCCCCTAGCCTCTTAGCTGTCAGAATGGCTCCTGTGGGACCCATTCGCCATAAATGGTGAATCAGTCCCATCCAGGTGGGACCCATTCACCATGTGTGGTGAATGAGTCCTATCTGGCTCCCATTTTGACCTTTGAGACATTCACTTCATGTCGGCCTATGATGAGGTATTATCTCGTACTAAGGAACACTTGTCTATAAATAAGTATTTTTATCCTCATTTTACATACAACAATTCATTATTACATTTCTCATCAATGTTTCAATATCATCTATCTTTCATCTCAAGTCAAGTAACTTAGGGTTTCTCCATTAGAAGTCTTCAAATTAGCTTTCTAAAGCATCCACGGGCTGATTCTACATGTATTGCTACAAAATTTCAAGATCAATCATCATTTCAAGGTAATTTATTCCATTGTTGCATGCTTCATTCTATTATTTCATCATTTTGGTTTAATTACCTAAAAAGGGTTTGACTAAGGCAAACCCCCATGCCTTAACAATCAATAATTTCTCTTTCTTGTCTTATTTGTATGTAGATTTAGGACTCTTGGAGGCTTAAGAATCATTGAATATTTCATTTCAAAGTTATTTAGGTCTTCTTTTCATCATTCAAGTCAAAATATCAAGAAAAAGTCATTTTCATACCCGATTCTGATAGTTTCCGAAGCAGACACCTATAGAAGGTGGAAGTATAGATCTAAAGCTACAGACTTTGCAAATCCCTAAAGGAGGAATAATTCCTTGAGCATGGTGAACTAGTCCCATTTGTAGGCCTGACAACTAATTTTCTCAGAATTCATCTCTCAGCAAAAAAAAACCTATTTATAGAAGTTTTCACCTAAACAGGGACTGATTCGCCCTAGATGGCAAATGAGTCCTATCAGGCTTAAAAAAAATCATCATCAATATTCCAGAATCCATTTTCAGTCTTCTTCAACCCTCTGGGTACATTTTTTTCAGTTTCATTCATTTCTATTTTCATTTACTTAGGTTTCTAGTTCATGTTTGCATTCTACACTGTATTTTCTAACATGTTGTATTAGACTAGTTTGCATTCCTTAGTTTACATTTTCATTAAGTTTCTAGCATTTAAGACCCATCCACACACCCCACATTTCATTTTATCCTTCATACATTAGTCTTGAGTGTTAACATTGTGCATTTTGGCCACATTTTCTCTCTCCTAGGTGAAATACCCTAGGAGGAGCTAAGAAGGATTTGAGTTAAAAAATGCTTCATTATAGTTACAATACAAGGAGCCCCACCTAAACCCACAGCTAGCTCATCAAATGACTATAGTATTGTGGAACAGCTGAAGAAGACTCCCACTTTGATCTTAATCCTAGAGCTGCTAAAATTATCACCCGCACATAGGGAGATACTGGAAAAAGCATTGGAAGCATCGATTCCTAATGACCTCGATCCTAATCAATTCTAAGCTATGGTTGGAAAAATCATGGCCAATCACCATTTAGTATTTTTTGAGAAAGACCTTCCATATAAATCATTCCATAACCAAGATCTTTACATAGAGGTTGGTGTCCACAAAAACATGCTCAAGAGAGTGTTGATAGATAATGATGTAGGTCTAAACATATGTACTTTGAAATTCATGAAATAGTTGGGGTATTTTGACGATGAGATAGACAAAGGAAAGAGCATCACTATAAAGGCCTATGATGACCTAGAAAGGAATTCAAAAGGGATAGTTAGGATACCAATGCAGATAGGACCAACCACCAAAGAAACCACATGTCAAGTACTTGACCTTGAGTTACCATATAACCTCCTTCTAGGATGCACTTGGATCCATGCATTAAAAGTTGTTCCCTCAACCTTTCACCAATGTTTAAAGTTTCCTCACGAAGGAAAGGAGGTTACATTATATGCTGATCTAGAACCCTTCCACTTTTGTGCAAAATTGGAGGAGTAGTATAACAAAATCCAACGTATACCCAACAATGACATATATTTTCATTCATTCTCATATGTTGACCTTTCCACACTACCATCAACTTCAACTAAGACCACAACAATTAAACAACCAAAAATTGAAACCAAGGTTCAAGTACTTGACAAGGGTAATGGAAATTATCACTTCAATCAAGCATTTTGCATTGGCATGCTTCCATCGACGCCAAAGGTTTATGGAGGACCTAAGGAGATCAAATATGTTCAAACAATACAAATGATAGCCAAACCCACAATTTTCACCAAGTGGGGAGATATGAAGGATGAAGAGATATTCAAAGAAGACTTGTCATATATGGTCACAAAGAGGAACAAAAGGAACCAAAACAACTATAACCCCTTCTAATCGATCCTAGCAGTAAAGGCTATCAATTAGCTAAACAAATGGGATATACTAGAATAGGCAGCCTTGGGCTACATAAACAAGGCAAATGGGAGCCTATCATAGTAGAACAGAGAAAAAAGAATATGGGGCTAGGTTATGATTCAAAAGACATGGTTACTCCAAATACTAGACGTACCTATTTTAAGAAATGAGCACCTTCTACTAGCATTAAGACATTGGATATCTACCACCTTATAGACAACAAATTACTCATCAAAGACTTATTTTAAAACTTTAGCATTGGTATAGTCCCTATCCAACTTATCAAAACCATTCCTAATGACTATTATTATCTGGAATAGAATCTAATGAGTATGAATGGGATTCTCCTTCTTTTGTCACCTCTAGCAATGATGACCTAGACACCCAGTGAGAGAATGATTCCTGATCCATATTAACCATTTCAACAACCTCTATAACCTTTGTAGATAATGATGATAGCCTACCCCTCTACTACCCACAATTGATAGATTGGGACCAACAACAACATACACCTATTTTGGATCAATTCCAAAAAATGAAGCAATCATAGAGTTTATGGGACTTTGAACTGACATACCAATAGGAGATCATAAAGAAGGGTTCATCATGGAACTCGGGCAGTAAGAATATTTCGGTAGGGATATTGTGTCCTCTAGTTGCAAAAGTGAAAAGGATAATATAAAGATCAAAACGAGATTCCATAGAGAAAACCACAATGTGGCTCTATTAGATCCTAAAAAGAAGAAAATAAAGGATGAATCTGAAGGTGAAAACCTCTCTGAGGCACCCGAGGATGGAGGATTCAATATCCCTATATTTGAATATCAAGAGAAGTTGACACTCCTTCTAGAAGAAGCAGAACCCATCAATGTTGGCACAACAGAGAACCAAAAAATCACATACCATGTAGCATCACTTGATCCTAAAGAGAAAGTGAACTTCACAATGTTCATCAATGATAGAAAGATAAAATTTATGTGAACATATGTAGATATGCCTAGAATGGATCCAACACTAGTTGTACTTCATTTGGCCATATTTCCTAGAGCTAAACCTATCAAGTAGAAACTAAGGAAAATGCATCCTCAAATAGCACTATTGGTAAAGGTAGAACTAAAGCAGTTACTAGATGTAGGTTTCATCAGACTGATTGATTATCTAGAATGGATATCAAATGTAGTACTAGTGTCAAATCCCACTGGGGGCATAAGTATTTGCACGAAATTTTGAGACCTGAACAAAGCTTACCCAAAGGAGGACTTCCCTCTTCCAAGTATAAACATGATCATAGATCTAACAGTAGGACATGAGATGCTATCATTAAAGGATGGTTTCTTTAGGTATAATTAGATAAAAATATCACTTGATGATCAACATAAAATAAAATTCACTTGTGCTTGGGGGAGCTTCTACTAGAATGTCATGTCATTCAGTCTAAAAAATGCAGGTGTGACCTATCAACGAGCAATGACGACAATATTCCATGATATGCTACATACAATTATGGAAGACTATGTGGATGACATTCTAGTGAAGTCCACCAAAAGGGGAGATCACTTGACCAATCTTGCAAAAGTGTTTGATAGGCTAGAACAATATAACTTGAGAACCAACTCAAAAAAGTGTGTGTTCAAAGTAACATCCAGAAAGATACTTGGGTACATAGTGTCAAGAACGGGCATTCAAGTAGATCCTACAAAAGTGAAGGACATATTAGAAATTCCTCCATCGAAGACATTGAAGAAACTAAGAAGTTTACAAGGGAAGCTACAATGTATCAGACAATTCATCACACAACTAGCAGACAAGTGTCACCCTTTTACCCACATCCTACATAAAGGCATCACATTCAAGTGGGATGGGAGATGTGACCAAGAATTCCAGCAAGTCAAAGAGTACCTACTTACTCCTCTAGTCTTGATTCCACCTATTCTAGATAAAGAGATGATACTCTATGTGTCTATAACACAACCAACATTGGGAGCTCTCCTAGCACAACTAGATGATAATAAAAAAGAAAGAGTGATCTACTACATCAGTCAAAAACTAGTGGGATATGAGTTGAACTACTCACCCATAGAAAGAGTGTGTTTCTTTGTCATATTTGTGACATAGAAGCTAAGAAACTATATTTTAAAAAAACAAGTAAAGTTGATTTCAAAGGTAGATCCACTAAAGTACCTATTAGCAAAAACAACTCTAATAGGAAAAATTGCTATATGGGTAATGTTCTGAGTGAGTTTGACATAGAGTATGTACACAAGAGATCCATCAAAGGATAGATCATAGTAGACCGTCTAGATGAGACACCAATAGAAGATCACAAGCCTCTTATAGTAGACTTCCCAAATGAAAGTATATTACTAATAGAATAGACAAGCCATTGGACCTTGTATTTTGACGAGTCCCACACTCAACATGGATTTGGAGTAGGTATCCTATTTCTCACACCACGGGGGGATAGTATACCTAAGACATACATAATTTATTTCCCTTGCACAAATAATATCTTAGAGTATGAAGCCAAAATCATAGGACTCAAGATGGCTATTGAATGGAGGATACACGAATTGCAGGTCTTCAAAGACTTTCAACTAGTGATCAGACAAGTGAATGATGAGTATCAGAAAAAAGATGACAAGTTGATGCTATATAAAAGGATGGTGGATATATTTAAGGAATATTTTTTCACTATCACCTTTGAATAGATTCCTCAGATCAACAACAAAGCAACCGATGCCATGAAAAAAATTGGTTTGCTTCTTGATATTCCACAAAACATTCCTAAGTATGAGTTCCTTATAGAACAATTACTCACTGGTGTTCGATATCTCAGAATCAGAAAAAGTGTGTGTTGTTGTTGGTTTTAATACACCATGGTACCAAGACACATTCAATTACATCCAACATGGTATCATACCACTTGACCTAACAATCACCCAAAAGAAGACCTTTACCCGTAGGACTTCTCGATTCATGATCTTAGGAGATACATTATATCGCCAAAGTTTGGATTGTATGTTACTCCAATGTATTAACGTAGAAGAAGTGAAAACTTCCTTACAAGAGGTACACAAAGGTATTTATGGGTCCCACTCTAGTGGACCTAACCTAGTACAAAAACTGCTGAGAATGGGGTACTATTGGCCCTCCATGGAACAAGAATGTATTCAGTATTCTCGAGAGTTTCGTCAGTGCTAGCAACATAGTGACCTCATTCATGCACCAAATAGGAGTTGAGACCTATCACCACACCATGGCATTTTTCACAACAAGGATTAGACTTGGTAGGTAAGATTTCTCCTGCTTCCTCTAAGAGGCATAAATTTATTATTACTGTAACTAAATATTTCACTAAATGGATAGAATCAATTCCATTGACCTACATCACTGGAAAACATATATCAAAGTTCATTCTAAATTATCTAGTTTGTAGGTATGGAATTCCCCAAATAATCATAATAGACAATGGAACCTCGTTCAAGAATCAAGATGTCCAAGAACTTTGTTCCAAATTATCTATCCAGCATAGATTCTCCATGCCCTACTACCCCCAAGGAAACGGTCAGGATAAAGCATCTAACAAAACTATCATGAAGATTTTAAAGAAGACTGTTAATGAAGCCGACTGTGATTAGAATTTGCAACCGAACCTAGCTCTATGGGATTATCGAACTAGTATCCAAACACCAACAGGTGCCACACCTTTATCCTTGGTCTATGAATTGGAAGCTGTCTTACCTATCAAAGTCAAAATCCCCTCATTATTAATATTACTAAAAGCCATGGTCAACAACAAAGAGTATCAGGTGTCCAAATTAAATGAGTTGGAGCTCCTAGATGAAAGGAGTTTGAGCACATTAAACCATCTTCATGTTTATTAGAATTGGCTCAAAGAAAGCTGTGATAAAAAGATCAAAGACAAAAACTTTCATGTTGGTGACTTAGTACTCAAAGAGAATCAAAAGGTACAATTGAATCAAGATGGTAAAGGAAAGTTTGAACCCAACTAGTTAGGCCCATTCATCATCACAACAAGCTATGGTTCGAGAGCTTATCAATTGGCTACTCCTGAAGGAGAACCCTTAGCCGAACCATTGAACAACAACCACCTCAAGAATTTATATACTTGAAGCATGTCAGAATACCCCAAGAAAAATGGTAAAAATCCAAAAAAAATCAAAAAGTTAAAAATACATAAAAATAAAAAAGCAAGAAAAATGGTGTAAAGAAATAAAATGTTCTTTAAGTGAAAACCACTTTGTGGTGCTTCTAGAATAGGTACCATAGTGAAAACCTAAAAAACATGTGCTACATTTGAATAATACTTGTGTTGTTATCTATCAACATTATCCAAAGCATCCACCCATTCATACCATAATAAAGCATGTGTCTAACCATGGCTTGTTATTGATTTAGGAAAGTAGTATTGTCTCAAACTGGGGAAAACTTCTCAAAATTGGTCATGGATTAGATCCTTGAGTGTCCCATCATGGTCAAAAGTGCCAAAAATAAAAAAACATCTAGAAAAACTATTGAAAATAAAAAACATTTAGAAAAAAACAAAATCAAAACAACTTTGGATTATTCCTTCACTCAAAATTATAATATATCATCATTTGCTTGAACCTCATGACTAGTTCAAGTAGATTTCCCACAACATATCCTCTAGAAACAAAAGTTGAATATCAATCCAAGTTATCAACATTGTTTAAATTCCAAAATTATCTTATTCTGAGTCAAACTAGTCATACTACGTGGTATTTGCGTGTACAACATAGGCAAGGCTTATCAGTCCTTGAGGCCTTAGGTCAGTCCCCTTAGGTATTTATCATTCTTTCTTTCAACTTAGTCAAAAAAATTCAAAATCCAAAAAACACTTGAAAAATAAAAAAGATCGAAAACATATTCTTATCAAACCAAGTCAAACTACGTGGTCTTTGCGTGTACAACGTAGGAAAGGCTAATTAAACCTTGAGGTCATAGGTCAATCTCCATAGGTGTCTATCATGCTTTCTTTCAAAAAATATAAAATCCAAAAAAAATAGTTAGCAAAATTCAAAATCTAAAAACATTCAAAAAATATAAAAGATCAAAAAAATGTTCTTATCAAACCAAGAAAACTATGAGCCTCTGCGTGTACAACGTAGGCAAGGATTATATTTGATGAGCCCCTAAGGCCCTAGGTTAGTCACCCAAAAATAACAAAAACAACATCATAAAACTCAAAAAAATAAAAAATTCCTATCTCCATCGTCATAATCCGCAATAAAATTTTCATCCATAATAAATAAATCATCATCTTTCAAGAAAAAAATCACAAATATTTTATTACAAGAAAGCAATCACAAAGATTTGATTACAAACAAACAAAACTAATGGCAAAGTGTTAACTACCTATCTCTTAACAATTCACCAATAATATCTTGAGATATGCCTTAACGGATCTGTTCCTACGATAAACATGATCAACAATAGATAATAGCCTAAAACCTCAAAACAAATATGGTAAGTGATAATACAACATTTATTTATCTTTTTATAGTCTTATCTTTATGATTAATTTTATTGAATCATTCCTAGGATCTCTCGAGGATGTCCATAAGGATTTAGAGAAGAAGGAATGGGGGAAATCGAGCATCATTTTAGTTTGTTGTCTATAAGATGTTTTTGTGATACTACCATGGTGAATACTTTCTTTATTGAGTGTATGGAAGTTGTTTTAAGACAATTTGCATAGCAGTTACATGTTAGGTATTTTATATAGGTCTCAGTGTAAATGGTTTGAAAAGTTTTAACACAACCCAACCATATACTTTAAACAAAGTTTCCATATGTCTAGTATGAGCAAGAATATTCTTTGTATGTCGAGTCAAATTCCATGCAATGGATACAAAGTCACCTTGGTTATTAATACCTTGGTGCATCATATCTTTTTGCTACATCAAAAAATATTTTTAAAAATGTGAAGCCTCCAAGTAAAGCAAAAGCAACTCATTAATAACTAACAACATCAAATTTCTATCCATCATCAATTATTTCTTCTAACTAACATCCATCCTACATCCATAATGTCATCAATACATATCATGATGATAATAAAGCAATGAAACCATCATGTATCATGTATAAGGTATACATCCATCATATATCAACATCCATCCTGCATCCACAATGTCGTCAATGCATATCATGATGATAATAAACCAATGAAAACATCATGTATCATGTATAAGGCATACATCCATCATATATCAACATTCATCATATACATAATGAAACATCATGTGAAATAAAATATGATCAATCCATCCATCCACATCATATGCATACATCAAAAAATTACAAAAGAATGTATACATCATCATCCATAATTATCACATTAACACATAAATAAAGCTAAATCAAAGCATACATATATCTCATATATATCATTAAGAATACCATGGTACACCATCAATGAAACATGTGTGATAGGATAATACAAAAATATACATATATACAAGGTCTCAATTGGGATAATGAATATATATCCAAAATTATGTTTGCAATATAAGTCTCTAAACAATAAACATCATAAAGATCATGTACAAATAAACTACTTCCCGGTCAGAGGAGAAGGACTCTAAGGATTAGGTTGTGGATTAGACTGTCTAACAGAATGTCTACTGAAAACAACCTTTATAGCAGTACTAGGCTCTCCAAACCACAATCATTTTCATGCTCTAGGAATGAAGGCATCAAACAAGGTTTGATAATATGTCGCCCTCTATTAAAACTAATCTCCCTCGACAAGGAGACTATCACACTCTATCCTAAGACTATCCCTCTTAGTGGTAATAGCCTAAAACTATGTCTCAACAACAAGATGATGCCCAATCTCAGTATCTCGCTCACCCTTGAAGCCATCTCTCTCTCATGTCTAGCAGTGCCCCTCTCCTTTGTTAGTATAGCAACTTGAGCCTCTATGGTTTGCCATTTCCCTACCTCTACCTCTCTCACAACTGTCATCTATGCTAACTATACCCCTCCATCTCCAAGTGGTGGAGGAGGACCTGGAACGTATCCTTGATCCTACTGCATCAGATAATCCTGTATGCCTTGTGCACCATCCTATCGAGCCCTAACAAGTTACTCTACAACAATCTCGACATGCTACCTCTCCCCACCACAATCGGTAATGCCTACTCTATCCATAGTAGGAATGCTGATAGGATTTGTAAATATCAATGGAATGCATCGTGCCCACCATTGATCAAAATCTGGGGTAGCCCTAGGATTTGCTAAGCTGACTAGCCAACCCCACCTGAATGGGTCAAGAGCTCTAAATTTAGCAACAATAGCATTGCGATCAGCTTGTAGACCCCATAAACGGACCTCTCTGGTAGTCCAACCAAAATGAGCCTCATAAGCATTTGGGAAACAACCTTGTCTCTCTCCAAATTTCTAACAAAGATATCTCTCAAGTAAAGAGCAAACGTGACCAATGAGCCATCTAGTCTGTATGAAAAATACTATTTGCTCCTGATCATTAGGCCATGCCTCACAATCCATATATGGCCTCCATACAAAACTTGGCATATCATAAAAAATACGGCGCCAGTAGGGAAGCTATCCAAGCAAGGTGTAGTGAAGAAAATCTCCATAATGATAAGAATATGCATCCCCCAGAGTCCGATCCAAAATACCATTAGGCTTAGCAACTGGGATGTGCTCCCAGACCCATACATGTAGTAGAGAGACACCAACAAAAATAGATATCCCTCCATGATATGCAAATTCATGCATATCTCTGTACAAGTGGTCAAGGAGGCACATACCCCATGCATATCTAGTGTCGTGCTCAAACATTTACTTAATGCACACACCCCAACCAATAGGAAAATGTCGGCCTCACCTATCAAGAATGATAAGCCCCATAACCAAACCATAGAGAACCAAGGAAATAGGATCGACACTTCCCACAAAATTAGATAAGTCTTTCTCTACCTCATGAACCTCAAGATGTCTCACACCCAGTACTCGATGCATGGTGCTGTACCCCATCAAAAAAATTATGTAACTAGATCTCCATGAATGAGTATACAAAGGATCCTCCACACATCCTCAAGGGTGACAATGGCCTCCTCAGTAGGTAAATGAAAGGACGAGGTCTTTGAGTGCCACCTCTCCATAAGAGAAGTCATCATCCCTCGATGGAATTTGATGGTAGGTATGTAGTAGATATGCCACAACCCGACATCTAAAACATCTCACTCTAACTCCTGAAAACCAATGATAAAATCAAATAGATCATGTGATCATCACTCCTCAACTGGAGAAAATTAAGAACCACTTGCAACCATTCAACCCACGATGTTAAGGATTTGCTACAAAAATGCAAAACAAATCTTAAATGGCAAACAAACAGACTTAAAAATTCCAAAACAGTCAAAAGCAAATTTTTTTTATCAATTTTTTTTAAAAATATAAAAGCAAACAAAATAGGCGAAATAAAATAATTTTTTGTCAAAAGCGATAAAAAATGGCAAATGTGTAAAATTCAAAAGCAAAAATATTCCAAAAGCACAAAATTTTGACAAAAGCAAATAAAACAAAGGCATAAAATCAAAAGCAAAAAATTCAAGTGAGGGCGAAAAACAAATGCAAAATTTTAGGTCAAATGTGAATATTTTGAGCAGCTGTGAACAAAAATTTCAAAAGCGAACCATTCATAAACATCAAATGCGCTAAAAATGATGCAAAAGCCAAAAATTTCTAAACCTAACATTATCGACTGCTTTGACTTTGGGCATTAATTATGCAAACATGGAAAGAAGAAAATGAGAAATGAAAGAGTACATATTGGGGAATCGATGCCTACAAGCCGTCTGAACTCGCGAACCGCATTTGCACAATGTGGGGATCGCTTAATCCTAACCGTAGCTCTTTGACAATCGACAAAACAAGAAATCCAAAGGCAAGAATTTTCTATAGGGTCAAAGTGCAAATGAGGAGAATTAAACCCTAATGATCTATTTTAACCCTCAAAGCCCTAAATGTTTTACCTAGAGAACCCTCCTAGGTTAAAATTAGGAGCTTTCGAGAACATTTGAACTATTAGCAAGAAACCTATTGGATTAATTTCTTGTTCTATATGCATAAGAAGAAGCAGACAAAACAAATCAGGATATGAATGTGTAATTGAATTGAATTATGTATTAGAAGCTCATTACATGCTTTATATAGCCAAAACATTAACTCTCTGTGACTAATTCATCTTGACATAGTCCTGTAATTATAATATAGTTTCAAAGTTGGTCCTCTTTGCGCTATGTCAGAGTGACTATGTAAGTCTTATTGCATATGGTTATCTAAAGATCAAATCACCTACTACCGTAGATGTATTCTCGCCATTCTTTTAATACTGTTGATATTCTTGCATTCTTTTAGTACCATTGAATCATTAAGACTTAATTGGAAAGGGTCAAATTTTGGAGAGGAAATAAGATCTAGATTATTCGCAACCTGTCATATAATAGGCAAGATAGAAAATTTTGATATTGACTATAGGATTCTTCATAAGCAAGATACAAAATAATATATAGAAATTATTCTCAACCGTCATAGAATAGGAAAGAGAGGAAAACTTCTTCATAAGGAAATAATATATAAATTATTCTCTACCATCATAGAATAGGTAAAACAAAATAATTTCTCACTTCTTATGTATTTAAATTACTTATTTTGGAGTTCGATAGTGGCTGAATGATTCCTCATACTTCATGTTGTATCTTTGTTGAATTTTTTTTTATATTGAGTAAGATAATCTCATCTCTATTATAATAATATGTGTTATATTGTGAGTTTTAAAAAATAAATACTAAACTGAGATTAATATTTATAGTTTATAATGTTAAGGATGAATAATAATAGAGTTAAGTTTAGATGTGAAAATTAAAACATGTAAATGAGATAATGGATTGTAAAGTTCATAAAGTTGGTATTGCAACTTTAAAGGATGAACTTAGTAGAGAAGTTAGAAGTTAGATTCAATGTAGTTCTAGATATCTTATATGTAAATCACGTCAACATGAAATTTGGAAAGAGGCCCCTTTGAATCCACTTTCATAGCTTCATATGGGGATTTTTTTATACTTGGTTTAAGGCTTTGATGAGATGTCTACAAGCATAGGTCTGGCCATTTCACAAATTGTGTGGTGGATACAAAAAATGGAGTGTAGACTAGGTTTTTACAAAGTGATTCTTATACTACATGAGGAAATAAAGTTTGTGCAAAATGGAAAATAGTGTATATAGATACGATGAATTATAAGTTACCAATAGTAGGTGTAAGTGTGGAAAATGTAAACTAAATACAATTAAATACACCTATTAATGAAACATTGTATCAAGATTAAACACAAATTAAACTAATTTAAAACAAAGAAAATCCTGAAAGCGTCTCATTGTCTCCCATCTCCAAAGATTTATTAAGCTATAGAAGCTCTCAGATTTGTAAGCACCGTAACTATTTAAAATGCCTATCTAGAGAATGGAATGGATTCTAAATGCTGTGATATGATGATTTCTAGTGAATTCTAAATGATATGGAGCTATTGTAAATGAAGCCTGATGGATGAAAGCTACAATAAAAAGAAACTATGATGCTGCCATGATATGAAATCTATTGATGCCATGATGCTATGATGATACTAAATTGCTAATGCTAAATGATTGCTTGATTGCTTGAGTAATAATTCCTACATAGTAAGTTTACATAAAGGATGATAATTCTCGGATCATTTTGATGCTTCAGAAGGCTGTATATATAGATTCCTGGCAGCACATTTGCACAGGGGTAACACAACAGAGGTTGAGATTCAATCTGAGGATTTTGAATGGTATGAGATGAGAAGGTGGAGCTAATCATGGAAGATTGTTCCTCCCCATGAAAAAACTAGGCAAGATGAGAGGAAAGATTTGAGGCAGAAGATTGCGAGGATTTCTTGCAGGTTTGTCCCCAAGGCTTTTCCCGTGAATGATAGTTAAATTAATTAGATTTGAAAAATCTAATTTTATTGGTGAGTGAATAGAAGGATTTGATTTATGCATTTATTTAAATTCTAAAAAAGAGGAATGAATAATTTAATAAAACAAATTATAGAAGTTTGTTTATTATTAAATTAAATAGAAGAAAAGAAGTATGATGTAATAATTAAATAATGTCAACTATTGAAGTTGTATATTTAATTTAAGATAGAATTTAATGGATAAAGTATAGAAGAAATAATAATGATAATAATTAAATAAAACAAAGTATTTAATTTTGTTTATTTAATTAAGAGGAAAATAGAAGAATTAATAGTGAACTTAATATAAATAAATATTTCTATTTATTTACTAAGTAGATGAATTAAGATTAATTAATCAAATAAGTCGTATTTAATTAATTAGATTCTTCAAACCATTTTTAGGCATCTACATTTTGCCCCTCTTTGAAGTGATGTGTTTACGCATTGCTTCAAAGAAAATTTTGTGTTGTTGCTGCTAGTATCAGCGAGAAATTTTTCAAAATGCCCTAGACATGTTTTTAGGTGATTGATGGATATATGCCCCCTCGGGAGATAAATTAATGAATTTTTGATTTTTTTGATCTTTTGGAAATTTTCAAATTTTTTATGATTTTTTAATGATTTGATGTAGATTCAATGAAGATTTGATAAAATAATATTTATCTCCTGATAATTGATGTAGAAAGTTGTCCGGAATGAGTTTCAATTAATCTCCCCTCTAAAAAATTAAATCAATGTCATAAAAATCCCTTTTTGAAATAACCTATAAAAGGTTAAAAAGGTCTTTTTCAAAATCATTTGTAGATTGTGACTTTTGAAAGTTTGAGAGAGATTTTGTGCTAGGTGGAGCAAGATGTCGATTCCCTTTCACACTCACTATTTTGAGCGTGTTCGATGACATCAGCGGCCGACCGTGTTTGGACCTCCGGTATGTCCATTATTTATTTTTTTGGTTTTCGTGCATTTTCATTTTTTAAATGTATTTTTGGCTTTTTACAAAAGAAACTTGTTTTAGCGCTTCAACATTCTGTTGTAGCGCTTCTAGGGTTTGTGTTAGCACTTTTGATCTTTTAGCTCTTTAAGAGTCTATTTTAGCGTGTCTATAGTTTAGGTTAGCACTTTTCAAAGTTTAGCACTTAGGTTAGCCATTGTAGCGCTTCTCGAAAGTAGATCAAGAGTTTTAGCACTTAGGATAGATTGTGTTTTAGCGCGTTTCAAGTTTTAGCGCTTTTCTGAAAAAAATTAGCGCTTTGACCCGATAAAATGGCGCTTTATTTAAATGTAATAGCACTTTTATCTAATGAAAATGGTGCATATCTTTGTTTTAGCATGATTTTTTGATCTCATGATAGGCGAGGTTCAATGTTTTGTTGTGATGATAATTACCCTCATGATAGGTGAGGAATAATTATAATTGATGTACCTCATGATAAGCGAGGTTGATTTTGATGTGTTGATGATGAACTCATGATAGGTGAGGTTGATTTGATGCATTGATGATGACCTCATGATAGGTGAGGTTGATTTGATGTATACTCATGAGATTTGATTAGAATTCTCATCAAGAGATGACTTGATTTGATATGGTATCTTAATGTTATTTGATGATTGATATGAATTTATTGACCTTGATTTTTGTTGTGATAATAGGAGTGATTAGGGAACCTCCAGATTCGAGAGCGCTTCCCTTGGACATTTGATCTCATTCCTAGGTTGGCACAACCTGAGACAACTATCATCACACATTGTGGATTGTCTCCTCTTCTTTACATGCCCCATATTAGGATTAATCAGGGTTTATTGACAGCTCTAGCTAACAGGTGGCATAGTGAGCACAACACTTTTCACCTTCCTACTGGAGAGATGACAATCACCCCAAAGGATGTTTGGCGGATCCTTCAACTTCTGATTGTTGGAGATATTGCCGTATATGATTCAAGAGAGCAGGGTGGGACTGATGCTCTTCGTAGAGTGTTTCAGGATGATCATATTGCAGGAGAGTGGATTCCATGGAATGATATGGTTGATGCATATGCCACTTACCGACAGTACTTGCTGGTTTCATTGGCAAATTCCTTAGTCCTGATCGCAGGTCTAAGGGATTTTTAGTTGGTTGGGGTCAAGTTCTGGAGAGCATGGTTTTTCATGGTACCCGATTCACTTGGGGCATGTGTTTGCTTGCCCAATTATATCATGATTTACATTCAGTTGTGTATCTCAGTGGTCAAAGTTTATTAGCCGATGTTACTTTGCTTCAGGTATGGGCGTGGGAGCATATAGCTGTCACACGTCCAGTTCCAGTTGGACAGAGGCCACCTAGGCGACCTTATGTATTCCGATATTCTGGCAGGTTTACCCAGTCTAAACTAGGTAAGTTAGAGTATTGGAGGAGAGTGATTGATGATATAGAGTCTATGACATGGTGTCCCTACCTAGATTGTGATCATTGGGATGATGATGATGTTCAACTACCATTTCTTTGTCAGTCGATGATCCTGATTGGTCGTGCTCATCGGGTTTTAGAGAGATTCTTAATCAGACGTATCTATAGACAGTATGGGATGGTATAGGGTATGCCCCAGGGTGGTGCTCACTATGCTTGTCAACAGTCAGATACAACAGATTGGGGGCCTTGTTTGTCATATGTTGCAACATTTCAGTAGTTTCAGGCTTTACAACCCTTTGTGTGGGATATTCGGCTAGATATTGTCGAGGCTCCTCTTACAGTAGATTATACTGAGTATTTTTCTTTGCATCCATTTCCATGCTTGACTATTCCAGATGAGCTTGGCCCATTACGCGTTGAGGAGGATGTTCCTATTGCTTGTGGTCATAGATGAAGGAGAGAGGATGTTGGAGGAGTTGAGGCAGAGGATGTTGTGTGGTTGGCGAGGTAGTGGTCGAGCCTGAGGTTGATGTTGGGGTAGAGGAGGATATTGAGGCAAAGGATGTGGATGTTGGAGGTGATGAGGATGTTGGTGGCAAGAGTAGTGGAGAGGAGAGTAGCGAAGATGAGGGATTCGATAGTGGAGAGGTTGCAGTTGGATTAGGCCCTACCTTAGATTTTCCTGGTGAGACCGTGCCTCATAAAAGGCAAGCTGTGGGAGATGTTTCAGTGTGGCTGCAACTAGTAGATATTTAGGTGTAGTTAGAGACTATTGAGGAGAAACTTCTTCAGACTAAGGGTTTATTAGAGCACACATAGGCTCAAATTTAGTTACAAGATGAGTTACATATAGAGACTCTTTCAGGTGTGTAGGCTCAAATAGTTACAAATCAGTCACAGATCGCAACATTGACAATCGAGAGGGATGTGGCTAGATAGACAGTCGAGACAACTTAGGCTCAGGTTACCTTATTGAAAACTGAGAGAGATGTGGCTAGGCAGATACCCAAGATAGCTCAGACTCATCTTACTTCATTGACAGCCGAGAGAGATGATCTCAGGTTTACAGCAGAGGGTGCTCAGGCTTTGGCTGATAGATTACAAAGACTAGCAGATGGTACCTCCTTGGCAGATTACATGCGAGAGGTTGCTCGCATTGGTGAGGAGATTGACTTTTATAGAGTGAGGTATTATGATGCAGTGCCATCTGAGCAGAGAGTGAGCTATGCGAGGTCCTGTTCTGGTAGGTCATGATCCAGGACTATCAGTGCAGGTGTTACTCAATCGTTACCTAGAGATCCTAGGGATCCCAGTTCCTCTGGTGGTAGGGGTCCTGATCCTGCTATGCCTACACCATCTGGAGCCAGTAGCACATGATTGTGTCCATGATGTACTTTGATTATCTTGATGTACATCCATTATTGATGTTTTATCTCTCTTCATTTTAGACATCATTGTATACTTGACATTGTGATTTTGATATATATGAGATGCAATAGATTCTATGGTCCATTATGTGTTTAATTTGATTTTTCAATGGATGCATTTTGTTTTGATGTTTATATGCTATGTGATGGTTTTATTTTCATAATGTTATGCTTTGATATGATGTTGTTCTATCTATGATGCAACTAATGGTAATGTATGGATGCATCGTATATGGATACATGATTTATGATGTACATGGATTTATGATGTATATAGATTTATGATGTGTGTAGATGATATACTATATGTGATGTAAGTGTTATTTATTGGATGAAAATGTGGAATGATACATGTAATAAATTGATGGAATTTATTATCAAATGGATGGATTATATGTGAATATGTGATACAACAAAAGGATGAATGTGATGATTGTGATGTATTTTAAGTATAATTGAATGATATATGTATGTTGAAATGATTGAATGATGAAATGATGATTCAAATGTTTTGAATATATGCAAATGATTATGATGATGCAACCTATATGATTATGATGTTGTTTTTGTAATTATCAAGTATACCCAGTCTTGTAAAAACATTAAGGAATGATTCACCAATTTATTTTGTAACAAATAATCTACATATATGTCACTATTATGGATGCAGTCTACTTTTATTATGCAAATCTATATGTTGGTATAAGCATTTTAACAATACTTTGTGCTTTTGTATCATCATTGAGCTTTAAAATGTTGAAAGTGAGTACAAGCATCAATGGCATAATATAAACTGATGATGACCTGAGTACGACTTTCATGATTTTTGATATTGCAAGCTAACACAAGCATCGAGGTATAATTAAACCGAGATGACCTGAGCGTTTCTTGCATAAAACAAACAAGAATAAACCACTTTCCTATGTGAATTGGAATTCCATCCATGATACTTTTGTAGAGCATTTCCCACAATGATTCACACAGTAATTATGATTAATTCACAGACAGTAGATAAAGAAAAATACCATTTCTTCTTCCTAGCTTCTCTAGTTCAATACATCATTGAGTTTCTCCAAAGAAATGATAACAATGATAAAAAGTACAACATATCTTGCATTTGCTTATAGTATTCAATCATTTATTCATATTAGATCATCCATCCTGATTTTGTGATGTTTTTGTGTTTTCAAGATTTTAGATCAAACTAACCTAAAGACCTATCCTATGGGCCTCGGGGGCTAATCAAAGATTAGCCTTGCCTATGTTATATATGCAGAGACCACATAGTTCGACTGACACCGACTCATGTTTTTGGATTTTCGATATTGACCTGTTTGACTTGTTTCTGGATTTTCTTTGTGATATGGATGTCCAATGTGTTTCCGATGGTGATTAATGTTTCATGGTGGGTTGTGTTTTGATCATTATTTTTGTTGCTTTTTTCCAATTGTTTTTTTGTCCATTTGAGTAAGCTCCATGTTTATGTTGCCCCCAATGTTTTTTAGATGTTGCCCCCAAGCTAGGATGAGACATGACCACGTGATATGATATGATAATATATGTACAATTATAATGGAAGTAACAACCATGAAATATGTCCAAATAGATAAGAGAGCTGATTCAAATCACAAATAGTGCCTATTTCCAGGTTTTCACTATATGTTTTTATTGCATCTTTTCATTCTTTATGATTTTTTTGTATTTTTCTGTCACCAGGATGCCTATTAGCCAGGTTTTCATCAAGGTAACCATTTCCAGAAACTAATTCATGCACTAAGTGATTCAGGTATAGAATTTCTTGAGATGGATGCTGTTGCTAGGTTCATCAAACAGATCCCCTTTGGGTGTAGACAATTGATATGCTCCTGCGCCATACACTGATATGATAACAAAGGGACCTAACCAGTTAGGTAAAAATTTCCCTTTCTTTTCTCTATCTTGCTGATTTTTAGGGTTTTCCTTTAGGACCAAGTCACCAACTTGAAAAATTATAGGTTTTACCCTATGATTGTAACTTGACATTCTTTGTTGGTAGGATTTCAAATGATTTACTACTTGTTGACGACGTTCATCTAGTAATTCTAGCTCCTGTAGCCTTGAAACTCTGTAATCTTCATCTGCTATGAGACCTTTTAGTGATACATGGAGTGATGGTATTTCTATTTCAATTGGTAGAATAGCCTCTGACCATACACCAAGGTGTATGGTGTAGCTCCTGTTGGTGTTCTGATGCTGGTTCTGTAGGCCCATAATGCAGGATTTAACTAAACATGCCAATCACGCCCACCATCGTCTACCGTCTTCTTTAGTATTTTTAGGATTGTCTTGTTTGAGGCTTCTGCTTGTCTGTTTCCCTGTGGATAGTATGGTGTTGAAAAATGGTGTTGACTATGGAATTGTTCACATAATTCTTGGATATCTTGATTTTTAAAAGGCCTTCCATTTTCTGAAATAATGGATTAAGGTACCCCATATCGAAAGATGAGATAGTTGAGTATAAAAGATGAAATTTATTTTCCAGTGACAGTTGTGAAAGGAACTACTTCTATCCATTTTGTAAAATACTCTATTGCTGTGATGATGAACTTGTGGCCATTTGACAAAGAAGGATGTATTTTCCCCACTAGGTCCAGTCCCCATTGAAAAAAGGGCCATGTGGATGCGAATGGTTGTAATTCTTGCATTGGTGCATGAATTAAATTACCATGAATCTGACATTTTTGACATCTTTTAACATATTGATATGCTTTCTTCTCCATATTTGGCCAGTAATACCCTAAATAGAGGAATTTATTAGCTAGGGTTAACCCACTTGAATGAGTCCCAAAAATACCTTCTTGGACCTCTCGTAAGGATGTTTCAAATTTGTGATGCTCCAGACACCGGAGAAGAGTACCATCTAAACCTTGATGGTAAAGGATGTTAGCGATTAATGTATGTCTTGCTGATTGACAGATAAAGTTACGTTTTTGGTTTCTAGAGAGGTCAAGAGGAAGAATGTTGTCTTTGAGGTAAGTATATATCTCTTCATATTGTGAGGGTTGAATGTTGGGTATGTGGCATATGGTCTGTGAATTAGGGTTATCGTATGCAGGACTAGATACTTGTTCAACCATAAACTCATATCGACCTTTCTTTTCTGATAATTGCAAAAGGGATGCAATTGTTGCCATGACATTTGCAAATTTGTTTTCTACCCATGGTATTTTCTTGAACTTGATATCCATGAAGTATTTCTTTAGATCATCTATCATTTGCTTATAAGGCATGAGCTTCTCATCTTTTTTTTGATATTCATTATTTACTTGATAAATGACAAGCTGTGAGTCCCCATACACTTGTATTTCTGTGATTTTCCATTCAATAGCTATTTTGATGCCAATAATTAATGCTTCATATTCAGCGATATTGTTTGTGCATAGAAACATTAACCTATAAGATCTGGGAATAGTGTGTTCTTGAGGTGTGACAAATAAAATTCCTATCCCCGCTCCTCTCTGTGTATATGATCCATCAAAGTACAATCTCCATTGTTGAGTTGTAATATTCATGATGTCAGCATGTGGAAATTCAATGTGCATTGGATGATGATCATGTAATGGAGCTTCAAATAGTTGATATGCTATTACTTATCCTTTGATAGCTCTCCTATCAACATATTGGATATCAAACTCACTCAATATCATGACCCATTTTGCAAGTCTTCCTGTTAGTGTAGCTTTACTGAGTAAGTATTTTAATGGGTCTATTTTTGCTATGAGCCTGACTGTATGAGTCAACATTTAGTGTCACAATTGCTGAGTTGCAAATACTATTGCTAAAAAGGATTTTTCTATGAATGCATAGTTTATTTCATATCTGTTGAGAGTCTTGCTGATGTAGTAAATTGCTTGTTCTTTTTCCTTTAGAATCCTCTTGTGCTAATAGAGCTCCTAAAGATATTTTAGTTGTTGCAATATATAGTAATAGTGGTCTTTCTACTATGGGTGGCATGAGTTTTGGAGGTGTCACCAAATATTGCTTTATCTGGTCAAAAGTTGTTTCACAGTTATGATCCCATTTGTATGAAACATTTTTATGAAGTAGATGATTAAATGGATGAATCTTATCTGCTAGCTGGGAGATAAATCTCCTGATGGATTGTAACCTGCCTTGTAGGGATCTTAATTGACTGATTTTTTTAGGTGGTGGCATCTCCATGATTGCCTTAACCTTAGCTGAATCCACTTCAATACCTTTTTCTGAAACTATGTAACCAAGAAGTTTTGTTGAAGTCACCCCAAAGATACACTTCTTTGGTTCAATCTTACATTGAATTTTTTTAGTCTAGTGAAGATCTTATCAAGTATTTCCAGATGTCCTTCCCTAGTGTGTGATTTTTCTAAGATGTCATCCACATAATCTTCCATGAAAGTATGCATCATATCATGAAAAAATGTGGTCATTGCTCACTGATATGTTGTACCTGCATTTTTCAATCCAAAAGGCATGACATTCCAGCAGAATGTTCCCCAAGGGCAAGTGAATGCCATCTTTTCTTGATCCTCAGGTGCTATTTTTATTTGATTGTATCTTGAGAAGCCATTCATTATAGATAACATGGCATGTCCTGCTGTTAGATCAACAATTATGTCAATGTTGGGCAAAGGAAAATCATCCTTTGGGCATTCCTTGTTTAAATCTCTAAAATCTGTGCATATTCTGCTGCTATGATCAAGTTTGGATACTGGCACAATGTTTGAGATCCATTCTGCATAATCTATGGATCTGATAAAGCTTGCATCTAATAATTTTTTTACTTTAGCTTTAACCAAAAGGGTGATATGGGGGCACATCTTTCTCAATTTTTTTTTGACTGGTTTGATTCCCTTTGGTAGTGATAAATGATGCATTAGAAGTTGTGGATCCAATCCTGGCATGTGAGAATAATACCATGCAAAATTTATTTGCTGTTGCTCAAAGAATCTAGTGAATGTCGGCTTTTCCTGTTCTGTCATGGATGCTGCTAGATGTAAGATCTTTGCTTCTTCAGATGTTCCCAGATTTATAGAACATGTTGGCTCTACCAGTACTGATGATCTATCATGGTAGTGTTCTAGGAGAGTGTCATATTTCATCCTTCAGTGCCTCAGAAAGGTTTTTGCTATTGGATACGTTCTTTATTTTTCTCTTTTCAAAATCTAATGCTGCCTGAGAGAGGTTTTCATCAGTAGATTTATTTTTCCTGTTATCATTTTTGCAACTGAAAGATTTGGCACCCTCATGATGTAAAGACTGGTATAAGACTAGGTTCGATGGGTTCCCAGTCAATAAGTTCAGGGTGCATTAATGGTAACAAGTCATCAGATTGAACAAGGTCAACTATTGTAATTGTCATGATAGCTAGGTGGTCAAAGTTATTTGTAGGATGTTCAAGGTCTATGATGGTACTCACCTCCAAGTTTTCTGACTCACTCAATGTCTGATCTTCCTCGCTTGAGTCATCAATATTTGTTGATCCCATAACAAATGTTCTAATTCCTAAACCTTGCCCCTCCTCTCGTAAGGGTGTATATGTTTGGATAATATCAATCTCTTTATCAGTATATGATGTAGCAGATAGATGATCCCATTCATATTTATTTGAGTTTGTGTCAGAGCCATCTCTCAGTTGTAGTATCCTTTCCACCGCTTTTTGGGTTTCTTCTTCTTTTTGCTTAGTTATGTAGCCTAATCTTGTTTTGTCTTTAGGCTGTAATGTGAGAGGCTGAATGGGTTCAATAATACCATCCTTTCTCTTGCCAATTGGTCCTTGACCTTTGTAACCCATTTTCTCTAAAATGGCCTTCCCTTTTCCATACCAATCTGTTTTGATGCTGACGTTTGTTGATGTTGATGCTTCCTCATCTTTGTATAGCCAATTGAGAATGGCTTTGTCTTTAGACTCCTCTTCGAGTGTACCTACTTTTATGAACCTTTCATTTAGAGTTGTGATGGGTTGTGATGATCTTGGAGATTTTAATATGGGTTGTCCATATGTTTTTGGTGATGGGAGTAACTGTGATAGGCACAAAGATTGCTCAAGAGAATATTCTCCAACACCCTCTTCCTTTATCTGAACCTTTTTTGAAAGTTGTTGTGATAATTCATTTATAGGACCTTTGGCTTTTGATGTGTCTGTGACAGTTATTTCTTTCTCTAGATTCTTTTTCTCAACCCATTTAGATATAAAATTAGGTTGGCTATCCATAGTAGATGAATTAAAAGTATTGATTTCTCGGTTATGAGGTATCAGAGTGTCTTGAGTTGCTTTCAAAATGCTACAAATCTATGGATTGTTGTTGTCAGCTGATATGGTGACTTCTTGTCCATTTACTAGAAATTTTAGACATTGATGGTATGTTGAAGGTACCACTTGCATGTCATGGATCCATGGATGACCTAATAGTATGTTGTATGTTAGATCTTTGTCTAACACTTGAAAAACAATGTTTTTGACAATTGACCCTACTTGGATTGGAAGTATGATAAGTCCTTTGGAAGACCTTTCCTCTTCATCATATGCCTTTATCACTATTTTTCTCTTGATGTCAATGGCATTGTCAGAATATCCTAGTGCATGAATTAGTTTCAAGGTACAAATATTTAGACTAGCTCCTCCATCTATTAGAACACGCTTAACACGGTGTTTGTGGATGAGAACTTCAATATGCAAGGCTGCATTATGTGGGTGATGTATAGATACATCATCTTGTTTAGAGAATGATAGACAATGAAGTGTGATGAGATGTCCCACCATGTCTTGGAATTGACAAACATCCAAATTATTAGGGACAGTTGTAGCAATGAGAGCTTGTTCTAAAACTTCCTTGTGTGATGGTGAAATTTTGAGAAGTTCTAAAATGGATATTTGCGCGGGTATTTTTTGTAATTGGTAAATGATATTGTATTGATGTGATGGAGGAGCATTGTTTTTGGAGGAAATTCCTTTCAGTATTACCCTGGATTGTCCCCTTGTCGTTATATTGACTTGTGGATGATCTTGTGTTTCCCTTATTTTTAAAACATTGATTTGATTATCAAATGTTCCTACACTTGTCCTCATATTTAGGGATTTAATGTTATTGTTGTTTGTGTTGTCCTTTTGGGTGTCAATGTCATTTTCTCTACCTCAGAAAAGCAAAGAATGGTGCTGTCATAGACATAGTTTATACTTTTTCCCTTAGCACTAGAAGAAGAATCTCCTTTTTCATAATTGGGTAATGGATTGATAAATGCACTGTGATCATTGTTTGTCTGAGGCCCTTCAACAAACACCTTCTTGGCTTCGATCAAGTCTTGTATTAGATGTTTTAGTTGCATACAGTCATTTGTCTTATGTCCTCTATTCTAATGGAAATTACAATAATCTGCAACATTCCACCATGATGGTTTTACCTTTGGCTCCCAGTTTCGAGCTTCTGGTAAAGTAATAAGTTTGTTCGCAATGAGTTCTTTCATTGCTGATTCTAATGTTTGTCCTAATGCGGTGAATTTTTGTTGATTTGATTACCTTTGGTATGACGGTCGTGATTCTCCATTGTTGGTGTTGTTGTTTTGGATAGTGCCCTGGTTGTTTTGGTTTTCATTTTGGTTTGCTTTGACAGTTGATGCTGTCAAATTGAATACTGGTTTTACATTGTTAATTGTAGGTTCATTATTTCCAGTATTTCTATTTTTTTGCCAAAATTTTGGCTTGTTGTTGTTTCAATAGTGATTTGCATTGTTGGATGTTTCACTATAGTGCTTGATCACTCCTCGTTTGACTAGGGCTTCTTTGATTTTGAGCCCATTCTCAATTAATTTTTTGAATGTTGATGGACATTGTAATTCAAGTTGATAACTCATTTGATCATTTAAGTTGTCTATAAATAATTCAATCTTCTCCTCTTCAGGTATAGTTCGAGGATACCTAGTGAACAACTTTCTCCATCAGTGTAAGAATGATAAAAATGTCTCACCATTTTTCTATTTTATGTTATAGAGATCCTTTATGGTTATGTCATGTGTTATGTTGAAAGAGAATTGAGAGATGAATTTGTTAACCAATTCTTCAAAGGATTTGATCCTTGGTTGTAATTTTGAGAACCATTCCATGCAATGGGCTCCCAAACTCCTAGGAAATAACCTCATGAGGTATGTATCTTCTTGCACAAATTCGAGGCTCATTGTTCTAAATTCTTGTACATGGTCAATTGGGTCTGATTTTCCATTGTATTTGTCATACTTAGGAAATTCACAATGTCTTGGGAAGGGTATCATATCCACACATGGATGAAAAGGGTATAGACAAATGTCCTTTAATAAATATGTTTTTGTGGTTCCTGTTTTCATGTTTTGAATCTATTGCTGTAGAATTTGCATTTGAGCTGTTAAAGCTACTAGATTTGTATCCTAGGTATGGTTTGGTTCTGTCTCATTAGTGCTAGGTGTTTCCTTCAACCGATTGATGTCAAAATCTTTCGAAAGTTTGGCACCTAACTCTGCTAACATTAAGAGGTATTTCTCCATGTCTTGTTCTAAGACCTTTTCCATAAATTTATGAAAATTTGGGTCTTGTTGTGCGTGTTGTATATCCTCTTGTGTTATTTAGTTGTTCTCATCTTGTTGGTATCGAAAAAAGGGTTCTCTTCAGTCATGTTTAGATTTTCAGTTTCTTTTTCCCTGAGTTTTTTCCTTTGCAACCTTGTTAAGATTGGCATACAATTTTTTTGTTGTTTTCCCTCACTAAACTTAGATCTTCTATGTGGTGTTAGAGTCAATTTGATTTTTTTTAAAGAACGCCAAAATAGAATGATGTATTCTATTGATGAGGCTAACTTAAAATTCCCGATTAATGAGTCTTTTTGTCTCGTGATGGTAGGATGTCAAAAATATTGATGAGGAAACTTGGCTCACTAATCCAAGATTTGTTTTGATAATTTGGACACTTTGTATTTTGCAAGATCTGGTTTTTGTGTAAAAAAATTCTAATTTGTAAGAAGCTACTTTGTTTCACAATGTTAGGACACTGTCTAGTCTGTCAAATCTTTCTGACTGGTAAAATATTATGTTTCTGCTGTTGGTCTATTTGATGGTTGTTATGAAAGTTTTTCTATTTTTCTTCTCCTATGGAAGTGCTAATACAGAGGGAAAAAGCACTAAAACAAAGCTTATAAGCACTAAAACAAAGTACATAAGCGCTAAAACAGAGATTAGAAGCGCCAAAACATACAACATAAGCACTAAAATAGAGTTCAAAAGCTCTATGTTTTTCAGTGGAAGCGCTAAAATAGAGAGCAAAAGCACTAGAATGTTGGATACTGGAATTTCTTGGCAGTTTAGTTTGTTGTGACAGAAGCGCTATGAAATTGTTTAGAAGTGCCAAAACAAATTGTTGAAGCGCTAAAATAGAGGGTTGAAGTGCTAAAACAGAGGGTTGAAGTGCTATAGTTTGTTTTAGAATCGCTATAGTTGTTGAATGGGAGTTGTAGGTCGCCAAATGGTCATAAGGTGGCAACTCTAAGGTTTCCAAAGTTTTTTCTACCGTAAGAACTAATCTGGTCTAGTGGAGTATTCTATGGCAGGTTGTGGAATGGAGGATTGTCGAATACGATGACTATGGTTGAATTCCTTTGAAAGAGCATTTCTTTGAATATAGGCTTGTGAAGTCAAAGGTTCTACAACATAATCATCAGTGTAACCCCTATCAAAATTATGGAGCCTATGGAGGAATGTTCTATGATGAAGCAAAGTTTTCCTATTCTGATATAAGAAATGTTGTCTTTGCAAAAGATGTTTGTAACTAAGTGTTTTTTTGGGTTTTTTCATTTTCTTGGCCAAATATTTTTTGACAAACTTAGTGGTTTTCCAATCTCTAATCATGTATGATTTTGTATTTTTCAGGATGATCTTTTATCTAAATTTTAATGATTTTGGAATGCATAACACTCAAATGAAGATAATTGTTTTTAAGAGTTGCAATCTAAACAGATAATGTATGTTCAAAAGAACCACGCATGGTTCAATTTTCATTGGTTTGATAACAAGAAGACACTTCAGAAAAAGTCACTCTTAATAGTCAAAAGGTCATCATTATACTCAACAACCCACAACTTAAAATTGTGTTGACTCACACAACCATGTCACCCCCTAGAGGGCGCTCGTGTTTTTGTCTTTTCCAGGTACGTAATCAAAGTGATAGAAGTGGATATTGGATCCCATGAGAAAATGATCCTTGGAAATTATATGGTGAGTGTCTTGGGGGTAGATTCTTCCTTCCCCTTGCATTGCGAGTATTACAACATTTTTCTGGTTATTGACTTAGCTGGATACTACACTAGGTTCTTAAAAAGGGTTTCCGTTTGGAGCGGAACTAATAGAATCCCTCAGGAGACCTCCCAACCTTTAGAACAAAGGTTTTAGGGATGGTTGTCTTGCACACTTCTAGAAAAAGTGGGTTTCCCCAGATTTTCTTTAAATTTTATAGTGGGGTGGAAAAACTTGGCTTTGGTTTGAACCCACTTAGGTCATTCCCATAGGGTGAGTACTTTTTCCCTCTACAACAGACCTTCTAAAGGATGCAATAAAACTTGAAGAATACATAAAAAGGATGAGTTTGGCTTTTTGGATCACCCAGTTAAGGGGAGAGCATATGTCTATCAACCATTCAAACACAAAAACCACTTGTTCAAATTTTAAAGCCCAAACAAAATTCTTTCTAATCACAGTGAAGATGTTGCTTCACAAAAAGACATAGTGTTCATTTTTAAATCCCAATTTTGCAAAGTTTGGTGACTACCCTAGATTGATAAATTTTAGTCCAATTTTAAAATGTGAATATCCTAGGATTGATCCATTTTAAACCAACTAAAGAAAAGAAATTTACTGGCTGCAGATGCGTCGGATCCAGAAAATGAGTTACACATAAGTGCTATGACAGTGATTAAAAGTGCTATAAAAATCGATAGAAGCACTATAGAAATCACCTGAAGCACTATAGAAATTGACAGAAGCACCATACAAATAGACATAAGTGCTATAGAAATTGATAGAAGCACTAAAACAGATACTAAATATTACTGCTGGTCTATGCTGGATTTTGAATTGAAGCGCTAAAACAGTCATGCGAAGCACTTTACTTTTTCTCTAGAAGCTCTAAAATAGTCCTCAAAAGTGCTAGAATAGTCCTCAGAAGCACTATAAAATCCTTCGAATGCGTTAAAATGGATCACGCTAGACTCCTATACAAAAACTTTCCAGAAAAACTTGTTAAAAACATGGGGTACTGCCCCACAGTGGGCCATAATGTAAGTGTGGAAAATCTAAACTAAATAAAATTAAATACACCTCTTAATGAAACATTGAATCAAGATTAAACACAAATTAAACTAATTTAAAATAGAGAAAATCCTGAAAGTGTCTCATTGTCTCCTATCTCCAAAGATTTATTAAGCTATAGAAGCTCTCAGATTTGTAAGCACCGTAATTGTTTAAAATTCCTATCTAGAGAATGGAATGGATGCTAAATGTTGTGATATGATGATTTCTAGTGAATTCTAAATGATATGGAGCTATTGTAAATGAAGCCTGATGGATGAAAGCTATAGTAAAAAGAAACTATGATGCTGCCATGATATGAAATCTACTGATGCCATGATGCTATGATGATACTAAAATGCTAATGCTAAATGCTTACTTGATTGCTTGAGTACTAATTCCTGCAGAGTAAGTTTGCATAAAGGATGATAATTCTCAGATCATTTTGATGCTTTAGAAGGCTGTATATATAGATTCCCGACAACACATTTGCACAAGGGTAACACAACAGAGGATGAGATTCAATCTGGGGATTTTGAATAGTATGAGATGAGAAGGTGGAGCTAATCATGGAGGATTGTTCCTCCCCATGAAAGCACTAGGCAAAATGAGAGGAAAGATTTGAGGCAGAATATTGAGAGGATTTCCTATAGGTTTGTCCCCGAAGCTTTTCCCGTGAATGATAGTTAAATTAATTAGATTTGAAAAATCTAATTTTATTGGTGAGTGAATAGAGGGATTTGATTTATGCATTTATTTAAATATTTTTGATTTATTTAAATTCAGAAAAAGAGGAATAAATAATTTAATAAAACAAATTATAGAAGTTTGTTTATTATTAAATTAAATAGAAGAAAAGAAGTATGATGTAATAATTAAATAATGTCAACTATTGAAGTTGTATATTTAATTTAAGATAGAATTTAATGGATAAAGTATAGAAGAAATAATAATGATAATAATTAAATAAAAAAAATTATTTAATTTTGTTTATTTAATTAAGAGGAAAATAGAAGAATTAATAGTGAACTTAATATAAATAAATATTTCTATTTATTTACTAAGTAGATGAATTAAGATTAATTAATCAAATAAGTCGTATTTAATTAATTAGATTTTCTAAACCATTTTTAGGCATCTACAGTAGGAAGTTTATATGATGTAGTAGTCATTCCCTACCTTATCATAGTTTCCTAGTTGTCATTTTCTATAGATCCTTTTTGGTAGGTAATGTTAGTGTTCTCTGGTAGAACTATGTTACAAGTGTTGAAAATGAAGGTAAATTATGTAGCTTTAAAACTTTTAAACCCTATGAGACTTTAGATTTAGATAAGTATTCTTTGTTCAATTCTTTGTAGATGATTATCTATTTAGATTATTTTTACCATTTGTAGAAAGTAGATAAAAGTTGTAGAAGAATAAGATCAGAAGAAAGAAGTTACACAACATATATTGTGGAGAAACCATTTCAAGAAAAAAATACACCAAGAATCAATGTATATTTAATCTCAGAATAAGATTACAATAATTCCAATCCTTGCTTGAGATGCTTCTTTTGCTTTCAATAAATCTTCTTCACAATTTGCAATAAAATTTGATGAAACTCTCTTCAATTTGCTACAAATAAATAGATAAATATTTTCCTTGTAAACTCCAACAAGTTTACAATTACAAAGTACAATGCTCATCTCACAAAACCCACACCTATTCCTTGTAAGTAGAGTTCTACCATGAAGAACAATGTCAAAACAACTCCTTCATCCATTTGGGCCTCCCAAATTGAAGTGTTAACCTCGTAGTTGTCAAAAATATTATTCAATCTCATCCTCAAAGTAGGCGTCCAAACTGGGTCCCACTTAACTGAGCATTATAAATATATTTTCCATGAAATAGTTGTAACTCAAAGATGCCAACTTGGGTGCCCAAAGTGGGTCCAAGTCAATCTTTGTTAACTGAAATATATCTCTCCACATTTCATGCAAATATCATGCATGAATGATCATCCCCTTTTAACTGAAAGTATCAACCTGTTATCTATCATGCAACTAAAGTCATTAGCCATGCAACTAAAGTCAACCGAAGTCAACTACCTGTAACTCAAAATAACTAACATGCAACTGAAGATAACTGAACCATAACTAAACTGAACTGAACTGAAACTGAACTAATAGTGACACTCCACATACATTGTAATTATCAATCCCTATTTAATAAGAACTTTACATGCATTACATAAGAGTTATCAATCCATCAAATAGTTAACTGAAAACAAGGTGTGTCCCACCTCCCATGTGTGCACCCATGTGCTCCTATTTTATAGGAGCTCTCCTAGGGGGTCCACACATGTTCCTATTATTTAGGAATAATTATAAATGCCAGATTACATGTGCATTTCATTCTAATTTAATCCCTTTCTAATCCTAGTGTTTGGGAACACTTTCCAAGGACTTAGGAGATACATGAAATATGTTTAGAATGCAATTAAATGACATCCTATTTCCAAAATTCTCCCATTTGACATTATACATTGCAATTATTCTAAACAAGGAATCATTATTATAAATCAAGTACATGAATCAAGGCTAATGGCCTTCCTGCACCAACTAATAAATCCATGCCAACTTCAAAAGCAACTTGCATAATCATGCAGCTCCAAGAAAATGATTAAAACTAAAAACCAAGAGAATTTAACTATATAAAATGGTTTCTTAAGATAATCTGCAACATTGATCAAAGTGACAACTTTCTCAATCAATACTTTCCCACTCTCAACCATTTCTCACACAAAGTGATAATAACATCAACATGCTTAGTACGAGCATGATACATAGGATTTTTGGCTAAACACATAGCACTCCTGACTATCACATTCAAGTCTAATATGCTTGCAATTAAAACCAATACCTTTCCCAAGTCTCTATAACCAAACTGCCTCTTTGGAGGCATGTAAAACTACCGAGTGTGTTGAACTCACGTTCAACCAAGGTGTAGACTCCTCGATCTTTTTTGTTGAAAAATATTTTCTTGCTAGTAACCATTCCAACACATGTCTCTAACCACAAGAGAAATCAAGCCTCACCTATGTCTCCAAGTATCCATGAGGACCTATATCCAACCAACCCATGCCAAACTCCAAATGCAACACAACAATATTAGGAAGTAATCAAGCAAATGATTAATGTACCCAATAAAAAGAGAACTACTGCGATCAATGTCAAAGCTCCAATCTTGAACATAAACATGGCATCCATGATCGAACCATCTCCTCCAAGGATATTACATGCATCATAACATATATACATCCTGGTCTCAAGAGAACAAGTTCCATGCTAAACTTTAAATGCATATCAAGAGTAAACCATGACATAATAACAACCACTCTAAACCAAGAAAAAACATATCCCCAATCACATGAAGATAACCTTACCAATTATGCATCCACATCACTGCCAATAACTCCCATTGAACCATGGTACCAAGTCACACATGGCATCATGGATACCATCCTCTTCATGAAGATCACTCTGTAACATCAAGCAAAGAGTTATGAAAAAAAATATTAGATGAAATAACCAATGCATCATTATTGTCATCTAAGGATTCCTTTGTAGAAGAATCAAAACTCTTTTTCTTGTTCTTACAATCCTTCTTCACACGTCCTGGTTTCCCATAGTTCCAACACTTTACCTTAATCTTACCAGGGGTTTTAGAACGTCCTTTGGACTTACCATTTCCTTCCTTGTCTCCCTCAGGTTCTTTTTTCTTAGGCCTACCTTTTACAAACAAGGCATCTTGGATTTCCATTTTAGACTTCCTCATCTCCTATGATAGGAGAGCAAGAATTATATTGTCCATCTTAGGATCTGCACCACTACCACTGATAGCAACAATTAAATTTTCCCAAGATTTTGGTAAAGAACAAAGTAACAATATGCATTTATCTTCATCTTCTAGCTTTACATCTATAAATGCTAACTGACTCAGAATCAAATTAAAAGCATTTAAATGATGTGCAATAGAATCACCATCTTTCATCTTTAAAGAATACAATCGTCTTTTTAGGTACAACTTATTAGTAAGACTTTTGGTTTGATAAATATCACCTATCCTCTTCCACAACTTATATGTGGTGGTTTCATCTGAAACATTCAAGAGAACAACATCAACAAGAAAAAATCTTATGGTCCCTCTTTCCTTCTTATCAAGCTTAGCCCAATCCTCATTTGACATTGTTGTAGATGGATTCTTATCATTACAAACAACTAACCATTAATCTCTCTCTTCAAGGAGATCCTCCATTTTTAATTTTCACATTTTATAACTAGATCCATTAAATTTTTCAATTTCTAGACGAGAATTAGAATTCATTGAAACAAACTTATTTTTCAAATCTGCAATACACAATAGTAAAAGCTCCCACTACAGCCAAAAAACCTTCAAAATTTTAAGAGAAAGGCATCCCAAACCCTTAACCAACCACTAGCTCTGATACCAAATGTAGAAAATGAAGGTAAATTATGCAACTTTAAAATTTGTAAACCCTATGAGACTTTAAATTTAAATAAGTATTCTTTGTTCAATTCTTTGTAGATGATTATTTGTTTAGATTCTTTTTACCATTTGCAAAAAGTAGACAAAAGCCGTAGAAGAATAAGACCAGAGGAAAGAAATTACACAACATATACTATGGAGAAACCATTTTAGGAAAAAACTCCACCAAGAATCAATGTATTATTTAATCTTTGAATAAGATTACAATAATTCCAATCCTTGCTTGAGATGCTTCTTTTTCCTTCAAAAAATATTCTTCACAATTTGCAATAAAATTTGATGAAACTCTCTTCAACCTACTAAAAATAAATAGACATATATCTGCCTTGTAAACTCCAACAAGTTTAAAATTACTAAGCACAATTCTTATCTCACAAAAACCACGCCTATTCTTTGCAAGTAGAGTTCTACCATGAAGAACAATGTCAAAACAACTCCATCCATTTGGGTGTCCCAAATTGAAGTGTTAACCTCATAGTTATAAAAATATCTTATGCAAGCTCATCCTCAAAGTAGGTGCCCAAATTGGGTCCCAATTAACTGAGCATTATAAATATATTTTCCATGAAATAGTTGTAACTCAAAGATACCAACTTGGGTGCCCAAAGTGGGTCCAAGTCAATCTTTGTTAACTGAAACATATCTCTCCATCTTTCATGCTAATATCATGCATGAATGATCATCCCTTGTTAACTGAAAATATCAACCTGTTATCTATCATGCAACTAAAGTCATTAGCCATGCAACTCAAGTCAACTGAAGTCAACTACATGCAACTCAAAATAACTAACATGCAACTGAAGATAACTGAACCATAACTGAATTGAATTGAATTGAACTGAACTAAAACTAAACTGAACTAAATTGAATTGAACTGAACTGAATTGAAACTGAACTAATAATGCCACTCCACATACATTGTAATTATCAATCCCTATTTAATAGGAACTTGACATGCATTAAATAAGAGTTATCAATCCATCAAACAGTTAACTAAAAACAAGGTGTGTCCCACCTCCCATGTGTGCGCCCATGTGCTCCTATTTTATAGGAGCTCTCCTAGCGTGTCCACACATGTTCCTATTATTTAGGAATAATTACAAATGTTAATTTACATGTGCATTTCATTCAAATTTAATCTCTTTCTAATCCTAGTATTGGGGAACACTTTCCAAGGACTTAGGAGATACATGAAATATATTTAGAATGCAATTAAATGACATCCTATTTCCAACAAGTATAATAAAAATATTGATATTTTATTTCATATTTTAATGGCGATTTGTTAATTTTTCTCTATTAATATAATACCATAGATACGTACCATGAAGCTTCCTTATTTTAACTATTCTAGATAATATTTTTTTTTAAATTTAATAGGGCCTAACCATCTTACCATTAATTTACCATGTTTCATTTTCCTTAGGCTTATGTCATTCCAAGCCTTTTTCTTTTTCTTTTTCAATGTTGGTGATAGATTGCTAATTATTTATCCTCATCTAGTCTTTCCAAATCATCAATTATTCTCTTGAAGGACTCATTATCAATGAGCATTAGAGTGAATGTGGTACACAAACTAAGAAATATAGGTTATTTTTGGTTGTACAATTTCTAGTAGGTTATTCCACCTATTTAGTGAGATATTCCACTTTGGTTATAATTGAAACATAGAAAAATAGGTTGTTTTGGAAATGGTAAGGTGGGATGATCCAAATATTATGAGAGATAGACCTATTTTCCTTTATTTCATTAGGAAATGAGAGCCACACCTTGAATTGATTATCAACCCTTAGGTGAATCAACTCAAAGTGGGAATCTTTTGATTTCCTTATGATTGAAGGACAGGGATCAAGGTCAAAAAACAATTTGGGGAGAAAAACTAAAAATAGAAAATCAACACCAAAATGCAATCCAACAATTGAAACAACAATATTAAACTCAATATTGATAGAACCAGAAATTAGATTGCAGATCTAAGAAGGGAAGAGACTTCTGTATCAGCCACAAAAAGTGCTTTTCAGAAACAAAGGTGGGTCTCATTCACCCATGGGCGAATGGGTCCAAGTTTAGAGTTTTTATGTAGCTTTTAGGAGCCTTTGATACAGATCTGAATCTTTCAATTTTCCAAAGTTTCATAGTTAGAATTTTGGAAATGACTTTGGGATCTTAGTTTCCATGAGATGACAACAATTTTGACTACTTTGTAAATCTTGCACTTTAAACGAGCTTCAAGTCTTCTTCAACCTAAATCTACAATCACACATACAAGAGAGAAAAATGTTTATTTTGGGTGAATAGGGGTTTGGCCAAACCTCGTTTTGGTAATCAAACCTTGAATTGAAATAATGCATGAAAAAGGGAATGAAGAATGAACAAAGCTATGTTACCACTCAACAAACCCTTGTATGAAACCTTGATAATGGAGATCTTAGAATGTCTGCAACTTGAATGAAATGGTTGAGTTGGATGTGGATCTTGACACTTGGATCTTTCTTGAAATGATACTTTGAATGCTTGACTTGATCATGAAATCTACATCACAATATTAGCTCCAAAAACATGTATGGTGCAAGAAGACTTTGAGTACATGATGATTGTATCTTGAATGGTGCAATGAAAATATGATATATATCTACTCTTGAATTCTCTCGATCATCAACTTAGCTCATGTAATTGAACACCAGAAAATCTAGGTGAAACATAGTGAAATAACCTTGTATTTATAGGTATGTATCCTTAATTTTGCGAAATTCAAATATCACAAGCCAACATTGAATAATAGATTTGAAATCATTAAAATACCACTAAAAAAATATTTAAATTTAGTTCCTAAGGTTTAGGAAGGACCTATTCGCCCATGGGTGAATGGGTCTTAGGGCCATAAACCTAGGACACACATTGCTTATTGTGAAGTGTCATGTTTAGGAATTAATTAATGTCTAGTTTCCCCTTCGAAAACTATAATTAAATAGGATTGGAAATGAATTAAAGGGCCAATTAAGGTATAATTAAGCTCAATTTAATTAAGAGGGCTCAAATAAGTGTGTAAATGTAATTAGGTACATTTAGCAACACTAAATTAAGGCATTACTAAGTCCAAATTTAAATAGGAGGGCCCAAACAAGTGAGAAAATGTAAAGGGATACATTTTTCTACACTACAATAATGAATCTTTCTTTGCAAAATTTAGTGGGTGGGTCTATTGGTCTAATGAAATCTATAACCAATTTTTCAAATAACACTTGAGACAATACTTGATACAAGGGAATTTCATCCATTGTGGTAGGTCTTCCTACCCTTTGAAAAATATATTACTATTTTTTACATATTGTTGGGTATTTTTATACAATGTTGGCCACCAAATTCCTACAAAATTTACCCACTTTGTGATGGTATCTTGGGAAATGTGATCACCACATATCCCCTCATGATCTTCTTTGAGTATCTCTCACATTTCATGCTCATATACAACCTCCAAATGATGCCCTTTCTTCCAATTTTGTATAACTCTCCCTCAATCAATGTGAAAGGTAGAGAATTTCACAATAATAGTTGTTTATCTTATGTTGACATATAATATGCATATTTTATTCTAGAGAGTAGTGAAGCCACATTGTGAAGTTTCTATAATGATATAATTATTTGAAATAGGTTTGTGTTGGGGTACTCTTCTTGATCATTTGTCCTTTCAACGGTATCAATTTTGGAAAGATAATTAGACCCTTGGTGTTTCTCCTTCATTTGACCATGATATTAAAATCAAAACTCTCAAAATAAGAACAACCATCAACTTATGCTTCCTTGAATTATTGGTTTGTTCAATAAATACTTCAATGTTTCATGGTTAGTATAAAAGGTGAATCTTGTGGACAAAAGGTAATATTTGAACTTTTGTAATGCATACACCATCGCCAAAGCCTCTCTTTCATTTGATATATAGTTATTGTATTCTTGTAAAAGTTTCCTACTATCAAATTTAATAGGATGGTAATTATTTCACTTATGTTGTATTAAGCTTCCTATAATAGTTATACCTAAGGAATCTACATGCACTTGAAAGGGGTTTTTTGAGCTCAGAAAGATTAAAATTTATGCTTCAATAATATTCTATTTGAGTGTGTTGAAGGATTTCTCACACTATTATGTCTAATTTATTTCTTTATCAAATTTTTTTCTTCAATAACTACTCTAATATTATTGCTATTTCCACATAGTCTCCGATGAACTTGTCATGGTACCTTGTGTATCCTAGTAAATTGTTTACCTTCAATATTTTTTTGTTGCAAAAAATTCATCATAAGTGCCACATTCATTGGGTCTACCATTAACACTTATTTAAAAATTATGTGTCCTATAAGTGTACCAAATTGTACTAAAAAGATGTATTTTTTATGTTCAATGAAATTTGGAAACTCCTACATCTTTCCAACATGGTTTGCAGTAATTTTGCATGAATTTTCACCAATACATACAATGTTCAATCATACAATTATACTTCTAAGAAATCATGTACGAAATATTTAAAAGCATTTAACTATACAACTAAAGACTTCTAGAGAATTATTTTGTCTAAATGGAATTACTTTTTATATAAACGATCCTTATTTGGTGGCGAAGGTGGCTTTTGTTTGATATTCTTATTTTATTTTTACTTGATGGTAACTATAAAATTTATTGGTGAAATAATAGATTTATATTCCTACAATAGACTCCAAAATGTCTTCATTAAATAGAATATGGAATGGATCATGAAAACAAGCTTTATTTTGAGATCCTGAAAGTCAACAAAAATCCTTTTCTCTCTAGGTTTCTTATTTTATTTAACAATTCAACTCATTTAATACACATCCTCAATAGGTTTAACGATCCCTACTATTAAAATTTTATCTAATTTTATTTTAGCCTTTGTCTTCTTATTTGAATTGAGCCTATAGGGTTGTTTCTTTTGTGGCTTTCCTACATCCTTAAAATTTAATCTGTATCACCCTTATCGCCTTTTTGATTCCCTTAACGATAGTGAATGTCTAAGGAAATAAATATTCATACTCAAACAACAGTCTCAATAATCTCTTATTTTTTCAAATTTAGGGTTTGTTTTTTATTAAGAAAGCAAGGTTAAAGGGTAATGACCCTATACAACAACATGAAATGGGCCACCCAACTAGAAGAACAACCAAAAACCAAAGAAAGAATAGGATCCAAGCCAACAAAACAGACCTAAAGGCCACCTACAGAGCTGCAAATAGTAGCAACCCATTTGTAGCAAGCTACAACCCAACAACCAACAACAACAACCACCCCAAGGGTGGAAAAAACTAGCCAACCATCAAACCATTACAAAAAAAATTTAATGGGACTTTAAACCTGAAAAAAGACCTTAAACCCAAACCAACAACAAGTAAAATAGGCCAATAGGCCACCCACAAAGCTGCAACACAACAACCTTCAACAACCACCCCAAGGGTGGACAAGACATTCCATACTTCAAACCCATACATGTGAGATTAATGGGACCTAAATCTCCAACCACCAGAAGGTTCACTTTTTTAGTAGAGCTGAGCCTATCAACATTTCTTGAGATAGTTGTCTTACAACAAACCTATCACATAGAGAATAGAATTTTAGAGCAAAAAATAGTAGCAATGTTGATGGAGTAGAGAATCCTCATTGAACAAATAGCCTCTCCATCTCTATAGAAGAAGTCACCAGGAGAATCCTAACCACAACAACAAAGACTCTCTAGTATACCTGAACTCCACATCCATAGGAGTGGCCTCCATGAGCAATAAGAGCTGCAAAAGAGAAAATATGATAAAAAAGTATGAGAAACCCATTGCACTCTCAAAACTTGACTTCAAATTGATAGGAGAGGTCTCCACCTTAGCAAGAGACACAAATTGCAAAGCTAGAAATAATACAAAAACTCCTATCAAGAAGGAAAACTTGGGAACCATGACCAATAAAAGCACCTAGCCCATCAAAAAGAACCTTGCAAGGAGATTAGTCAAGAAAGAACTGCAAAAATCTTGGGAGTCCACAACACCCAATAAGATAATCAACACACCATGCTCCACCAAAAAAATGTGTGAAGCCTGGGAAACCGCAACATCCATGGAGATCAACAATAACCCAACTAAAAAAGGAGTAAGCAAACTAGTCAGGTACAAATTGTAAAACACAATCACCACCTCAGACAAAGAAGCCCATAATAACTCAAAACCCCAATCCTTTAGGGCCAAAACAACAAAGGATATGGTATTAGAATTACAAAGAAAATATACTTTGAGCACATTAAGCTTTAAGGTGCCAAAGAAAGAAAAAAGCCACTTCATAAAGGTGTAGGGGAAATTCCACCACCAAGGGAGCATGCACAAGAAACCCCCTATCAACATGAAGATTGTGATGGAAATCCCACTTGAGACCACAACAAGCACCAAAGGGAATAAACCCAACTCAAATAGAATAGCACAAAACCCCATACATCCACAAATCACAACTTTACCAATGTCCCCAACACAAATTTGGAAAACATGAAAGAGGAGTTATGAATTTAAACAAGGGGATTAGCCACCCAACACTAGAAAAGAGTAGGGCAATGGAAAAAGTAGAAGGGGTGAACCTAATAACCGAAAAGAAGCCCAAGATGAGAAAAAACAAGGTAGAAAAAACACAAAAAGAGAGAACTCCGTTAGCAAAGAAGACATTAAATTGAAAAGAACACAACCCCTAAAAGGTGCCCAAGGGAGGCCAAACAACGAGAGACAACAAAGTTCAAAAAGTAGACGTGACACCAAGATTAAAAAGTCCAAGAATTCATAAGGAAAACCATAGAATACACCCCTATAAGGCAAATGAGCTAGGAAGCAACATCCTCCAGCCGATAGAAGCCATCCAAGACAAAGGAAACAAACACAACATAAAATGACTTTGAAACACCAGGAAAAACCTGAATAGAGCACAAAGAAGGCCAAGAGACCCTCCCTTAAGAAACCAACACAAAGAAACACTGATGGAGGAAGCCCAAAGATGAGAAAAATGGATCATCATTCCCAGAATCACCCCCACCATCGCTCTCACCTTTAGGGGAACTCAAAATTTTCCCTCTGCTTTGTTTCTCGCTCACCATTTTTTGTGGGGTTCATATCCTTCCTAGAAGAATAAATTTAGGATTTGTATAGGTAGCTATATTCTCTTTTTTATCCTTAAGGTTTGATTGTAGTATTCCCCTATATTTTTGTTACTCATTTGTATATCTCTTTCCCCTTTCCCTACCAAAATTTCTAATTTTGGTTCTTGTTCTCCATCTTCCTATTGTGTTATGTAGCATCTTGTCTTGAAAGTTGGATATCCTTTTCCATCCATTTAGTTAAATTTCAATTGCCTTTTTTTGGTGGTGGTGGAATGTACTCATATACCTTGATGTGGTTTTACTTCAATGGATAAAATATAATCTCCATCATCCTTATTAGTATAGTATGAATATTTTCATCATCATCATCATAGAAAGAGAAGGTAGGAATAAGGTCTTTTTTTAATTCTCCATAGTCCTTATTCTCTTCCCTTCTCTCTTGTTTGACATACCAAGTTTTTATAATTTTGAAGAACTAATAAAATAATTGTATGTATAGTTGAGTGTCATATTCTATCATTTCCTTCCATGTTGTCATGCATATGTCCAAATGATCCTTAGGAAAAATTTATCCCTTATATTTTGTAATTATACTATATTCTCCTAATTATACGTACCTTGTTTTGATCAATATTTTAAATACATGCCACTAAGGGATATTATTGTGATGATTTTTCCACCAATATGTTGCACTATGCACCATGTTTTTTTACTTGCAATATGACAATCTGCAAGTCTTCCTTGTCGAAGTTTCTTTCTATATCCTCCAAGTACCCATTGAGATTTCCAAATCTTAAATATTGAGGTAACTTGATATGTGGTATTCCTCTTGAAATATGCCTCAGGTACTTTGGCATCTAAGATATAAGAAGGAATATCATCTGGTTCATCTATTGTACTTTGTGTTGTATTTTCTTCTTTTTTGATAATTTCTAGTGTGTTTTGATGATGAACCAATATATCATTAACACCTTCCTAAATCCATATACATTTTGAGAAGTCAGTTATGGTTCTTCTTGAATCTAGGAACTCAAAATTTCTTCATTGGTTGTGCTCCCATTTTCACTTTCTATGCCTATTTACCCTTCTATGTTTGGTTCCTCAAGCAAATTAGTTACAAGGACTTTGGAAATGGAGAAGATCAGTCTTATATTTTGGATTTGATCTTCTTGGAGAAGATCAATCTTGTATTTGAAAATCAATTAGAGAAACTTCTTCATGCATATGGTTTGTATACATATTCTCCTAGAGGTATGTAGACCATCTATTTATCATTGGAAAATTTTTATTCATTTTTTCTTGGATCCAATACCCATTGGTAGTTATTGTTGTCTCCTAATAGTGCACCCTTGCTAAGTAAACTTAGCCTATTGGTGAAACATTGGAAAGCCTCCCTGATTGCAGGCTTAGATTTTGTAAGCTAACCTCTAGAGTAAGTTGGCTCTTATGGTACTCACCTAAACTACTATTGACGTGTGTTTTGGCACAACAACATGCAAATAAAATATTGCTATTCTACTTCTCCTGAAAGAGAAAGATCATAACATGGATATCTTAGCTCCCAAGGTCTTTGTAGTTGGTTCTCAACTGTGCTGATGTCCCTCAGTGGTCAATGTAACAGTAATATTCAAGGGGCCTACTGGTGTGAGCTTCTGGATTGTTTTAAGATCAAGCATGAATTTAAACCTAATTTAACTGGGGTTTTTAAAGAAACATAAAAAGATAGATCAAGGTTTTGGTACTGAAAAGAGTGATATTTCATCTAACTTAACTAGACTTATTACCTTTCAAGGAATTGCTAACTAAAAATGAAGAACAAAATTAACTTGTGATTAACACATAGATGCATTCATTCACAGTGCTGATTTCAACAACTGATTATAGGTTACTATTTAAGCAAAACACAAAATGAGATTTTATCCTTGAAAGATTTCAAAATCAAATGATTAACTTAAGATAAATACCATTCTAGAACACAATATGAAGTAGATTCGAATCTGGTTGCTTCTATTATGGGTGAGACAGATAAGCAACATTTACAAATCTGGCACAATCACTAGTGTACAGAAAACCTGTGTCTTCAGACTGCTTCCATCTATACTAAGGAAACTAGAAAGATACATTACTTTCTATGTTGAATTTAACTCCTAACTTAAGAAGACAAAAAAATCTCCCTTTACAAAGAAACATGATGCAATTCTTATCCCCTCTATCCTGGCTTTTCTTTCTAACTTCTAACTCTTCTATTCTTCTCTACTGGTTCTGAAAGTTCTAATTCTAAAAAAAAAAGAAGACCCTTTACAAAGAGGAAAGAATACCATATATACACCCCCCTCCTGAAAAGAATGTCGGCCCCTATTCTTAGGGTTTACAAAATATCTGTGGTGTCAGGGGGTCAGTGTCCAAATCTTTTGAAGAAAGTGAGTTATGTATTAAATTCGAATCCCTGCTGTCCATGTTGGTGAAGATTGTTTCAAAGCTGTTCTGTAGATCTTTTGTGGCTACCGTATTTATTTTTGGCCTCTGTGTCCCCTTTTCGAACTCCAGCGGGGCTACTTTGAGTGCCCTAAAAATATCACCATTAATGCTGAGCTACCCCCGTCAGTAGATACTAGCTGTCCCTTTGACTAACGGCTTCCTTCTTCTTCCTTTAGCCCTCTTTTCACTTAAGATTGGTCCCTCTACAAGTTGTTGGCGAGACTAACTTCCTTCATTGAGACATTTCATCGAAGTCACGTCCTTTCACCGAGAGCTTACTTCACTTCGGGGAGACCTTTTTTGGTCGGCGAAATGATACACCGCACTCAACATGTTATATCGAAGGCACAAAATATGTCGGCGGGACCCTATCAGGTCGACAAGACCTTCTTCCTTCGGCCAAACATCACGCCGAACTTAGATCTTTTGGTGAAACTCCCTCAAGAGATATCTTCAAATAAATAACCTGATCTTGCAAAACAGATTCCTCCATTAGTTCCAAAATAAAATATATCAGAACAAAAGACTATTGCTTATGATTTCATTCAATTTTTTCATGCTTTCATCTTTAGAGAAAAGGAACCCAACTCTGGTGGAGGCGGAGGCGGGACCAAGATAGGAATACACTTACCCCCCTTTAAAACTGGTGGAGGCAGAACCAAATCAGGATCGGGAACACACTAGAGGAAAAATTAAATGAGTCCTGGCGGAACCAGGATTGGGACAAAATATGACCCAGAAACAACACCCTCCATCAAAACTGGCGGGGTTGGAACCAAAAAGAAATCTGAACCAGGATTGGAGTCGGTCTGGGAACAAGCCATGGGAACAATCATTATTTCCTAGTTCAGACCCCATCCCGGTTCCGCTCCCGCAAAAGAAACCAAATGCGAGGGACAGGGAAACAAAAGAACACGGTGGAACTGGGACCGAAACCAAACCCGAACCAAATTTTTTTTCAAGTTTCAGGTTCAGATTCCATTTCGAACCTGCTTCTGACGACACCCAAAAAAGATAAGGAAAAGAAGGAGGAAGGGGAGGGAAAACCCCACGACAAAAGCAAAAGAAACAAAAGAAAAAGAACAAAACATGCGGAATCGAGACCGTGGAAGGAATAGAAAAAAGAACTTGGAAGAAATTCCAAGTTCAATTTCTGTTCCGGTTTCGAGCAGGCCAAAAAAAAAGAAAAAATGCCTAAGGCCTAAAAAGAAAATACCCAAGGCAAAGGACAAAAAGGAAAATGACCGACCAAAAAGGAACAAAGGGAAAGGCAGAGTCGGGTTCAGGATGGAACATGGATCGGGAACCTTGAAGAGTTCAATGTCCTGATTCGGATCCGGACCCGGTTTCGACAAAACAAAAAGGCAAGACCAAGGAACTATCGGGACCGGAACCGGGAACACACTAGACCAAAACTTGGATGAAAATCCAAGTTCGATATTGGTCCCAGTTCTGCTTCCGACAGAACTTTAAAAGAAAAACGCCTAAGGTAGAAAATCAAAGGCCAAAGGGAAAAGAAAAAAAGGGGGACCCATTTTGTTCTAGAATAAAATGGAGTGGTTATGCAAGGCATAACAAATGGTAACTCAGTTGGGAAAATGGTTTAACCATTTTCAAGTAACTAAAGAATTCAGTTACCCAGAATTCCTGGTTTATGAATATCACAACTCTAGTTGGGTTAGTTTTAACAACCAAGGTTGAGCTAGAATCTTAAATGTAAATCGACACTAGCTACCCCTGAATCTATGTGTGTGCTTGATTGTGCATCACTCTCTTATAAAGTTTTCTTCATCCCTCGGACAACAATGTGCAAGATTTGAGCTACATGAGTTGATTCCTTTTAGCTGTCGTGCAATGATATCCTAGGCATTTCTCCGCTGCCAGTCAAGTGTCCATAGCCCTAGACGAAGATACCTCTAGTTTCCTCACAACATTGCTCTACTACCAGTCAGGCGTCCATAGCCCCGATAGAGATACTAGAACCAACCATTCATATTGAGTCTTCTTTTTCCTTTTGATATTCTTTTCTTTTATTTTTTTTCTTTTCTGTTTTCTCTTGGAGTTTCAAATATTTCATTTGATTCTTTCTCAATATGTCAGATGTTTAACATCTGATTTGGGTTGAAAACTACCATGGACCTCATAACAACACTTGAAAAATTGGATTTTTCACTCAAATCTTGCAACACTATCACCCTAGGACAGATATACCATTACAAGAGGAGATGATCTTGATAATTTGTGACATATTCAGAGAAGCTAATGAAGGCCATTACTTTGCACCTTGTTTTCAAGACCTTCCACAACCTTTATTGACAATGGACATGAAACAAATAGTTTTAGGACAAAATCATCCAATTAGAAAGCCTAAAAATATCTAAACCACTTCTCTCCTAATGACCAAAGTATGCTTCAGATAACAACCCACAGTTTCAGATGAAAAAGACAGGTCAACCCCAAAGAACAAAACAAATAGAGACCAAACAACAAAGGAAACACAAAGGATAGAAGGGAAGAACAAACAAATAAGCAACAAACTATTTACAAACAGTAAATTATTTACACAAAGAGCAGCAGATTATTGACAAGTAGAAACATAGAAAGTATTTACAAAATTACAAATTATTTACAAACAGGAGACCAATAAATTATTTACATTTAGAACAGAAATTAACAGTCTTCACAACTCAAAACAGTGCTTGAGAAACTACCCATTGACAGGGAAAGGAACAGGTTCTCCAGTTAGGCTATTCAGTCTGAAAGCATTTTCCCCCAGGATCTCAGCAATCTGATAAGGACCTAGCCAAAGTTTGTCAAATTTCTGGTGACTTCCCTTCTTTTCACTGGCTTTATCCCATAACAATACAAGGTCAGATATCCTAAAATATTTGATTTTGGCTCTTTTGTCAAACTAGTTTTTGAAAATAGCCTGGTGCCTAAAGAATTGTTGCAATGCAGCATCTCTCTATTCTTCTAACTTCAACAAAGCAGCTAATCTGACTTCTATCCTATTGTCCTTAGAGTAGAATTTCTGCATGAACTCAAGGATAGGTATTTGCAAATGGATGGGAAAGAAAGGCTCTTGGCCATATACCAACTTGAATGGTGAGGTATTTAAGGCAACCTTAATCCTAGTCCTATCTACCCATAATGCAAATCTCAGCTAGGTATGCCAGTCCCTAGGGTTATTATCTAGAAGCTTCTTAATTACCCCTAAAAGGTTCTTATTGGTTGACTCTGCAACTCCATGGCCTTGTGGGTAATAATTTGATGAATACTTCAAGACAATCTTGTGATCATATGCCTAGGAAATAAACTTAGTAGAAGAAAAGGAAGAGCCATTGTCACATACCAGAGTGAAGGGTACCCCAAACCTTATAGTGATGCATTCGGTGAGGAACCTGATGACTACCTATGTTGTGCTGTTTTTGCAGGGTATAGCCTCTGTCCATCTTGTGCAGTAGTTAGTAGCAGTCAAGATGAATTTATGCCCTGTAGTAGAGTTTGGGTTAATAATCCCAATGAAATCCAATGCCCATTGGGAAAAGGGCCTTACCTCATAGATTGACTGCAGTGGCATAGCTGAATGGTGTTCCCTTGGTGTAGAAATATGACATATGTGACATGTTCTCACATACTGTTGGGCATCCTTGAATACACAGGGTCAGTAATAACCAGACCTAAGGATCTGGTGTGCCAGTGAATCTGCAGAACCATGACTTGTGCCATGTTTCCCATGAAACTCAAAGATCACCCGTTTAGCCTCTTGCTAATCAAGACATCTTAGGTATAGTCCTTCAAAATTCCTCCTGTATAGTAACCCTCCTTTGAACATATAATGAGAGCTCTTCATTCTCAGGGCTCTCCTTTGAGTTGAATTCATTCCTTCTGGACATCGATTGTTAAGCATCAGGTGGACAACATTAGCATACCAGGGATCATTGGAGAAGGAGTGGGTTGTGTATTGCTGACAGATGATGTTGTCGCCAGCCTTAGCCATGGATTCATATAAACTAGTACCTCTAACTAGCTTCATAGGGTGTATCTCCAGATCAAATTCTTGCAAGATGGCCATCCATTTCCCTCTTCTTTCTTCCAGTTCACTCTGCATAAGCAGGGACTTCACAGCAGCGTCAGGAACTATAACAACAACTTGACTTCGGAGAATGTAATGTCAGAATTTCTTAACAGCCCAAACCAGTGCAAAGGCTTGCTTCTCCAGAGGTGGGTATTTGATTTTTGCATTTTTGAATGAAGAGCTCATGAAAGCAATCGGTCTCTCCTTTGCCTCCTCTTTTCATTGAGTTAAAACAGTCGTGCATGAATGCTCAGAGGAAAAAGAGTAAATGTAGAATGGCCTGATGTAATCAGGGCTAGTAAGGCCAGTGCTTTTGAGATGGATTGTTTGACTTGTGAAAATGTGGCCTTTGCTTCATCAGTCCACTCTAACTTGGCGTCCTTTCTCACATTTTGTTCAGGGGTTTCACGATTTCAGCAAAGCCCATAATGAACTTTCTCACAAAGTTGATTTTCCCAAAGAAAGACCTCATTTCTTTCTTGCTTCTAGGCTGAGTGATCTTCAGGATGGAATCGACTCGATCTGGGTTGATTGAAATCCCTCTTTCAGAAATTATGTGTCCCAACAGCTTTCCTTCAGAAACCCTGAACACACATTTTTTTGGATTCAATGAGACTCCATACCGGATGCATCTCTCAAGAACTTTGGCTAGGTCCGTAGCATGATTCAATCAGTCCTTGGAGAACACTATTAGGTCATTCATATAGACAATGATGCAATTTCCAATCAGGTCCTTGAATGCTATGTGCAATGTGCATTGAAAAGTTGCCCCGACATTTTTCAGACTGAATGGCATCCTTCTATATGCAAACGTTCCCCACTTTGTAGTGAAGGCTGTCTTCATCCTGTCTTCACAGTTGACCATTACCTAGTTGTACCTAGAGTAACCATCCAAGAATGATATCATCTAAGATCCATTGACTGCCTGCAATACTTCATCCAGAGAAGGGAGTGGATAGTTATCCTTTTCTGAAGCTCTATTCAGATTTCTAAAGTTGACACATAGCCTAATCTCTCCGTTATTCTTGTGGATTGGGACTAAGTTAGCCACCCATGTTGAATGGTGTATAGGGAAGATTATCCTTGTAGAGAGCAATTTCTGAACTTCTTTAAAGATCAATGGTTCAATCAAGGCATTGACAAGACACTGCTTCTGTCGGAAGGGTTTAGCTTTGGGCTTCAAGGGGATAGTGAGTCATTATAGTAGCATCAAATGTCTATAGGTCTTCATACCCCCAGGCCATCACAATAATATCCTTTTTAAGTGCCCTCAATATGTCTTCTCTAATTGCCTCAGGGTAGGCTTTCCCTATATAGATATTCCTTTTAGGGCCAGAATCAACCAAGTTAACTATTTCATATTCACCTCCTTTGCCTTCAACTGATATCTTCTCTCGAGCCCTTGGGTCTGAGTCAAAAATTCTTTCTAAAGCAACCATTCCCTTAGGAATATTATTACTTTTCAGATTAAGGACCCCTTCTATATCAAAATCTCCAGGGTTCCAATCTCCTTGATCCCTATTGGACTCGTTGATAATTTGTCTTTCAAAAATATCTAAACTTGCTAGAAAAGAAAGAATGTGTCGATCATCATCAAAGACTTGAAAGTTCCTGACATTATCAGGAACAGCTGGACTGGACATTAGTTCTACTAAAAATCTTCTAAGTTTGGAGCCTTGCATAGGTTCCAGAGTACTTGCAGCAACAGCCAGTGAATCCGCTATCTGATTTTCTTCTCTTGGGATGAGACTAATCCCAAAGGCATCAAAGTATTCAATCAAGTTCCATACCTAATTTCTATAAGCTACCAACCTTTTGTTGTGACATGTGTATTGGTTGTGCACTTGCCTAATAACTATTTCTGAATCTCCCTTGACCATCAAGGCAGTGACCTTATCTACGAACATCAATCCCCGTTCCAAAGCTTCATACTCTGTTACGTTGCTTGTGCATCCAAATTGCAACCTGTAAGAAGCAAAGAAGGTTTTCCCTTTAGGGCTGGTTAGTACAATTCCAACACCGCTGCCCGTCTTAGATTTGGACCCATCGAAAGTGAGGGTCTATAGCTGATCATGAGCTGGGGTTGGCCCTTTTGAAGTCATTATGGGTGCTTGAGTTAGATGAGTCACAATTGGGGCTGTTTGATCTTTTGCATCAGGTATAGGGAATAGGTGTTCAATAGGTTCCTCGGGAGTAACTCCCAATCCTTCCACAGATGTATTATGTGACCCAAGGTTATCTTCTTAACCTTCACTTGTATCTTGGGTTAGTCCCTTGGTTTTGGTATATTTGTGAGTGCAGGGGTGTTAAACAAACCTTGGGGCTGCTCCTCATCCTTATGCAGATTTAGACATATGTTGGGGGTAGGTTCAATTTGAACTTCCTTCGAAGATATTCTATCCTTGGTTAGCATTGTTGCTTCCTTGGCCTCAAATGAAAAGAGGTCTGCAATAGTCTCGAGGTGATCTGAGCTAGCTTCCCTAGCTTGGGAAATATGATTTAAAATGTTAATGCAAGGTTGACAAGTCAATTTAGAGTGGCTTTGGTAATGTACCCTACACCAATTAGGAAGTAGCAGACTCTGTAGATTGGTATCTTCCCCTAAGACTTGTTGGTCTTGTTGCAGCTTTCTAATCAAGACCTATTGATTTTCATTAATTGTGGGGTCAGGGAGTTTTTGTATTAACATGTCTTTAGAATTGAGAACCGAGAAGGTTAGAATTTCTTCTCTTTTATAAACCCCCATCTCAGTCTCAAAGTAAGCTACCTCATTGGGACAATCATATTCAGTGATGATGTGCTTGAGGCAAGGCTCACTTTCAATCCTAATCTGATTAGGAATCCCTTTCCATGATAGCCACATATGTGAAAATTCAAGGGAAAGATATCCCCCTAGACTTTTCATCAAATCTCTGCTCAACAATATACCATAGGTCTCGGGAATGTTTGCCACTTGGATATCTATGTTTTTTAGGATCCTAGGGTTAGATCCTACTTGAACATGTATGTTTCTTAATTCTACCACCACATTAACCTCTGTTGTGTCAAGTTGAATGACCTTCTTATTCATCTGAATGGGGTTTAATCCCAATTTCTGGCATATAGAAAATGGCATGACATTGCCGGAAGCCCCTGGATCCAACATACAATTATGTCGGTTCTTCCCACAAATTCTTAGACTCAAAAGGAATGGTGGAGCACCTACCTTGTTTCTATACAAGGCTGCATTCATGTTTGTAGCAGGTGCCACCTTGCTTTTCCCTTTTGATTTATCAGCTTGTTCTAAAGCCTTCAACACGATCTCTCTTTGAGCAGGGCACCACTTTAAGATGTCAAAATATGACAAAGAAGTTTTATGTTTTTGCATCTCAGAAACAATATCAAATTTTGAGTTATAGCTTATATTGCTTTTGAAAACAACATAGGAATTACCTTTGTTGTGGAGGTCAAGCAGACCTTTTGGTGGAGGAGGGTTATTATCAACACTTTGATTTAGAGGCACCATGTGATTAGGTGGTGCTGATGTAGTGAATGGAACCTTACCTTGATTTCTCATAAAGTGTCCTCCTTTTGTTTAAAAAGCTTGGGCATTATATGAATCCTCCTTTGGTTCATTCACTTCTTGCCTTGGGAATGAAGGTTCCTCTTCAAAAAGGTCATAAGCCATTGCTGTTTCTACTGAGTCACCTCCTTTGTTGGAATTCCCTTGGAAATTTTGGGCATCTGCTTGTGCCATCTTCTCCACTTCAGGGCAGTTCACCTTGGAATGGGTTGCAGTATCATGAAGCCTGCACCAATTGGTCATAAGATTGAGGTCGACCACATTTGTAGTGTGTGATCTCTCTTCATTTGCTTGATAGTTGTGCGAAACTCCACCATTATTGGGCCCTATGTTCCATTGTCTGTTGTTATTTGGCCTTTGGTTATACCCTCTATTTTGATTTTGATACCCTTGATTAGAGGAATTTTTACCTTGATAACTTTGTTGGTTGTAATTGTTATGATTTTGATAGTTACCCTGATTATTTCTATTTTGGGAGGGATTCAATCGAAGCTAAGCCATGTCATTTGTGACTTGGGATAGCATTTTCTTCAAGGTTTCTACCTCATTTGTAAGCTGAGTTGTCTTTTCACTCTCCACACTCTTGGAAACAGGTGGCTAACCACCATGATTTGATGTTCCAATTTGGTTAGGATGACCATGGGAACTTTGAGGAACCTGTGGTTGTTGAAAGAGATCAGGAGTTCCAGTAGTGAAGAATGGAACAGGTGGTTGGGTCTGCAGTTCAGACATGGGTCCGTAATGGGAAGGAGACATCCCTAGGATAGTGCTGAATAGAGGAGTTGGGGTATGCATCTGATATCCCATTGAAGGAAAACCTCCCCCCAAACTTTCTTGTTGAGAATTGATTTGTTGCTACAGCTTAATAGCCAAGTGATAAACTTTGGATAGAGAATCAATATTAACTGCTTGATATGTCATTTGCAAGAACAAGCCAAGCAAAGGATCTATAACCCTAAAGTATGCTTGGATAGCACTATTCTCAGTAACTAGATAGGGATCTTGGAATCTCCTATACATTTGTTGGAACCTAGTATTGAATAAGGCACGGGTTCACATGGCTCTTTTTGATGGTAGAAAATTGGTGGTATAGAAGAGCCAGATCCACATAGACCTTGAACTAATTGATGAAAGTGTTTTCCAAATGTGTCCAGGTCAGAATGGAACCTTGAGGAAGATTAAGGTACCAATTGTATGCCATATCCCCTAAGGAGTAAGGGAACAATCTGCAGACCACATTGTGATGGGCTATCTGAGCCCTGGTACAAGCATTCTAGAAAGCTTGTATGTGCTCTTCAGCACTCTGTGATTCACCATGGATGTACTTGGGGCATAATCTTTCAGGGTTCTTAGGCATGTCATGTAAACCTCCAGGGACAGTCCCCAATGGAGAGGGATTATTCTGAAAGAATGCTATTGGTGGGGGTGGTGGTTGAGCCAGCTGTTGTATGGGTTGAATCAGCTGTGGTGACACTTGAGATGGATGTGATGGTGGATTGATAGGTATCCACTTGGGGATTGGTGAAAAGCCTGGTGGGGTGAGTGAAGCTGATAAGGGTGGTATGATGGTTGCCCCAGCCTTATGATTCTTATGTCTTGTTGGGGTCTTGATTTCTATGAATGGTGATGGATTCCCAGTTGATCGAAGAACTCTATGGGGCCATTCTAGGGAGAAAAACCTAGTTTTATCTAGCTTGCCCTTCTAGGCCCTCCTTCTAGCGCCAGTATCTGTTGACGTGTGTTTTGGCACAACAACATGCAAACAGAATATTGCTATTCTGCTTCTCCTGAAAGAGAAAGATGATCACATGGATATCTTAGCTCCCAAGGTATGTGTAGTTGGTTCTCAACTATGCTGATGTCCCTCAGTGGTCAATGTAACAGTAATATTCAAGGGGCTTGCTGGTGTGAGCTTCTGGATTGTTCTAAGATCAAGCATGAATTTAAACCTACTTTAACTGGGGTTTTTAAAGAAACATAAAAAGATAGATCAAGGTTTTGGTACTGAAAAGAATGATATTTCATCTAACTTAACTAGACTTATTACTTTTCAAGGAATTGCTAACTAAAACTGAAGAACAAAATTAACTTGTGATTAACACATAGTTGCATTCATTCACAGTGCTGATTTCAACAACTGATTATAGGTTACTATTTAAGCAAAACACAAAATGAGATTTTATTCCTTGAAAGCTTTCAAAATCAAATGATTAACTTAAGATAAATACCGTTCTAGAACACAATATGAAGTAGATTCGAATGTGGTTGCTTCTACTATGGGTGAGACAGATAAGCAACATTTATAAATCTAGCACAATCACTAGTGTACAGAAAACCTGTGTCTTCAGACTGCTTCCATCTATACTAAGGAAACTGGAAAGATACATTACTTTCTATGTTGAATTTAACTCCTAACTTAAGAAGAAACATGATGCAGTTCTTATCCCCTCTATCTTGGCTTTTCTTTCTAATTTCTAACTCTTCTATTCTTCTCTACTGGTTCTAAAAGTTCTAATTCTAAAAAAAAAGAAGACCCTTTACAAAGAGGCAAGAATACCATATATACACCCCCCTACTGAAAAGAATGTCGGCCCCTGTTCCTAGGGTTTACAAAATATCCATTGTGTCAGGGGGTCGACGTCCAAATCTTTTGAAGAAAGTCAGTTCTGTATTAAATTTGAATCCCTGCTGTCCATGTCGGTGAAGATTGTTCTGGAGGTGTTCTGTAGATCTTTTGCAGCTACCGTATTTATTTCTAGCCTCCGTGTCCCCTTTTCAAATTCCAGTGGGACTGCTTTGAGTGCCCTAAAAATATCACCATTAATGCTGAGCTACCCTCGTCAGTAGATACCAGCTGTCCCTTTAACTAATGGCTTCCTTCTTCTTCCTTCAGCCCTCTTCCCACTCGAGATCGGTCCCTCTGCAGGTTGTTAGCGAGACTAACTTCCTTCACCGAGACATTTCACTGAAGTCGCGTCATTTCATGGAGAGCTTACTTCACTTCGGGGAGACCTTGCCTGGTTGGCAAAATGATACACCGCACTCAACATGTTATACTGAAGGCACAAAATATGTCGGTGGGACCCTATCGGGTCGGCAAGACCTTCCTTCGGCCAAACATCACACCAAACTCAGATCTTTTGGTGAAACTCCCTCAAGAGATATCTTCAGATAAATAACCCAATCCTGCAAAACAAATTCCTCCATTAGTTCCAAAATAAAATATATTAGAACAAAAGACTATTGCTTATGATTTCATTCAATTTTTTTGTGCCTTCGTCTTTAGACAAAAGGAACCCAACTCTGACGGAGGCGGAGGCTGGACCAAGATAGGAATACACTTACCCCCTTTAAAACTGGTAGAGGCAGAACCAAATTGAGACCGGGAACACACTAGAGGAAAAATTAGACGAGTCTCGATGGAACCAGGATTGGGACAAAATACAACCCAGAAACGACACCCTCCATCAAAACTGGCGGGGTCAGAACCAAAAAGAAATTTGAACTGGGATCGGAGTCGAGCTGGGAACAAGCCATGGGAACAATCATTATTTCCCAGTTCAAACCCCATCCTGGTTCCGCTCTCGCAAAAGAAACCAAATGCGAGGGATAGGGAAACAAAAGAACATGGCGGAACTGGGACCAGAACCAAACCCGAACCAAATTTTTTTTCAAGTTTCAGGTTCGGATTCCGTTATGAACCTGCCTCCGACGACACCCAAAAAAGATAAGGAAAAGAAGGAGGAAGGGGAGGGAAAAACCCACGAAAAAAATAGAAGAAACAAAAGCGAAAGAACAAAACACGCGGAACCAGGACCAGGGAAGGAATAGAAAAAAGAACATGGAAGAAATTATGAGTTCAGTTTCCATTCCAGTTCCGGGCCTGCCAAAACAAAAGAAAAAATGCCTAAGGCCTAAAAAGAAAATACCCAAGGCAAAGGACAAAAAGGAAAATGACCAACCAAAAAGGAACAAAGGGAAAGGTAGAGTTGGGTCTGGGATGGAACACGGATTGGGAACCTTGAAGAGTTCAATGTCCTGATTCGGATCTGGACCCAGTTCTGACAGAACAAAAAGGAAAGACCAAGGAACTATTAGGATCAGAACCGGGAACACACTAGACCAGAACTTGGATGAAAATCCAAGTTCGATATTGGTCCTGGTTCCACTTTTGACAGAACTTTAAAAGAAAAATGCCTAAGGCAAAAAATCAAAGGTCAAAGGGAAAAGAAAAAAGGGGGACCTATTTTATTCCAGAATAAAATGGGGTGGTTATGCAAGGCATAACAACTACTGCTTTGGTGGGGAAAGCGTAAGAAGGAAAAATATTGCTTTGCTAGGGAAAGGGTAAGAAGGAAACATGAAAATACTTTCTAAGGTGATGCACCAAATGATTTTCCACAAAATTACACAACCTCTTTGTTGATGGTGTTTTCTGCACAGCAACAACTCAGACAGAAAATGATATTCTATCTCTCTTGAAAGATAATCTTCAACAATAAATTGCTAAAAATCACCCCAAGGTCTCTCGGGTGTCAGGTCATGACAATGCATAAAAAACTCAAATAATATGTGAAAATGCTGGTAATCACAAGGGGCCTTACAAATGAACAATGCTGGAAGTGAATTTTCATCAGATGCAACAATATAGTGATGCTTTCAATCCTAAAACTAACCCAGATTCAAAATAAACAACAAAAGAGATAAGGGTTCAGAGAAATTTCTAAATCTAAACTATTTCTAAGACTAACAATGCAAATGATAAACACTTGAAATGGACCAATCCCAATGAAACCAATCTTTTCTTGACCAAGATAAATCTACAATCTTATAGAAACAGGGCAATCTTCTAAGGTTTTAAAGATTTTCAGATCATGAACATTCACCCAAGACAACCCAATTGCAGTTGAAATGAATAAATCTCCACAATTGAACCAAGCACAATGAATATAAAGGTCCAGACTAATTTTGCAAAGCAACTAACAATCAGCTAGCTGCAAAAAATATGGACCAGGGATTGCTGCAAACACTTCAAACATTAAATCATAAACATCATTGAATCAGATTTAAATCTAAATCTAACAACCTTGAGTAATCTGAAAGATTGAATCATAAGAACCATGCAAGATAAGTCAACACAAAAGAGATCACCAGAAAATCACAATGCCTTCAATTGTATTGAATCACTAAACTCCAGCAACAATTCCAATGTTCTGTTATAGCATTTGCTTGAAAGAAGCTAATTCCTAACTCTAACTACTGCTAAACTCGCTTGTATCTATCCGTGCATTCCTCTGTTCTCTATTCTATCTATCTACCCCCTTACAAATGAGGCAAAAATGCCATTTATAGAAATCCCCAAACAGGTCAGCCCAATTAGATTTTACAATAATAACGGGCCCCAAAATAGGTCGGCCAAGAGAATTTCAAAATAGGACAAGATTTGCATTAAATGCATGAATATTATCCATGTCGGCCTATGATCTCCAGCAAGATCAGATTCACGTGTCTTCCAGAAAGTCCTCTAGCTGTAGACAGTTTTGGCACAGATTCTTAGGCAGGTCCCATTTTGAAAATTTAAATTGAACACTCCCAGATTTCCCTCTTTTGGCACAAATCCATATGCAAGTTCCCCTTTTAATATTTGTTTAGTCCTGAAAAATAGATATCATCATTAATAGCCCACATGTCCAAATTAAATTCGAATAAAATTTTGACCTTTTCTAAAAAAAACTTACATTTTTATAAGGAAACTTTCCACTTTCAGAAATTTTTCCACTTTTGGAAATTTCATCTTTTTCAAGAAATTTTCAATTTCAGGAACATTTTTTTAAAAAATTCCATTTTTGGAAAAAATAAATAAATAAATAATTATTTTCAGAAAAATTTCCATTATGGGAAATTTTAGGATTTGGGCCCTTCCGGGGAAATCAGACCAAGGGGAAAATCCGGGAAAATCCAGGTCAGGTGGATTCCAGACCAGAATCTAGGAAAATCCAGGCGGACAAGATTTCGGGAAATTCCAGCCGGGCAAGATTCCTGGAAAATCCAGGCAGACAAGATTCTGGGAAAATCCAGCTGGACAGGATTTCGGGAAAATCCCGGACTGGGGCAAAAGCCTAGATTTTGTTCAGAACTTAGTTTTTTCAAAGCACAACTCGGGGGAAGGACTTGGACAAGCAAGATGAACATCTAAGGACCTCTGAAGGAAATGAAATCAATAAAATTAAGGGGCCAAAAGACACCAAAAGCTAGAGCAAAAAGAGGGTCCCCACTTTCAGTGGGGCGTGTGTGCAAAACTGCACAACACTCTTTTACATGCAATTTTAATCAACAAAGCTTCTACATACATAACTCATAGGCTTATATGCTCTTGCATCAATGTTTCATAAGAAGGCCATGATACTCACAGTCCTAGAAGGAAGATATACTCTCCTCACAACTTTAAATTTGTTTGTATCACCAAAACAACCTACAACCTACAACCTACAACCTATAACATACATATTTCTTCTAGCTAAAGGTGCTAAATAAATGAGACACAACAACAAGGATCACATGTATCACAAGAAAATTGTATCAATCATTTAACCACACACAAAAAATAGATTCTGAGAGGGAAAAATTACTTAACCTTATTGATTTGAAAAAAGGTGTTACACTGTTGTATATGTCTACAAAAACGAGTTACAATGCTATATTTCATTTGAAAGAACTCCAAAAATGAGCTACAATACTTGCTGAAAGAAGAAAGAACACACTCCAAACTGTTGTTTGAATTTACTTTATGCTTACAAAGAAGTTGCACAAAAAACTCCCTTGGTCGTGCATAACCAAAAAACCTAAAATCTAGCCTAAACCCACTCCAAAAAGGCTCATAAATGAAGAAAGGTCAAGCCTTGACCTCTCCTATCATAAAGGCATAAGAAACTGCTCCTAGATGCTCTCAACTTGCTCCAAAACCAAGTCAAAACAACCCCTACAACCTTGGAACTTGTTTTTCAACTTCCTCCAACTTCCTCTATATGCTTGGAACTTGCATATTAATACTCAACTATATCCCCTTAACACAATCTTGAAAAAATATGCCAAATTATCTTTATTTTGCAAATATAACATTATTTAAAGCAATTATAAATCATCACTTAAATAAAGTTTTACATTATAACTATGTTGCAAAAAATAAAGACTCCACTTGACCATGCTCTGGTCAAATATACAAAAAGGGACACTTGATAGACTTTACAAACTTTGCAAAAGGGAGAATAAAGCATACAAAATTTGATACAAGGCATATTACTTATGAAGAAATTGCTTTAAAAATAAAGGAAAAATGCCTAAGTGATAGTCGACCATAGTTTAGGGTTAAACCCTAAAGAATCCCGCAGCCAAACACTTCTCCTTCATTTCATTTCACTAGAATTTTTTCATTTCACTCTGTTTTCTTAAGCGCCACCATGATTTTGAGGTTATCTAGAGGTTTTTGTATGCAGATTCTTGCAAGATCACATTAAGATGAGTCTGGGTAAGCCTGAAGTCTATGTTAAACTTGCATTTATTTTGATTATATGTAAATGAAAATCTTGTTTCGAGCTTTTAAATGCAGGAGAAAGATGAAAATGTTTTTTTTTTTGGGTATTTTCCATATGCTCAGCCTATGAAAGAAAATAATAGACATTTTTGATACTCTATTTTGTTGTAATTTCCAAATTCATTATTCTGAAATGACTTTACCTTTTCCAGTCCTAGGCTCACTCCTGCATACATTTAAGGGTTTCATTCTACATTGAGGCTCTGATGCATTAAGAGCATTTTGTTTCTCTACTCTTTATAAAACTAGAAACCTTACTTCTTGTAGGTAGCTTGGTGATTACATACCTCACTGTGGTTGCGGCTTAAACTTATTGAATTTTGTGTTTCAATTCTTTGAAAATACCCAAGATTCTTTGTATTTTATGGCCATGACTCCACTTTGGAAAACCCCTTACATTTTCTGGAAATAAAAGTGATTAAAATATTCTATCCTTGGCTTGGCCTCCATGTGTAAAGTTTTTGAGTTTTTTTCCATACTTGTAAAAGCTTGAGGGTTTTATCCTCCTGCTCTATCTAAAAACCTTCATTTTCGGCTCGGTCAAATAGTTTCCTTTCCATGGCTATTAATTCTTTGATGAAATAAATTTCCAAAACCCTCTGTTGGGCTTAGAGGATTCTTACCATAAATAGGCTAAAACTTTTTCTGCATCTTTTTTGATAAACCCCTACTGTAGCTACAAATGTTTTCCCCTCCAGGTTATGGTTGACTATTTCACTTTACAATGAGGCTTTACATGTATAGGTATACTAATTCTATTCCATAGAATATACGGGAGGATAAATCTTTAACTCTTGACTCAACATTCATGTATATTCTAGGTGCTCCCTTTATGGCTCTGGCTTTTTATAACCACACTTACATTTAACTGTATGTCACCCTCTTAGCATCTATTTTCTTATTTGTGAAATCAAATATTGGAACCCTTGTCACTTATCACTATGATTTCTCATTGCTACAAGGATTTTATTGCATTATGACTGTAACCAAGATCATACTTGCTAAATTTGCAACCTATGCACTTGTATTACTTTTTTCTCAAGTGACACCATGTTTATTCTCATGACTGCATATATATGGATGCTTTTGAAATATTTACTATCTTAAGAAAGCACCCAATCATAAATACCTTTTTTACTATGACTGTATAAGCAAATGATGAAGCTAACCCTTGATATAAATGCAAGTAAAAGGCTCTATGAACTATTGCTCCATGACAACTCAATCTATCCACATAATGATTGCTCATGAATGATTAACCACTGTTAGTTTTGTAAAACTACTTCATTGTCATAATTTGTATCTGCACTCCATGACAATAATCTTCTTGACCACTAAGGTTACTGCTTCAACAAGATTGCAAAGAGTGTGAACCTATGTAGCTATGAGAACAATGATTATGATTTTCATTTATATGTTGAGGCCATTCCTTCACTTGTGCATTATTGACATTTGGAAGTATAGATTTAATGAATGGAATTGTTCCTTCATAAGTTACAAAACTATCATGTTTTACATTCTAAAATGATTCTTTTACCTCCATTCAAGCTTTCTATAACTCATTAGAACCCCATCTGACATAACTATAGATTGACTATGTCATTTTGCAATTCTAATTTTGATGAAATCTATCTTGAAACATGATGATTTTATTAATCTTGTCAAAGATCTGTCCATGTGATGAATATTGAAACCTTCTTGTTGTGTAATGATGAACATACACTCTCACTCCCCTCTTAAACCAAGAGGGAAACATGCTGAGCTCAATCCTTGTGGGTGCCCATTTTACTCCACATGCTATAATGTCAAATGAAAAAAATCCAACAAAGAAAAATTCACCTATACCTGCACAGTGAACAAACATGTTAGATAGAACAGGGAAGCCAAAAGCTTCCAATGATGCTTCATGATGATTGGTGATACTCCTTTGCTTTTCTTGATAGCTGAAGTGTTGCAAAACTGTTTCAATGCTTTATGAGAATAAATTATATATTTGTTGATATAACATATGTAGAGAATATGGGTCATGGGCTCTAACACAACTTTTCTAATCTCTTGCAGGAATTTCAAGTAGTAGCAAAATAACTTCTTGAGCAAACAAGCAGGAGGGGCTGAAGCAAGAATGCAACAGTTCAACTTGGGGTTCGTCATTCAAGCAATGACAGATCCCTACTCTTTCCTTATTCTCTTTCTTTTATATTTCTTCAAATTTATAGTTTAGGTCTTATATTGTATTGAAATAGTTATTTCCACAGCTTGTGTGGGACACAATACATTTGTAATTATCAATAAAAGACAACATTTGTGCAAAATTCATGCAATCTTGCTCTTGTATACATTTGCATAATGAACTACAATTTATTTCATAATACTTCTGTGCATATGAGTGAAACATTTAGCAGAAATCAATGTGTACCTTTATCTTTATTTTGCAAAAAATATCTCAGCTGTACTTGATTGAGATGAAAGCTAAATTAGGTAACATTTTTGGTGACATTTGCTAAATTCTTTCCTGCTAAGCATCCTAGACCATTTTCTTGAACTTATCCATTGGGCACATGAGTCAATAATAACTTGACAAGACTTGAAAAACAATTTTGCAGAATGATGTAAATCATCCAAAATAGTGTATAACACCTTCAAATCTTATTCATCCTACCAAAAGACTCAAAACAACATTGACTGAAACTAAAACTAAAACTGACTCAAACTAAATATTCAAAATGTGCTAAAGCACTTGGAAGAATGAAAACTAACCTACTCTACACTAACTAAGGAAGACACTCAAATGAAGCTATTCACTAGTTATGTGAAGTAGCTACCCTTTTTACATAATTTACAATGTTTTCCATGCTTGAGGACAACTAGAAAGAGATGAAACATAGATAGAAATTCCACAAAGAGTTGCAAAAGCTCTTGAAGAACATACACAAATTCATTGAACTTTTCATATGGAATATAAACATTCTTGTCTTGAGGTAGAAAAGTGACTTGAATCTACTCTTCCTTAGCTGTACCTTCATGCTTGGGTGCAAGCAAGATAGGAATATTCTTGTTGACCACCATTCTGGCTAGATTCCTAATTGGGCATCCTCTAGAAAGAGTGAATTCAAAACTCTCCATGTTGGTTTCCTTTTCTTCATCTGCTTCCTTAACATCATGTAGATTGGCATGTTTTAGTTCATGTTGTTCAAATGGAAACAAAGCTGCTTCATCTTTTATTTTTTGTTGTTCATAATTTCCTAATTCAAAAAGTGTTATCTTGACATCAAGATTTGAGCCAAAATCCTCAATGATGCTAGAAAAAATGTCTTCCCAAACTTGTAGCTTGTTCTCCTCATGCATGTCAACATTCACAGGCTTAAAAACAACATTATCCTCACTTTTCTCTTTGTATACCAACACCTCGTTAAGATTATTTGTGTCTTTCAACTGTTTCTAAATTGAAGTTGATGTCAACATGTGCAAACCTTCATCTTGTTCAAGCAAAGAAGGCAACCCATCAAACCTCAAGGTAGATTCTTCATTCTCACCACCTCCTTCTTGCTTCTCATTTTGTTGTCTCATATGATTTATTGACATAGAAACATTCTCATATTCAACAAAAGATGGGAGTCCATCAAACAAAATAGTCAAGATTTCACATTTAGCCCCTATTACTTCCCTTTCAACCTGTTGTCCTATTATTTTCATCACCGTCTTGCAACAAGTCTAATTTCTTCTCATCCACCTCATGTGCAAGTGTACCAGGTGAAAGTTGTTCTTCTCTTACCTCAGAAAAGTCCTCCTACTGTCCTAGTTGACTTATTGAAACATTTTCATCATCTTTAAATACTAAACACTTGGAAGGCGATTAGTTAGAACATTCAAGGATTCATCTTGAAATGTCTTTTCTTGTTCAATACTTTTTTATTCTAATCAGTAATACTCTACAACTAAATGCAATGGATTTATATTTTTAATATTCTCCATGATGAGTGAGCTATCCTGATCAATGGGTTGTTCTATAACTATACTAGGTTGTACATGATTACTTTCCTCAACTTGCAAAGGGTGAAGGCTTGTGAAACTTGAAATTTCAAGCTTAAGGGGCTAATTTGAAGAGTTAAGAATTTTATCTTTCTTGAGACTTGGAATTTTAATTGGCTTAGATTCTACAACCCTTTCCTCTTCCTGGTTTTGGATTGATATGAGAGGAAAGGCCTCAACAAGATTTGGTATTTTGAAACTAGGAATGCAAGGGGTTGATTGGGTTTCATACCTTTGTAATTGTGCAAGCAAGTGTTTTATTTGTTCCTCCTTGGCTATAAGTTGCATGCTCAAGCATTCTTCCTCATACACCCTTCTATTTTCTGACTCCTGCTGATAACAATAAATCTGATAGGACAACTCCTTTTGCTACATGTTATATTGTATTTCTCTATCTATTTTTGAAAATTTCCTTTGGAAATCTAACAACAAACTCTTAATGCTACCCAAATCAGTATCATTTTGGGATTGACTAGGGAGGTTGAATGTTTTATTTAGAGCATAATGGGTTTCACAAGGCTGACTATAGGCATGGATAGGCTACAAACAAGGATAAGAAAGAGTGGTTTGAAAATGCTCCTACCGGAAATGATGATTGCAATGAGGAGAAGGGTTGTTTGAAGGCCAAAAGCCTAAATTTTCATGAAATGGAGGAGAATAACCATTGTGTTGTTGATAACTAGACATTGCAAGGGTAAAACATGAAGCATAAGCAAGTCTAGATAATAGATTTGGAATATATATAGACAACAGGGTCTTGAAACAATAGGATGTGAGTTAGAAAACCAAATAGATTCACCAGATGCTAAGAAAACACTTTCAAATGATAGAAAACTAGCAAGTAGCACCAACCTCATTAGTTGCATGTATCTAGACTACTAAAATCAGCTGATATGTAATTAAAGTTGGCATGGTGTTGTTTGTACTACCTCTAAAGGCTGCTAATACTGAGATAAACACCAAATATCTTAGTATTTTGATGAGAAGTTCATTGAATGAGTCCCATAAGGCATGGCAAAAACTGTTGTCTCCTAATAGTGCACCCTTGCTAAGTAAACTCAACCTATTGGTGAAACATTGGAAAGCCTCCCTGATTGTGGGCTCAGATTTTGGAAGCTAACTTCTAGAGTAATTAAGTTAACTCTTATGGTACTCACTTAAACTACTGCTTTGCTGGGGAAAGGGTAAGAAGGAAAACTATTTCTTTTTTGGTGAAAGGGTAAGAAGGTAACATGAAAATGAACCTAGTTTCTAAGGTGATGCACCAAATGATTACCCACAAACTTACACAACTAATTTTACAAATAGTTTTAATCAAAAAAGATTCTACATACACAACTTAGAGGCTTATATGCTCTTGCATCAATGTTTCATAAGAAGGCCATGATACTCGCAGTCCTAGAAGAAATATATAATCTCCTCACAACTTTGAATTTGTTTGTATCACCAAAATAGCCTACAACCTGCAACATACATATTTCTTCTACCTTGAGACACAATAACAAGGATCACATGTATCACAAGAAAATTGCATCAATCATTTAACTACACATAAAAAACATATTTTGAGAAGGAAAAATTACTTAACCTTATTTATTTGAAAAAGAGGTATTACACTGCTGTATATGTCTACAAAAATGAGTTACAGTGCCATCTTTCCCTTGAAAGAACTCCAAAAATGAGATACAATACTTGCTGAAAGAAGAAAGAACTCACTCCAAACTGTTGTTTGAAGTTACTTTATGCTTGCAAAGAAGTTGCACAAAGATAGGAACTAGAAACTCCCTTAGTCGTGCATAACCAAAAAACCTTAAATATAGCCCCTAAACCCACTCCAAAAAGGATCATAAATGAAGAAAAGGTCAAGCCTTGAACTCTCCTATCATAAAGGCATCATAAATTGCTCCTAGATGCTCTCAACTTGCTCCAAAACCAAGTCCCTACAACCTTGGCACTTGTTTTCCAACTTCCTCCAACTTCCCCTATATGCTTGGCACTTGCATATTAATACTCAACTATATCCCCTAGACTCAATCTTGAAAGCACATGCTGAATTATCTTTATTTTGCAATTATAACATTATTTAAAGTGATTTATAAATCATAACTTGAATAAAGTTTTACATTTTAACTTTGTTGCAAAAAATAAAGACTCCACTTGACCATGCTTTGGTTGAGTATACAAGATGGGACACTTGATAGACTTTACAAACTTTGCAAAAGGGAGAATAAAGCATAAAACATTTGATACAAGGAATATTAGTTATGAAGAAATTTCTTTAAAAATAAAGGAAAAAATGCCTTAGTGATAGCCGACCACAGTTTAGGGTTGAAACCCTAAAGAAGCTCGAGGCCAAACACTTCTCCTTCATTTCATTTTACTTGAATTTTTTCATTTGACTTTGTTTTCTTGAGAGCCACCATGATTTTGAGGTTATCTAGAGGTTTTTGTATGCAGATTCTTGCAAGATCACATTGAGATAGAGTTTGGGTAAGCCCAGAGTCTATGTAGGCTATGTGTAGGATCATGATGGGCCAAAAAGTGGCAATGGGAAAAAAAATTATGTTTTTCATTGACCCAAAAAGGCGAAAATGCCGAGTTGACTTTTTTTTGGCTTAGGTGTTAGTACATTGCTCCAAAGCAATGCCCAAACCAAGATTTTCATATTGGATATTTGATTTGGATTGGATATCTAATTTGTGATGCCTATAAATACAAAACAGTGGGATTTTAAAATCATTTTACTCATTTCAAATAGGCTGCGGGTGCACAGTGAGAGTGACTGGATATCAAATATCCGATTTCAAAGGTATATTTTTGGATTCTTTTTTGTTTTAATCGATTTTTCAATTAGATTTGTAAAATTTTAAGTAGTTTTTATGGATTTTTTTTTAAAAGTAGGGTTTTTGATTGATTTTTATTAAAAACTAGAGTTTACAATGGTTTTTTATTAAAAATTAATGGTTTTATGGATTTTGATTAAAAACTAGTGTTGTTTATGTATTTTTATTAAAAAGTAGAGTTTGTTATAGATTTTTGTTAAAAAGTAGGGTTTTTTTGGATTTTTATTAAAAACTAGGGTTTTTTTACAATAATTTCATTTATATTGTGTAATTTCAATTAGATTAATTAGTTTTTAACTTTAATCAGGTATTATAGTTGAGAATGAAAATGCACAAATTCTAAACAATCCACCAGCTGAGAATGAAAATGCACAAATTCCAAACGATCCACCACCTCCACACCCATCAATTGAAGACTTAATTGGTGAAAAATTGGAGCAATTGAGGGGCATTTGTGATGTTTATAAGACAATACCTTGCTTATCCCAGATGACAACCACATTGAAGGAAATAATTAAAAATATAGAAACCCTCTCCACCCAACATAATGCCTTTCATTCATGGCGAGAAAGCATGAGGGAATATTACTCATGTGGATTATCTTACAATGATGTGAAAGATCTCCAAATAACAAAAGCCCAAATAGCCTCTTTATTTGTTAACCCCTGCACTGGTTTTCCAATTAATGTTAATAAACCAAAATTTTCTATAAAATGGTGCACACATAGGGGCATAGTAGATAACTTTTGGGATCGTTGGTGTATGGTTTTTGATAAACCACCCAAGAACAATTGTGATGTACCATTTTACTTTATGAAAAAATTATACGCTAAGTTTGTGTTAGGGAATCATGTCAATTACTTTGACATTAAACCCTTCCAAGGCATTAGTGGAGGTATGCCCCAGGATAGGCCAGGGGTAGTTAGAGTAGTCAGGTTCCCACATGTTCCCCTTCCTCCCCTTCCTTCACCACCTCTAGTACAACATTTAGATATTATGGAGGATGCAACCACATAAACTATCTAGACCATTCAATCTTTGAGTGGTCTTTTGGTTTCCCATACTTCTTCAGTAGCTCAACCACATTCTAGTGATGTTGGTGATGGATCCAATGCTACTGCATCATCCTCATCCGATCCACATATTTTTGTGCCACATACTTGCAATATGTGCCACCAGATATGCTTGGGTCCTCTTGTACAACCCGTTGAGTATCCATTGGACACTTCTGATTATGACATCCAGGATGTGGAGATTATAGGAGATCACACACAGGGGAATGGATCACACCCTACAGAGTCCTCTCCTACTAGAGAAGTGGACATTGGAATAGTTACACAGGTAAGATTTAAGTTGTAAATTCATAACTTGTATTTATTTTTAAATGAATATTAATAAGAGATAGTATCAAGTACTAATATTTATTTACATGGTCTATTTAACAGTTAATGTCTAAGGAGGAGCTCACACAGGTGACTGATAGCACCCTTAGGCCCATTTCATTTGGCCTCGACATGCACACAGTATATATTTTTGCACTCACTTGTTTACATTTTTTTATTTTATACTTGCTTGTCATTTGAATTGTCATTAATAAAATTATATATTAACTTATATGTTTATCTTATTCTCCACTTGTAGGAAACACCTAGTGTGAGCTAGGTGCAATGCTGTCTAGACTATGGAGGTGCAATGTTAGATAAGGGAAAGGAAATTGAACTCAAATTTGATTATACATCAACATAGATTGGTAGTTTCATATATACTTGTCATTTTTATGTACATGAAGTTATGAGCTATACATCATTGTTGACAAGTGTCACAATACCTAAAGGAGTAGGTATTGGAACACTTCAAGGAGTAGGTGTTGAAACACCTTAAGGAGGAGGTGTCGAAACACCTAAAGGAGATAAAGAAAAAGATCAACCTAAAGAGGTATGTTCTTATTTTATTTTTTGTTTGGTAAATATGTTCCTATTACCAACAACTGTATGCTAACTTGGATCAATTTTAGGTTTTGTTCACATATATAGATTGACATTACAAAATTTGGTTTGTTTGGTTCTTTGAGAGATGCATATTCTAGGACTCCCGACCCTTTGAAGAGATGTATATTTCAAGTAATCAAGATTTCAATTTTAGAGTTCAATTATAATTCAATGTATATTGATTTTGATGTTAATTATTTGATTTTAAATTATATAGTATAACTAATCTCAATTGTGGTTTGAATTTTTCTTGTGCAGCTACCTTCAGAGCTAACGAGTGCTTCAAAGAGGCTCCATTTTGATGATTCACCAGTAGTTTAGGATGAGATAGACATTTTGGCATGTAAATTTTGAATAGATATTGAGATGGCATATGCCACATTTTGTAAAATTTTGTTTGAGTTGGCATTGATGCCATTTTTGTATATGGAAATACACTTGATTATTGGATAATTTGATATATAGAAGTTGATAATTGAATTTTAATTTCTTCCTCATGTGCATGATTAAACTCTTTGAAAATTTAATCAAGTGAGCAATGGTTAAATATCAATGTACAATAGCATAAAAAAGAATGGTTATATGCTGATAGATGATTTTTTTAATTACAATATAGTTTTTACAAAGTCAACCTAAGCAGTTATGCAATTACTTCACATTACATAACTAATAACTAGGAGCAACTGTCAATTACATTTGCTTGTCATGGAATTCTATGAGACCACATTTCCTTAGGGAATTTTTTCAAATAGGTCGCTGCCTTGTCTATGCTACCACATTTTTCATACATGTGTACCAAAGATTTTTATCAAATAGTTCATTGGCTTGTTGCTATGGCTAAAATCCTAAAATAAGTGCTTTCAACAAGCTATGGATTGATGCAGAGTGGGGGTGGAAACCATTCAATCTGCCAAACCAATGAGTATCAATCAAAATTTCAAAACAAAATCAGATGATTTACTCAAAACTCCAAACCTTACTATGCTTTCCCTTGTAGCACTGGCAACTTGGTTTAAGGGATTCTTCAACCCAAGTTTCCAAGACACCACACAAAAAAATTAGTGAGTCAGACATCCTTTTTAGAGTTACACAACATATGTGAAAACTACCCTTGACCACTTTGGACCAAATTTGAGAACCAATAGCATACCCCTATCCTAGGCTAGTGAATTAGCCCTCCTTTACAAAGTGAGTTCCCTTTAAACACTTGATCTTCACAAGAACACCCCAAAAAGTCTTGAGTTTTGTCATAAAACAAAAAATTCTAAGATTATTCTCACCTACAGGTCCTTTAGCAGGCTATCCCATGAAACTCTTTGTTTACCATGCAAACACATAGGGTTTATTGAAAGTCCCACTTGCACAACTCCCCTGACCATGCCATTGACTCAAAAACCTCTATTATGACCCCAATATTCTTAAATGTTAAAGAGATTCCCCCACTCTCATTGATTTTAACAAACCCTAGGCTAAAAGCTCCATTTTCATGCAATTTAAGCAATGATTTGCTTAGGAAAACTCTAAGACTCACAAATCATTTCCCCTACCTTAAATGGACCTACAAAAATTCAAATAATATTGTACACAACCTCTCCACCAAGCCACATGAAAGGTATAGCAGGTGGAGGGCTTCAATAATTCATAATTTACTCAAAATGCAAAATATGGGTTCACTACCCACCTTGAGAAAACTTGACACAAAACTCACAAAAATGAAAAGAAAGCACTCAAACGAACTTTAAAGGGGTCTTAGGCTTGCTTCCCCCTCATTCCACATGCTATGCAGCCATTTACTTGTTGTGTAGGGGCCAAACAATGGAGAAAACATGTAAAAATTATATATATATATATATGTAGCCTAGAAGCATGAATTAGGATTAGAATATCACATAACATCATATAAAAAACAAAACCACCATAAACTTGAATGTCATTTAAAATATGCATGATAAATATTCATCATTGAAACTTGAATTGTGGTAGCTTGATATACAGAGTCCATTGATACTAGGGTTCAATTTGTATGATTTTGAAAAAAGAATCCAACTGGGTAGAGTTATCACAATTCTTCAGAAATCATAAGAATTTGTTTAGTAAACTAGCCATTTTGATGTCTTCTTGTAGTCTGAAACATTATTTTGTATCATTGTTACATTGGTCTTGAGAGTGGTAGCTTAATATAGCTCCACAATACAAAATATGGTTTACTTGTGAAGTGTAACAGTGACATAGGAAGATTTTTCTTTGAAAGAACCAAAGGGTGATTGCACAATTGAAGTGTATAAACACATATATTTTTGTAATATCAAGGATACTTTTTGAATCTTCCATGCATTGCTAATATAAAAGGAAAGGTATTATGCCTAATATATATGCAACCATTCTTTTGACATTGTCAAAAAGAGAAAAACTTCCCTAATGATGTAAAGGCATGGCCAAGAAGTTCTAACTCTCCACATGAGAGAAGAGAGATGTTGGAGAGTACATCAAGTCAGTGAGAATAGAAGTGTAATGCATTTTAGTTTGTAGTACTCCTCTGTTTCTCTACAAATGTGTGATAAATTATTAGTTCAATGATGCAGAACAATTTTTGAATAAGGAAAGTTGTGTCATAGTCCGCTTTCAATCCAACAAGCAAAAATGAAAGCTTAACCTCTTGGAATGAAAATACTTGTTTTCAAAACAAATGAATAAGAATGAGGTAGTTAAGGTGTTTGAAGTGATTTAGAGGTCACTTTTAGGGTGGAAGGCTTAAAAGTTCATTTTTAGTGCACTCAAACCCTTGGAATAGGGCTCATAGACCGACCTCCAGTAAAGTGCCTCTAAAATGCACAAAAATGAATGAAGTTACTTCAAACCAAGTTTGTGAAGAAGTTAACTCTGCTGCCCACTAGTTTCCCTTAAGAGTCCAAAGTGTTAAAAGACAACAATCTTTGAAGGGATATTTCTCAAAAACCTTGATTCTTATAGACTCTTTGTCTGAGACTATGGGATCATGTTGGGACCATCTACAAAAACCTCTCTCAGTTTTTTCTATCTTGGAGGCGTGTTCCTGTGGTGATGACTTTTCAGTTGAGAGAAAATTTGCCAGATGCAAGCAGTGTAAAGTTGCAAAGTGGTGCAACTTTCATTATGCAACTCATATGACCAAACAAACTATTCTAACACATCTAGATGGGTACATTTATGCTAGGGATGTTCCTCTTTTGCACCCAAATACATCGAATCACTTTGAGCTACATTAGACCGACGATTTCCCTTAAGAGTCCAAAGTGCTAAAAGGTAGCAATCTTTGAAGGGCTATTTCTCAGAAACCATGATGCTTACAGATTCTTCATCTGAGGCTATGTGATTGTGTTGGGACCATCTACAAAATGTCTCTTAGTTTTTGTTATCTTAGAGGAATTTTCTCGTGGTGATGACTTTTGAATTGAGGGAAACATTACTAGATGCAAGCAGTGTAAAGTTGCAAAGTGGTGCAAATTTCATTCTGCAACTTGTACGACCAAACAAACTATTCCAACACATCTAGATGGGTACGTTTACACTAGGTATGGTCCTCTTTTGCACCTAAATATGTCGAATCATTTTGAGCTACATTGGACCGATAATTTCCCTTAAGAGTCAAAAGTGCTAAAAGGAAACAATCTTTGAAGGGCTATTTCTCAGAAACCATGACGCTTAAAAAATCTCCGTCTGAGGCTATGGGATCATGTTGGGACCATCTACAAAAACCTCTCTCTATTTTTGCTATCTCAAAGGTTTTTTCTCATGGTGATGACTTTTCAGTTGAGGGAAAAGTTGCTAGGTGCAAGCAGTGTAAAGTTGCAAAGTGGTGCAATTTTCATTTTGCAACTCGTACGACCAAACATACTATTCCAACACGTCCAGATGGGTACGTTTATGCTAGAGATGGTCCTCTTTTGTACCCAAATATGTTGAATCACTCTGAGCTACATTGGATCTATGATTTCCCTTAAGAGTTTAAAGTGCTAAAAGGCAACAATCTTTGAAGGGCTATTTCTTGAAAACCGTGATGCTTATAGACTCCCCATCTAAAGCTATGAGATCATGTTGGGACCATATACAAAATGTCTCTCAGTTTTTGCTATCTCAGAGGCATTTTTCTGTGGTGTTGACTTTTCAGTTGAGAGAAAAGTTCCTAGATGTAAGTAGTGTAAAGTTTCAAAGTGGTGCAACTTTCATTTTACAACTCATATGACCAAATAGACTGTTCCAACACATCCGGATGGGTACATTTACACTAGGGATGGTCCTCTTTTACACCCAAATACACTGAATCACTCTGAGCTACATTGGATCGATGATTTCCCTGAAGAGTCCAAAGTGCTAAAAGGCAACAATCTTTGAAGGGCTATTTCTCAAAAACTATGACACTTACAAAATCTTCATCTAAGGCTATGGGATCATGTTGGGACCATCTACAAAAAAGTCTCCTGGTTTTTGTTATCTTGGAGGTGTTTTCTTGTGGTGATGAATTTTTAGTTGAGAGAAAAGTTGCCAGATGCAAGCAGTGTAAAGTTGCAAAGTGGTGCAACTTTCATTCTACAACTTGTACGACCAAATGAACTATTCCAACACATCCAAATGGGTACGTTTACACTAGGGATGTTCCTCTTTTGCACTCAAATATGTTAAATCACTCCTAGCTACATTGGACTGGCAATTTCCCTTAAGAGTCCAAAGTGCTAAAAGACAACAATCTTTGAAGGGCTATTTCTCAGAAACTGTAATGCTTATAGACTCTCCGTCTAAGGCTATGGGATCATGTTGAGACCATATACAAAAACCTCTCTTGGAGGCATTTTCCCATGGTGATGAATTTTCAGTTGAGGGAAAAGTTGCCAGATGTAAGCAGTGTAAAGTTGCAAAGTGGTGCAAATTTCATTCTACAACTCCTATGGCCAAATAGACTGTTCCAACACATCTAAATGGGTACGTTCATGCTAGGGATGGTCTTCTTTTACACCCAAATATGCCGAATCAGTCTGAGCTACATTGGACCGATAATTTACCTTAAGAGTCCAAAGTGCTAAAGGGCCATACCATATATTGTATGGTATGTAGCTAGATGGTATGGCCATGGTAGATGTTATTAGGACTATATAAGGTGAATAAGTGGGTTTAAATAGCTAGAAAGGTCTATAGTTGAGTTGGTGAGTTTCCATGCATGGAAAAAATGAGTGAAATTAGGTGAAAAATGGTGGTTACAACATGCTAACATCAATGAAACATGGGGGCAACAAGATTTAAGGTTGGATCAAGCTTGTGCAGGTCCTAATAACGTCATATTTAATTGTAATTGTGTTGTTTAAATCCACCTAGCTCTTGCATCAGAAAACTCTTACCTAATCAACTTGAACATCATGCACACCCAAATACCTTGTTTCCACTTTCCTAGATCAACAACTCAATTACATTGGAAATGGCCTTCACATGAAATTTTTACATTTTTTTTGGCAAAAGTGGCAAGGAACTATAATTTATTATATATAAATATGAGATATTACAAAACCTGGTTCAAACAAGCATATTGGTAGGAAAGAATTAGGAAGAAAACCTCTAGTTGTAGCTCGATTAAGTAAAAAAGTTATTACAAAATTATCCCAATAAAAGTAACAAAGCATACACCTAGATATAGATGATGCCCATACATAGTTATGACCTTTTTAAATTGTTTCACATTTGAAAATTCAAATTTTACAAAATTTCCTATTGGAGGCATTCAGGGCACAATCTTCCACAAGAGTAGTATGTTCATGTTTTGGACTAACAAGAACCTGTACAAACCATCAAGGTAGTAGTTAAACTACATACAATAGAGAAGATCCTTAGAATAAAAGACACTTAAAATAAAAAATCTATATTATTGTAATCTATCGCATACCTCTTCGAAAGGATGAAAGCTGGCTATTGTTGCAGCACATCCATGATCAATCATGCCAAGAATATCACAAAAGTTGTCAAATAAGAAATTTATATTGTCACAATAGAAAAGATGCTTAGACCAACAAATCTATATTAATCTAAACAACCTGAATGATGATGAAATGGTAATGCAAACTATAAAAGATGCTTAAAATAACCAATCTATATTATTCTAAATGACCTAATTGATGATGAGATGGTAATGAAAACTATAAAAGAAACTTAGAATAACCAATCTATATTATTGTAATATGTTGCATACCTCTCCAAAAGGACAAGAGTTGGCTATTGTTGCAACAGGTCCATGATCAATCGTGCCAAAAATATCACAAAAGTTGTCAAATAAGAAATCTATATTGTAACAATAGAAAAGATGCTTAGACTAACAAATCTATATTAATCTAAACAACCTGAATGATGATGAATTGGTAATGAAAACTATAAAAGATGCTTAGAATAACCAATCTATATTATTCTAAATGACCTAATTGATGATGAGACAATAATGCAAACTATAAAAGATGCTTAGAATAACCAATCTATATTATTGTAATTTGTCACATACCTCTCCAAAAGGATTAGAGCTAGCTATTGTTGCAACAGGTCCATGATCAATTGTGCCAAAAATATTGCAAATGTTGTCAAACAAGAAATCTATATTGTCACAATAGAAAAGATGCTTAGACTAACAAATCTATATTAATCTAAACAACTTGAATGATGATGAATTGGTAATGAAAACTATAAAAGATGCTTAGAATAACCAATCTATATTATTTTAAATGACCTAATTAATGATGAGATGGTAATGCAAACTATAAAAGATGCTTAGAATAACTAATCTATATTATTGTAATTTGTCGCATACCTCTCTGAAAGGATCAAAGCTGGCTATTGTTGCAGCAGGTCCATGATGATGAGATGGTAATGCATAATGAACCTAATGAACTTAAGCATAATGAACCTAAGCATTGTACCTTCCATTCTTGAAAATGCTATTCAAGTGTTCCTGAAGGGTCATCTCTTTGCTTAAGAGTATCCAATATTGCTTCATGATCAACATTACTAAGTGTCCATAGTTGTTTTGTCTTTGTTCAAGCATGATGCTTCAACAACTTAACATTTATTGCTATAACAAGGTGCAAATACATGAGAATGGTTTTGTGTTTCTCGTAGTCTTCAAATGCAGGTATGCCATTCTTTCTAATCATGTATGTTTGCAACCAAGTTCCTGAAACCATAACTGAACATGTAGGATACATAAAACCATCATCATCTTCCATCGGTTGTGTTAGCTTATGCTTTACCCGCACACATCAAGCCAACCAATAGTATGATCTCTCTTCATTCTCCTACGGTACAACAACTGCAAAAACATGTCCTAGCTATAGTAGATCTAAAAGTTGACCGTAATCAATTAAACTTTCCATTGTGTCATTTTTCATGGATATTGTTTGAGATAAAGGAGTTAGATACTATGGAACCCATGTATCCACCCACTCACTTGACTCACATTGAATACAACTTTGACAAAAACAAGCCAACTCTCATGTCCAAATGGTCCATGTGCTTGCATCTGAGCTCTGAAATGAACAGATCTTTGAAGAATATTTGATTGTATGAAAATCCAATCGGCCTCCCAATGTACCCTCCTCAACCAACCAAAAGAATCTACGCACTGTTGAATCAATTTTCCCTCCCTGTGATAATGCTAAACTACACCAATCAACAATAGAACGTGCATCACTGAATTTTGCTCCTGAAATCTTCAATTTCTCCTTAACTAGAGCTCTCTTTACACATGCACCTGCTCCATCATGCTCCCCTTTCCCAGGCACAGCTTAAAAAAAACTCTAAATATGAGCTACACCCCTCTCTACATGCATTCTACTCAACCAATAAAACATACAATCATTCTTGAATTGAATTGTGTAGTTATCTAACAAAATGAGATGTTGGCCCAATGCTATATCATGCTCCTGCAAGAACTCAAAAAAATTCTCAAAACAATGTTGGACGTTCTTGGATGAGTGAGATCTATCATCACTCATATACAAATGATACTCTCTGATTATCTTTTGATCCTCCTCTGTACTATCAGGTGCATGTCTAAATGTTATGTGGACAAAAATAACAATCTGAATGGAATTGCAATATTGATATTGTACCTCATTTTGTGGTTGCAATGTGTAATTGTCTACAAAATAAACCACTGATATAATAGTTCCAATCAGAAAAGAGTCCTTGCACATTCTGAATTGTTGATCCAACCACTAAGACCTTTGACTATGCTTTGCATATTTGTAGAAAAGATTGTCCTTAAAATCTAAAATAAAATCTGCAACACTACATTCTTTTGTGACTAGCTCGCATCTAGAACCTTCACCTCCACTCTACAAAGTATATTTGACTATCTCATATCTATTTTTCTCAACAAGCTTCTTTCCAAATTCATGTTCGGAACCCTCATGAAAACATTTAACAAACTTTGAAAAGCCACTGCATTGTAAATACTTTGCATTTAAACAATCATTTCTATAGAAAAATCAACCATAATCTCTAGAACATAAAAATAGATCTAGCAAGTCCCTTGATGATTTCAGAAGATGCATTGCACCACACTCCTGCAACATTTGATTAGTATGCAAATTAGAATGGATATATCATAATAGTTCATGGTACATTGTGTAGACATCAAAAAATTATCCTCTTACGATACCTTGTCACAAAATTGCATCATTTAGACATTTTGTATCATGCTTTGCCCTAGGCACCCATGCCATCATCTATTTAATTAAATATATTTTATTTATTTAATTAAATTAATATCATTTCCATCCATTCCTCTAATGTTAATTAAATAATTTATATTATTTAATTAATTAAATCATTTCCATCCATTCCTCTAATGTTAATTAAATAATTTATATTATTTAATTAAATAAATCATTTATATTCATTCTTCTAATGTTAATTAAATAATTTATATTATTTAATTAATGAAATCATAAATTCAATGTTAATTAAATAAATCCAAAATTTATTTAATTAATAAAATCCTAAAAAGATCTTCTCACTTTCTTTCCAAAATTGAACTCATGTGCATCTAATTAATTTATTTAATTAGATAATTAATCAATTATCCTTCTCATCTTTTTCAAGATTTATTTCCTTTAAAAGAGAATCAAAATCTTTCTATCTTTTTGAAATCTTATCTCATCTCGTCATATTTCCTCTTTTGTCAAAAATCAAATCCTTATCAATCTTATCAAATCTTATCTTTGTCCACATCGAAAATCTATAAATCAAACCTTTCACAAGCCATTTGGATCGAATCTTCTTCTAGCATCTTCATTCTGTCAAAATAATTATTTAATCCATCTCTATCATTCTCTTCATTGGTCATTTTCATCATCAAGTCGTTATGCTGCAGGAATGAGCACTCAACATTCCTTTATTATCAACCTTCGAAATCTTGCATCCTTGTGTAGGTGGAGAAGAGCAATGGAGATAAATCGAGTTGGCGCAGAGATCAGTTTGCATTTGTGCTTCGTGTTGTGATTTCCTTGTTATTTCGTACTCTATTGTGCTTGATAGGATCTAATTAGATTTATTGTTTTCAATACTCTAAAATATGATTGATTTTATTCCTATCTACATAAAATGGCGCCCACCGTGGGGCTCTTGCCCCATTTTTAACATCTACTTGCAGGTTTTTTGACTAGTTTTACATTATGGAATTCGGCTTTCTGACAAAAATTCTCATTTTAGCACATCCGAGGGTTTCCGTAGCACATACAGGGTTTTAACGGTTCTTCTGCAGGTCTTTTGGTGCATTTGGGGACTGTTTCGGCGCATCCGACGGTTATTTTAGTGCATATAAGGAACATATTAGCGCATTTATCTTCATTTTTTTAGAATTTAAATCTGTTTTTCTTAGATTAGCGCATTTAAGGGTTAGTTTAGCACATTTAAGGTTTTCTTTAGCGCATATAAGGTCTGTTTTAGTGCATATGGCTTTGTTTTAACAGTTTTAGCACTTCTTTTAGCGCATATACCTCTGTTTTAGCAGTTTTTTTAGTAAATCTTAAAATGGTTGTATCTTGGTCATTTTTTGGTCTTTTTCAACAATTTTTTATTTTTATTTGGGGTATAATTTCATAAGATATCCAATGGTGTAGGAATTTATTAGCTTTGAAATAGTTAAATTTCTCAAATTCTCATATATTCTTCGGCGCATATGACTTTTGTTCCAGCAGATTTGTAATTTGTTTCTTTTTGTCTTGGCAACTTGTGGGTGAATCATACGAAGCTGAGAAAGCATTGGAATTAGTCACAACATCATTTTGGAAAGCAAAAATAATCAGGTTCACTCGTTTCCTCCTTTATCTCTTAATCCTTTTTGTCAACACATTTCAATTTGGGACATAAAATTAAATCTTGTTTGATCACATCATTGTAATTGGTTTAAAACGAATCTTTTCTTCAATCACATATCAAAAATCGGGTCTAAAATTAATCATTGTCTTCCTACACATTTTGATTTAGGATCTAAAAAGAACGAGTGCTTCATTGCTTTCTTCCACACATTTCATTTCTAAGGGAAATTAACCACTGTGAGTGTGAATCAAGTGTGTGTGTGATTACAAACACCTCACTTGGTTTGCTTTTGTCAAACCCTTTCTAGGAGGCCTGCTAGGGAATTTCATCACCCCTGGGGATGACCTCAATCGAAGTGTGAATCGAAAGACACGCTTGTTTGGAAGTTAAAATTTTGTCACTCTTGGCTAAGCCCCAAAGAAATTTATACCTTTGGGAAGTGAAGGTGAAGGGTGGGTTACCCCTTTCTCCCAGCTATGTGGCAGGATCTTTCTTTCAAATAATCCTTAGTCAACCTTGTGTAGACTAGATTGAAACCTAATTGGTCATACCCACTTGACTAGTTCTAGGACTTGTTGATGTGTCTTCTTCAAATGTGTGCTTAATAATCACATTCTTCAAATTTCAAATTTAAACTTGCTTATGTGTCTTACGTGAGTGATTTATGTGTGTGCATGTGTGGTCATTCATTTAAGCATTTCCAAATCAAGCTAAACACCAAACACATAAAGACAAGTCACTCTACACATTCTTCCAACACATTCATATCTAACCACTTTCATCCTAATCATTCTTCTTAGCCACATCCTATCCATTTCATCCTAATCAATCCAAGTCATCCAATCTAATCATTCCACATCATCACCATCACCACTTGTCAAAATGGTCATAATCATAAACAAGCCCAATCCTAATCATAAGCCAAAAGCCATAATCCAAGGGGGCTATCCCTTTAGGCCAAATCATGAGACAAAACCTAAGCCCGAGATCATAATTCAAGGAGTCTCTTTCTCTAGTTCAAATTATGAAACAAAACCAAAACCTAAAATCATACTTCGAGGGGCTCCTCCTACCTCCTCTAATAATGACATGAACGATGTTGCATACTTTGAGGAACAAATCGATATGCAAGAGCTTACACACATGTGTGACACCATGCCCACATTCAAAAAAAAAGACCTAGCATCTCTACTTCAAAACCTCCTTCAAACACTTCACCAAATACCCCAACCCCTAGACCACCAAACCACACAAAGCCTTCAAACCCTCTTCCAAGATTTTCAACAAATTAAATCACCTCAAATCCAACACCTCCTAGCTCAAGCCAATCATTTCATTGCCACTTGTCAAATCCAACAACCACAACATCATCCCCTATCCATTCATTGTCACCCTTCCAGCTCATACCAATCTAATCCATCCACTTCTTTGCATGTCAATGCCACATCAACCTATCAAGCCACATCACAACAAACACATGTGACTTTAAGTTCTACCTTGCAACAAGGCCAATCTTCCTTATGTTCTAGTGCAACCATTGACGAGGGAAATACCAATCTAGCACATGCACCCTATAACCTTATCATACCATCATCCAATCAAAATCAAAACCCTAAGCCAAAACCTTCCACCCTTACACCTCCAAAGGATGTGACCCAAGGGCTACAAGCAAGGAATCAAACATCACCATGTCATTCAACTCACATTCTTGAACATAAAAAAGGCATCATCAAACATCATGCCAAGTCCTTCAAGCCAACCATGTCATCCACAAGCCCTTGAGCCAATTCAAGAGTCTCCCTTCATAAGTCCAAGTCACCCTCTATCATGCTCCTATGTTGTTGACCATCTAGAAAATGACAAGTCTCTCCATGAGAAATACCCTTCCACCTCCATTCAAATAAGTCATGAGGTATGTCAAAAGAAAAATCTTAAACATGAGGAAACATTACCCCATTATCCACATAAAGATCAACACCCTCCTAATGATTCCATTCATAACATACCTAATACTATTCATGATCAATCTTCCATCTTTGATCAAGACCCCTTTTATGATAAAAAAGACCATGATGATCCTCTTAGCCAACTTTATGCATTCCATGGTCAAGAGTTTGCCACCTCACCCATCCATGATACACAAACATCCACTTCCCATGATGAGACATATGCCTCCCGAGCACACATAGAAGATTAAACAAATACATTGAATCTAAGTGAACACAATTCTAATCAAGATCCTAAGGATCCTCCATCACCCACTATCAACCCCATTGCAAGTCCTCCATCATATCCTATTATACTTTCCACCCTCATTCATGAATGTTCCTCCTTAGAACAACAACAACCATTATCTTCCCTTGCTTCATTTTCTTCATCCAATAAGGAACTTGTGTCTAGTGTTTCACTTACACCTAGTCCCATTTTCCATTGCACACCCCAAAACATGAACCACCAAGATAAAGGTTTAGACCTTCATGAACAAGGTATTTTGGAGCCCATCCATGTCAAAGTCCCTCCACGCTCTTATGGCCTTGGACCTACACCCCAAGGACAACAACCTAAAGATGTTGGTATTTCCTCCATTCCTCCTAAGTCCACTTTCCATCATAAAGCCTATTGTACACCTAAAAAATATGTTTCCATTCCACCTCCATCATCTTATAAATGTCAAAAGCATGCGACCATACACCTTCCACCATCCACTCTACCACCATTGCTTCCAACTCCTAATATCCCTTGATCCACTCTACCACCATTGCTTCCAACTCCTAATATCCCTCGATTCATTTTACCACCATTACTTCCAACACCTAATATTCCTACCATTCAATCCTCTTATCCATTTATCCATAAATACCCTAACATTCCTAATCATGACCAAAAAATGCACTTATTGTATGAACATGAAGCTTCCACCCATTCCACCAAACCCAAGGGATTCCAAAATAAAAATTTGGATGCCTCTACACATAAAGTCAAAAATTCTAAAGGTCCTAATGCCTTAGCATACAATTGCAAAATATCAAACCCAAGTACATCTAAAAAGTTATATAAGCCCATACCTCCAAAAGTAAAGGCCAAAACTAAATGGGTTTGGGTACCTAAGCAAAAAGAAAGCAAGTCAAATGAGGCATCCACATCACAAAAATCCCAAAAATCCCCTTCCATCCAAAACACACATTCGCACTCTATTCAAAAGTCTCAAATTCCTAAAACCCACAAGCCAAATAAAATTCATAAAAATACTAAGTCTATGTGGGTACCAAAAGCACTACATCCACCACCTCATAAGCAAACATTTCCATTGCTTCCTACACCCCATCCACATCAAAATATTCAACGTTTATCACAGTGTGTGCAACCATTGGTCATGGTTCCCTTCCATTTCACAACAATTCCACATACCTCCATCTCCTCATCCTTCATGCATTATCCTACATATCCCCCCCACATTCCTATGGTCCATGCTTTTGCATAAACCTTTCATCCATCCTTTTGCACAAGTCCTATTCAATCCACATCATCATCCACTATTCCCCATCCATTCTTGCATAAGCCCTTCGTAATCTACCATCTACCTAATCCATCCCTTTCATGTCATCCCTTACCAACATCTATGAGCATAATGACACTTGACATGGTCCATGCAATGGCATCCATATCTAGTGGGACTACCAACTTTCATGCAACTAGACACTTGAGTCCCTCCTATCCATATTCCCCTTCTCCTATCCAAAAAGACAAAAAAAAAAAGAAAAAAGAAAAAAAGAAAAACAAAACAAAAGTAAAGAGAAATCCCTTCGTCCAATGGTGAAAACCTGGTAAACAGGCACCCTGGATAAGTACCATGATGAAAACCTAGCAAATAGGCGTCATGTGTAGGTTGATCTTCTTTGTCACTTATACTTGGGGGCACAATGTCTTATCTATCCAACCTATCATTTTCATATCATATCATTTCCATCCTAACTACCATCTTTAGCCATCATACATACCTATCATATTGAGTCCACTTATCCACCATTCTCTTTTTGATCTTGATGAAGATATAGGGGCAAAGGTTGAAACATGTTTTGGGTATCTCTTAACATACCTCATCCTTCCAAACAATCCTACCATTATCCTATTGTCATAAGCTTTTTCTAGAAAAATCCTAAGTCTTGTACCTAGAATGGGGCATGTTATTCCTATGCGACATAGTCTTTGGAGATCACATCCTTACCCTCTTATGATGCATACATCCATATCATCCATCCATATATCATGAGCCTTTTATCCCTTATCCCATCACCCACCCTTTCATCCATCAATCCCATCTATATCCTTGCACCTAGACTTGGTTTTCCCCTTGTCATTGGTATCTAGCACAAAGGCTACTCCAATTTTCATCCTTTGACACCTCAAATATTTCAAACTAAAAAAAAAAAATACACAAAAAAATAAAAAACATTCCAAAAGTCCAAAAATATCAAAACATTTCAAAAGTCCAAAAAAATTAAAACATTTCAAAAAAGTCCAAAAATATCAAACATTCCAAAAGTCCAAAAAAATCAAAACATTCCAAAAGTCCAAAAAATCAAAACATTTCAAAAGTCCACAAAATCAGAACATTCCAAAATCCAAGAAAATAAAAACATTTTAAAAGTCCAAAAAAAATCAAAACATTTCAAAAATCCAAAAAAATCCAAAAATTTCAAAAACAAAAATAAATCAAAATATCCCCAGAAATACAAAAAAAATAAATATCCAACAAAAAATCCAAGCGGTAAAATCAATACATCCAATCACTTCTTCCAAATTTCATCAATTCAATCCCTCACCTCAATCTAATCATTCAACCATTCAACCAAATCAATCATCTTCCTCAAAAACATTGCATCCAATCAACTCAATCAAATCAATCCAAGCCATAATCCAAATGCAAGCCAATCCTTAATCCATACCAATCAAGTCAATCAATCTTGTCAAATTATCCAATCACATCCTTTGGTCTTGATCCTTATCTTGTTGTAAACCTAATCAATCAACCAATCAATCAATCAATTATCATCATGCTTGTGTTGCTCTAGGGATATATCGCTTCCCAACAATGACAACACTATCATCATCATCAATCAATCAATCAATCAATGGTTTATAGCTTGACAGGGGCAATATCTTGTTTGTTTTTGTATCAATTGTGCATGCTTGCTTGCTTGCTTGTGTGTGTTATCATTTTATCTTGCATTTGTATCAAATCCGTATCTTTCTAGCTAATATTAATATCTTGTGTGTGTTGGAATATCTTTTTGCATTATCCTTTGCATCTCAGGTCACATAATACCTTTTGTACATTAGGACTTTAATGCTCTAAGTTTACTTCCTCATATGTGTAGACAAGGTTGTATTACGCTGGGGCACGAGACACATTGTCACCTTGGTCCTTATATGTTGGTGCTTAACGTCTAGTGCTACATCAAACATCATGGTTGCTCACCTTCATTGCAGCATAACATATCATTCATCTCCTTTATCCACTTTCCATCTTGCATCATTCATCTTATCCCTCCCTTTATCATTTCATTTCGAGAGCCTACTTCTGTTTGTTCAACCCGCCTATCCTCTCGAGGGGGCATCATCATTCCATCATCCTATTTTCTATCATTATCCATTTTCCTCTATCCATATCTTAATTTCTTTGAAATGATGTTACTCGACACAAATCTCATCATCTCAAACATCATCTCAAAGAGGGGCAAAATGTAGACATCAAAACATTGTCCTCTTACAATACCTTGTCACAACATCGCATCATTTAGACATCTTGTATCATGCTTTGCCCTAGGTACCCATGTCATCATCTATTTAATTAAATAAATTTTATTTATTTAATTAAATTAATATCATTTCCATCCATTCCTCTAATGTTAATTAAATAATTTATATTATTTAATTAATTAAATCATTTCCATCCATCCCTCTAATGTTAATTAAATAATTTATATTATTTAATTAAACAAATCATTTATATTCATTCTTCTAATTAATGAAATAATAAATTCAACGTTAATTAAATAAATCCAAAATTTATTTAATTAATAAAATCCTAAAAAGATCTTCTCACTTTCTTTCCAAAACTGAACTCATGTGCATCTAATTAATTTATTTAATTAGATAATTAATCAATTATCCTTCTCATCTTTTTCATGATTTATTTCCTTTAAAAGAAAATCAAAATCTTTCTATCTTTTTGAAATCTTATCTCATCTCATCATATTTCCTCTTTTGTCAAAAATCAAATCCTTATCAATCTTATCAAATCTTATCTTTGTCCACATCGAAAATCTATAAATCAAACCTTTCACAAGCCATTTGGATTGAATCTTCTTCTAGCATCTTCATTTTGTCAAAATAATTCTTCAATCCATCTCTATCATTCTCTTCATTGGTCATTTTCATCATCAAGTCGTTATGCTGTAGGAATGAGCACTCAACATTCCTCTATTATCAACCTTCAAAATCTTGCATCCTTGTGCAGGTGGAGAAGAGCAATGGAGATAAATTGAGTTGGTGCGGAGATCGGTTTGCATTTGTGCTTCGTGTTGTGATTTCCTTGTTATTTCGTACTCTATTGTGCTTGATAGGATCTAATTAGATTTATTGTTTTCAATACTCTAAAATCTGATTGATTTTATTCCTATCTACACATTGAAATCTCCACATGGTATTTGCAACACGTATTATGAATTTTAAATGGCACACAATAAAATGGCTTCAAACCTTCAAAAGACCTTTGTGAGATTTCCATATTTAGATGTGTTTCAATAATTTTTTTGAACAACATTGTTTTTCTTGATTCCAAGAAATATTTAGGATGCGGTGTATGGTCTTGATTTCCAATTCTTATCTTTGAAACATCCTTTTCATTGGGTGATACTCTAAATTTATCATGCCAAAATGATGAATTACCTGCTTTACATTATTGGTTAGCTTCTTATCAACACGTGGAAGCCTCCCAGAAAAATCCCATGTATCATTTTGAAGAGGATCATCTATTCTTTCTCTTCTTGCAAGTGCTCTATCCAAATTTTTATGATTTATGTCAAAATCAATACAAGTTTGTCTCATAAAGCGAGCCTTTTTCAATTGATGGCTTACTAGGGCGGTTGTAATGACTCTTCGAGCAGCTCTCTTTTATTTTTCCTTGTTATTTTTTCCAATAGACTTGAGAGCATTAAAAATATTTTTGAAAATAATAGAATTTTTTTTTGTCTTCTTGTTCATGTGAATCTTCAATTTGGCTAGCAAAGGTCTCATCTTATGCATCTTTAGCAATTGTACAAAAATTTGGCATTGCTCAGTCAATGTCTTATCGCTAACATATTGTATGAAAAGTATTTTAGCCCACAACCGAACAGTTCGTGTTGACCTCTTTCCTTCAAAATTGTTTATATTGTTCTAATCAATTTCAAGTAACCATTTAGGGGTTCTTGAAGGTATTAAATTTGGAATATGTCTTTCTTCCACACAAGTTTCTTCATTTCTCATGTAATCTGGTGAAACATAATTTACACTTGGTTCAATATTATGTTCAACATCTTCAATTCCAACATTTTCACCTTCAACATTTTCACCTTCAACATTTTCAATATCAATTTTAATAATTTCATTCCCAATTTCAATATCATGTTCAACATCTTCAATTCCAACATTTTCAACTTGAACATTTTCATTATCAATTTCAATATTTTCATTCCCAATTTGAATATCATGTTCAACATCTTCAATTCCAACATTTTCAATATCAATTTGAACATTTTTGCCTTGTACATATTCAATTTCCTCTCCACTTGAAAGACCATAGGGCTCAGGTTCACCAATATTTGACATACCTTGTCTTCTCTTCCTATGACCTTCTCTATCTTGTTGTCTATATGCTTCAATTTTTTCTTTTGTAAGCTTTCTCTTATGTTTTTGGTTTTGACAACTGCTTCTCCTCATTATACCTTATAAAATATGCCAAAAAATGATTGTTTATGACAAATTTGAGTAGAAGATGCTCCAAAAAGTTGATCTTTGTCTTTTCATGTCTAAAACCATGTGTTTGTCACCTAGAAACAAAATGTAGGGTTCGTTGGAATGCAAAAAATGACCCACATGGGGTTTTTCTATGGCCCACAAATCTAATATCCAATTAAATCTGATATTTGATTTGAAAAACATTTTAGAATGTTTTGTAACAGAATGTTTTTAGTGATACAAATCAGATATCTGATTTGTGCACACATAGACCTAAGAGTAATTAGGAGGTAGAGGGTGGGCGAGAGAGAGAGAGAGAGGGGGGGGAATTAGGAGGGGGAAGGGAGAGAGAGGGAAAGGGAGAGACAGATAGAGAGATAGAAAGAGGGGGAGAGGGTAAGAGGGGAAGAGGGGGAGAGAGAGAGAGGATTGAGGGTAGAGGGATTAATGGTTTAGGGTTAAGGGTAGAGGGGAGAGAGATAGAGGGAGTTAGTGAAAGAGAGGGAGGGAGGGAGTGGGAGAGAGATAGAGGGGAGAGGGATAAAGGGAGTGAGTGGGAGAGATCGAGAGACTTGAGAGAGAGATAGAGGGATACTTGAGAGATAGAGAGAGGGAGGGAATGGGAGAGAGGTAAAGGAAGGGGAGGTTAATGGTAGAGGGTAGAGGGTTTAAGGGTTAAGGGTTTAGGGTAGAGGGGAGAGATATAGAGGGAGTGAGTGAGTGAGAGAGATCTAAGAGAGGGAGAGGGGGTAGGAGGGTGAGACTTGAGAGAGAGGGG